>CM066986.1:2127500-3327500 GCA_033977485.1 Hydrangea macrophylla
TATGAAGATTGTTCGTGACAGGAAAGCCAAGAAGATATGGTTGTCACAGGAGAAATACGTTGAACGGGTGCTTGAAAAGTTCAACATGAGAGATGCTAAGCCAGTTAGCACTCCTTTTGCGAGTCACTTTAAGCTAAGTAAAAGCTTGTGTCCCTCTACCAGAGAAGGAAGAGAAGAAACGGTAGTTGTTCCTTACTCGTCAGCAGTAGGGAGTCTTATGTATGCGATGGTCTGTACAAGGCCAGATATTGCTCATGCAGTTGGTGTTGTGAGTAGATTTCTTTCTAATCCCGGAAGAGAGCATTGGGAAGCAGTCAAGTGGATTCTTCGATACTTGAAGGGCACTTCAAGTTTATGTTTATGTTTTGGGGGTTCAAAACCAATCTTGGAAGGGTTTACAGATTCAGATATGGCAGGGGACATCGATGACCGAAAGTCTATTTCGGGTTTCTTGTTTACTTTTGCAGGGGGAGCTGTCTCGTGGCAATCCAAGTTGCAAAAATGTGTTGCCTTGTCTACCACTAAAGCTGAGTATATTGCTGCTACAGAAGCAGGTAAAGAGATGTTATGGATGAAACGGTTTCTCCAAGAGTTGGATTTGAAGCAAGGTGAGTACGTAGTTCATTGTGATAGTCAGAGTGCTATGGACTTGAGCAAGAACGCCACATATCATTCCCGTACGAAACATATTGATGTTCGCTACCATTGGATTCGTGAGGTGATGAAAAAGCAAGAAATGAAGTTGAAGAAAATTCATACAAACAAGAATCCATCTGATATGATGACAAAGGGCGTGACAAGAGAGAAGCTTGAGCTTTGTAAAGCTCTAGCTGGAATGAACTCCAAATGAGGGGTCAAAGTTGGGTGTTCCCTCCTCTCATGTGTATGGAGGGGGAGATTTGTTGGGTGTACCATGTGTCCACACACATGAGATTTAAGCCCACTTTAATGGGCTGATTTTTTTTATGTAAGTCAATTTAGTAATGACTCAGGTGGGACCCGTGGGCCATGTGTGCTAGCTGGAGTAAGTCTTTTAGCTAATGAATTAAAATAAAAGAGATGCTGGGGATCTTAGATTAGACCTACGCGCATATACACAAGAATAGATACAGAGGTTCCTTCTTGTGTGCAAAAGGCGGCGGCTTGAAAAACAGAGAGGGTTTTTCTTCACAGACTGTGTGCGGCGTCTTTAAGGAGATTGAGAGGTTGAGTTTTCAAGGATTGTTTGGATTGCCAAAATCAAGAGGTATTTTGAAGGAGCTTTTATCTTGTATTTCTTTGGGTTATTTGTGAACCCTAAGAGGTAACCGTTGTACTCACTCTCTAGTTGATTGAATACCTCAAGTTTAGGGCAAGAACTTGAGAGAACATTGTGTATTCCTTATTTTGATATAGTGGAATCTTTCGGAGTTGCCCTGTGGTTTTTTCCCTCCCCATTGGAGGGTTTTCCACATAAATTTTGGTGTCATTTATTTTCTTGCTTGGGTGCCCCAATTATTATTATATTGTTGTGGTTGATTGTGGTGAAAGGAATTATACATTGTGGCTTAGATATTATTTGTGCCTATTTAATTTACACTAGACAAGGTTAGGAAGGGTTGCTCCTAATATTGGGAATTTCCGTATTTTTTTTTTCCCATCAAAGTCAAAATACCTCTCTCTGTGAAGAAAAACCCTCTCAATTTACAGGGCATTATACAACTTGTGGTTTAAACAAAAGCAAACCTCCCATGAGCTCAGCACCTCCCGAGGACGCCCCCTCCCCATTGTAATGAACAAACTACACGAAGGAACAAACAAAAGAAGACCCCTCTATGTCTTCCTATCTTTTCCCTAACAAATCCATGAATCAAACAAAGACTAAGGCTTTGTTTGGTTCATGGATTTCACGACGGAAAAGAGAGGGGAAAGTAAAACAAGATGGAAAATTAGTTCCTTTTACCTCACGGATGTGACTAATTTTTTTATCTTATTTTTATTTCCCCTCATGTTTCCCTCGCAAAATCCAAGAACCAAACAAAGCCTAAGGGTGTCCACATTGACGCCCCATTTCCCCTATCCCAACCACTTTAAATTACTTGTCCATGGTATAAAGAGTGATTTAAACATTTCAAATAGTGTTGTTACAACTCATTCCCAGTCAGAGTGAAAGATTTAAAACAAAAATTACGACCATCTCCAATTGTGAGTGTGCATTACATGCCTGCAAGTGCAACCCACAGCATCAATAGTATTCAAGTTATCCAACTCCTACTTCCATAAGTTGCGAAATTGAACTATGCAAAGAACGGAAAAAATCAACTTACGAGCTAAATATGTCTTGAATGTTCATTCCTCCGCCACCTCTGCCACCACTGGCAGCGTGCTGTTTCAATCCTTCCTCGCCATATCTGTCATATATACTCCTTTTCTCGCTGTCCGACAGCACCTCATAAGCTGATAATTACAACGAAGAAAAAAGTAAACGACTTTATTTGAAATTTGAGACGATGAACACGTGAGAGAGAGAGAGAGAGAGAGAGAGAGAGAGAGAGAGAGAATGGGATTAGGAGAATCATACCATTGCTAATCTCTGCAAATTTCTTGTTAGCTTCTTCATTCCCTTGATTCTTATCAGGATGATACTTCAATGCGAGCTTCCGATAAGCTCGTTTAATCTGCTCATCTGAAGCACTTTTCGGAATTTGAAGCATATCATAATAGCTCTTCCTGAAATTGTTCAATCAAATCAATACATAGTTTTATATATACATATATAAAAATAGTCAGCGAGGTGATTCATAGTTACCCTGCAATGGCGATGAGAGCGTGCGATAAAACGCATAACAAGAACAGCAGGTTTGATACTCGATGCGCCATGAAGCTTTTCGCACAGAGATCAGGAGAGAATTGATCTCCCCCAACTGGAAATCTAGGGTTTCCTAGAAGATAGATCTACAGAACAGCCAACGAAAGATAAAACTCTTGGCCAATGCTTACGAATATACGTACTCTCTCTCTCTCTCTCTCTCTCTACAATTGGAGGATGAACTGTGTTGTTCTTTTGTCAATCTCTCTTTTCTCTCTCTAAAAGGCTAAAACGTAACGAGAAGTGAACCACGGTGCGGTTGAGCCGATCACTGGCGTCAACAGCTTGACTATCCTTTTGCAACGTGTTCTTGCGAAAATTGACCAATAAGAGAAGGCCTCAAGGGTGTTCTAACCAATAATCATCAGCCACGTGTCATTCAAAGTCTCGTTTTCTTTGAACTGCTGTTTTCCTTAGAGAATACATTTCCGCAATATTTTCAAGCGAAATTTTGCACTTACACCCTCTTACTTAAGGCTATTTTCATCGTAACCCCCTCAATTTTCAAATTCGCAGATATTTCCATGCGAGATGAGAGGAGGGGACAGCATCCACTAACATGGCGCCATGTAGAAAGGGAGCATTAATAAATTCTACCCAATTTATCATAAAATTTTTATTTTGATGAGAAAAGTTGTAACTTATGAAAAAATATTGTACCGTGATTAAAAAAAAAAAAAACGAAGAGTATTTTTCCTTATTCATAGTCACCATCTTGACATATTTCCCATCCAGAGTCATATTCAATAACTGTGTTGATAAAATAAAAATAAAATTAAAATGAAATAAGACACATATATCTAAATGGTAATCATAAGTGAACAATGGATGAACAAAATTGAATAAGTAAAAATACTCTCAAAAATATTATAACAGAGTAGTTTTTGTAACCACTTGACAAAAGATTGTTACATATGGCATATATTGTAACCATCGTGAAAAATAAAAAATAAAATATAACAACTGACAAAACCACTCTGATTTTGATCCAAGGGTAGAGTTTGTATTCTCCCAAAAGTGTTTCATCCAACGGCTCAAATATCACCCTCTCTCTCGTGCATGCATAGTAAGCGCATAATAGAAGTTCCTCAATTTGTCATACCAATTCTTTGTACTCAACTAATAGTGTCACGGCGGAACATAAGTTTGATAGTTGTTTTAAACTTGTATTAATTATAGATACACCTCATGTGGTTAGCATATTTTTCAGATACACTCTCTATACATGCTTGTCTTGTTAAATTGGACAGAATTATTAACAGTTGCATATTAGTCAAAACAATGGGGATTTTAGTTACACTTTTGAAAAATGAAAAAAACAATTTGCCCTACTTTTAAAACCTGGACGATGGATTGGGTTAAGGACATAACCCCTTGCCGATTAAATTTAGGTTCCAAGAGGCCTAAGGCTTAGTTTGGCCCTAGTGGCTTTTTAAAAGGAGCTTATGAAATTTATTATTAAGTTGCTTGATAATTTTGTACAAGTGACACATTACTCGTTAAAAAAAAAAAATCATGAAACAAAAAAACAACCTTGAGCTTTTAAAATCTCCATTCTTGAGCTTTTAAAAGCTCTCCCCAAAAAGCCTTAAGTTCAATTTTGCAAAACTCAAAAATTAATAACCAAATAAATTAATATGTAATTATATTTTAAAAAATGGGAAGTACCAAAATTGGGGCCAAACAAAGCCTAAATCTAATGATCTAGTGGGTTGGGTGTCTGTATTGTTTATCCAAGGATTTGAATAACCTTAATTTGTGTCAAAGCCCAAACCTGTCCAGACCAAAGATTTTCAGGAATGACATGGATAGCCATTTTAGCCTAAGCTTAAGTCATGCAATAGCTGGCCTAGTGACTAAGGCCTCGTTTGGCAACAGTACTTTTGCCTTCGTGATTTAAATGCAAAAATCTGTTTTGACAAATCACAAATTTCTGTGATTCACTCAAAATTTTGCAATGAATAGGAGAAGTTAGTTTGTCAAACAGCTTCATTCTAATTTTTGGGGGTTGTTTTTTTTTTTTTTTTTGGAGTTTTATAATCACGTATAGACTCCAAAAGTAGTTGCCAAAATAGGCCTAAAGTGCGTTATGAGGGTTAACTGAGAGGTTTGTTGAATATTAGATGTTCAAAGTTTGTGAATTAACATCATGGAAAGCCCAAGGAAGCCACAATCTTCATGATATCCAAAATTAGGTGTGTAAGCAGTTCAGTTCGGTGTGATTTTTGTGATAACCGATCGATTTTGGTTCGTTTTGATTCAGTGTATTTTCACGGTTAGAATTGGTTTAGTTTTTATATTCGAAGAAAATTCTGAAAAATCTTCTGAACCGATCGGTTTGGGTGATTTGCTTATACCCCTATCCAAGCACAACATGAATTAAGAACAAGTTACGGAACTTTTGAAGCCATTTTAAAAGGATATTGAAATGAATGACGTGGTTTTTTGTGACCAGAAGATAGTGTGCATCATAGAATCTTAAATTGGGGTGTGCTGAAATGCAAATAGTGACTGGCCCAAACCAGATTCAGGGGCAGCGCCCTGAAATTCTTCGTTTTTCTTTTTTTTTTTCTTTTTTTTTTTGGAGGGGGGGTGGTTGTCTATTCAAGCATATTTTTTATATTTATTTTATCATAAGTGTCATAATTTTACTTTGAGGTATTTTTGTCGTTTCGAGATTTGAGGTATTTGTGCTTGTAATCCTCTCCTTATATCCTTCTGAAGTTTCGCTCCTATGTGCATATTATCAGTCTTTCAATTACAAAATTGATTGTTAGTTATAATTTGTAAAGTCTTGGATTCATGTAAAAAAAAAAAAAAAAATTGGTTGACTGAACTAAAAAAGGAGTGAAATTTGTGTTGGACCAAATATTTTATGGAAGATGAAGTGTTGGGCTAAATATTTATAGAAACCGATTGTTCAGTCCCTAATTAGCTAGTTTTTGTATATTGAGTACATCTATTTTTGGTAGATTTGAAATAAATCCCTTGATAGGTGTAGAAATCAGGATTTAGTCCTTTTCCCTAAATTATTATTTTTTTAATTACAATTATAACCCTTATATGTTATATTCAGTAAGTATTTGAATGTGTAATGTTTTTGGATATTACCCATTACTGCAGAGGACTCTTTGCATTTATAACTTTTTAAAAAAATCTGATACACATATATACAAACATAAAATCATAATACATGAATACATAGAAGTAAATGAATCTTGCAGCCCCTATCCAGTGCAGAAATTTTGAAACAAAATATGCTTGATGAAAATTCCTACCTGTTTTTTTTTTTTTTCAAATGATACTACACCTTTTACTATTCTGACTCCATACTTATGGCACACTTTATTTGCTAGTACTTATTCTCTCATTTATTTGTGCGATATACTTTTAATTAGCTTATGGTTGCTCTTTTGGTTTATGGTATTAACTTTTATTGGTTAGTAATATATTTTTTTGGGATTATCATCCTTCCTCTTTGTAAGTTATAGCTCGTGTTGACTGGGATGTGATTTGAATGGATTGTTAGTTTTTGTTTTCTATGTTTGTTGTATTTAACTAGATACATTTTCACAAATACAAAGGTATTGACTATGCTGTTGGAAACAATGAAGTTCCAGGAAGATCACATGAGTTGCCTTTTCTTTTAAAACAGGTTATTCCTTTCGAATGATGTGGATGTCAAATATTTGATTACTGTTAATTTTAAGTTGCATCAATTTCCAACACAATCATATGATTTAGACACTACTCACTAGCACCCTTACCACCTACAACATGGCATACTTAGCGGGATTAGATTATTTGGAAATTGCGACCAACAATCACTTATTTGTGATTATTGGGTTTGTTTGGCAAAAGTTTTTTTACTTTTTTTTCCCCACAAAAATTGAATCCACTTTAAAGCTAAGAAAACATGGCTTCTTAAAGTTGTTGAATATAGTCAAATGTTGTGAATCTTTGGGGGATTTTTCTATGGATATGGAAAAGTTTGCTAGCGTTCCCTTCTAAATACTTCGCAAACTTGGTTTTCACACAGCCTTAAAGCACCTGTTTGGCATTTTTTTTTTTTTTTTTGGGCGCCTCCAGCTTAAATGCTTAGTTCATTTATTGGTCTTTGTTTCATTTGGAGACACCATCTTAGACCATTTCCTATCGTTCCCTTTAAGTTTTCTAAGAACACATTCATTTATATTAAGTTGGGGCCTTATTACGTATTTCTTTTATGTTCACACGAACCACACCCCTCTTTCAATTGCACCATCTTCTGACCATGTTGTTTCTAAGTTTCTCTCTTATTTCAGGTTTGGTGGCGATTGGCTTGGTTAATGTTAAATATATTCCATGGCAGTGAGTTTTGCTCTCTTCGTTTTGATATTTGTTGATTCAGGGTGTCTAGATTTTGATGTTCCAAGTTCCCCTTTACGATTGAACATATCTGGATGAAGTTTGAATTGTTTTGAATATTTCAAAATCTAACCAACTTAGATTTTTAGTTCATTCACTAATTCACCCAATAGAGGCCTTAGTTTAACTACATGACTTTGTCCCCATGTAATTAGTGTAAGAACTATGATTTCACCCACGTTGTGATTCTCTGCAATTCAATCACTGGGTCCATAGTTTTATTGTGCATATATCTCTATATAATGCTCCGTTTGGAATGATTTTTGCAACATGCATTCTCTCCAATTATAATTACATAGTCACCTTCACTCTCTCCGTTCGGAATGATCTTTTATACAGTTTTTGCTTTTTACAAGAAGAAAGTCTTATGTTTTCATCTTTGTAAAAAAAAAATAATAATAATTTTGCTTCCGTATGAAATAGAGCCTACCTTCTCTAATAGGTTTCTATATTTTTTGAGTAATAGTTGTAGTGCTATGCTTCCCAAATTTCTATCCCAAAAAGTGCTTCCCAAATGATGTGGCAGTGGAGCCAGGTCTAATGCAGTTGGACCAGTTGAATTTTGATTGGAAGTTGTTACCCTGACCCCTCTGCCACATCATTTGGGAAGCACTTTTGGAACAGAAATTTAGGAATCATAGCATTTCTCAAATTTTTTTTTTGTTTTCAACTCAAATTTGTAATGAATTCTTTTTAATTTAGGGACTACATAGAACACCAGTGTTTCCTACTTGGAAAATGGGTTTGGAAAGAATTTTGTTGTAGCCATTTTTCACCAAATAAGACTTTGCTGAAACCTCACAATGGGTAGCATTTTCTAACCTGGCATAAAAATTGAGGGCCATTTCACATGATTGTTCAGATAATCTTTGCTAATATTGTTTCAAGTTATTTTGTCCATCTTATTATTAGCAGTTGGTAACGTTAAGGTTATGTGAAGAGGAAAACTAAGAACGCAACATTACAAACTGGGTTTGCTTCAATGGTTATGTGATTTGTGAAATTGAAAATGCATTTTTTTCATTTACCATAGCTTTACTTACCCCTTTTTTTCCACCATTTTTTACACAGCCGAAAACCGAACAGAGCAAAAACACCAAAAAAAAAAAATCGACCTAACCATTCTTGGTTTTTTTGCCATCACAGATTTATTGGCTTGGGAGTGCTTTCGGATTGATAGGCAGTGTTTGGAGCTTCAAAAGAATTAAAAAAATATATATATATCGGTGGTTCCAAAATGATGGTAAAGTAATTGATATATCCCTATCATTAAAAGAGGGTTTTGTATTTCTTAGTGTGTTAGTAAGCTCTGCTTTTTATTTTTCCTGAAATCTGAGGTAAAGAATGGCTTTAACTGCTTGCTTTCCAGGTTTATATCTCTGATATATATCTCAGTTGTTGAATACTTTGATATATATCTCAGATTTTCTATTGCTCTCTCATGCTTTCGATTTTCTTCTTTACTAAAATTTTCCTCTTTAATTAACTACATAGTTTACTTATGAATCCGTTGTTCATGGGATGGCTGTCAGCAATGGTGAGACAGGTATATTCAGGAGAAAAACTCCAGATTTTTTTAACCTTTTCTGCGTTAATTTGCTGCTAGACACGGAGGAGCTGAGAGAAAACAAGCAATGGATATGTCACTCGCATAAAAGATTATGGAATCAATCCACATTGGATATGTAGTAGGTAAGGCCTATCAACTATGAACATAATTGATTATGTTAATCGAGAGGTTGTCACAAATTTCCTTAATTTAGTGAAGCCTTAATTTAACATTTTGAATTATATAAGCTCCATTATGGTTTGTTTAAAAAAAATAATAATTATAACAACAAATTAATACATTTATGGTTGTTTGGCTTAAAGATTGTTTAGCTTTTCGACTTTAAGGGCTTTTTCATTTAAGTATTGTATTGGGAAGTGCTGAAGGCATGTAGAGTTGGTCATGCCCAAAGGCACGCATGGTTAGAATTTTTTGGCGATAAAATCACCTTTACTTAAAATGTGATTACATAGTTTTTCATTAAAAGCTGCTCTAAAGGGTCCAACTGTTACACCACAGTGGATCTACATTTAGCACACATGGATAGAACTTATGGCATTTCAAATTACATTTTGTTTTCACCGATAGATGTTATAAGATGAATGGCTTATGATGAACTTACAATAGGCCAGAGATTGGTTTATGAATTGTTACTCAAATCTTTTTATTTAATTTTTATTTTTGCACGAAGACAAGGAGAGGCTTGAGAAGCAACCTCATGATGTAGTAGTAAGGGTTGAGATATTGGAGTGCAGTAGACAAAAACTTCTATTCGAGGTTGAGATGCTTTTTGAAGAAAATTCTGTGTAAAGGAGGCTACTAATTTCGCAAGTCAATGCTCGAGGTAGTATTTTTTTAAAGATAACGAAAGCATGTCTTATTATATTAGGTATTATATAGTAATTTTCCCTTTTGCTAACCAGCAAAGCAAACAGAACTTGAGGAGGAGAAGTTCCTTTGCTTTTCTCTTTTTTTTTCCCCTCCTCTAGGTGGGTTTTGAACTTTTGATGTCCTGCATTTAATTAATAACCCTTAGATGTATAAAAGACGTACAAAGAATTTCTCAAACGGCTTTGCTCTCTAAATTGATAGATCTTTTCTTGCATATAACTAAATCAACCACTGGAATGATGAAAGAGAAAGAAGATTAGTTTGAGGGTTCTAAGGACCACACTAGCCCCCACATTAATGGAGAATTGAAGCTTAGATTGGAGTTAAAACAAGTTTTATGAATATTGGACATCTATTAGATTGTTATTAGAATAATTTAGTTGTTGCTTGAGGGTAGAGAATATTTAACTTACAGCACTAGAAGAACATCAGTTGTTCCTATAGTCTGAGCTAATTTCCCTTCAGAGTTTCAAAAGCAATTACTTCTTTTGAAGCCTGGGCTAATTTTCCCACCTTAAAGGCTTTGACATCACTAATGTCAAAGTATCTTACAAGCTAATAATATTTCATTTACAAGGGATGTAGTCAAATTAAATGATGGGAAACTAGGTTTATGTACTTCCTAATTGCCCACAGATTGGTTCCTTAGCCCACGTTAGATGTCCCATGTTTTAAAAACACTATTTTATTACATACACTAATCGATTAGCCTTGGAATGTTTCAAAGCTAAGAAGAATCTAATGAGATTCTTTGGGTGTATTAGTTATATTGTTGGTTTTAATATGACAGGAGCCAATTTGTGCAAAAAACAAGAAGTTAGTTCTTTCTAGCACTGCACCCATGCTTTTAATTCCTATAGTATAAATCTTTACTGCACTAAAGATGAAACTTTTACTAATTTTCTGTAATTTGAGTTCATCACCGCCAAATCTTTACTTCACTAAAGATGAATCTTTTACTAAATTTCTATTATTTGTGTTCATCACCGCCAATTTTTTGTAATTTTCAAGTCGAATTTGTGTATTGTGTCTGTGTGTCCGTGTTCTTCTCCTTGGAGTACACGACAGTAAAATGGACACAAATCCCAAGCAACTTGAAAGTTGTTTGATTAGTAATTCTTCCCAATGGTGTTAATTCTTTACTACTATAAGATCTGCTCAATTTTTAACTACCAATTGCTTTATATTCTCTCTCTGTTTATATTTTTCTGTCTATTGCATTACAGGCTGGTAGTGGCATGGCTTTGCTGTCATTTAAAGCTGCTATGGTTCCTAACGACAAAGAACAACCTTATGGTCGCTTTTGATTTGTACCTACACACTATTCATTTAGTCTTAGTAGTTTACATTTGCAACTAACTTGACTCGCACTTGAGACTGTTTTTCTTTGTATCCATACAGTCCTTTCATCTTTCATGGACAGTGCATTAATCTTTCTAAATTGAATGAAATTTCACTTTGTTTGGTCTGAGACTATTTGTAGCTTTGCTTATTTGGATCGGTAGATTTTTACTTATGTGATAAAATTGATATTTTTTTTCCTAGGAAAACAGTTTGAAAAAAGTTTAAAGTTCTGCTGGAATTGGAGCCCTACAAATTTTAACTATTTCACCTCAGTGAACTTAAGTGTTCTCAAAAATCAAATGAGAAAAAAAAAAACCAAAAGTGTGAACCCAAACGAATTTGTCCAAAACATATTTGTGTTTTAGTGAATGGGAACCCTAATTTTTGAGATGTTTCTTGGCAGTTGGCAACGAATTTTCTTAGAAGGCTTTTCTCGCATTGCTGATTATGAAAATGGATTCAAGTTGGTTAATTAGGCAATAGCAGTGTAAATAAGATGAAGTCGTCAAACAATAGCAAAAGGTTTTCTTAGGTTGCTTTTAAATTGGTTTTTCCTCACGTCAAGTGGTGAATGTTCAAATCCCCCTCCCCATGTCTCAAAATTATTATAATAATAATAATAGTAATAACTCGGCTTTTCATTCATCTCCCTGATTTCCACTTGGTTGAGGTTATACCAGGCAGTCGTCGCGGTCGAACCACCATTGAAGCCATAGCCATTTTTTTGTTCCGTGCCCACGGGCACGGGTAATTACTAGTTAGTTATAATTTGTAAAGTCTTGGATTCATGTAAAAAAAAAAAAAAAATTGGTTGACTGAACTAAAAAAGGAGTGAAATTTGTGTTGGACCAAATATTTTATGGAAGATGAAGTGTTGGGCTAAATATTTATAGAAACCGATTGTTCAGTCCCTAATTAGCTAGTTTTTGTATATTGAGTACATCTATTTTTGGTAGATTTGAAATAAATCCCTTGATAGGTGTAGAAATCAGGATTTAGTCCTTCTCCCTAAATTATTATTTTTTTAATTACAATTATAACCCTTATATGTTATATTCAGTAAGTATTTGAATGTGTAATATTTTTGGATATTACCCATTACTGCAGAAGTGTAGGAGTCATGCAGTGATGGGGTTCTAAAATCTTGCTAGTTGATTGAGGCGCATTAAACCTCATAATAAGCGGATTCATATGTGGATATTTAATAATCGTTATTTAAATATTCTGATTGTAAATTTCATATTTGTTCTTATCACATCTCTAGGGAAAAGGTGTAGTAGATCTTATTCTCTGGAGTTTTGACTGCAGGTTTGAAATGAGATTTGTGTGTTTGTGAGAAATTTGTCACATACAGTGTCAATTGTTAGTTGTTTGTAATCATGATTATTAGCAATTTTTGATTGTTATGTGACAGAGATTTTTTTGGTATATACAGATTACTGGTTATCGTGGTGTGTAATGGAGAGTAAGATTCATTTAATATGCTCCTTTGGTGGTGATATATTTGTAGTTAGTGTTGATGATGGCTCTAGGTTTGGAGACATAATTACATCCGTAACTGGAAGATGGCCTGGGCTGAATGAAGATGAATTGACACTGACATACCGCATTAGTGGATACAGAAAGTGTATGGTAAGTGGTGATCGTGATGTGGAGTATATCATAATGTTATGCAAACAAATGAAATTAAACCGTGTGGATATGCAAGTTACAATTATGGAGACTGTTAATGATTTGTTTGATGACGATGAGGCATTAAACATGTATGGTAGAGATTGTTTGACTGCATTTGATGGTGGTAATAATGAGCCTAATTTTTTTTCACACCGGAAGCGGTTACTGATGGGGTCTGAGTGGAGTGTTGGTATTCAAGATGTTGGACAGAAGTTTGAAGGTGGTCCTTTGGAATTTCGACAAGCGCTTTGTAAGTATTCTATTGAGATTGGTTTTCAATTTAAGTATGTGAAGAACGATAAGTTGCGTGTCACTGCTGTTTGTAAACTTAGAGAGGAAAAGGGATGTAAATGGCGCATTCATGCCTCGAAGGAGTTGGTAAATGGTTTCTTTTATATTCGCAAATTTGAGAAGTTGCATACATGTGGGTCAGTTGTGCGCAAATCTAAATTCCCTCGAGTTACTTCCAAGTTGGTAGGTGACTTGATTGAAGAGACAATCCGGCGTGAACCTTTGTTCCCACCTGTTAAAGTCATAGGCGAAATCAAAGATAGGTATGGTTTTGATATAAAGTATCACCATGCTTGGTTTGGTGTTGAAAATGCAAGGAAAAGTATATGGTGATCATTCACTGTCGTTTGACAAACTTAGGTGGCATTTTAAAGAGACAGAAAGAGCAAACCCTGGATCCCATCTTGTATTGGATGTGGATGCGATGACAAGAAGATTTAGAAGGTGTTTTGTGTTGTTTGTTGCATGTATAAATGATTTTAAGTATATGAGGCCTCTGATTTTTCTTGATGGGACATTTTTGAAATTCCAGCATAGGGGTGTAGTGCTTGGTGTTACGTGCAAAACAACGAATCAAGGTGTGTATTCTTTTACATTATTCAGTGTATATAGAAGATTTTTTGTTATAAGTAGTACTTTTTTTATCAACTATCTTTGTGATGAATGTGTCACCATTCCCATAATTGGTGATAAATTTCACACTTTACACAGTGAGAAATTATTTGTTTTGTGTTAAGTTTCTCACCGAATTTTACTCATATACATATGAGAAATATAGTGGTCTGAAAATATTAGCATTTATTTGAATGCCAAATTAAGTTAGAATTGAATTCAAAACAGTATTCCTGTCAATATTTGATTTGTCCTCTATTTTTGGCCGCAGAAATTTATAATCTTGCATTTGCTGTTGTGGGCTCGGAGGATAAAGAAAATTGGAGATGGTTCCTAAAGGAATTGAGGATGATAGTGGATGGTTCTCGAAGGGTTACTTTCATATCTGACAGGCATGTCGGCATTATTAAAGGTATTACGGAGGTTTTTCCAAATGATTACCATGGGTTTTGTTTATTCCACATTAATTACAATTTGTTGGACAAACTTAGAGGTATTAATGCTAAGTTGCGTAGTCGACTTGTGTACAAGATGACAGACTGTGCATACGCTCCAGACGTTGAGTCTTACACTGAAAACATGGAATCGCTTATTAGGGAAGGTGGGCAGAGGGTTAATGAGTTTTTAAGTGATATCCCTGTGCAAAATTGGTGCAATGCCTTTTTTTGGGGGCAAAGGTATGGGGAGATGTCGTCTAGTCTAGCTGAGTCGTGGAATAAAATGATAGACGAGGCATGACACATGCCTATAACTAGCATGATTGATAGTATACGAATTATAACAATGAAGGATAGAGCATAAATGCGGGTTTAGACTAAAAGTTGGGATTGTATTTTATGCCTGGAGATGCATGTTCGATTGCAAAAGGCATTAGATGAAGGCAGAACATGGAGGATTAGTGCTGCAAGTGAATATTTGTATGAAGTGCATTGTGAGCCCTCCATGTCAGTGAATGTTGGGCAAAGAATTTGTTCGTGTGGTATGTGGCAACAACATGGATTCCCCTGCTCGTATGCAGCTGTTGTTTTGAATAGCAGTAGTGAGCTTACTGGTTATGATATTATTCACTACATTGAGCTATACTTTTTGACTAGATATTATGAACTAGCAATTGTAGATGTAATACATGAAGTTGTGATATTTGGTATGCCAGAGAATGATCCAATTAGTATTGAAATTCTTCCTCCTGTTACCAAGAAGCAGCCTGGTAGGCCTAAGAAGATTCCCTCAAGGGGAGAGTTTTTGGCTATAATTAAGTGCAGCAGGTGTGGAAAAAAGGCTTGACATAATAAGAAGTCTCGCAGAGAAGTTATTTGTAATTGAAATATTTTGACATATGATTGTTTAGTAAAGAATAATTGTTTTTGTTATGAGTATGATTAATTTGAACATTGAGGTTGTTTTTTTCTTTTTTGTTATTTATACTTCTACATCATTTATCAGTGAAAAAATTAATTAATGTTTTCTTTGACTTCAATGTTATCAATCAATTGTGTACATGGGTGAATTTTCTAGTGATTGAGTAGTTTGACAAATGTCCTAATTGTTTATGTTAATATGCTGATGTAATTGTACTGTATACAAGAATGAGTTGTATACATAATATGTGATGTTGTGATATAGTTGTCACTGATATTGTACATTATTGAGATACATTTCTTACTTTAATCGGTGACAAATTTAACACTGAAATGTGTACATGGGTCAATTTGTGAGTGATTGAGTAGTCAGACAAATTTGTGAATTGTTTTTATCATATGCTGATGTGATTGTACTGTATATGACAATGAGTTGTATACATAACATGTGTGGAACTTGCACTTGTTGTGTATGATATTTTCGTTATGAATATGTTGATTATTTTCGCCCATGATTTACTTGGCACATAATGAGTTTATTTTAGATGCACAACAAAATTGAGAAATAGCATACCAGCAGTATCAAATGTTGCAATAAAGTGTAATGATTTCAGTGACATAGTTTTTGAATAAGATCATTTAAGCAAAAATCATCCATATGTAATTATTTGCATAACCATGCAATAGTCCAAAAAATGAAAGCCTCTTCAAGTAACCTATTTATATAGGTATTAAAATGCAGCCACACAAATTATTTTTTCAGTACCAAAACATTATCAAAACTATATATAGTATCTTATAGAATAGTAGATTGTTCATTCATTTGGTTGGATCTGCAGTTCTCTAGTTTGCTGGAATGCTTCATACTCTACTTTTCTCCATGAACGCCGAGGTGTATTTAGTAAAACATGGATGAGGCCAGCCCTTGTTGATATTGTGTTACATTTGCTCTTCATTGGGTTGTGAAAGAAGAGGTCTGCCATTAAGTCGCATATGATAGTGCCGCATTCCACTGTCCCTGGTTTTTGCTGTGGTGAGTTGCTGATGTTCCTGATTGACATCCCATCGACACCACCTCCATTGTAATGTACTTTGACGTACCTCCTCTGAAAATTGTAGAAGTTATTGATTTGATAGGAATATAAATTAGAATCAAGTTACATTTGTTGTAGTTTGTTGTATCTTACCATATCAAGTAGGCCCTTGAGGTAGCGATCCGTAGTCTTTGTAGTTCGTGGCCTTAGGGAGTTGTAATAGTCCCAGCTTGATAGTTGGGTGTCGAGGACCGCAAGGGTCCAATGGTTACCCCTTTTGTTCAATCCTTGAGAGAGAAGTGGAAAGATCAGGTATCTGTAATTACCTTGATTGTTTGTGATGTATGATTTCACAAATTTGTTCAATGATTCCTCGTCACCATCATCAAGTCATTTCTGTTTTCTTTTGGTAATTAAGTTAGTTATAGTGAATAGTTGTTAATTCAAAGTTGAGTCAACTATTTTACAATTACCAAGCACAAACTATGGACAACATAGTATTGGTCATTTTGTTCAAGTGGGGGGGGGGGGGGGGGCATTCTGATTGCCAAGTAACTGCTGACCCATCAAGTAATCTGCGAAGCAGTTTATCACCTGCATCAATTCAATAATTTGTCATAATAATTTAAGTGATAAATTTGTCACAATTATCTAGCATTGGTAGTGGATTAGTAAGGAGTTTATGATAGTATATGAAATGTTAGTAAATTTTATCTTACATTGCTGGGCAGTTCTTTCATTGTTAGCAGGTCAAATATATTTGCAAGAGTTAATGAATCTATTCCATTACTTGTGGTGTAAATTGTAGTCATGTTTGCATAGTAGTTTGGGAAGTGGAGATCAGAAAAGGAATATGTTGGATTTGTTGGTATGTCAGTTTTTGAATAATTTGACTTACAGTGTATCACCAACATCAATTATCTCAAGTAGGAATTTCTCGTCTTCACATGGAAGCACCTTATAAACTTCAGATTTTAGCAAGATCTCCTTCAACAATGCCCCGTCATTGAATTTGTCAAAGTTGATGTTGTCCACATCAATAGGGTCCTCCAATTGTTCCTCATCCTTGGAGAGATTCTTCTGCTGAACATTATCCTTTTTTTTTAACCACATTTGCTTTAACTCTTTGCTTCTTTATCTTTCGCCAGTTGGGGTACAAATACCCACATATATGGGCCGCGTTCCTTTTTCTTAGCTTCATGTTTCTCACTAACGATCATGTGAGATGTAGAGAACTCCTTGGAGTGACAACTTTTCTTTTCTTTTGTGGTTGAATGTGACTACCACTTTGAGGAACTCGGTGAGGTGTCTTCTGCAAATTCTTAGCCTGCAACAAACATACCTTTTAAAATTTACTAATATGTAATATTCAAGATTTGCAGAGGTTGGGTGTATTTGTGACAAATTTAACACCGAATTTTGAATACATGTCATAGTGTTACAATATTACCTCCTGCTTCATTTGAACATTTGTTCGGCGCAGATCATCTGATATGGAGCTTTCTTTGATTAACTCATTTTTCAAGCTTTCTATCTCTTGATTTTTCTTCTTGATCATTGTTACCAATTCATTGACATGTGTGTTCTCCTTCTTTTCCATCATTTGAATTTGGTCCGTGAGTGTCTTGATTTGTTTTGATGCCCATGTAGCATATACTGTTGGATCTGCATTGATCTTGCATGATTCTTCTTGCAAATAGTCAAATAGGTCAGTGTACTCTACCTTCTTTTCATCCAGATCAATCCGGAGTTTCTTTACTTCCTTCTACAAGCTGCTTGTGACGATTTTATAGAAGGCATTGTCACGTACAAGATGTTTAATTCTCTTCTCAGGGTTACTCACATCCACTGACCGTTGCTGGAAAAATGATCTTCCTGTCCTATCACTTGAAGGTGTCTCTACTGCTGAGTCTTGTATCTTTGAGTCTTGATCCCTTGGTGTGTGGACATTTTATTCACTGAAATCTAGGCACTTTGCAATTTTGTCAGACACACCAGTAACATCTTCCCATGTTTTTGATTTGTTATCAATTGGTGAGCAAAACAAGTGAGGCATCTACATGTCATCAAATATTTCCTGAGTTGATGGTTGTGTATCACCATGTGGATTGGCTTACGGCTCAGGCGGATTTTGATCAACTGATTCATGTTGCAAATTTGCTGGTGAGTGATCCCGAAGAATTCCATTTCCAGATAATACAGCTTGATTTTCATGGCCCATATTATGTGTATCAATACTTGGGGAATCTTGTACAAAATATGAATCAATATCATCCTGTTCATGGACATCCGACTTTGTTTGCTTGCTGTTCTCAGCATTTACACTTGTATTATGGTTGGTTTCATCAATTTGAACCTTGATGTCAACGAATTCAACATCATTATCTTCATACTCTGGGTATGAACTGAAAATTGGAACCGATATTTTAGGATCAATCACCCTCTCTATGTAAGGTTGATATATACATCACAACCTCTGGCAATGTTTCAACCAGCTCCATAGTATTCACCTGTTCATAAGATCATGGTAAACATTATGTATTAGGTATGTGTAAAAAAATTTGACAATGATTTGATACACCTTTATCAAATGGGGTAATGTTCTAATCATTATGTAAGTGTAAGAAGTTTTTCACCCTTTCCCCAGATATTTCTCATGAATCATGTTATTGGTGATAAATTTGTATTGGTGAGGCATTTTTAACTGATGCTTACCTCATGAGATCCTAGATTCGATAGTCTTCTATTTCTATGTTTTCGAGTAAGCTGTACCAAATCCCATTTAACAAATCGAGGTAGGTTGCTAAAGTCAGGTATTGGACGTTTGTCATCTTCATTCCTTTCATTGATTCCCCAGATATTCAAGCGTTCACAAAGCTATATCTGCATAATTTCAAGTTGCTGAGTCCGTGAGTAGTTCTACAATTGATTACATAATCAAAATGCATAAGCAGATGGTTAGGATTTTATCTGTAACAGAGTGGTGCAGCCAGTTACTTTTGATACGTCATTGTTTGACTTGTTTATAGAGTTGAGTACCTCTTTTAGCATTGAAGAACATCAGTCATATTGATGCATACCCTCAATGTCTTGTGTACATCTGACGAAACCCCATTTATTCTGTTGCCGCCCATTGCAATGAAGAACATGCTACAAAGGAGTAGACATAACAAACGCACAACGTCTCTTATGTCGACTCTCGAATAACCATTCATTGTTGCAGTCAGTGCTGCCTTGACCTTTGCAACTGTTAATTCCTTTTCATCGGGAAATCTTCTTGTTACGAGGTCAGACTAGACCCTACGGGAATATGTGAGATCTATTTTTCTTTGTCCGTTTATTCCAAATATTAGTGACGCATCATTTGTGGTGATCCTCAACTCATTATCACCTATCATGAATGTTTGATTGAGTGAATTGTAATCATCGACAAGCAGCATTGTGACATAGTTGTACTTTCGACGATGCTGCACCCTTCTGGTTATGATTGCTTCAAAAAAGAGCCAAAATGAAGTCACCTGCAGAACTCTAATGTGATCCAGCCGTAGTTTCAATTCTTCAAATGTCTTTCCGAACTCTGACAAACTACACCGAAACTTTTTGCCATTTGGAAGCCTTTTTAGCTGCTGTTGTTTGTTACCTTTCCCCTTGCTTGAACGAGCTATAGATAAGTCAATGTGTTATGTAATAACAAACCAATGTATGATGCTATATATCTCTCCGAAGCAAATAATTCTCTACATTATGTAAGATGTTACAAATTGTTGGCAATTAACAAAAATATAGGAGTCACGAATTTATTTGTACTTGGATTTGTTGTTGTACGATTGAAGGGTGTTAAGTTTCGAACTAAATTAATATGGTGTTATTCAGTAAATTAAATTCAATGTTTAATTTAAGAAGTGCAAAATTTATCACTTTCTGAAGATGGATCATAATTCTTATTTTGTTGTCATACACTACACAATGACAATATATGTGAGAAATAATAATGTAATTACGTTGTAAGAACTTGATCAATAACCACATTTTTTATTTTTTATTTTTATGTTTTTCAATCTTTATGTTACAAGGAAGTACTGTTTGTATATACATTACGGTTGAATTTAAGACTCGAAAAATTACGTGAGATGTGACAAATTGTTGGCAACTGACACAAATTCTAGGACTTACAAATTTATTTG
Organism: Hydrangea macrophylla; assembly: GCA_033977485.1. Lineage (NCBI taxonomy): Eukaryota > Viridiplantae > Streptophyta > Magnoliopsida > Cornales > Hydrangeaceae > Hydrangea > Hydrangea macrophylla. Next base: position 2,147,693 of record CM066986.1, read on the forward strand.
TACTTGTACTTGTTACTGTGCGATTGAAGGGTGTTAAACTTCTCACTAATTTTAATATGGTGTTAATCACAAAATTAGAATGATCATTTGATTTAAGTAGTGTTAATTGAAGATGGATCATAACTCTTAGGTATCTTGAAGAACATCATCGTAGTTGAAGAACATCATCATCGTATTCGAGGAACATCATCGTTTACCCACCAAAAATTGTCATCCATTTGAAAATCTAAGACTGAAACAATAAAATTTTCATCATTTGAAATTGAAGAAATTGTAAAAAAAATAACCCACAGTTTAAACGATCTATTTTCTCCGAAAGTTAGATGCAATCTTAAATCGTTCCAAAATATTTAGGGTTTTGAATAACATAATTGTTTATAAAAAAAAGTGTGATGAACTGCTAAAGAACATCATCATATTTGAATAACATCAACATTCTTGCTGAAGAACCTCATCATAGTTTTTGACGAACATAGTCGTTTACCCAAAAAAAAACACGAAAAACGAAAAAATGAAACAGATTGTATACGATTTGTTCTTTATGTACACTTCAAAACAACAAATTTGTCCCAAAATAACTAAATATTGAATACATGTGGAAAATTTGTACCTTTTCTCCCCATTGATGGTTGGATCTCGAAAAATTCAAGCTTCAACTAACCGCTTCAAGTTCTCCAACAAATATCCATGGAGTTCTTCAATTTGTGCGGTTCATACAATGCGTAATATTGCGATGTGAGAAATTTGGAGAATATAATCTCCAAACACGAAGATCAAGCTTCGAGTAAACCGTGTATTTGGAAACTAATTTGACTGCGTTTGAATTCCTTGAATGTAGAGCTGATTTGATGCTGATTATCATTACTTTTGAAATTTTGTTAGTATAGGAGAGGAGCACTGTAAGCGTGCGAATTTGTACATTGGGGGTAGTTTTGTCTAATCACCATATCAGGGACCAATTTTTAAGTGGTCATATAATAGGGACCAATTTCTAATATGAGTGACTATATTGGTCTATATATTAAGTATCCCAAATATTTATAGTGGACTAGATTTAAATAGTACCAATATGTTACATAAAACTTTTTTCCTTTCAAATTTAAGTTAAACTAAATTATGAAGTGATAAGTAAATTTATTGTGCCAAATATATCGGATGGGCTAAACTACAATTAGACCAAAGAGGTACTTATAAAAATAAGGAAGGCTTGATATAAGGTCCCTAAAATTGGTTTTTTTTTTGGTTTATAGGATAACCCATTAATAATAACCTCCATAAGGACAAAAGCCCAAGCCCAAGCCCATTTTTCAGTCCAATTCACATCACTCAAAAATACTCCTCAAGTGCATTTCATATTTTCAATTGCCCTAACTACCCATCTCTTTATCCTCCTAACCACTGTCTCTCTTCTCTTTCTCTCTCATCTTCACTGTCAAAGTACCACCACTAAACACGGAGCTGTCGCCGTCACCGTCGCCATTGCTGCTGCTCTTATTGGAGTCACTGCCCCACCACCACGAGCAAACACTACCATTGCGAGCTTTCACCATCCACCACCACCACCATTACCATCGCCATTGCTACCTACTATCACCACCACAACCGTCATGGATGTTGTCAGAACCACCACAATCACCGTCACCATCGTTATGACCAACATGTCCATAGCCATCATTATCATCATCAAATAAGATCTAGATCGGTGGTCAATATCTAGATCTAGATTTATATGTCATCACCATCGCCAGAATTTTTGATGTCCTAATTACTGTTTCATATCTTTATTATAGAGTAAAAATTGGGACACACCCAAAGACAACTTTTGAGACATAATGCAAAAGATGTGTCTATGACCTCCCTTGGGTTTTGAATAATATCATTGACCTCCCTTATTTTCAAAACCTTGTACTACTGACCTCCGCTCCATTAACTTCCGTTAACTTCTATTGCTAAATTTGAGTCTTGTTTGACAAACAAGCTTATGCTTGTGCGTTTGACGTTCTATAGTTATGTCGCAAACAAATAGAGCCCTTACTTTTGTTTTATTTAGTTTAATAAATATTGTGTTTTTGCTTTGGTTGTTGTAAATATTATTTTTGATATGTATTTAATTGTTTGAAATTCTATAAAATAGTAAAATAATGTGTCCATTTTCTAGTATTAATCCAAGATTTATTTAAATGCCTTAATAAGCATTTTAATTTAATAAGTAAAACTAATTGACTAAAAATGACCACCTTTAATCTTGATGGGACCACTTCAACATCCTCCAATTTAAAAATTCTAGTGGACTCATTGCAACATGTATTTGAGAAGTATTTGGAATTTGAAATTTGGGAAACGCTTGGGAATTGCATTTGGGACTTAGTTACTAAGAGGGTGTTTGGAAACCAAAGGGAATGGACTTCTAGAAGAAGAAGTCCATTTACAGAATTGAAATTCGTTTGGTGAGATTTGAGAATGGACTTCTTGACAAGAAGTGCATCTCCAGAATGCCCATTTCAAGAAGTCAAAAATCCTGACTTCTCAAAACTGTGATTTTTGCACTTCCCCAGAAGTCAGGAGCTTTATACACAGAATTACACTTTTATCCCTTGTTTTATAATTAATGCCCTCTTTATCCAAACCCCATACATGAATTATGTAGCCTAGCCGAATCCCTATTATTTTACAATTCCTATAGAAAATAAGTCATTTATCCAACATTGTAATTAAAAGTGTTTTTTTCTTTTTTCTATTTTTTCGGTGCCCAATTTTAGTTTATTTGACATGATAGTTATGGATAAATATTTTTAATTTATTTCAGCTAACTATTTTGCAGTCTAAAATTATATACTATAATATGTTATATCCATTTAGTTTTAAATTCATGATTAAGGGTAATATTGGTAAGTAAGTATAAGTTTTTACTTTTAAAAAGTTGCCACCAAACATATTTGCACATTTAGATGCACTTTTTATTTAAAAAATACTCATTCGCCAAACAAATCCTTCTTTAAAAAAAGTCCATTTTGAAAATTCCATCTTCAGAAGTCCATTCCGGAAATGGACTTCTGTGTGAGAAGTTACGCCAAACAGCACCTAAGTCATGTGTGTACATTTTTTGTCAATTAGTTTTACTTATTTAATTAAAATGCTTATTATGACATTTAAATAAATCTACGATTAATATAAAAAAAAATGGACATAATATTTTACTATTTTACAGAATTTCAAACAATTAAATGTATATCAAAAATTATTTTTAAAACAACTAAAACTAAAACATTATATTTATTAAACTAAAAAAAAGTGCGAGCCCTTCTTGTTTGTGACATAACTATAGAATATCAAACGCACAAGCAGAAGCTTATTTGCCAAACAAGACTCAGATTCAGCAACAAAAAGTTAACGTAAGTTAATGGAGGAAGGTCAGTGATACAAGGCTTTGAAAATAAGGGAGGTCAATAATATTTACCCTATATATAAATATACATACACCAAATATACATATATGTTCTAAATGCCCTCTTTACATATATGGTAGAGGTTGATTTGATATAATGACTAGCATTAATGCCACGCAGTTGACTCATTTATGCAGAGGAATAAATGGGAGACAGTTTATTTTGACATTTATCTATAAATAAATTTACATGCTTTATAGGAAGATGGATCCACTCTCTCTCTCTCTCTCTCTCTCTCTCTCTCTTAGTTGCGATGGGGATGATAATAAGAAGATGAAGGGTGCATTATGCATGGTTTGAACCCTCCACCACCATAGCCCAAGTATGGTTCACACTTGCTCCTTTCTTCTCTTTTGGTTTAAGAATCCAAAATTTTTTTGCTTAAACATTTGAAATGAGTCACATTTTCTTTTCAAAGTAATTTGAATTTTTTTAAGTTGTTGAATTAGATTGACACAATAACTTCTCTCTCTCTCTCTCTCTCTATATATATATATATATATTCCCCGTTCCCATTTTCTAGAACATGTTTTGAGATTCACAATTCATGTTGTGACTCTTTCTTCCATTTTTGTTTTCCAAAACCTGTTGTGAAATTCACAAATCATGTTGTGTGATTTGTTTTCCTGAACATGTAATACCCGTAAAATCTCTGCATTAATAAGAAACTGAGTCCCCGTAAATTTGAATATATTGGATTCCAGAACTCGATTTCGTATACGTATTTATTTAATTACTTAGACTGTAAACTACAACCTCGGACTGACAATTCACGTATACCCGTAAAATCTGTATCGGAAATGGACTGCATTGCACGTGGATTCGAACGACGGCAACTCACACATTAATGGAATGATTTGTACACATGGAATCTTCCCTAAATGGCCTAAGGTACTACCCACTCCCTATTATCCCCGGGGTAACCTCCTTACCCAAACATTCCCTCTATAACCCACCGGGTTCTTACCCCTTCACCCTCAAACCGCCGGCCACTTCACACAGCCCAAGATCCTGTTCACATCAACCCCTCCCTCAATCACCCTCATGTCTTCTCCATTCTTTTCAACCAGATCATAAGATCTGTGTATGTACATCCTTGTGTTGATATATGGGAGTATGGAGGATGAGAGGGAATCACAAGATAGTGAGAGTTGGAGAGAAAACCGAGAGTTAGAGACGGTCGCCGGAGACGAAAAGGAAGAGAAAGGGAGACCCGAGGCCCCCCACAGGTAGATCTCTACCCCCTGTTTGTTTCTGCGCACTCACAACCCCTCACACACACACACACACGAGCCCCTGATCAAACCCAACAGAGCCTTAGGCTCTGGTAATGGCAGAATCGCCATTAGAGCCCTCACCGGAGCTCTATTTTTGAAACATGACCAAACCCATTTTTGGTTGTACCAAACTGACCCTCTAGGTCCCAGGAAGACCCCCTCATAGCAGCTTTTGATTTGGGCCACGTTTGGTCACTCATGCATAGCATTATTCTTTTAAAACCTAAAAAGAATAATCTGTGGGTAGGTCATCAAAACGAATAAACCTTAGAACCAGCTCCTAGTATGTGATGAAGGAGCCCAAACCGAACCTAATGGCGTTGGAATCACGCATTTTCGTGAAGGAATGAGAGAGATATGAGCGTTTAAAGTTTTCCGGCGGTTTCGGGCGTCGCCGGCGGCGAGCTTGACTCGCCGGAGAAGACACGACCCGTTTGGGTCTCGGGTTATATCGTTTACCCGCTTGGGTCGGATTTTGGGTCATGGGTATGGGTTAGTATGTTAGTATATGTGGTAACGGGTTCGGGTTATAATAATTAGAAATGGACCGGGTCGGAGTTTTTAAGTTGGATCTCTTCGTGTGTGTATATGGGTAACCCATTAGTTCGGGTTAAATATGGGTTGACCCGGGGGTCTTTAATTATATTAATATTAGTAATAATCTTGTTTTTAGTTATTTTAATAATCACTAATTATTCTGTTAATCTGGATTAATGGTTTAATAACCTATTTCAGGAATAATTAACATTTAAATTATTCTGTTAATTAAAGATTAGTGCTTATTTGTATCATATGTTATTTATGATATATTAATATATAGTTATCAATAGAATATAAAGGGTTTTTTTTAAATAGTTAAATAATTTTAAGAATAGTTTTAAATACCTAAAAATAGTTTTAAAATACTATAAGTTATACTTTAATAATCTGAAATATTTTGTCTATAATAATCTTATGTTCTAAAATTTAAATGTAAATTCCTATATCATATATGTATCATTTATTTAAATACAATGAACAATAAGTAAGTATTTTAAAGTAATAAGTGAGGTAATAAATACCTAATGACCCTTTTCGAGTATAGGAAAATTATATTAAATTTTCCTAAGGTCTAGTACCTCTATGTTATAAATTATTATTTATAAAACCCTAGCCCTAATATTTTAATAATTATTAATTGCCTATAAAATATCCGTTTGGTCGTATTTTAATTATTTAAAATACCAAACGAGCCCCGAAAATTTTGGGAAAAATACTACTAGCCTAATTTAAGGCCTAGTATTTAATAAAAATATTTATAAGAGTCATATGCCCCTCTAAATTATATTTTATAATTAAGGGACTCCGCAGTCTATTATTAGACGATTTAAACTTCGAAAATTCGTAGTAAATAAACCGTAGCCCAGAAAAATACGCGGTCAGTTCCCAGAGCCTTATATTTATGTCTAGAATATTCTCTTAAAGTTTGGTGACCTTTTGACACGGTAAAAAATACAGCTTATCTTTAGGGCCCAAACTGGTATAGAAAACCCAGCCTTTTATGCGACGAACTCCGATTTGAGTCTAGTCAATGGCGTTGGACCCAGAATGATGTCTAGATCATCATGTTGAGGTTTAGGGACCCACCCGGCACAATTACCATTTTGCCCCTGATTTTAGTAGACTTATTAATCTATGTTCTATATAATCTTAATGCTTTGTAGGAACCGCTACGCTTGTTCTTACGCACCCGCATCGAGGTGAGTCGTCCTAACTCACTTGGTATATTATAGAATTATTACTTGATCATATATGTATGCCCAGTACGTTCTGTGTGGACGATACTGATATGTATTAGTTATGTAAACCTGATAATGATGCTTATATAATGAATGCATGTTAGCTAACTATACTCCATGCTTAGTTAACATCCACTATTTTTCTTGTTAACATGATTTCTGTTTCTATAAGTCGCATGAACATTCGTATGAATATAGTCGAGTCTTAATGTCAATGTTGACATCTGCATGGTTAGTCACGGAGACTAACCCAGTCATACCAAATTATACATTGTGTGGACCGAGGTGGTCCGAGTGGTACAGTCAAGTAAATGGGAACAACAATGAAACTGCTATAGGGCCCTGCTAGGCGACGATAGCCAGAGTTTCCATTGAAATCATTGAAGTTATGCATGGATTGATGATTGATACGCTATAGGGCCCTGTTAGGCGACGATAGCAAAGTATCCATCAGAATACAATAGTTACCTTTCAAATGCTATAGGGCCCTGTTAGGCGACGATAGCGCTGTAACTATTCTATTCTCCCGGCAAGGTCACGAGGACCTAAGAGTCCAATGATTACACTCTTTTTAAAACCCAAAACTGCTATAGGGCCCTGCTAGGCGACGATAGCAACGTAATCATTCTACTCTGAGCTACCGGCGTTACACTGGTAATGTAACAAGTCACATGAGTCGGTTGTGGTGTTCATGGTCGAGTTAAAGTCGAATATATCGATAATGCATTATGTCATCATTCTACATGTCATATGCTCATTAATGTTGTTTCAAGATATGTTGTACTTGTATATCCTTACATGTATTAGGAGTGGTCGGTTAAGACTTTCTCCTGGAAAATGTGCAACTAAGAGCCCGTCAACGACTCCGAGGAGGACTTAGAGTCCAACGACATGTGTATAATATCTCTGACCCCCATCGACTTCAGGCTGAGACCATCCATACTGCATATACTCAAGAATTGATGCATGGAGAGATTAGGAGACTAGCAATGAAGGACTCAGTTATCCAACCACTAATAAATCTGATACTACAGGAGCCTTCTATTCACCCAGAAGACCGCCTGGTTGAGCCTCCTAATGAGAATGCCCCTGTAGGTATGGCACCCCCAATGGACGCACCTACTGATGAACCTGCTAATGCAGAGATGTCTGACGATGAACCAGATGCATATCTAGAAGTAGACGATGAGGAAGAGGATGACGAGGAGGATGATCCAGAAGAGGAAGAACCTGAACAGGAAGCACCACACCAACCTATGGAGGTTCACCCTATAATAGAAGAACCTATGGATAATGAGGATAATGAAGAGGATGAAGGCAATGTCGATATCGAAGATTGGGATTTGGGTGAACCCATTATGGACGAAGATGGGCCTAATGACTCTGACATGGGAGAGATCACATCCGAGTCGGATATGGATGATTAGATCAGGATAATCTGTTGTTATATGCTAGTAGTTTAATTGTACCTAAGTTATCTTGGGCTAGTGACCCATCTTGTTGTACGAATGCATGCGATAGGGTAATACCCCCATTTTGTAACCATGTATTCTTGACTGGTTTAATCTTGTAATCCTCGTTTCTGTTATTAAATGAAATAGACGTTTTAGTACTATACTTGTCTCTATGATTGTTTGGTTTGTTTGATTGATTTATATATGTGTTAGTAGATATCTAGATGTATCCTGCATTCGAACCCTGAGTAGAATACTTCTGTAGGTAACCAGATACGCAATGGCAGAACGACCAAGGACGAATCGACGCTTAGGACTTCCAAATCTGGCCGAAGGAGCACCGGAACCCATTCCTGATGGAATGGATCCCACTGGAATCTTTGGAGCATTTTTACAACGCTTGGAGCACATCGAAAATAATCACTGCTCAAACAACAATGCTAATGTCACTCCCATAGCTCCACTCAGACCACAAGAGGATCGTACGGTGGAACGATTCCGGGCAATGCGGCCAGACAAGTTTAATGGGATGACTGAGCCATGGGAAGCAGAACAATGGCTTCGTGGATTGGATATCATCTTCGACACACTGGGATGTTCTGAAATCGAGAAACGCCGACTGGCTACATATCAACTGACGTATGCTGCAGCAGACTGGTGGGAATCTGAGAAGGCGACCCTGGGAGGAGGTGCACAGAGGATGTCTTGGATGACATTCAAAGAACTGTTCCTAGAGAACTACTTCCCTCAGACAGAAAGGAACAAGAAAAAAAAGGAATTTATTGACTTGGTGCAAGGGAACCACACTGTACGGGAATACACAGTGCAATTCGAACGTCTCTCTCGTTTTGCACACCATATGATCGATACCCCGGAGAAGAAGAACCGGAAGTATCACCTGGGACCTTCCCTACCTCTACAGAAGCTGACTTATGGCCACCTGAATCAGACTTTCAAAGCTTTAGTGGGAATGGCTCATGGCTTCGAGGAGATCACCGGTCGTGAACAAAGGCGTTTTATAAATCGACAACCCCCTCCGAGGTTTGATCAGAGACCGAGACAAGCCCCGGCTCGCAATCAAGGATTCAAGAGAAGCTGGAATGGTGAGAAGAGGCCGTAGACAGCCCCGTTCCGTAACAAACCAGCTGTGCCATTCAAGCCGGCTCCGCCCCAAGGACAATCAGGAACCACCAATAACCCTGGAGTCTGTTTCAACTGTAAATTTCCCGGACATCTGTCCAAGGATTGTCGTGCCCCGAAAAGGAACAGTCGCTCTGATGTGGTCTGCTTCAACTGCAACAAGAAGGGACATCTGTCCAAGGACTGCAAAGCACCTCGAGGTGGTTACTATGGAGCGTCGACTCAAGGACAGGCGCGTCTCAATGCTATTATCCCAGAGGAAGCAGAATTTGAAGAGGAAGAGCAGGAGAATCTGGAAGGTACTCTAACCCTCTTTAACAGTCACGTGAAAATAGTCACGTGAAAGCTTTGTTTGATACCGACGCATCCAATTCTTTTATTGCAATTAGAACTGTGCAACGCTTAGGCCTAGTGCCCCAAACGATGGATATAGCTTTGAATGCTACGTCACCTCTAGGAAAGAGCGTTAAGTTGGACAAAGTATGCAAGGACCGCCCTCTAAACTTGAAAGATCAGAATCTCCCCGCTGATTTGATAGTTTTGTCGATGAAGGAATTCGACGTGATCCTAGGAATCGATTGGCTTGCGAAATACCATGCCAAGTTAGATTGTGCTAGCAAGTCTATACTCTTTTCAGTATCTGATGGTGAACCGTTTGACTTCAAGTGCAATCCCTCGTGTGATGTTTTCCTCACCAACTGCCTAGCTACCCTTGGAACCACGAGTGATGAGATTCCTATTAACCAAATTCCAGTCGTTCGAGATTTTGAAGATGTCTTTCAAGAAGTTAAAGGACTACCACCCAAGAGAGATATCGACTTCTGCATCGAGTTAATGCCTGGAACCTCCCCAATATCAAAGACACCTTACCGAATGGCCCCAATGGAGATGCAAGAACTAAAGACGCAAGTGCAAGAACTTTAGGACCTCGGATTTGTTCGTCCAAGCACTTCACCGTGGGGAGCGCCGGTGCTGTTTGTCAAGAAGAAGGATGGAACACTTCGGCTTTTTATCGACTACAGAGAGTTGAACAAGGTCACAATCAAGAATCGGTACCCACTACCAAGGATTGACGATCTATTCGATCAGCTACAAGGAGCTACCACATTTTCAAAGATAGATCTGCGATCTGGGTACCACCAATTGCTCGTTCGCTCTGAAGATGTACCCAAGACGGCTTTCAGAACTAGGTATGGACATTATGAATTTCTGGTTATGCCGTTCGGATTGACCAATGCCCCAGCCGTATTCATGGATTTAATGAATCGAGTTTTCAGACCTTACCTGGATCAGTTCATAATTGTGTTCATAGATGATATCCTCATCTACTCTAAGACAGAGGCAGAACACGAAGGACATGTGAAGATAGCACTTCAGACTTTATGAGACAACCACTTGTATGCGAAGTATAGCAAGTGCGAGTTCTGGCTAAAGGAAGTCAAATTTCTAGGACATGTTGTCTCAACAGAAGGAATATCGGTGGATTCATCGAAGATTGAAGCAGTTTTAGATTGGAATCGACCGACCACGGCAACGGAAGTCAGAAGTTTTCTCGGTCTAGCTGGATATTACCGAAGATTCGTGGAAGGATTCTTGAAAATCGCAGCCCCTCTTACTGGATTAACGAGAAAGGACTTAAAATACGAATGGAACGACAAACATGAACGCGCATTTCAAGAATTAAAGAAGAGGTTAACCACGGCGCCAGTGCTTGCAATACCGAAGAGCGGTGAACAGTTCACCATTTACAGCGATGCATCACATCAAGGACTTGGATGTGTACTTATGCAGGACAGAAGAGTGATAGCGTATGGATCACGACAATTGAAACCTCATGAACTTAACTATCCTACGCACGATTTGGAACTAGCTGCAATCGTCTTTGCACTCAAAATTTGGAGACACTACCTCTACGGAGAGAAGTTCGATCTATTTTCAGATCACAAGAGTCTGAGATACCTGTTCTCTCAAAAGGAGTTGAACATGAGACAGCGAAGATGGATGGAATTGTTAAAAGATTACGATTTCACGCTGCAATACCACCCCGGCAAAGCAAATGTTGTTGCTGACTCATTGAGCCGGAAACCCCGAAAACTCATCGTATCTTCTCTCATGGTCAGGGAATGGAAAGTGTTGGAGACACTAACAGAGTTTGATTTTCAGACTTCCGAGTCAAGTGAAGGACGACTCTTTGGATGTCTTGTAGTACAACCAACACTCATAAGCCGTATTCTCGAAGCTCAAGGAAAGGACGAAGGACTTCGTCAATGGTTTGAAAAATCATCGGCAAAGGACCCCGCCGAGTGGAATATAGGAGCAGATGGAGGATTTAGATGTCGCAATCGACTCTGTGTGCCCAATGAAGACAACTTGAGGAAGGATATATTAGATGAAACACACAAATCAAGGATGACTGTCCACCCTGGAGGAACAAAAATGTACAAGGACATAAAAAGGAACTTCTGGTGGGACGGAATGAAGAGAGAAGTAGCAGATTATGTATCTAAATGCATGACCTGCAAGCAAGTCAAAGCTGAACATCAGAAACCAGGAGGATTGTTACAGCCTCTACCAGTTCCCGGATGGAAATGGGAGCACATAACGATGGATTTCGTTGTCGGAATGCCAAGGTCACGGCAGAATCATGACGCCATTTGGGTAATTGTGGATCGACTTACCAAATCAGCTCACTTTATCGCTTATAGCAAGACTTACCCGGTCGAGAAATTGAGCAGAATGTATATTCAACAGGTTGTTCGACTACATGGAGTACCCGTATCAATTGTGTCAGATCGTGATTCACGTTTTACGTCGGGATTTTGGGAAAGCTTACAGACAGCACTTGGAACTTCATTGAAGTTAAGTTCAGCATTTCACCCCCAAACCGACGGACAGACCGAGAGGGTCAATCAAGTCATGGAAGACATGCTTCGAGCTTGTGCAATAGATTTTGAAAGTTCATGGGAAGAGAACCTACCGTTGATAGAATTCGCATATAACAACAGCTACCATACGAGTATAGAAATGGCACCATTTGAAGCTTTATATGGAAGACCGTGCAGATCACCCTTATGTTGGGCCGAAGTTGGAGATGACAAGCTGCTAGGACCAGAGATAGTTCGAGAAACAAACGAAAAGATCAATATCGTCAAAGAGAAGATGAAAGCAGCTCAGAGCCGACAGAAAAGTTATGCGGATAAGCACCGAAAGGACTTGGAATTCAGCATTGGAGATCACGTATTCCTAAAGGTATCACCCGTACGAGGAGTTGTCAGATTTGGACAAAAGAGAGGAAAACTTTCGCCACGTTACATTGGACCGTTCGAAATTCTGGAACGCGTGGGAAAGGTTGCTTACAGACTTGCACTGCCGCCCAAGATGTCAGGAGTGCATAATGTGTTTCACATCAGCATGCTGAGGAAAGTCGTGCATGATCCGTCTCATGAGATCAACTTCACGGATATCGAAGTAAACGACAACGTGACTTTTAATGAAGGACCAGTGAAGATTATGGAACGAGGAACTAAGAAGCTGAGGACTAAAGAGATTCCACTAGTAAAGGTCCAGTGGAAACATCATGACGAGCGTGAAGCTTCTTGGGAATTAGAATCTGAGATGCGTGAGAAGTTTCCTTATCTTTTCATTTGTAACTAGCTTCGATTCCGGGGACGGAATCTTTAATAGCAGGTGGATGATGTAATACCCGTAAAATCTCTGCATTAATAAGAAACTGAGTCCCCGTAAATTTGAATATATTGGATTCCAGAACTCGATTTCGTATACGTATTTATTTAATTACTTAGACTGTAAACTACAACCTCGGACTGACAATTCACGTATACCCGTAAAATCTGTATCGGAAATGGACTGCATTGCACGTGGATTCGAACGACGGCAACTCACACATTAATGGAATGATTAGTACACATGGAATCTTCCCTAAATGGCCTAAGGTACTACCCACTCCCTATTATCCCCGGGGTAACCTCCTTACCCAAACATTCCCTCCATAACCCACCGGGTTCTTACCCCTTCACCCTCAAACCGCCGGCCACTTCACACAGCCCAAGATCCTGTTCACATCAACCCCTCCCTCAATCACCCTCATGTCTTCTCCATTCTTTTCAACCAGATCATAAGATCTGTGTATGTACATCCTTGTGTTGATATATAGGAGTATGGAGGATGAGAGGGAATCACAAGATAGTGAGAGTTGGAGAGAAAACCGAGAGTTAGAGACGGTCGCCGGAGACGAAAAGGAAGAGAAAGGGAGACCCGAGGCCCCCCACAGGTAGATCTCTACCCCCTGTTTGTTTCTGCGCACTCACAACCCCTCACACACACACACACGAGCCCCTGATCAAACCCAACAGAGCCTTAGGCTCTGGTAATGGCAGAATCGCCATTAGAGCCCTCACCGGAGCTCTATTTTTGAAACATGACCAAACCCATTTTTGGTTGTACCAAACTGACCCTCTAGGTCCCAGGAAGACCCCTCATAGCAGCTTTTGATTTGGGTCACGTTTGGTCACTCATGCATAGCATTATTCTTTTAAAACCTAAAAAGAATAATCTGTGGGTAGGTCATCAAAATGAATAAACCTTAGAACCAGCTCCTAGTATGTGATGAAGGAGCCCAAACCGAACCTAATGGCGTTGGAATCACGCATTTTCGTGAAGGAATGAGAGAGATATGAGCGTTTAAAGTTTTCCGGCGGTTTCGGGCGTCGCCGGCGACGAGCTTGGCTCGCCGGAGAAGACACGACCCGTTTGGGTCTCGGGTTATATCGTTTACCCGCTTGGGTCGGATTTTGGGTCATGGGTATGGGTTAGTATGTTAGTATATGTGGTAACGGGTTCGGGTTATGATAATTAGAAATGGACCGGGTCGGAGTTTTTAAGTTGGATCTCTTCGTGTGTGTATATGGGTAACCCATTAGTTCGGGTTAAATATGGGTTGACCCGCGGGTCTTTAATTATATTAATATTAGTAATAATCTTGTTTTTAGTTATTTTAATAATCACTAATTATTCTGTTAATCTGGATTAATGGTTTAATAACCTATTTCAGGAATAATTAACATTTAAATTATTCTGTTAATTAAAGATTAGTGCTTATTTGTATCATATGTTATTTATGATATATTAATATATAGTTATCAATAGAATATAAAGGGTTTTTTTTTAAATAGTTAAATAATTTTAAGAATAGTTTTAAATACCTAAAAATAGTTTTAAAATACTATAAGTTATACTTTAATAATCTGAAATATTTTGTCTATAATAATCTTATGTTCTAAAATTTAAATGTAAATTCCTATATCATATATGTATCATTTATTTAAATACAATGAACAATAAGTAAGTATTTTAAAGTAATAAGTGAGGTAATAAATACCTAATGACCCTTTTCGAGTATAGGAAAATTATATTAAATTTTCCTAAGGTCTAGTACCTCTATGTTATAAATTATTATTTATAAAACCCTAGCCCTAATATTTTAATAATTATTAATTGTCTATAAAATATCCGTTTGGTCGTATTTTAATTATTTAAAATACCAAACGAGCCCCGAAAATTTTGGGAAAAATACTACTAGCCTAATTTAAGGCCTAGTATTTAATAAAAATATTTATAAGAGTCATATGCCCCTCTAAATTATATTTTATAATTAAGGGACTCCGCAGTCTATTATTAGACGATTTAAACTTCGAAAATTCGTAGTAAATAAACCGTAGCCCAGAAAAATACGCGGTCAGTTCCCAGAGCCTTAGATTTATGTCTAGAATATTCCCTTAAAGTTTGGTGACCTTTCGACACGGTCAAAAATACAGCTTATCTTTAGGGCCCAAACTGGTATAGAAAACCCAGCCTTTTATGCGACGAACTCCGATTTGAGTCTAGTCAATGGCGTTGGACCCAGAATGATGTCTAGATCATCATGTTGAGGTTTAGGGACCCACCCGGCACAATTACCATTATGCCCCTGATTTTAGTAGACTTATTAATTTATGTTCTATATAATCTTAATGCTTTGTAGGAACCGCTACGCTTGTTCTTACGCACCCGCATCGAGGTGAGTCGTCCTAACTCACTTGGTATATTATAGAATTATTACTTGATCATATATGTATGCCCAGTACGTTCTGTGTGGACGATACTGATATGTATTAGTTATGTAAACCTGATAATGATGCTTATATAATGAATGCATGTTAGCTAACTATACTCCATGCTTAGTTAACATCCACTATTTTTCTTGTTAACATGATTTCTGTTTCTATAAGTCGCATGAACATTCGTATGAATATAGTCGAGTCTTAATGTCAATGTTGACATCTGCATGGTTAGTCACGGAGACTAACCCAGTCATACCAAATTATACATTGTGTGGACCGAGGTGGTCCGAGTGGTACAGTCAAGTAAATGGGAACAACAATGAAACTGCTATAGGGCCCTGCTAGGCGACGATAGCCAGAGTTTCCATTGAAATCATTGAAGTTATGCATGGATTGATGATTGATACGCTATAGGGCCCTGTTAGGCGACGATAGCAAAGTATCCATCAGAATACAATAGTTACCTTTCAAATGCTATAGGGCCCTGTTAGGCGACGATAGCGCTGTAACTATTCTATTCTCCCGGCAAGGTCACGAGGACCTAAGAGTCCAATGATTACACTCTTTTTAAAACCCAAAACTGCTATAGGGCCCTGCTAGGCGACGATAGCAACGTAATCATTCTACTCTGAGCTACCGGCGTTACACTGGTAATGTAACAAGTCACATGAGTCGGTTGTGGTGTTCATGGTCGAGTTAAAGTCGAATATATCGATAATGCATTATGTCATCATTCTACATGTCATATGCTCATTAATGTTGTTTCAAGATATGTTGTACTTGTATATCCTTACATGTATTAGGAGTGGTCGGTTAAGACTTTCTCACTTAGCTTCAAAAGCTAACGGCTCCTTCCCTGCCCTGGACTTTTTACGTCTAGGTTATGATGAGGAGAACTATCAAAGTAACAATGAAGATGCATATAACTATGCTCAGGCTGGGAACTATCAGGAAGGTGATCCTGAGACAGACTATCAAGAAGAGCTCGATAACGAGGGTTACGGGTTCGCCAGTTAGAAAGAGGACCCTGGCCTATTTTCGCATTAAGACTTCTATTACGTTCTAATTATCTTTTGGTTGATGTAATATTTAAGTGGCGTAGATCGCCCAGACTTATCTTTTGTGGTTTTCATTTGGAACTACTGTAATAGCTTAAGTAGCAAACACTCCAAGTTCCCCCATGAATACCATTAGACGCTTTTACCCATCTCTTACTCTGATCTATATATGTTTTGTTAGTATGTTGTACGGACAGGTCAGTTTTATGTAACTCGTCATTCCCTACGGGTCCAGAAAGGAAATTTTAAATTTTCCCTATTTTTGGCTACTCCGGGGCGTGACAGAACATGTTGTGAAATTTACAAACAATATTCTATGATTTGTTTTCCAGTACATGTGATATTCACAAATTTTGTGATTTGTTTTCCAAAACATGTTGTGAAAGTCATAAATCATGTTGTGACTCTCTCATCCATTCCCATTTTTCTACAATATGTTGTGAAATTCACAAATCATATTGTGAAATTCAGAGAAAATTTGGTGAAATTCATAGAAACTACTGTGAAATTTTTTAGAGTAGGATAATGCATATAAGATATCAAAGGCTTAATGATAGATATGTTTTAACTAAGGAACCTATTGCCAAATAAGTACATATAAGGGGGATATAATTACTAATTCACCCAAAAAAATATCATATTTATATTCGGTCTGTTTATATAAATTAATAGCTGTTTAAATACTAATTTTTTATGGTAAACAAATATTATATTTATATCTGGTATGCTTATATAAATTAATAGTTGTTTAAATACAATCTTAAGTGTGTGGGATATGAATGGAAATGTATGATGCATATGGTGGACATGCATGAGAGATGTGATGACTGATGAGAGAGAAATGGAAAGTTGGAAGAAAATAAGCGTCTTCCAATACGGTAATTCAAAGAAAATACTACGCTGTCCAATTCACCTCTACCAGAGTACGCTTTCTCTTCTTAGTACTCGGTACCTTTCCAATCTTTCTAGGTTCGATGTGCTCTAGTTGTTTCAAAACATCATCACCAGACAATAACTTAGGGGTGAATCTGTGTTAGGGCTTACCATCAAACAAATCCTTTTGGCGAATTCGCCACCTGTGGTTCCGTGGTAGGAAACGACGATGGCCCATGTAGCATCTCTTCCTTCCATGGTACAATGATTGCGAAGATGTTTCCTTGTTGCATAATGGACATGCCATGAACCCATGAGTGCTCCAGGCAGACTAGTTTCCATAGGCTTAAAAATCATTTTTCATCCACAATAACGATGCATACATTTGGAACGTCTCCTTCCTAGATGCATCATATGTCTCTACACCGACTTTCCATAATTCCTTCAACTCATCTATCAAAAAGGCTGCAAGTAAACATCGATGTCATTTTTGGGTGATTTTGGGCTTGTAATAAGAAGTGACATGAAAATGAACGGTTGTTTCATGCACCTCCATGGTGGCAAATTATACGGCACAACCGTGACCGACCACATGCTGTATGCACTACTTATGTCACCGAATGGATTAAATCCGTCACTGGCAAGGCCAAGGCTTACATTACATGGCTCATTGGCAAACCATTCATGATTCTTATCGAATTCAGTCCAAGCTTGAGTGTCACTCGGATGCCTAAACACACCGTCCTCCTTTGGACGCTTCTCTTCATGTCATCTCATATCGGAAGCTATTTTTCATGACGCATACAACCTTTGTAGTTTTGGTGCCAACGGAAAATATCTCAATACCTTGTGTGGAATTTTCTTACCCTTTCCTTCAACAATTTTATACCTCGGCTCATTACAAGCTAAACAGTTCTCCTCTTTCTCAATCCCCTTCCAAAAAAGCATACAATCATTCTTGCATGCAAGGATTGATATATAGCCAAGACCTATATCCCATATATACTTTTTTGCCTCGTAATGAGAGTTCAGAAGGATCTTCCCTTTGGGGAGTGCTCTTTTAATCAACGTAAGTTTCGTGTCAAATGATTTGTTTGTCCAAAGGTTGATGGTCTTAAGATGAAGCAATTGCATTAGAAAATTTAACTTCAGGAACGTCTACAACATGGATAAAGCTCCAGATTTGCATCCTTTCAAGGGGACCCGATTCTCTGGGGGGCATGGCATGACTCGTCGAACCCCCATCCAAGTCTGCCAACATTTCTTGCAAACCTTCATTATCATCACCACAGGGTGACTCGTCGTCCTCATCCTCACTCAATATTTATAAGCCTCCCCGTGATCGACCCATATAGTATAATTGATATCTATCCCTTTATTGAGAAAATGCGCTTTCACTATATCTATGCGCTCAAATACCCTATCCCCACACATCACACACGGACATATTATCCTACTACCACTATCTACAGACAGCTGTGCATACTAAATGAAATCGTCAACCCATTTCTCATACTCGGGTAAGTATCTAGTTTTAATCTTCATCTATTGCTTATCCATATCTGCTACCTATCACAAGTTTTAAAAAACTTTAAATGAATCAACCTACCTAAGTAGTAGATATAAGAACGTTTGTGGGACAATAGTTGCAATAATCATCTTAAAAACAATTTATGAGGGATTCAGTTTGACTTAATGCCTTTGGCTTAGCACTTACTAAATGAACTAACCTCTTTTAAAAATGCCTTGTGTGAAGGAACTTTGGTGAGCAAACTGCCATTTCCAAATTCCAATAACAAAAATAAAAAAAAAAATAATAATAAAGAAGACATTCAGCAAGTTTGTGAGTCAATGGTTAATTCCCCAATCAAACTAATGCTAGCATTCAAACAATTTACTATCATAAGAAAGAACAATAATTTATATTGATCACAAATTCTAACTCTAATTAGCCTTTTAGTTTACAATTTTATTATCTAACCATTGTGATAGCAAAAAGAAGCTGAAAAACACAAAACTATGAACGAGGAAAAAAAATATGTATCAGTTATAATAATAAAGAATAAGAATAGAAGCAATGTAAATTAATTGGATATCGTTTTCAAGGCTTGATGGTTATTTATATTCTTTTGAGACCAATTATTTCTAAAGTGAATCAATTTCACTACCACAAATGCAATATTGTATATAATGATAAGGTCATTGTACACTATCTTGTAAAAGATTTTTTTTTTTTAATTTACACAACCAAGTGGAGTATAAAATGCCTCTATGAGTGCTTTCCAATGCCAAAAAGAAATACACAAATATCTATATAGATATAACAGCAAAGGTAATAACAATATCACTATTATCAAGAATTACAGACTAGCTTGTTTCTTTGCAACTTGGTGGAGTAATGCCTAAAACCTGTGAACTATGCCTATCATCAACATTAATAGAAAGTACTACAATTCTAATTTACAACATTTACATGACCAATACATTGTTTTGTGCAAAAAAAAAATGTTACTGAAGATAGAGCTCCCAATAAAGAGGACTTTGCATGAGTTTATGACTTCAAACTTTTCAATGGTGTGAAAATCTTCCACTACCAAAATAATTATACAATGCTTCCCAAATTTGTATATCTTGTCGTTCCCAACACATTTGGCAGTGGACTCAGTTGAAGGAAGATGTTGAATTATACCCACCATTATTGAAGGTGGTCCTAGTACTACATGTTTTCGAAATTACATTTGGGATACAAAAATTTGGGAAGCATGGCATTACTCTTATCACAAAGAACAAAGAAAATAAAAACTAAATGTCAGGAAAAAAAATTGGTTCTGAACTTGTGGTTTTGTGCTTGGTAAGCTTTGGGGGCAAAAGTGGGCACATGGGTTCATGATCATCATTGCTATCATACACAAATATATAATCGTATATATATATATATATATAAATACACAAACAGAGATTTGAATCTTCTTTCACTATTTGCTGAAGATTCAAAAAGTATTTGACTTCTCAAACACCCCAATAATAAGGTTCCATCTCCTTATACATATATATATATATACACGTGTGTGTGCGTTCAATAACATCTACTTCAATTAGGGCAAGGAAAGCCCTCTAAGGCTTCGACCAATGTATACCAAATCGAAAGAATAAAAAATTAAAGCCCTAAACATTAAATTGCAGAGAGCAAAAGCCATAGAAGAATGAACTTACCAGTGGCTAGATTGTTAACAAATAAAGACTCAGTCTTTGTTCCTAGTGAGTGATCGAGGGAGATCTTGGAGGGAAAGAAAAAAAATTAGGGAAAAGTACATCTCAGGAAATTAACTTTACTAAATTATTTGCCACACATTTATTGCGTTGCAGATTTTAGTAAAACATTTTGCAATGCACAAGTTCGTGGCAATTAATTACTCTTGAATTAGAACTTATTTGGCACGCACCATATGCGTGGCAAATGCAAAGTAAATTATTTGCCACGCTCACATTGCGTTGGCAATGCATATGTGCATGGCAAATACTTACCCATGGCTTTTTTTGGTAAGTATTTGCCATGCTTTATAAGTGCGTTGCTAAGACGTTAATGCGTCGTAGATAAATACTATTTGCCATGCATTCCGCGCGTGGTAAATAATGTGCATCGCTGAAAAGCAGATTTGTTGTAGTGTAAGTGCGTTCCCATGATTCCCATGAAAAAAGTGGACTGCTCTTGAAATGAACAATTTTAGTGTATTGCTAAGAAATCAGGTACCTGGAATCCCATTTGGATTGGTGGCCTAGTCCAAGACTTATGTGTCATTGTCCAGATAAGCTCTACTTCTACATTCAAGGTCCGCTTAGTTTATATAGGAAATTTTCTTATCTAACAAAATTTAAAATAATCTTACATAGATCAACCACTGCAATTAAAATTAAAGATTAAATGTTAATGAAAAGTAAAAGGAAGAAGCACTGATCAAGATCCTAGGAGCTCAAATGAATTTAAGAACTATGTATACATATAAGTGGGCTCTAAAATGACTGTTCTTACACGACACGACAAAACTTTTTCAAAGACAATATCCAAAAGAAACAAAAACAGCTTTTCAAAAAGTTTCCTTTTAACTCTTCAAAATTTCAAGACACTTGTAGTTTGAAAAGCTTAGAATTCAACACAAATGCACTTAAAAAATTAACACATTCGAATCAATCAAATTTTAAGGCGCGCACCGTACACACCATTTTTCAATACTTTGTGATTTTAAGAGATATCTCTTCTAAGGGGCTCTAACTGTTCAATTGGAGGCCGACTTTCATCACCATTCTTCATCAAACAACACCAAAAGAAAGCAGAACTAAGATTATAGAATGGGCACTCACCTAATAAAAGAGTATCCAATAGTCTTTGCCTTCCATGCCCTCAAAATTGTAATATTCTCATCTTCTCACCAAGAGGAATATTGTCATTCTACCTACAAAAAAGATACTCACCAAAAATGTAACAAAGTGAAAGATGAACTAAAGAAAACAATGCATAAAAAAAATTAGGGAAGAGAGGAAGAGACAGGAAAAGGAATTAATTTCAATTAAAAACTTGAGCCAAAACTAAGAGTAAGCTGCATTTTTTTTTGGTCTTGTACTTTTGTACTAAGTGACAAACTACTTGAAACAAAATGGAATAACATATAATAAAACTTAAAACAAATAAAAGGCAAAGAACATAAAACTATCAAAGTGGAAAATTTGATATGTTCCAATGACTTCCAGATTTTAGAGTACAGACTCATTCTTAAAAAAAAAAAATAAAAAAAAAATAATCTTTGCTGGTTTTTTTTTTTTTCAAAAGGGGTCATTTTTTCTATTTTTTTTTCAAAAGCCTAATTATTATTATTTTTTTTCCGAAAAAAGGTCCTTTAAATTTTCAATAGTTTTAAGTTTCTACTCTCAGTCTCCAGCCTTCCATGAATAGAAATTTTGGTTCTCCACAAAGTTCAACTGATTCTAGGTTTTGAACTTTCTATTGACATCAATAATTTCCTTTAGAAGTACTGAAAACAAAATGATCACACGCATACAAAGGTAGTGTTGGTCCTTTTTATTATTCCTGATGCCTTGTTTGTATCAACTTGTGTTGGTGTTGCACCAATATTCTCTTCTTCCAATTAAGTTGTAACTCTCTTTTGTTTGTTTGGCATACTTGCCGAGACTTCTTCGATAGAGTAAGATTGTGTTTCCTGTATAGAATAGATTAGTGAAATTAGTATAACATTATTTTTCTGTATAATTGGTGAAGACCAATCTTTACCATTTCATCCTGTGTTTCTAAGCCAACATTTGGTAGGTCATATTCTTTGTCAAATAGTTTACTGACGGTGTAATTCTGTCATCCCTTTTTCATATTGTAGTCATTCAACTTTAGCTGGAAAATATAGGTATTTCCTTCAAGGTTCTGAATTTCAGGTGGAATTGGCCCAATATTCTTTCCATGTGCCTGTAGGACATGTTAGGAATGTTGTGCATTAGCTATTTTAGCATACATGAGGGGTTTTTTTTATTTTTTATTTTATTATTTTTTTTTATGGTTGTAAGAAATAGTTTTTATACATTTATTGTTTGGTTTCTAGCTCTGTTGCTGGCTTTCCAATTAGTTTTTCAGCCAGTCTATCCAAAAGAACAAATGTAACATAACCTGCCTAGTCTTCAACTTGAAGCTGTATACTATACCTGTATTTAATGCACAAATTAATTATGTTAGGAAGTTTTTTGGTTCAGTTTATACATAATATTTAAAGAACAAAATATTGAAAGCTTTTGTACCTTTGTGTTGGGTATTTAGGTTATATTTTGCATTCTTTACACCAAAAACCATCGTTCTTTGGTTGGACTTTCTTTTGACACAGTGAGCAAGAGACATAGTTCCAGCCATATTGTGATTCAATATTTGTAACTGATGCCTTGCAGGTAACTATAGTTTCTTGGACCTTATAATTTGGTATTTGGTTAGTAACATTAAGTAATATTGAACTATAGTATTTTTTGCATTAGTTACCTGGGTTTCTGACTCCCATTGTATTCCTTTGATCTCTTCTATTTGTTTCCTGTTGTATTGAACTTGTTGCTCAATTGGCAGCTGACTTGTTTGTTGGCTTGTGATTTATTGAATTTCGATTCCCTGATCGAGTTGGCTATTGGAAGAGTAGATGTACATTAACATTTGTTTTGATTTGTTTGTTTGAGAGATAAGTTGGGATTTTTTTTTTGCTTACCTGTTTGCAAATTGTGATGCTTCTGGAATGCCTAAGTTGATGTAGATCTTTGTAGTTGTAGTGGTCGATAGGACATAAGCTCCTGCATAGTTTTAATGAGGTTGAAATGAATGTTGTAGTTGAATTGTTGTATTCTATTATTGTGTAGGATAGAATGCAAAAAAATTAAGTATTCATTCTACTTTGAAATTGGCTTACAGTTGTTGAACTGATGGCCATAATTATAGGACCTTCAGTTTTAGTGAACATATCATCATCAATCTCGGTTGCAGTGTTGTTCCATAATGTGACTCTTATTTTGAGAGATCTATATTACAAAATTCATTAATACAAAAGTTTTGTGAGGCAAAGTATATGAACTGAATATTTGAATAAGGGTTTTGGTGTATTACTTGGATGTCAACAATTGAACATTTTTCCTTTTGAGTATTCCTTTATCATTTGTGCTTTCTTGCACTGGTCCAATTGCAGTAACTTTGCCTATTATATCTGCATGTAATGTATTAATTGGACAGTAATTAGTACTTGCTTAGATTTTATGTGTTTAAAGTGTCAGTGATTTCTTACCTGTAAGCTAAATAGGGTTGTTCAATCTTTCGGTCAATTCAATGCTATCAACAAAATGGAATTTGTGTACCAGGAATGTTGTCGGACAGTCCTTCAGCTCTTTGACTTTTGTATTGTATCGAAAGATCAATTTCTTCTCATTTGGTATTGGACGATACTTGTCAGTGCACGTGCCGACTCTAAAATTCCATATGATATATATATATCTTCACTTCTTCAATGAATGTCCTGAATAGTGGTGCTACGTTGTTCCAAATTGTTGCATGTATATCACTATTCTGATACAATTAATAATAAGATTCTATGTTAGCCATTAATATTTTTTTTCTCTGAAACTAAGTGAAACAAACATATATTTGATAGGTTAATATCTCCTCATCCAATAGGATCATCTTTAAACTTAGAACTTGCTTGGTTTTCTTGTTGATAGCATCCCATATTCGCGTCACTCTTACTTTTATCTTCCATGAATTTGTTTCGCTAGTTAATTTTGGAATAAGATTACAGCTCATGTTCATTGTGGCTTCGCTACCGACCTGCATGGAAGAAAGTAATTGTTAGATAGTTTGTAAATATTTATATATCTCATTCATGTATAACAGTTTTTATGTTTTATTGTACTATAGTTTTTATTTCATCGAATTACATTGTTGCATTTAGTGTTTTTTTTTGTTGTTTTTAAACGAGAGTGAATAAGGTAGTTCCTCGATGAGTAGAGAGTTATGATGTTTTTCTGATGCAATGTAATACATGTTGGTAGATTGTTGAAAATCTCGTTGCATACGATATTTTTTGTGGTTTTAATGCTTTCGGAATTGTCATTTTTTATTACCATCTTCAGTCCACTCCTTGATGTTACCCTTGATATGGCCACATATAATTGACCATGAGTAAAAACTGGTTTTGGCAAGAAAAGGCCGACATATTTCAATGATTCCCCTTGACTCTTGTTTATGGTCATGGCGAAACAAACTGTGACCGGGAATTGTCTTCTTTTTAGGATGAATGGCCATTTTGAGTCACTTGGAGATAACCCAATTCTTGGAATAAATATCCTGGTTCCAATATTTATACCTATAATTATTTCAGCTTTTACAACCTGGGCCCCTAGTTGAGTGATTATTAGCCTTGTGCTATTACAAAGTCCAGCTGTCTGGTTCAAATTCCTAAAAAGCATTATTGGTAAGTTGACTTTTAATATCAGCTTGTGGTTAGGAAGCCCTGGAAACTTCAAAGAGTTTAGGAACTCTATGGGGTATAGCATTTCTTCATCCTCTGTATATGATGAAACCTAACAAATGGAGTCTGCGCTCAATTATATCTTTTCTTCTCCTTGTACCAAAGCGATGATCCTGTTATTGATTTCTTCTACAATTTCATTTGTAGGTACTAGTATTGCTCTCTCCTCCAAGTACTTTCTATCTAATAGCTTCTCATCCAAATTAGGGTAAGTGCTGTGAATAATGTCATTGATGGGGTCTTCTCCTAAAGGAATGAGCAAATCTTTGGGTACTTCAATTTCACTTTCTCCATCTCCTTCTCCAATTTGGCCATCCCCAATCTTAAGTATCCAATTTCCAAAGTCGGTTAGGGATGTTGCAGTAGTTGGTCAATTTATTGGTGTTGCTAGTCTCATATTTCTTGTTAGCATAAACACCTGGCAATCAAGCCACAAAGTTAATCTATTTACTGATGAGTGAACTATATCTTATCTACCGCCTTTTGGTACTACAGGTAGAATTTGTTGAAAGTCTCCACCCATCACAATGACCTTTCCTCCGAATGGCTTTCTTTCATTTTCTAAATTTGAAAGGCTCATAATGTCTTTTAACATTCTGTCAACAGCTTCAAAGCATTTCTTGTGGGCCATAGCTACTTTGTCCCAAATAATTATGCTTGCTCTGGAGAGCAATTCAGCTCATTTCTTGTGGGCCATAGCTACTTTGTCCCAAATAATTATGCTTGCTTTGGAGAGCAATTCAACTGCATGTGTTCTGGGTTTAATTTCACAAGTTGATTCTTCTGTGATATTTATTGGAATATGAAATCGTGAATGTACAATTCTACCCCCTGGTAACAATAAAGCAACGATTCCAGATGATGCTACTGTAATCGCAATTTTGTGTTGTGAATGTATCGCGGGCAAAATGGTCTTGTACAGATATGTTTCCCTATTCCTCCATGACCATAAATGAAAAACATACCCCCCTTTTGCAAGTTTACAACATTCATAACTAATGTATAGATTCTCCTTTAATCATCATTCATTCCAGTGAATAGAGTGTTGTGTTGAGTATACTATTGTAGAACGTCATATGACATTTCTTCTTGAATCAATCCATTCCCTATTTGTTGAAAGATTGTAGGGTCTGGTAGGGGCATAGAAGGGATGTCTTTTAGACTCCGGCCCATTTCATAAGAACTTGATCAATTTCATATAGGCTGTAATTCTTTACTTGTGTATATGATAATCTTAACTGTTCAAGACCTAGAGCATGACTTTGCCTGTATTCTATATCTTCAGTAAGAAGTGACCAGTTCTTCTCCCAAAAGTCCAATGGATCGAACACTTCACATTGCGTCAATATAGTTGAAAATAGTTCTCTAAGTTGTGAAGCAGTAGCCTAATTTGACGCCTCTCTTATGGCTTCATGCCATTCACCATCATCTTCTATAAGGCCAAGAGCGTAACATGCTGCCTTATATATTGTATGACATATATTGTTCACTGTCTTTAGGTCTTCCGGGCTTTTTGGACCTTTAACAATGTTCAATAGCATTCTCATGTAAAACCTTTCGCCACTTGAAGGGTGAGCATAAAATAGTTGGCCAATACACTTTCTTGACTTTCTTCTACTCCATTTCTTTCCATCTATATGCCAGATCCAATCTCTTTGAAAGTCGGCATATGTTAGCTGGCGTGTATCTGCATATTGCTCATTAGTTTTCATCCACTCAATGAACATAGTACTTTGTATGTCTGGTCGATTTAGAACATTTTGGAGATTATCATCATCTCTGAAAGTTACGCATTATTCATCTGGTAAGTGGAAATTCAACCTCTCGATGGCTGGCTGTCGATAGTGGATGTCAAACTCAAAGATCCTCCATCATTACTCCGATGCTTACAAATATCTACATTCTAAGTAGTTTTTTATTTCATCATGTTCTGTAGAAGATTCATTGTTGGCTTCACTTGTTCCACCCACATTATGCTACAAGGCCATTGTTGCTCTATCTGGACCCTTTGTTACATACTTGAACAAATATTTTATCAATCGAGATTGATTGCACCATTCTACATTCATATGTGCTTGATACTTCACCAATAGGTCTATGTTGTACGATACCACTGTCATACTCGTTTCGAGAAAATCATGATTTTAAAATGCATAAATGAAATTTTGTGAATTATCAATGTTATTTGATAGTTGAGAATGAGGTTGACTGGAGGTTAACGACGAGGTGTCAATTGACGACACGGTAATACGAAAAACATATGGCATCAACACGATTTGAATGACATTTATGTGATTAAATGTTATTTGAGATATCTGGTATTTTCAAGAATAGTAAATTTATCTGTGTAGAGTAAATTTCTGGTAGTTTGATCCCATTTTATATCATTGTGAATACTGTGGTGAGAAAGTGAGTGGTACGTTGCATAATAAGTAGGTTATCTAGAGATTCCATGAAATTAGTTTCAAAACATGAATTTTTTGACCCAAACGAAACCTTGACGAAAACTTTTATAAATTTTAGTTTTCACTCGTGAAGTAATAAAATGTGTGACGTTTCATGACTTAATTAGAAGTTTTGAGAACTCGTGGGGAGTTAACTGTGATTCCCGAGAGTCGTGGCTATAAATAGAAAACTTAGGATATTTTGTTCATAACTATCTACTTCCAAAATATCTAGAGGAGTTCCTAAAAAAAATATATATATATCTAGAGGAGGAGAGAGAAAATAGAGATTTATTGCCACGAACCTTGTCGACGACAAATGACCACCGTTCGTCCGACAGTTTTCGACCAGATTTCATATATGGACTGCTCAACGTAAGAGCTTCATTTTGATACCTCTTAGGCCTTGTTTGGCAAAGTTTTTTCGAAAAGTTAATTTTAGAAATTTGGGAAAAACACCTATATACTTGTAGGGATCACTTGAGATCGGAGATCCGACATTTATTTGGTCTCCTAGTACTTCTCCTAAAGTTTGAGAGCTATAGCTTAAGGTATGAATTTCAAACCTTTGTAATATAGACAAATTTGGATGTTTTAGATGTTTTGTATGTGTCACGCCCCGGAGCAGCATAAATAGAGAAAAATAAATTTCCTTTATGGGTCCATAAGGAATGACAGGTGAAAGTCACTAATAATCCACACCACGCAGTACTAGTCCAAAAGAACAGCAACTGTAAACAACTGAGAATAACACACAGTGCTAACTATTACAAAAATATCAGAGTATGGTCCACAGGATCACAACAGGTCTGAAGACAGCAAATGCCCAAGTACCCATTAACTAAAGGTTCAACAGAACAACCGAAATGTAATTTAACTATAACATCTTCAGTCTTCAACTGGCATAAGGATAATCCTCCCTGGCGTAACCATCATCGGTGGGGCCTTCCTCTGGATAATAGTCATCAGTGTACTGGTCATTACCTGTAGAATAAGAGACAGGATATTCTGGACGGGGAAAGTCCAGGCAATAAAAGGCCGTCAGCTTACTGAGAGCTGAGTGAGCATAAACTAACGAGGTACCAATTATCTGAAGTAAACATGAGCTTATGAAGACACGGTTTAACATCTTATTATAAGGATAACATTATCTTGTTCCTCTATTCATTCTTGTAAACCGACCCTTATCGTCTTGTTACTCAAATATCGAACTCAACAGACTCTGATTTCCATGAACAGACTCAATCGTTTAACTCTAGGGATACACCCTTATTCTGTCCATCGCTTTTAAGAGCAATATATCCTGCTCACCGCATGTCATGGACTCCACGTCAGTCTGTCCCCAGCTTTTAAGAACAATGGTCCTGTTCACCGCATTTCAGGGATATAACGTTTCGAACAAGGCATATCAATCTATTGCCACGACTCAACGTCATCTACTAGTGATCCCAGCTCACCGCTTTTAAGAACAATGGTCCTGTTCACCGCTTTTAAGAGCATATCACAGATCATCCATTCTATCTTAAGACTTCTTGGTCCAGCTCACCGCTTTTAAGAACCATGTATCCGGTTCACCGCTTTTAAGAGCATATCGTGACCAATCGTCCATCTACGTACCATTCCCAGAACTTGCCAAACCTACTTACGTTCCATTCTAACATCGACACATGACAATTCCCAATGTGGCCTGACTACTTGGATTAAAAGAAAACGGACATCAAATTCATATCAGAAACAACACGTCACCCACGTCTTCATATTACTTTTTATTCATTATCCATAAATCTTTGGTGTCACATTACTCCTGTCTACCCCATAGTTGCATAATGGAATCCGAATTAGAAATTGAACAACTAAACCTCTTATATAATAACAGGCAAAGGAAACCATGTTCTGATCATGTCAATCGATTGGAACTAAGTTCAATCGATTGGTATCAAAATCATATCAATCGATTGAGAACATGTCAATCGATTGGTATCTGAAAAGTGTCAATCGATTGAAATCCTATTCAATCGATTGGGATACAACTGATGTCAATCGATTGAGATTATGTCAATCGATTGGGACTACGTCTTCTCCAGCAGATTATAAAAACAGCATATTAAACGTAAACTACAAGCATTTAATCCATCTAAGCTTCATAATAACTTGCATAAACCTCACATAAAGGGACCAAGTGAGTTAGAAACTCACTTAGGGTGCGTTTGGATGTGTTTAAAGCTTGAAATCTCCAAGCTCTCTCTTTCCTCCTTCTTTCTTCTCTGTCCAGCCCTCTCTCTGTCTTTCCTTCTTCCTCCTTTCTTCTTCTTGTCCTCCCCTTCATCTTCTTCCAGCTGCCAAGGCAGTGTGTGTGTGTATATAGATATAGATATATAGATAGATATATGTATGTATATATCTCACAAGAGGTATGTCTCTCTCTCTCTCAAGGCTGCCAAAATGACCCAAGGCCATAAATATGGACGAGTATATATAGGGGTTAAGAGTGCCACACGTTTAAAGCTGAAGGAAAGAAGAAAACTTGTCTCAGGTTATGTCAATCGATTGGGACACAAGTCAATCGATTGGCAACAGATATTTGTAGTCAATCGATTGGAAACAATGTCAATCGATTGGAATAAATGGCAATCGATGGATAATGACACGTCATCACTTTTAGTCGGTTGAATGTCAATCGATTGGTATCTAAAAAGTGTCAATCGATTGGGAAACTTATCAATCGATTGGTATCGAAATTTACCAAAAGGAAGAGAAAGTTTATACGAGTATAGAAATGAAATACCGGGTTTTATTAATATACCAAAATACAGGGTATTACATCATCCACCACTCAACAAAAGATTTCGTCCTCGAAATCAAAGGCAACAAGATTTAAAACAAAAACGAAAACTTCTCGCTCATCTTTGACTCTAGCTCCCACGAAGCTTCTCTTTCATCATGATGCTTCCACTGAATCTTTACTAACGGAATCTCTTTGCTCCTGAGTTTCTTGATTCCTCGATCTAGAATGCGAACAGGTCCTTCATTGAATGTAGCGTTACTGTTGACTTCGATATCCTCAAAGTTGATCTCATGCGCTGGGTTGTGAACATACTTCCTCAGCATACTGATGTGAAAAACGTTGTGCACTCCTGACATCTTTGGTGGCAACGCAAGGCGATAAGCAACCTTCCCAACACGCTCCAGAATCTCGAATGGTCCGATGAAACGTGGCGATAACTTGCCCCTTTTCTGACCAAATCTAACTATTCCTCGAACAGGTGAAACCTTGAGTAATACGTGATCTCCAATGGCAAACTCCAAGTCTTTGCGTCACTTGTCAGCATAACTCTTGTATCTGGTTTGGGCTATTTTCATCTTCTCACGTACAACTTGAATCTTCTCATTGGTTTCTCGCACCATCTCTGGCCCAAGAAGTTGACTATCTCCGACTTCGGTCCAACATAGCGGCGATCGGCAAGGTCTTCCGTACAAAGCTTCGAATGGCGCCATATCTATGCTCGAATGATAACTATTATTATAGGCGAACTCGATCAAAGGTAAGTGTATCTCCCAAGTACTCTCAAAATCAATGACACAAGCACGTAACATATCTTCCATCACTTGATTAATTCTTTCAGTCTGTCCATCTGTCTGTGGATGAAAGGCTGAACTCAAGTTCAATGTCGTTCCCATCGCTGCCTGGAGACTCTTCCAAAATTCTGCAGTAAAACGCGAATCTCGGTCTGACACAATAGATACATGCACTCCATGTAATCGTACAACGTGTTGTAGATACATTCGGCTCAAACGTTCTACTGAATACGTCATGCTATAGGCAATAAAATGTGCCGTCTTAGTAAGTCGATCCACGATTACCCATATAGCATCGTGATTCTGCTGTGACTTCGGCAATCCTACCACAAAATCCATGGTTATGTGTTCCCATTTCCATTGAGGAATAGGTAACGGCTGTAGAAGTCCAGGTGGTTTCTGATGTTCTGCCTTTACTTGTTTACAAGTAAGACACTGAGCTACATACTCTGCCACATCTCTCTTCATTCCTTCCCACCAAAAATTTCTCTTCAAGTCCTTGTACATCTTCGTACTTCCGGGATGAATCATCATCCGTGACTTATGAGCTTCATCCAATATTTCTTTCTGAAGATTCTCTTCATTAGGTACACAGAGTCTACCCTTACATCGTAAAGCTCCGTCTGTACTAATACTCCAGACTTCTGGTTCCTTGGCTGACATCTTGGCGAACCATAACTTTAAATCCTCTGCTGTCTGTTGAGCCTCTATGATACGACTGATCAAAGTTGGTTGTACCATAAGACATCCAAAATGTTGTCCTTTCATTGGCTTCACTGGCTGAAGATCAAATTCGGCAATTTCTTCTAATGCTCTCCATTCTCTAATTAGTAATGCAGCGATCACTAGTCGAGGTTTACGGCTCAAAGCATCTGCTACGACATTTGCTTTACCGGGATGGTATTGCAACGAAAAGTCATAGTCCTTGAGTAACTCCATCCATCTCCGCTGTCGCATGTTCAACTCCTTTTGAGAGAACAAATACTTCAGACTCTTATGATGGGAAAATAGATCAAACTTTTCTCCATAGAGATAGTGTCTCCAAATTTTCAATGCAAACACTATTGCTGCTAATTCCAGATCATGCGTAGGATAATTTTTCTCATGTACCTTTAATTGTCTTGATCCATATGCGATAACATTTCTATCTTGCATAAGCACACACCCGAGTCCTTGGTACGATGCATCACTGTAGATCACATACTTTTCTCCACTCTTAGGTAATGCGAGTACTGGTGCAGAAGTCAATCTTTCTTTTAACTCCTGAAATGCACCCTCATGCTTGTCTGTCCATTCGTACTTCGTCTCCTTCCTTATTAAATTCGTCAATGGTCCTGCTAACTTGGAGAACCCTTCTATGAATCTTCTGTAATATCCTGCTAAACCCAAAAAACTTCTGACTTCCGTCGCATTCGTCGGTCTGTTCCAGCTTAAGACTGCATCAACCTTAGATGAGTCTACCGAAATACCTTCCTGAGATATAACATATCCCAAGAATTTGACTTCCTGTAGCCAAAACTCACACTTGCTGAACTTTGCATACAACTTGCTATTTCGAAGTGTCTGCAAGGCAACTTGTAAATGCTCCTTGTGATCCTCTTCTGTCTTTGAGTAGATCAGTATATCATCAATGAACACAATAATGAATTTATCCAGATATAGTCTGAATACTCTATTCATCAAGTCCATAAATACCGCTGGCGCATTCGTCAATCCAAAAGGCATAACTAGAAACTCGTAATGCCCGTATCTCGTCCTGAATGCAGTCTTCGATACATCCTCTGGTCGAACTAACAGCTGGTGGTATCCTGAACGTAAATCAATCTTGGAAAAGATCCTAGATCCTTGTAACTGGTCGAATAGATCATCTATCCGAGGTAATGGATATTTATTCTTAATTGTAACTTTATTCAACTCCCTGTAGTCCATACAGAGTCGAAGTGTTCCTTCCTTCTTCTTTACAAACAGAACTGGTGCTCCCCAATGCGATGTACTCGGGCGAACAAATCCTAAATCTTCAAGCTCTTGAACTTGCTTCTTCAGTTCTAACATCTCAGTTGGTGCCATCCTGTATGGAGTCTTAGAAATAGGCAATGTACCAGGTACTAATTCCACACAAAAGTCTATTTCTCTTTTCGGTGGAAGTCCTTTAATATCCTGGAATACATCTTGAAAATCCTGTACGGTAGGAATTTGATCCATCGTAAGCTCCGTACTCGTACTAATGATCGTAGCTAGACCACTCGTAAGGAACATGTCGCTCGTCGGTTGACACTGGAACCTGATCGTCGGCTTTCCTTGTATTGAAAACACAATCGTCTTAGTAGGGCAATCCAAATTGGCACTGTACTTAGTTAACCAATCCATCCCTAGGATAACATCGAATTCTGACATCGATAGAACTACCAAGTCTGCTGGAAGATTCCTATCTCCCAAAGTCAAAGGGCAATCTTTACACACTTTACTCAACTTAACTGTCACTCCCAAAGGTGACACCGCATTCAGTGTTGACTCAAGTGTCTGGGGTTCTAAACCCAATTGACGCATAATCTTAACAGCAATAAAAGAACGTGCGGCTCCAGTATCAAATAAAGCTTTAACTGGACTATGAAAGAGTACAAGTGTACCTTCCAAATGTTGCTGCTCATCAGCATTAAAGCCTGCTTCTCCTGGAATAATAGCATTCATCCTCGTCTGATCAGAAGGTCCATGAATTCCTTGCACTGGGACTCCGTAGTATCCTCCTCGTGGTGCACGACAATCCTTGCTCAAGTGTCCTAGTTTGTTGCAGTTGTGACAGATGATATCTGGCCTGCGATTAGGTCTATGGGCAGTGCAGTTCCTTGCAATATGTCCGGGCTTTCCACAGTTAAAACAACCTCCAGTGTTGCTTGGTGGGGCTGTTAGTAATGCCTGCGGTTGTGACCCCTGCTGGCGATATTGTTGAGGTCGATTATAACTCTGCTGCGGTTTCCTGGTTCCTCCCCAGGTTCTCTTGTTTCCTTGAAAGTTTTCTTGAGGTCTCCATCCTTGGGTATTTCTCAGTGGTCGATTGGAGAAATTCCTCTGTTGAAACCCTCGTGATGACTGAGGTCGATTTATCTGTGGTTGCTGTACTGGATTAGCATCCTTTTCTAATCCTGTAGCAAATCTAATAATTTCCTCATACGACTAGTTCAGATGACCAACCATCATATGTCTGAGGTGGGGGTTCAGTCCTTGGTGAAATCTCTTCACCTTCTTCTGCGGAGTGTCTATCATATGCTGAGCAAATCTGGATAAACGCTCAAACTGTGTTGTATATTCCCGTACATTCCATCCTCCTTGGATCAAATTGAGAAAGTTCCTTTCCTGTTGATCTCTCTCATCTTCTGGAAAATACTTATCCAAAAATCGTCCTTTGAATGTCTCCCACGACATAGCTCTAGCGGCATTGATCCCAATTGTGGCTTGCTCAGCTTCCCACCAATCTGCGACGGCATAAGTGAGCTGAAACGTAGCAAGGCGACGTTTCTCTTATTCGTTGCATTCCAATGCTTCAAATATTAACTCCATCTCTCTTATCCATTATTCTGCTTTCCATGGTTCTGTTAGTCCATCGAATTTTTCGGGACGTAACCCACGAAAATTTGCTAACAGCTTATCTCTAGTCTGTCTTGGTGGCGGGGGTATAAGAGGTCTTTGGTGGGTGGAGTGATTATATGTATCCCCCACATGCTCCATCCTCTGCATAAATGCTTCGAAAATTCCCGTCAGATCCATCCCTTCCGGAATAGGTGCTCCATTACGTGCTTGGTGATTTCTCAAGGGTCCTACCATGATGATAACGAGTATCGCCTACAAGAGACATATTGATCAGCTGAAAATCTTCTCGTAGAAACGAACTCAAGATAGAACAAGAAACAACAAAACTAACCATTCTACTAAACAACACAGCACAATGCAACAACCAAACAATAACAAAAGTACCGCTCGTATATATATATATCAAAAGATGTACCCTATAGTACACACTAGTCAAACTGTGTACCATATGGGACAAGAGTTACAACAACTAAAGTCAGCTAATACTATATAAAGCTATGGTCAATAGCTATCTCTCAAGCTCCCAAAAAAATCTGGTGGACAACATGTCCTAATATAAACTAACAAAATCTACACCCTGCCGATCCTGACTCAAAAGTCGTCAGTATCTGATCCTGCTGGTGGTGCCTTGTCCTCTGGGTCTATATCTATCTCCTCGAGTGGATCATCCTCAACTGGTGAAACAAGATCTCCGACTACTACTCCTATATCCCAATCCTCTATCATCTCTGCATCATCGTCCGATATCACGTCTGCTATCGCCTGGTTAGTGACATCAACAGCTACTGCAGCAAAACCGTCAGCTATGTCAAGAGCTCCTGCTATAGCTACCTCTCCCATAACAAACTCTGCTGGCTGTGCTACCATCTGAGCTATCCATCCTACTGCCATATCGGCCATGGCTGCCATATGCATAATGGGTCCAGCTGGTATCTGAAGCACAACGGGTACCTCTGGCACAACTATCTCCTCGGGGTCATCCTCCTCATCTACTACTACGTCTGCCTCAATAGCCTCTGGGTCTGGTACTGGATCCTCTGGCACAAACTCTGGCTCCTCGGGGTCATCCTCTGGTTCATCATTTGCATCGTCTGCATGCTCATTCTCTACTAGGTCCTCGTCATCTATCGGCTCCTCCTCTCCATCTCCATCCATCTCAAGCTTACTCAAAACTAGTCGTAACATCTCCTAGCAAATGTCTCTACCGACCCTCGCAGTATGGTAAGCATCCATGCGCATCTGTGTCGGGTGAGTACTCCTGGTCACATAAAGCGCTCTCCACATATCCTCCTCTAAATGTCGACTAGCTATCTGGCACACACGCTCACG
Organism: Hydrangea macrophylla; assembly: GCA_033977485.1. Taxonomy (NCBI): domain Eukaryota; kingdom Viridiplantae; phylum Streptophyta; class Magnoliopsida; order Cornales; family Hydrangeaceae; genus Hydrangea; species Hydrangea macrophylla. The sequence continues at coordinate 2,183,823 of CM066986.1, forward strand.
ATAAAACTCTGGGTCAGCTGGCTCCATGGTATCTCCATGGATAATATGTCCTCTATAAGCATCAGTCACAAACTGGTAAAACTCCGGATCCATGCTATCCTGCAAAGGAAACTATCTATCGTTAGGAAGACGAACCTATCTTATACTCATATCTCATCTCAAAGAATCTTAACAACACTAGGACCAGATGGTGTGGAATGATCGGTGAACGACAGTATCATAACCTAGAGTACCAAACCTAGGCTCTGATACCAAAAAACCTGTCACGCCCCGGAGCAGCATAAATAAAGAAAAATAAATTTCCTTTATGGGTCCATAAGGAATGACAGGTGAAAGTCACTAATAATCCACACCACGCAGTACTAGTCCAAAAGAACAGCAACTGTAAACAACTGAGAATAACACACAGTGCTAACTATTACAAAAATATCAGAGTATGGTCCACAGGATCACAACAGGTCTGAAGACAACAAATGCCCAAGTATCCGTTAACTAAAGGTTCAACAGAACAACCGAAATGTGATTTAACTATAACATCTTCAGTCTTCAACTGGCATAAGGATAATCCTCCCTGGCGTAACCATCATCGGTGGGGCCTTCCTCTGGATAATAGTCATCAGTGTACTGGTCATTACCTGTAGAATAAGAGACAGGATATTCTGGACGGGGAAAGTCCAGGCAATAAAAGGCCGTCAGCTTACTGAGAGTTGAGTGAGCATAAACTAACGAGGTACCAATTATCTGAAGTAAACACGAGCTTATGAAGACACGGTTTAACATCTTATTATAAGGATAACATTATCTTGTTCCTCTATTCATTCTTGTAAACCGACCCTTATCGTCTTGTTACTCAAATACCAAACTCAACAGACTCTGATTTCCATGAACAGACTCAATCGTTTAACTCTAAGGATACACCCTTATTCTGTCCATCGCTTTTAAGAGCAATATATCCTACTCACCGCATGTCATGGACTCCACGTCAGTCTGTCCCCAGCTTTTAAGAACAATGGTCTTGTTCACCGCATTTCAGGGATATAACATTTCGAACAAGGCATATCAATCTATTGCCACGACTCAACGTCATCTACTAGTGATCCCAGCTCACCGCTTTTAAAAATAATGGTCCCGTTCACCGCTTTTAAGAGCATATCACAGATCATTCATTATATCTTAAGACTTCTTGGTCCAGCTCACCGCTTTTAAGAACCATGTATCCGGTTCACCGCTTTTAAGAGCATATCGTGACCAATCGTCCATCCACGTACCATTCCCAGAACTTGCCAAACCTACTTACGTTCCATTCTAACATCGACACATGACAATTCCCAATGTGGCCTGACTACTTGGATTAAAAGAAAACGGACATCAAATTCATATCAGAAACAACACGTCACCCACGTCTTCATATTACTTTTTATTCATTATGCATAAATCTTTGGTGTCACATTACTCCTGTCTACCCCATAGTCGCATAATGGAATCCGAATTAGAAATTGAACAACTAAACCTCTTATATAATAACAGGCAAAGAAAACCATGTTCTGATCATGTCAATCGATTGGAACTAAGTTCAATCGATTGGTATCAAAATCATATCAATCGATTGAGAACATGTCAATCGATTGGTATCTGAAAAGTGTCATTCGATTGAAATCCTATTCAATCGATTGGGATACAACTGATGTCAATCGATTGGGACTATGTCTTCTCCAGTAGATTGTAAAAACAGCATATTAAACGTAAACTACAAGCATTTAATCCATCTAAGCTTCATAATAACTTGCATAAACCTCACATAAAGGGACCAAGTGAGTTAGAAACTCACTTAGGGTGCGTTTGGATGTGTTTAAAGTTTGAAATCTCCAAGCTCTCTCTTTCCTCCTTCTTTCTTCTCTGTCCAGCCCTCTCTCTGTCTCTCCTTCTTCCTCATTTCTTCTTCTTGTCCTCCCCTTCGTCTTCTTCCAGCTGCCAAGGCAGTGTGTGTGTGTATATAGATATAGATATATAGATAGATATATGTATGTATATATCTCACAAGAGGTATGTCTCTCTCTCTCTCTCAAGGCTGCCAAAATGACCCAAGGCCATAAATATGGACGAGTATATATAGGGGTTAAGAGTGCCACACGTTTAAAGCTGAAGGAAAGAAGAAAACTTGTCTCAGGTTATGTCAATCGATTGGGACACAAGTCAATCGATTGGCAACAGATATTTGTAGTCAATCGATTGGAAACAATGTCAATTGATTAGAATAAATGGCAATCGATTGGGATAATGACACATCATCACTTTTAGTCGGTTGAATGTCAATCGATTGGGATACTTATCAATCGATTAGTATCTAAAAAGTGTCAATCGATTGGGAAACTTATCAATCGATTGGTATCAAAATTTACCAAAAGGAAGAGAAAGTTTATACGAGTATAGAAATGAAATACCGGGTTTTATTAATATACCAAAATATAGGGTATTACAGTATGAATTATGATCAGGGCAAAATTCCTGTGTTAAAGTAGGCCCGTTAATTTTTGCGAGTACGTATTGAAAAGCATGGTGATATGGTTATGTGCGTTTGCTAAATGTCTATGTGGGTCAAAGGGGAGTTTGGTATAATTTCACGCCGGTGCATGACTCTCGATGTTTAAGAGTTTATAGTAGTGACGACTACTAGCTTGGTGTGGATAGTGGCCAACCAGAGCAGTTAGATGCAATGATTGAGTGATTCTTGGCAATGATTGAGTGATTCTTGGCTAACTATTGGTATCGTGGTTTAAGATTTAAGACTTGCTGATATATTGAGTGAATGTGTATCTCTCTCCCCGTAGACTAAATTTTGTGATTTAGATGTTCAAAACATGAATTGCCCATATGCATTTGCTTAGAATTGTACACTTAGCATATAGCTGAGCAGTGGAGACTTCCTCCCTTGTAGGTGATAAGAAAAAGGCAAGAAGAAGTGTGAGGAGTGAGGTCAAGGAACGCCGGGGAAATCACCTTGTTTATTTTTTTTGTAATTCTATTCCAATGTTGTAATACAAATTCGTATATGTTTGGTTGATCAAATTAGGGTAGAATTATAGTATTGTAATCTGTAGTAAGACCTCGGTAGTTATGTTTTAATCATCGTTCTGTAGTCATGATTGTGTTGGTTTTGAGTTGTGTTAAGCTCGGGTCAAAATCTACAGAATGCTCAGCAAACTGCTAGGTATCAGTCGACTGGACCTTGATACAGTCGACTGGACCACTTTTTGAAATTAGACACTGGTTTTATAAATCAGAAAAATAGTCGACTGGGTCCTCGATCAGTCGACTGCACCTTTGATAAAAAAATGTGGTTTTTTAGGTTTTGTAATATCTCCAGTTGATCGAAGGGCATCAGTCGACTGAAGAATTGAGGCCCCAGTCGACTGAGTCCCCGACGCAGTCGACTGGAGCTGGATGAAGAACTTTTCTTACATTCTGCTTTTGATGCTCAGTCAACTGGGTCCCGACTCCAGTCGACTGGTGTGGATATCGCAGTTTTCTTACCCACAGCTTTTCTTTTAAAGTTCTTTTAAATTTCAAATTCAAAACAAATTCAAGTTCTTACCCACAGCTTTTCTTTTAAAGTTCTTTTAATTTAAAAGGAAAAATTAAGAAACCATTTTAAAAAGCAAACTGATCTTTTAGAAACCAGAGATTAATTGGGTCCGGGGATTATGGAATGAGAGAGGAAGGAGCCCGTCGGACTAAAACACCCTCTCTCATCCTATCTTACGATAGGCCTCTACTCAATCCTTTTAATCAAATTTATTAATCTAAGCATGCCCTCAACTAATACATATATACATATACATCACAAAAAAGCATGTCCAAAAGGGTGTAAAATTGCTAATGACAAAATATCATTCATAAGCCACATATTCCAAGTAACAAGCAATATGATATGCAAGTAAGGAACTAGAGAACTCACCCGGGATCCAGCCGCGAAATGGAAACGTGCAATGCATACACAAAATACAAAGCCTAAGAAAAAGTCTCTAATTCACATATTTACATAAGGCAAAACCTAAGCTAAGGTGCCGCACATGGAGTCGAAAACCAATTAATATCAATGAAGTAAATAAACCAGAGAAGAGATGAGAAATTGTACCTCAAATGCGCTACAAAACAAAGATTAGTCCACATGCTTCACATAATAATATGATATCAAAAAATCAATCCCAATTCTCTAGCTTAGATCTATTAAGCATGAAATCCAACTTTATTCAATGGCTAGTTCTAATCATAAGCATTGATGTACATGAATGTATGAATGTGAATAAGAATAAAACATGGATTTATTCACTAATTTGGATCACTTAACCTCTGGATTTAAGCTAAATTATCATTATTCAAAACATGATTTGGGTCTCAAGACATTAGGGAACCATTTGAGTTGAAATAAATAAGATTAGACAAAAACAGTAGCAGTTTTTTTATGAATTACAGAGAGCAGACCAGATCTTATAAAATAGAAATAAAATACTTTCAACGGTTGGATCTTAATGATTTTTGAATATGTTATGCCTCTGTGAGTCTGTCTAGTTTCTGACTCAAAAACAAAATTGAGGTTTCAACGGTTAGACCTCCGAGAATACGGAAAATACTAGACCTCACTCAGGATTTTACAACTCTCTGTCCAGAGATCTTGTATGATTTTTTGAAAATAGCAAACAAATCTGAATTGCTTCATTCTTTTTAGGGAACCTTCCTAACACATTAAGGTTCTTAGAAAAAATTATTTTGGGTCACAAACACTTTATTAAAATCCCGATTTATTTATTCCAAAAGAGTGTTGCTGTGCTGAAATTCTGGGCAGATTGTTGTTACTTCACAAAACTCATGACCAAACCATTTTAAACATGAAACTACCTTAAAACAAAAATTACGGCGGTAGAACATTGTGTTATTAACACTTTCCCATTGGTTTCACTTGATTTTAACGGTTAGATTTCGAACTAAAAATCTTTGATCAAAATCAGTTTGTGAACTCACTGTTTTCATTTATTAAGTTCAACTCTATTTGTTAACCCCAATTATTGAATCATGAAGTTGGACTTAAACTAAACCATTTTCTCCTACCATTTGATGGTCATTGGAGACTAAAGACCTTCATATTTGTGGATTTCAAAGGAAGTATGAATAAACTTCATGAAATCTCAAGATGAGGACTCTAAACCATGGAGATAGGTTTTAGGCTCAAAACCATTTTCTCCTACCATTTGATGGTCATTGGAGATGAAGACATGACTAGTACTCATAGGTTTTAAAGAAAATGTGGAAATGATTTCATGAAATACCAAGTTTAGAAGATCCAAGTCATGAGTATGGACTTGGATTCATCTATTTGCTTGTGAAATGAAGTGATGACCCAAACTTTGACTCTCATGTGAAGCACAAGCTTACATGAGATTCAAAAAAATCATGTTCAAGAGGTTTCAAAAAAGATATTGAGGATCTCTAAGAGTCTCAAGAATGAAGTAGAAGCAACAAAAGAAATGGAACAAAGAATTAGAAACAAAGACTTCCAAGTTTACTTAACAAACTCTAGAGCTTTAATCAAGAAAGAAACTAAATGACATTAGAGATTAGAAACCAAAACATAACTAAGATTAGAGGGTCACCTCCAAGACTATCCTCAAATTTCTATGTGAAGATCTTCCAAGTTTTTCCTTAAGCTCTCCAAGAAAATATGTATTGTGGTAGTGATGCGCTCTTAGTAGTGTATTTTTTTTGGTTGTTCTTGGGGATCCCTTTTCAAGGAAGATCCTCCACCTTTTATAGGCAAAATTTCCCAGTTTTTCTTAGTGAATTTGGAGTAAAATACAGGTGTAAACACCTCATTTGGTGGTACAATACGTACTTTCTGAAATTAGGCAAACTGCTGCCCAGGGCAGCAGTCAGAATTAAACTGCGGCAGTCCGTAGGTGCCGCTGCGGCTCTCCGTGACTGCCACGACGGCATTCCGTGAGTGCCGCACGGCTCTCCGTGAGTGCCGCTGCAAATCGTTGATTGTCGGGTTTTTGTCAGCCCTACTTTATCAGTTTTTTTGTTTTTATCCGCCTACACATACGTATTGTACCACAAAATACGGACTTTAAAAGCAAACGGCAGTCAGAAAATGTCGGCGACACTCAGTAAGTGCCGGGCCGGCACTCACTGAATGCCGTTCGGCACTTAGTGAGTGCCGCTCGGCATTCACTGAATGCCGTGGAAATCTGTCGTGTACCGTTTTTCTGCAGGGCCGGCACTCACTCGGCACTTAGTGAGTGCCGCTCGGCATTCACTGAATGCCGCGGAAATCTGCCGTGTGCCGTTTTTCTGCAGAACTTTCCTTTTTAGGTCTTTTCTTTCTTCCCTTTTTTCTTAAAGAAACTTATTCTTGAAGATCTTTTCCGAAAATGGTGTTTTACACCTGAATTCTCCTAAATACTTGGTATTTTCTTCTTTCTGTGGAATTTTATCGCGTTTGGAGAACTTTCTGAAGAGCTTGGAATACTTCGAATCTTTTCGGTCCTTATCATCATCGGACGTGGAGGTGACGCTCTCCTAAATTCGACGGTCGGTCAAAATTGGGGTGTCTACAGTTTGCCCCTCTTTGACAGAGCTTGTGGGGCAACGCGTCCCATAAGTGAATGTCAAAGCCTGTGTGAAGACAAGCCTTTGACCAGACTGTCGAATTTAGGCAAAACAAAATGAGTTGCAAAAATGGCTTCACATACGGTTCATGTTGGTCGTGCTCAACGGTGAGCTGTCTACGTATCCCATCAGGAATCTCACCAAGACGTAGTTCAGGCTGGAGCTAAACATACACAAGCACAAGTAACCATACGGATGAATGCACCTATCTTATCGTGATGCAAGTGCCATGCAATGGTATTTTCTGAATTGACCTGGTCATGCAAGCGCCATGCTCATCATGTCTTCCTCACGCATTTTATGTGACGTGTTAGTTAGGGAAGATCACCTAATTCAGTGACTGATGCGAAGATCTCTTACAGGGGTCATGATGCTTTGATTTGATTTCGGGGGTAAATGCAAAACATTTGCAAGAACCGAGAATATAAATCTGTTATATTCCAAAAATGGGGGTAAACGCAAATCTGTTGCGAGAACCGGGAATATAAATCTGTTATATTCCAAAAACGAGGGTTAACGCAAATCTGTTGCGAGAACCGGGAATATAAATCTGTTATATTCCAAAAACGGGGGTAAACGTAAATCTGTTGCGAGAACCGGGAATATTAATCTGTTATATTCCAAAAACGAAGGTTAACGCAAATCTGTTGCGAGAACCGGGAATATAAATCTGTTATATTCCAAAAACGGGGGTAAATGCAAATCTATTGCGAGAACCGGGAATATAAATCTGTTATATTCCAAAAACGAGGGTTAACGCAAATCTGTTGCGAGAACCAGGAATATAAATCTATTATATTCCAAAAACGAGGGTTAACGCAAATCTGTTGAGAGAACCGGGAATATAAATCTGTTATATTCCAAAAACGAGGGTTAACGCATATCTGTTGCGAGAACCGGGAATATAAATCTATTGGGAGCCCACGGGCTTAAATTTTTTTCAATTTTCAAAATCGGGAGCCCACGGGCTCAAATGTTTTCAATTTTCAAAAATTGGGAGCCCACGGGCTCATATATACTCTTAAATTCTGAAATTTGTAGCCATTTTAAACCTAAAAATGACTCCGAGGGCCAAAAGTGTAATGAGGGCAAGTATTTGGGGGCCCTAAATTCAATTTTCGGGACTTAATTTGAATTTTTTGGGGGGGGAAATAAAGTATCTTAGAACTGACTTAAACGCGGCACACGCGAATTTTTGCGGTAGTCCGTGACTACCGTGCGGCACTCACGGAATGCCGTTGCGGAAATCAGTGAGTGCCGCGCGGCAGTCCATCAACTGCCGCGCACAGAAAACTGAGTTCCGCGTTTGAGTAGCAGTCGCTAAAACCGCCGGGTTCAAAACAATTCTCTCATTCTCTCAATCTTCTCGCTCTCATTTTCTCTCTGGAGAAAATTTTCCTTTTTCTTCCCTAGCTTGGATTGATCTACCTGGGACTTATCAGGTTCGTTCTACTCGATCAAGACTTGATTAATCTCGTTTATTTCCTTGTTTTTCTGAGATTTTCATGAATCTAACGCTCGATTTCTCTCTTTTTCCTGACAGATCATGGCGAGTGGTTCAGGGAGGAAGAAGAAAGCCAAGTACACGGCCACTCATCTTCCTGATGCTACACTCCTTCTCCGGGATCCGGACGAGCATTTATCTGCCCGCGCGTTCAAGCGCGAGGTAAACGTTTTTTTTTTTCTCTTTTCAATTTTTCTTCTTCTTTTTTTTTAGAACGTATTGTGAATCATGACTTTGGATGTCTCATTTCAAAATGTAAATGCCATGCTTGCAACGTTTTTTCCTTTACGCGTACTCTATTCGCATTTCATTTTACTTTTCTCTAACTTCGTGAATATCATGCTCGATGAATCACAATTTATTATTCTCCCTCATGTTTACTGAACTCGTAAATTTTCTGGGCTGCTCCAAACACCTTTTATTATTCAAAATTGACTCTTGACCGCTTGCGACTCAAAATACGCCTTTTATGATTCTCACGAACTTCTCTTCTTTTTTTTTTTTTTTTTTTTAAATTGCGCTTAAATTTCTTTTGCACCTTCACATGTATTCTTGAAAAACGTAAACAAGTTATTCTTTTCTTTTCTTTTTCTTCGAAACCTTGCTAGGACAGCTGAACTGAACGCAAACGAGTGCCACGTTTTGTGAAACTTTTGCGAGTATTTCCAGATTTTTTATTATATTTTTTTTATTTTATTTCTTTCCTTTTTTAAGTCGCATTTTCTTGTCTTTTGCTGCCATCTGTTTATTTATCCAATTACTAATATCAAAATTTGTGATTCTTTCTTGCAGCTGCAGCCCAAAGTGCTGAAGGGGCATGGCAGCCTTGCCCACGGTTACGAGTGGTACACGCAGTTGAGTGAGCCGGTGAGGGCCTTGGTAGACGCGGTCGGGTTTGGAGACTTCGTCAAACTTTTGACGAAGAGCTCCAACGACTTGCGGTAGATACACGCACTGGCCGAGCGATGGTGGGATACGACGAGCACTTTTTCATTTCGACTTCGAGGAGATGACGATGACTCCCTTGGATTTCTCGATGATCACCGGGATCGCCTTTGGCGGAGAGCAATTGCGGCTTCTGACGGACCGGGAGTGGGATGGCAAACCGGATTTTACGGACGAGCAGATGGCCAGAGGTTTTCTTATGTATATGCTGGGGTGCTCTTTGTTGAGCACCAAGGGCGATCGAGTCTCTGTGTCCCTGGTGGCGTCCCTGGAGCACCTGGATTGGGTTGAGGATTATGATTGGGCTAGTGCAGGGTTATCTATCCTGTACAGGCCTATGAGTGACATCTCCCGAGACAGGCTGGCCTCCACCAATGGTTATTGGAGAGCGTGGGAGGTATGCCTTTTCTATATTTCATTACTTATTGCATCTTTCAGAAATTTATTTGAACTGTGAGACTACCCCCCCCCCCCCCTTTTATTATCGCAGATTTGGTTCCACGAGTATCTTCGCATGATGTCTCCCGAGACGCGTGAGGCGGACGCCCTTATCATGCCCCAGGGGCTGAAATGGGCGAAGGATAGGGTCGGGCGGAAGACCGGGGCCCACGATTTCGTTTCATTCAGGAACTTCCTGACGAATCTGAGGGAGCAGCACGTTCATTGGCAGCCCTGGCTTAGGGCGCTCGCCGAGGCTCGTGCTGAGATCCGAGGGTCGGTTGGATATGACCCAACGAGGCGACTCCTAGATGGGCCTGAGGGCCAGGCGTGGTACTTGGGAGAGAGGGTGACTAGGTAGTCACTGGCGGCCCCTAGATTCTTTGTGCCATTCCATCCTCCTGACTCTATGAGGGCCACGGACACTCTCCAGGGTAGCGAGCTTACGGTTGCTCTGCTGGGTTTGAGCATTCATGACTTCGTGGACCCCCCCCCCCCCCCGACGGATACCCAGCGTTCCGCGCTGCCAGACTGATGCCGAACTTCCCTTTGATGGAGGTGACTCGGGTGAGTATACGATTCCTCTATCACTATTTCATGAATTTCCTTTTATTCTCTACTCATGCTTTATTATTTTTCATTTGCAGCCTGTTCCCGCTGCCACGCGTCCTCCCGCCTTGCCTGAGTGGGATTGGACTATGTTGGCTGTCTCGTTCGGCGAGCCTTACTCGACGATGATCCCTCAACTCATACAGGGCGCTCCCACTATCCCTCTTCATTACGATGTTGTCCCGCATGCTTACACGGAGGAGGGCTTGGCGTACGCCCACAGCGTGCGGCAGTGGGTCCTCGGGCGAGAGTGGATGGTAAGAAACTCATCCTTTCCTTTTACTTTAACTTTGATTGCCCCTTCTTTTTATTCTCGGTTTCTTGTTTTCAAGCTGAGGGAGCTCGGGCGACTGCTGCGACTCAGTTCAGGGCCCAGGTATGATCTTTACACCCTTATTCTCGGTATTTTGATTGTCTCTTCAACGCTATCTGAATTTATCTTTTCTTATTTCAGGCGGAGGAGATCAAAGTCCAGTCCCAGCAGGTGGGGTAGCTTCAGCAGAGGCTCCAGCAGTTCGGCATTCCCCTCAGCGACATTCCTGGGGATGGCAGTGCTGGACGAGGCGGTGGTAGCGGCGTTGGACGCAGCGGAGGCAGTGGTGAGGGTACCAGCAGCGGTAGAGGCAGAGGTGGTGGCGGCGGACGTGGAGGGAGCGGTGGAGGCAGCGGGACAGAGTCGGAGGAGGAGCCCCTCAGGCGTACGACCCGCCAGACTCGCAGCCGGGGCCGAGGCTGATCCTGCTTTTCTTTTTATTTATTTTTCATTTCCTTTTGAGTGTTTTCTTGGGAGAATACAAACTTTATTTGATGGATTGTATATATACGTTCGCTCTTTTGATGATGACGGCTCCATGGTAGCCGGTAGGATAGGCACCCTTTATTATTTTTATTGCACTTTCCATCGATATTCACCGTATGTGGGACCATGGCTTGGTCCCGTCTTTATTTTAATTTTGAATGCCTTGATAAAAATGAATGAATGAATGAATGTATTGGTCTTTGTTGCACGTGCTGCATGAAGCGCACGTTTTATTGTTCTCTATGTATTTTTTGTTTGCAGGTGGGCTGAACGTGTTATAAACAAATCCTGGCCAATGAAAAACCTGGCGCGGCACTCGGTTAGATCTCCGCGGCACTCAGTGAATGCCGCAACGGCACTCACGGACTACCGCGCGGCACTTCTTTGAGTGCCGGTGCACTTTATCGAGTGCCACGGGTAGGTAGACAGCTCTATTCCCCTATTTATACCCCTTCCTTCTCAAGGCTCCGCAAAACACTTCTCTTTTCTTCCCATTTCCTCTCCAAATGGCCCCCATTAGTTCTCAAATCCTCTTCCCATGGATGGATACCCTCTCTGGCATTGACAAGCTTAATTTCGAGTGTTTCAGACTAAACGATCTCTTTTCTTTCCGACAGATGAATCTGAATGAGGGTCTACTTCGCGCCGCCATTCAATGTTGGGATCCTGCTCTCAATGTCTTTCGTTTCGGCTCTCAGGAGATTTGCCCCTTATTTGAGGAGTTTAGCGCCATTCTTCACACCGATCCTTCTGCTGAACTGACGGTTCCTCCAGTCCAGGCTGGGTATGTCCGTGATTTAGCCACCCTTCTCCACATATCTCGAAATACGGCGGGCTCTTTTGTTCATGACAAGCAAATCGACTTTGAGCGCCTTTCTTCTGTTTATGCTCCCATAGGGGACCCTTGCAATGGTGAGTACCAGATCATTAGACGTAGTGCCCTGTCAATTGCTATGCTCTTTCACTTTCTCTTTCGATCATCTTCTGACACTCTCATACCCATTGCCTGCAGTTTGCGGGAGATAAAAAGTGCTGTTATGCTAGTCCTTGGTGAAACTCTGATTGGATTGGGCCATGCTCATGCTACCGGGGCCACATTACCTGCCGGGGCACCTTTTGTTCTGCAGATTTGGCTCATGGAGCGTTTGGACCTCTTTATACACCCCTCCCATCTTCGTGGATCACTTCCTTACAATCGTATGGAAATTCACAACTTATTTCAATCTACCGATGCGTGGCTTGGTTGGCTTCAGGGCCTCTCCCCCGATGACATTTGCTGGGTTTATCCACGGTGGATCTATCGCTCCATTGCTGTACGCCTTCCTGGGCGACCTGGCATCTGGCTGCCAGGTTTGCACGCCACTACCTTCTATATTCCTGATCGGGTTGTCCACCAGTTTGGACTCTTGCAAGATACTACCGGATCTGTGACTGCTGATTTCACCAGGGGGTCCCCTTTGCGCCCTTCTATTGTGAAGGCTTTCATGGAGGCTTGGCATAGCAGAATGGCTGTTCCGTGCCCGAGGGTTCCTGCTTCGACCGTGCCTACTGCTAGGTATCTTCTAGAGATTCAGACCTTGGTTGCGAGACGAGTTTGACAGACATATGCATATAAAGTAGATGAAACAGGGAAAAGCTCGCCATTTTACAAAAATTTCTGACTGACCCTGACTACTCTTCCCGCGCTTTTGAATGTGATTTTTATTATATATATATATATATATTTTTAAGAAGTGTTGTCATCTTTAGGAAAAGTCCTGACATGTTTAATCAAAGTGTTCACTCCTTTGTTTAACCTTTTATGAAAAATTCTATTTTCAAATGTCTTTTCTCGGCTCTTTACCTTGCTTTGTATTTTGCTTAAAGCTTTATTCTTTCTATACCATGAACTCTCATTTGTTTTTTTATAGTACGCATCTTGATAGTCAGGAGATCCAGAGACGGGTTTCAGGCAGATATCTGGGTTCTTTGGATGGCAAATGAAGTTTGCCCCTGGTTTCAGGGCTTTGAAGTAGTTCTGGGCAAACGCCAGTTTGCCCCTAGTTTAGCACAGGTTTTTGAGTGGACCGAGGGCTTTGGAGAGCCCGCCTACTTATCCCCGAGTGGGCATCAGGTCCCAAGTAGTTCGGTTTAAGGCTTGAAGAAAGATGCCGCTCGGGCGGTTTTATTTTAAATGACCGAACCAAGTAGGTTGCCTACGTATCCCCTAGCGGGAATCAGGTCAAGCGTAGTTCATCAAGGTAGGAGGTTTTGAAAGAAACAGTTTCAAGCAAAGTATTTCTTGAGGCGATCGAGGTTAATCGGTTGCTTAAATTCAATCCCGTCCAGGTCCATGAGATAGGCCGCCCCTCCGGAAAGGAGGGTTTTAATGATGTATGGCCCTACCCAGTTGGGTTTGAACTTTCCTCTGGGGTCGTAAACAGGCACTTTCAGTTCTTTGAGGACCAGGTCACCCTCAGCAAGCTTCCTAGGGCGGACCTTTTTGTTGAAAGCACGAGCTATCCTCTTCTGGTACCCCCGAGTATGGTTTACTGCAGCCAGCCTCTTCTCATCGAGTAACATCAACTCCTCATATCTTCCTTGTACCCATTCTAATTCGGGGATTTCACATTCTGTCAAAACCCTAAGAGAGGGTATTTCTACCTCGATTGGGAGAACAGCTTCCATCCCGTAGACCAATGAATACGGCATAGCCCCTGTTGAAGTTCTGACTGAGGTTCGGTATCCCCACAAAGCAAATGGCAGTTTTTCATGCCAATCCTTATATGTATCCGTCGTTTTTCCCAGGATTGCCTTAACATTTTTGTTTGCTGCTTCTACTGCTCCATTCGTCTGAGGCCTATACGGGGATGATTGGTGACGAGTGATCTTATACTTTTCCAAGAGCGGGATAATTTCTCCCTGGAAATGACTGCCATGATCGGAGATGAACTCATTCGGGACCCCATACCTGCAGATTATGTTTTTCTCGATGAAACTTACCATGTCTTTGGCTTTCAAAGTTGCATACGAGGCTGTCTCTACCCACTTTGTAAAATAGTTAATCGCCACGATTATGTACCGTTGCCCATTGGAAGCCCTTCGAACTATCTCACTAATGATGTCGATCCCCCATACGGAAAATGGCCAAGGGGTGGTCATGCTATAGAGCTATGACGGCGGGGTATGCATCAAATTTGCATGTATCTGACACTTGTGACATCTTCTAACATATTCGCAACAGTCTTTGTCCAAGGTCGTCCAATAGTACCCCTGTCGGATGATCTTCTTTGCCAGCATATGCCCGTTCATATGGGGCCCACACACTCCCTCATGTATTTCCTCCATCATTCTCTTAGCTTCTTTTCTATATAGGCACTCCAGATTATACCCAGTGTAAGATTTCTTCCATAGCTTGTCTGCGTAAATCACAAATTGAGTGGCGAATCGTCGAATCGCTTTTCTGTCCTTTTCCGAAGCTCCTTTGGGGTATTCTCCTTCTTTAATGAACTTCCACACATCCACATACCACGGTGCTTCCTACTCGCCTTCCATGGCCGCAACCATTTCAAATGATGGTTGATTCCTCACTTTTATGGATAGCGGGATCATGGCAGTTTTGGAGGGGATTTGGATCATCGAGGCCAAGGTAGCCAATGAGTCGGCTAGTTGGTTTTCTTCACGAGGGAGCTAGTAAAAAGAAATCTTTTGGAATTGTGCTTTCAGACTTTCCAGATAATCATGATAAGGTCTCAGTTTCTCATGCTTTACCTTCCAATCTCCCCGGACCTGGGATATGATCAAATTGGAATCTCCGAAGACATCAATTCGTCCGACTTTCAAAGCCAAGGCCGCTTCTATCCCAATTATGCAGGCTTCGTACTCTGCAGTGTTGTTGGTTGAGTTGTATTTGAGTTTGACAGCTAATGGGATAGTGGTCCCATCGGGTGCTATGAGAATGATTCCAACTCCGTAACCTAATTGGTTGGCTGCTCCATCGAAGTACATTTTCCACAAATCCTCCTTTACCTCCATTATTCCCTTATCCGGGAACCTGAATTCTCCTTCGTCCTCGGATTCTATGGCGAGGTCGGCTAAAAACTCAATGACAGCCCTCCCTTTCACGGACTTGGCAGTGACATATTTGATATCGAACTCAGCCAGCATCATGGTCCAACGGGAAAGAATAGGTATTTTAGTGGGTCCATTCGGGATATCAGGATTACAGGGAAGGCTAGCATGTAGTGGCGAAGGCGACGGGTACACCAAACCAAGGCCCAACAGGCTTTTTCCAAGGGCGAGTACTTTAACTCATATCCGGTCATTCTTTTGCTCAAGTAATAAATGGCCTTCTCCACGTGCCCCTCTTCTCCTTCTTGGGCCAACATACACCCCATCGAATCTTCGGATACGGAGAGATAAAGTAGCAGGGGTCTCCTAGGTGAGGGTGGTGATAGAGCAGGTGGGTTTTGGAGGTAGGTTTTGATCTTGTCGAAGGCTTGTTGGCAAGGGGCGTCCCATTCGAATTTCTCTCCTTTTCTAAGCAGTTTGAACAGTGGGTCGCAGGTCAGGGTGAGTTTGGAAATGAAGCGACTGATGAACTGTATTCTCCCCAAGAACCCTCTCAGTTCTTTCTCATTTTTTGGTGGGTTCATTTCGGTTATGGCTTTTATTTTGGTTGGGTCTACTTCGATCCCCCTTTGGGTAATAAGGAACCCTAACAACTTTCCTGTGGTAACTCCGAAGGTACAATTCTGTGGGTTCAGCCTCATTTTGAATTCCCTCAATCTTTCAAAGAACTTTCTCAAAGCCTCTAGGTGCCCTCCCCTCTCTTTGGATTTCACAATCATATCATCCACATACACTTCCACCTCTTTGTGGATCATGTCGTGCAATAAAGTGGTGGCAGCCCTTTGATAGGTTGCACCTACATTCTTAAGTCCGAACGGCATAACCCTATAGCAATATGTCCACCATGAAGTGATGAACGTGGTTTTTTCCCTATCCTTGGGTGCCATGAGGATTTGATTGTACCCAGCGAATCCATCCATGAAAGATAGAAGCTCATGTCCCGCAGTGTTATCGACCAACACGTCGATGTGGGGTAACGGAAAATCGTCTTTAGGGCTTGCCCTGTTTAAATCTCGAAAGTCAACACAAACCCTAACACGACCATCCTTCTTTGGGACAGGTACAATGTTGGCAATCCACTCCGGATACTCGGTGACCATCAAGAATCCAGCCTTTAGTAGCTTTTCAACCTCCTCTTTTACTTTAAGTGCCCATTATGGCCTCATTCGCCTCAATTTCTATTTTATGGGTTTTGAATTGGGAAAGAGAGGGATGTGGTGCTGAACTATCCTTGGATCAATACCTGGCATATCATTATAAGACCATGCAAAAACATCTTTGAATTCATTTAATAGATTGATTAGTTCTTTGCTCTCTTTATTGCTAAGTGTGGAGCCGATAAAGACATTTTGGGGATTACTTTCATTTCCTAGATTAATCGTTAGAGTGTCCTCAATGATTTTGCATGCAGATTATTTTTCTTTTTCAATTAACTTTTGCAATTCATTAGGTATTCCATGATCATCACATTCATCACATTCATTAAGCGCATTCGAGTAGGCGAAATCAGTCATACTTTCATTGATTTTGTTAGGAGTGATTACAACAGACATAGTAATAGTAAGACGCCTCATTTGGGCGATTATAGACTCTGGGTGAGGGGGATACTTATCACTAGACTCAAAGACCCACTCCTTGTTGATTCCTTGCTTGAGCTCCATAGTGTTACAACCTGGCAGTCCTTCGGATTCCGTCTTTTCTTCCTTTCCTGGCTTCGGCTCTTCTTCCGGCGCATCCTCATCACTCCCCTCTTCGACCTTGACTTCCAAGCCCTCGTCTTCTTTCTCCTTTTCTTCGGCTTTTGCCCCTTCTTCGCTCAATAGGTTCTGCATGACTGGTCCATCCAGTACACCAACCCAATCGTTGACGGCAGCAGACTTTTCAGGCATTTGCAAAAATGGGTCTTTGTACTCGGAGAATTCATGGGAGAAAAAGATCTCGAACCCCGACTTTAGACTTTTGCCCTTCTGGTCCATCCAAGGCTCTGGGAAGCCACAGAAGGGGAAATCTTCTCCTTCCTTTACGAAGTACTCGTTGAGCGTTTTGAGGTAAGGATCTAGTGGCGTATCGAAAGCCTTCTTCTTTGCCCTTAGTTCCTTCTTCGTTGGCTGATACCCCAGGCCGTGAGTATGAGTCTGAGTAGGAATTCTTGGAAACTCAGGCAGGTCCTGAAGGTTCTTTCCCAATCCTAGTCCTGGAAAGAAACCCATCTTCTTCATGATCCCTGCGACCACTAGACTGGCATACTGATCGAAATGGAGCGGTAGAAACTCTCTCGGTTTTTCTCCTTCCAACATGCTGATGAACCCGAACCCCCCAATTTTTGTTTCTTTTTCTTGCATTTGTAATTCTAGAACCGGTGCGCTTGATGATGCTTCAGACAAACGAACCCAGCTGTCCCCGAGAATGTCGCAGACTTGGCCCTTCCAAACGCATTTAACCTTTTGATGTATGGTGGACGGTATGGCACCCAAACTGTCCAACCATGGCCTCCCAAGTAGCAGGTTGAAAGAAGCAGGAATGTCGATGACCTGAAATTTGGCTTCCTTCTCAAGTGGACCAATAGCGAGGTGAAGGAGAATTATACCCATGACAGTTCTCTGAGTGTTGTCGTATGCTCTCACCCTTTGCTAAGATGGTATGAATGTCGATTCGTCCAAACCCATGCGCTTGGCTGTTCGGAACGGGCACACATTTAAGGCTGATCCATTGTTCACCAGACAGGCGGGCACAATGTTTCCTAAGCATTCGACTGTGACATACAAGGGTTTGTTATGAACGGGCCCTCCGGGAGGTAGATCATCGGTTGAGAAAGAAATAGCGAGAGCTGGGATCCTACTGATCATCCCCACGAGGTCTCCTGGTGTTGTATTGATAGAAACATCAGATTGGTTCAAAGCATCCAAGACTGCCTGTCTGTGCTTTTTGGAGGCGATCAGTAATCCCCAGATGGTGATATTAGCTTGTGTTTTCCTTATCTGCTTTAAGACCCTATCCTCTTCTTCTTCTTCACTCATTTTCCCTTTCCCTTTCTCCAGCTCCCTCCCCGGGTGATCTTCCTCTAGTTCATGCGGTTTGAACTGTCTACCAGACCGAGTCAGGTGATTGATACCCTCTCTTGCCCAAATGTTGTCAGTTTCTGAAACGGCCTCCAAGCTTTCTTTTTCAACCTTCACCTCTTCGTCGCTTTGATACCATAGACCATCATCCCCTACCTGGTCTATGTTATGATCATTGCCTTCTTGAATCCACCAATCTGACTGCCCCATTACTTCATTTTCCCACATCTCTGGCTGGCTTCCAAGCATACAGACCCCTAGATTTTCTGGTAACTGATAAAACTTCCTTGGTTCCCCGACTTTTGTGATTAGCTTGGATGGGTCGAATGTCATTCCTTCTACCCCTAAGAAATAAAGACCCTGCGGCGGTGGCACATCACGATGGCTTGGCAGAGGATTCTTGGTGACATTGGGGGCTTTGACAGGCGGTTCGGATATCACTTTATTGTCGATGAGGTCTTGGATTTCATGCCTTAACCTCATGCACCGATCCGTCGAGTGGCCTTACTGCTGATGAAATTTACAGAAGAGTTCCCCTTAGAAATTCGGCGGAAGCGGACTTGGCAGAGGCCGAGGTTCCAACTGGCGGAGATGCCCTTTCGCTAACAGCCTGTCAAGAGCGGTTGATAATGATACTCCCAGATCTGAGAATTTTCTTGGTGGCTTATCCCCTCCTCCTCTTGGATGGTTTCTGGCGATATCAAATTTTCTCTCCGGCTCGCTAAGTACATTGACATCGGTGGGGCCAGAGTGACCCCCCAAATGCCCCCCATTTGATCCATAATTGGGCCTCCAATATCGGTTCGGTGGTTCCCCCTTCTTGATTATTCCTTCTTGAATTGCATCTTCGATCCTTGTCCCCACATCGAACACCTCAGCAAAAGTGTTGATTGACTAAAATCTCATCTTCTCTTGATAAACTGGCTGCAAGTTTTTCATCAACATTCGGATTTGGTCTTTTTCTGATGGCCTCTATACCATTTTCGCGGATTTCCCTCTCCATCGACTCAGATACTCAGCAAATGATTCTTTGTTCCCTTGCCTGGTTGTTTCTAGATCTCGGATAGTGACGTCCAGGTCTTGATTGTACTCATACTGGGCCACAAATGACTTTACGACTTCCTCCCAAATTCTGGTTTTACCCGGCTCGAGAGTAAGATACCAGGATAGAGCAGCTCCTGTTAAGGTTTGCTGAAACAGGACAGCCATCATGGTAGTGCTCAGTCCGTTAGGTTGAAAAGCTCCTATGCACATTCGGACATGACTGCGGGGATTCCCAGTCCTGTCAAACTTGTCGAAGATTGGCATCTTGAACCCGGCGGGCAGGGTTTCGTGGACCCCGTCGTACAGACCTTCCAACTCCATCAAATAAGTGTCTACCCCTTGAGCCTTGCGCACTACCCTTTCTAGCTTCTCTATCTTCTCGGTTAGTAACTTCTCTTTCTCAGCTTTCTCTCTTTCTCTATTGGCCCCCAGCGCATCAGTCCATTGCGCCTCCTGATCATCAAACCAATCGCCCTCTCCTCCTCCTAAAGGTGGGTCCATGACAGGTAGAACTTCGGGTGGTGGTCAGCGGTTCATCTCTTCTATCATTTCCATCATGCGGTTCATGTTTTCGGCCTGTCGCCTCATTTGCTCCGCTTGTTGTTCTACCAACATCCTTAATCCGGGTACTTCTCCGTTGTTTCTTTCTTCCGTCATTTCAATGTCTTCTCTTCTTATCAGCCTTGCCGCGGGTCCCCTAAACCAGGTTGATGCTATCTTTGCTCCTACAAAAAGGTTTAACTTTGTTTTTTAAAAAACCTATGTATTTCTGTTTTAAAAGATTTTTGATAAAGTAAAAGCCCCCCTTTCTTATTTCAACGCATGTCATGCGGATGCAATGCATGCGTGCGTGTGTGCTTACTCTATATGCCAGAAAGAAAAGAGAAAATCCTAATCCTAACACATAAACACATAAGCACATAAAATCCTCACCCATGACAAGTGCGCTGATTTCCCCTTTCATTGTGATCCCCACTACCTTCTCAGAGGTTGGTCATTTCTATTTGAAAATCATTTTTTGTTTGGGTAGTTAAAAAAAAGGCCTTTGAAAACAATCCTTGAGAGTGCTTTTTGAGAACATTCTTCTACTAAAATAATTTTCAAGGATTTTCAAATTTTTCTTTTGAAGATGATCAAGTGAAATACGCCTTAACAAGGGTAATTTGGGAATTTTTTTAATTGAAAAGAGGAAAAAATTTTGAAAAAGTAATCGAAAACCTTAAGAAAAACCTTTAGGTAGGGGGATCACATGACCGGATCATTACCGTACTTTTCATGAGTTTGGATACATACAATGTCAATGATGCTTAGCTGGACATGATATAAGAAATATAATCCCATAATCAAGGTTCGGCATGTTCTCCAAATGTCGCAGAACATGAAGAGAATTTGCTGAAAGGTGATTAAAAGATTATACATCTTTCATCAAATAAGTATCATCATCATCTCTAGTAATCCCTTCCGGGCACACAAAACTTCTTAACACATAATCCTAATCAAGAATTGATTTCCTAAGATTGAAAGGTTCTACAGAAACTATCATGCACAGGCTGGGTTTTGGTCGAATAAGGGACCCTTGACACACACTCGATAGGATGCTTCATATACCAAATCATGGTACGAGATCAAGGGTGATCACATAGTCCCATGATGACTTGACCGACCGGGTTGCCTTGAGTCTCCAAGGTCATAGTTCCGTGCAATCGACTGGCTGGACATGCAAGTGAAATGCAACAGGCACACAAAGATTAATTAATTCGATTAAAGGGACATTTTTCAAGTCTAATCCTCAAGTAAACCCAAAATCAGAAAATACCTGGTCTGCGAAACCAGAGACTCTGGATTCGATCCCCAGCAGAGTCGCCAGATTGTGGATATCGCAGTTTTCTTACCCACAGCTTTTCTTTTAAAGTTCTTTTAAATTTCAAATTCAAAACAAATGAGTCGCCACTTAATTTTTAAAAGGAAAAATTAATAAACCATTTTAAAAAGCAAACTGATCTTTTAGAAACCAGAGATTAATTGGGTCCGGGGATTATGGAATGAGAGAGGAAGGAGCCCGTCGGACTAAAACACCCTCTCTCATCCTATCTTGCGATAGGCCTCTACTCAACATCCTTTTAATCAAATTTATTAATCTAAGCATGCCCTCAACTAATACATATATACATATACATCACAAAAAAGCATGTCCAAAAGGGTGTAAAATTGCTAATGACAAAATAACATTCATAAGCCACATATTCCAAGTAACAAGCAATATGATATGCAAGTAAGGAACTAGAGAACTCACCCGGGATCCAGCCGTGAAATGGAAACGTGCAATGCATACACAAAATACAAAGCCTAAGAAAAAGTATCTAATTCACATATTCACATAAGGCAAAACCTAAGCTAAGGTGTCGCACATGGAGTCGAAAACCAATTAATATCAATAAAGTAAATAAACCAGAGAAGAGATGAGAAATTGTACCTCAAATGCGCTACAAAACAAAGATTAGTCCACATACTTCACATAATAATATGATATCAAAAAATCAATCCCAATTCTCTAGCTTAGATCTATTAAGCATGAAATCGAACTTTATTCAATGGCTAGTTCTAATCATAAGCATTGATGTACATGAATGAATGAATGTGAATAAGAATAAAACATGGATTTATTCACTAATTTGGATCACTTAACCTCTGAATTTAAGCTAAATTATTATTATTCAAAACATGATTTGGGTCCCAAGACATTAGGGAACCATTTGAGTTGAAATAAATAAGATTAGACAAAAACAGTAGCCGTTTTTTTATGAATTACAGAGAGCAAACCAGATCTTAAAAAATAGAAATAAAATACTTCCAACGGTTGGATCTTAATGATTTTTGGGTATGTTATGCCTCTGTGAGTCTGTCTAGTTTCTAACTCAAAAGGAAAATCGAGGTTTCAACGGTTAGACCTCCGGGAATACGAAAAATACTAGACCTCACTCAGGATTTTACAACTCTCTGTCCAGAGATCTTGTATGATTTTTTGAAAATAGCAAACAAATCTGAATTGCTTCATTCTTTTTAGGGAACCTTCCTAACACATTAAGGTTCTTAGAAAAAATAATTTTGGGTCACAAACACTTTATTAAAATCCCGATTTATTTATTCCAAAAGAGTGTTGCTGTGCTGAAATTCTGGGCAGATTGTTGTTACTTCACAAAACTCATGACCAAACCATTTTAAACATGAAACTACCTTAAAACAAAAATTACGGCGGTAGAACATTGTGTTATTAACACTTTCCCGTTGGTTTCACTTGATTTCAACGGTTAGATTTCTAACTAAAAATCTTTGATCAAAATCAGTTTGTGAACTCACTATTTTCATTTATCAAGTTCAACTCTATTTGTTAACCCCAATTATTGAATCATGAAGTTGGACTTAAACTAAACCATTTTCTCCTACCATTTGATGGTCATTGGAGACTAAAGACCTTCATATTTGTGGATTTCAAAGGAAGTATGAATAAACTTCATGAAATCTCAAGATGAGGACTCTAAACCATGGAGATAGGTTTTAGGCTCAAAACCATTTTCTCCTACCATTTGATGGTCATTGGAGATGAAGACATGACTAGTACTCATAAGTTTTAAAGAAAATGTGGAAATGATTTCATGAAATACCAAGTTTAGAAGATCCAAGTCATGAGTATGGACTTGGATTCATCTATTTGCTTGTGAAATGAAGTGATGACCCAAACTTTGACTCTCATGTGAAGCACAAGCTTACATGAGATTCAAAAAAATCATGTTCAAGAGGTTTCAAAAAAGATATTGAGGATCTCTAAGAGTCTCAAGAATGAAGTAGAAACAACAAAAGAAATGGAACAAAGAATTAGAAACAAAGACTTCCAAGTTTACTTAACAAACTCTAGAGCTTTAATCAAGAAAGAAACTAAATGACATTAGAGATTAGAAACCAAAACATAACTAAGATTAGAGGGTCACCTCCAAGACTATCCTCAAATTTCTATGTGAAGATCTTCCAAGTTCTTCCTTAAGCTCTCCAAGAAAATATGTATTGTGGTAGTGATGCTCTCTTAGTAGTGTATTTTTTTTGGTTGTTCTTGGGGATCCCTTTTCAAGGAAGATCCTCCACCTTTTATAGGCAAAATTTCCCAGTGTTTCTTAGTAAATTCGGAGTAAAATACAGGTATAAACACCTCATTTGGTGGTACAATACGTACTTTCTGAAATTAGGCAAACTGCTGCCCTGGGCAGCAGTCAGAATTAAACTGCAGCAGTCCATAGGTGCTGCGGCTCTCCGTGATTGCCGCGACGGCATTCTGTGACTGCCGCATGGCTCTCCGTGAGTGCCGTGGCAAATCGTTGATTGTCGGGTTTTTGTCAGCCCTACTTTATCAGTTTTTTTGTTTTTATCCGCCTACACATACGTATTATACCACAAAATACGGACTTTAAAAGCAAACGGCAGTCAAAAAATGTCGGCGGCACTCAGTAAGTGCCGGGCCGGCACTCACTAAACGTCATTCGGCACTTAGTGAGTGTCGGTCGGCATTCACTGAATGCCGCGGAAATCTGCCGTGTGCCATTTTTCTGCAGAACTTCCCTTTTTAGGTCTTTTCTTTCTTCCCTTTTTCTTAAAGAAACTTATTCTTGAAGATCTTTTCTGAAAATGGCGTTTTACACCTGAATTCTCCTAATTCTTTCTGTGGAATTTTATCGCGTTTGGAGAACTTTCTGAAGAGCTTGGAATACTTCGAATCTTTTCGGTCCTTATCATCATCGGACGTGGAGGTAATACTCTCCTAAATTTGACGGTCGGTCAAAATTGGGGTGTCTACAACTGGACCTCTGTTCTTTAAAATGAATCCTTTTTAAATGTCTGCTCAAGCGAGCCAAACTTTTCATAACTCTAATTTTAAAGGTTTTTTTTTATGTTTTATGCTGCGGTTTTACTTTAATGGAATTGCATAAGTCTTGGTGGTGTGCCACATGTCCTATTTTTGCGCGTAGCGGGATGGGTCGTGACATTATTGGTATCAGAGCTATAGGTAACAAAACTTTGGGAACGTTCGACGACAAGTAGAGTGTTGAGTGAATTGTCACATGTTGTAGAATGCATCCATACTGTGGACACGCAGCCTCCGAGAGTCCTCCCCCATTCCGTTTCTGTTTCTGGCGAGGTTTCGGAATTGATTTTCCTTTTGTTTTGAAATTATTTTGAAAAGGTGAAAAGAAAAGGTCTGTTGAAAACAGATATAGAGTCACCACTTGGTCTTTAAGGAACCAAGAAACCTAATTTTAACTCACCCAAATGGATAAAGGACACCGACCCTTCATAACCAAAGAATTTGGCTCGGGTTTTGGTACGAGAGAGGAATGAGCCTTTGTTGCGACTAAAACACCCTCAACTCGTCCCGTCTTTCGATGGACCTCAATTAGCATCCAAATAATCATCTTTTACTATGCTTGGTTCAAAAATTAATACTATGATAGTATATTACATCTCATAAGAATCTTAAAATGGAAAATCAAAAGATAAGATATCATTCATATCTAAGCTAAGTATCACACAATGCAAAAAGTAAAAGATCACACAAACAAACCTAGGAAAAATCGTCTAATCACATATCAAGTAATCAAGTTTTCCTAATCTAAAGGGAACATGAATTGTTCTTGAAACAAATAATCAAAGAAATCAGAATATGCTTAGCAAGCTAGAATGATGCATGTTAATCTTTGAGAAAAGAAGTCCTCTCAATCCCCAGGACAGATGAGAAAGGAAGATTAAATCGAGGGGAAGCATGGACGTATGATCAAGTTTATTCCTTATAATATTCTTAGATTAATAGTCACAAAAACTCCAAATCTTACATGAATGCAATGTATGATCCTAGATGTGTAAAGTAGTAGTGTGTTTGTGTTCATGGATTTGCTAAAGTGATTTAGAATGCATAAAGGATGTTATTATAGGATGTGTACAAATGTAGTATGAACTACTTCCTAAGGTACGAACTAATTTGGATTTCATGTGAACATTTAATCAAAGAATTAAGATAAAACATGCTTGCTATGAATAGTGGACAGAACAGTGAGTTGATTTTGTAAAAATGAAAAAGTGAGGTTAGAAATGTTTTTAAATCATGTTTTTCATGGAGATCATCCTTATTGTGTATAGAACACATATCAAAAATCAAAATCACTTTTGAAGTTACAGATTGAGAGGAATCATATCAACAAGAGACGTTGTTCAGAAATAGAGTCCGTACTGTGACTGAAATGTAGAAAAATATTAGAAAATAAAAACAAAACATCTAGAGGCCCATATTATACATAAAGTTCCCTAATACACTGAAGTGTAAGGGAAAAATGAGTTGGGACCAATCCTTTTGGAAAAGTTTTCTGAAAGACAAGTTGAAAATCAACCAAGCTGCTGTGACAGCAAAAACAGAATGTCTGGAAGGAATGTTTGGGTCAAAATGGAACCCTTCCAAGTGTTTTCAAGCCAAGCCAAAAATCATGGGTGTTCTATAATGAGTTGGGAAGACTTTCCAAGTGTTCTTGTAATCACCTTTTGAGTATTGAGTTTTAGAGAAATCTTTGAACTCTAATCATTCACTGTTTTGAAGATTTTTGGTGAAACGAGGCTTGTTTCTTGGAATCCAAATGTTGGGGTTTTAGAGGGGTTTTGAAATAGGGATTTTAAAATCACATTTTCAGCACAAAAAGGGGATTAAGATCACTTAAGAAATCAAACTCATCATCAAGAACTCCCAATATTGTTTGCGCAAACATAGTTTTGTTTGAGAATATGACTTCAATAATACACATGAATGTATAGAAGTTAGAGTCATCATCCATTAAACATGTTTTTGAGGTCAAAGAGCTACTATCCATAAGGATTCACTCACCTCAAATACCATGTCTTCATCTAGATGATGATGAACTATTAAGTAATCAAAGAAAAATAAAAAAGAAATGAGGTAAGGAGAGATGAACATTTATATAAACATGCAAATAATAACAATCAATATATGATAATCAATGTGATTTTGGACTTTGTAGCTTGGTGTTTCACTTATAGATATTGACATTTGGGCATGGAAGTAGCTTCCTAACTCAAGATTGATCAAGAATGGTGGTTGGGGAGGATTTGAATGTGAAGTATAAGAGAGGTAATGGAAGGAAACTAAATTAGAACTTATTTTCTTATAGGAAATCAGTTGGAGAA
This sequence comes from Hydrangea macrophylla, assembly GCA_033977485.1. NCBI lineage: Eukaryota > Viridiplantae > Streptophyta > Magnoliopsida > Cornales > Hydrangeaceae > Hydrangea > Hydrangea macrophylla. Next base: position 2,210,227 of record CM066986.1, read on the forward strand.
CTCCCTTTCTCTCTTCTAAACCTATCTCTATTTCTTTCTCTCTACAACTTTCTCAAGTTTTGCACTTGGCCCCACTAAAATGAAGAGCAAATGGGGGTTTATATTGGCCAATTTGGGGTGGTTTTGGGATTTAGAAAGTGCTCCCATTGGTCCCAAATATTTGTGAACAAGAAACTACGTCATTTTGGCTTTCAATTATTAAATTTAGACCCCCAAAATAAATTACAAAAATGGATTCATAGGGGGTTGAGTGACGTCGTGAAAGTGGCCCAATGCCGCTGTGGCACTGCTCCTCAGACGCCCAAAAATTATATTTAGGCCTGTTAACCTTAAGGTGTATTAAGGCATATTTAATTGTGTTTTGATGATGTCAAATATGCTATGATAATTATATGATTCATATTGATTCATTCTTTGTTATTATCATAGTCATTTTTATGCTCATATATAATCTCATGTATTAATATTGTATCAATGTCTTTAACATCTTTGTGTGCATGAGATTTAATTGATGTAGATCAAGATTACAAGGAGCTCAACAAGGATCAATCTTGAAGACTTGAAGATATTTCATCCTTGGTTGAAGTCTAGGACCATCATTGTAAGGCATCTTAATCTCACACTCATAGGGGCTCAAACAAATTCTAAAAGTTAAAGTTTTGGAAATAAATTTTAAGTAGGTCATCTTTAAAGCAATGCCCCAATCAATTGGAAAATAATTAAATGTTGAATCTTATATGGTTGGAAAGGTATTTGAACCTAGTTTCCAAAACATCAAACGGATCGAAAATCTGAGTTTTGTAGAGGGAGTTATGGCCATTTTAGTGGAGATGTGTCAGGCTGTCAAACAAGGATGAGCAGTTGACTGAGGGCCCGATGCAGTCGATCGAAGTGAGCAGAATTCAAGCAGAACCCTCTGTAAACACATCTCAGTCGGCTGCTTCAAGGCCCAGTCGACTGAATCGACCTGGAAGGCAAGAACGGCTAATTTTTAGAGGGGTTTTTGTCACGCCCCGACGTAGCATAAATAAGGAAAGCGTTTAATTTCCTTTATGGACCCGTAGGTCGTGACAGTTTGAAGGATTGATTCCGTCCCAAACGTCGAACAACAAAACATAATAATCAGAGCAGAGCAATCAAGGCTTACAAATATTTTTCTAACTTATTACACAATATAGCATGGGGTCTCTAAAGGCACAGACCGCCTTAAATCAAACAATAACTTAGTGTCTATTACAGGCATCCTTATTACAAAATTCAGTTTAACTTAAAACATATAAAAGTAAATTCTCTTTCCAGCAGGAATTCTCAGTTCGCATAGTCATACGGTCCAGCAATATCATAACCTGAAAAGCCTGAACACGAATGTCCAGGACGCATCAACGTCGTCAGCTTCAAGAAGCTGATGAGTATTAAAAACATAACTTTGAATGTAACACATACTCAATTACCATTTTCCAATTCTCATTTAATACAACAAGTTTACATTAAAGCATGGAGGTCATTTTAGGAAACAAGCACAATTTTATTTAAAAGATATGATTCACATATATGTGACCGTGTATGAGAACAATGCATCATCTCATCTTACCGACTCTTTTCTCTCGACAAAAATCCAACAACCCAACATCACACACCGGTATCTTTGAAACGCTAAGATAGCCACACTTTAGCACAAAGGTGCCAGGGAATGTCCAGTTTGCCTCACACTTTGGTCCGGGGTACCAGGGAGTGTCCATTGCCTCACACTTTGACTACCTAATCCGTCATGCAAATACCGGAGGAACCCTCACGCAGTATCCAGACTCGGGTATCGGGGAGTGTCCGTAGGCCACACTTTAGCACTACCATGCGTGCCAGGGAATGTCCAAGTTCGGCTTCACACACTTTAACGCTACCATGGTCGTCAGGGAGTGTCCAGTTTTGCCACCGTCGCATTTCAAAGACACCCTCGCCGCAATCTCAATCACAACACACTTTGGTACTCACTTACCAGGGAGTGTCCATAACACAATCTCAACCGCACTCACTATGCCACACTGACCATTACTCTTTTTCACACTGACCAACATTCACACTCACCATGCATGTACAACTGACACCACATGTATGTCATGAAACTTTAAAACATGAGACACTTAACTAAATTATATAATCGACATGCGTACAAGGATTGATAAGTCACAATTCATTGTTTTAATCGTTCAAACATATCAAATTAAGACTCTGATTTAATAAATTTTCCAAACAGTACTCAAACAATATATAAATTTTACCCCAAACAGTCCCTTATCACAAAACAAGCAAAAACTAAAAACTGCAAGAAGTCGCGCACGCGGGCCGCTCGCGTGAGGGGTCGCTCGCGCGGGCCGCTCGCGTGACCTGCCTATTTTTCATTTTTCTTATATAAACTTTTCCATCCGCCAGAGTATAGGAAGATCGCTCGCGCAGTCCGCTCGCGCGATCTGCCTAACTTTCATTTTCTTTTATAAAACTTTTCTGTCTGCCTGGGAACACAAACCTAGCGTGTGCGGGTCGCTCGCGCGAGCCACTCGCGCGACCCTCGCTCGCGCGATCGCGCGCGCGAGTTTCAGCAGAGACTTCATCTTCTTCGTGGAGAATGCCCTGTTTCATAAATTCAGGGTCTTTTTGACCCATTTTTGATTCTGTAAATTACCCTACCTTATTATATATGAATCTCTTCGGTTTTTCACAAGGATTAAGAATCTACAACTACTTTAACATGAATCAAACCATATCTCTCTAATTTTATGAAGAATTAAAAGTTGTCAAAACTTAATTTCTAATATACTTTTTTTATATGAACAAATTAGGCTTAAATACTTTAAACATAGTCTAATTACACCATAATCTTTTGTTATTATCTAAGAAAACAGATTTTGGTTGAGATTGAAAAATCTTGATTTTCAAAGCTATGGAGCTCATACGTGAGATCAACCATGGTGTTTCATGATTCAAGCACACAAACAGTAATTGAACTATGAAATTATGTTCTAGGTGAGTTTAGAATACTCACTTTGAAGAAGAGATGGGAATATGTTGAGATAGAATAGCAATATAAGAATCCTACTCCAAGCTTTGGCTATGGAGTTGGTGTAACTTCTTCTTCCAGAAAAATTCAGAAACTAAACTCTCAAGCTCTCTCTTTTCTCTTTGTGATTGAAGTGCAGAATGTGTAATGTCCCAATTGTGAGCTCTGTGTGTGTGTGTGTGTTAATATAGTACATAAGAACTTGGAGGCCAAGAAATTTTAAAAACCCACTTAACAAGCTTAATTGATTTAACAAATCCCTGATTACTCTTAATTATCAGCACATATACATTCGTATCTACAATTATACACAGATTGTTAACCCACAGATCATCCAAGAGCCAAGTCTAGCTATGTAGGTGTCAAATTAGGAGTGTTTGGGAATGAGAGCTTATGGCATAAACTAATACACAACATAGGAGCACAACCAAACAAGGCTTTATCAAATGATTAGTTTGCCATAAATGGAAATAAAGTGTATGTCACATCTAGCTTTACATCACTTCCAAAATCTGTGGAGTTTTAATACGGCACAGACATTTTTTAAGCACAAACTGGTATTTTTGTGACACGGTGTTCATCACAAAAATACAGAAAATTCATTTTAAAGTAGGGATTGATTTTCTGGTTTTATAAAAATACTGATTGAGTCAAAAGCAAACATCTCCACTGTTTTGAAATACAGTTTTGAAATCCCACACATGTATCACAAATTTTATAAACATTACAATTTGACCCTAATAAGAATTTTAATAAAAATTAAAACCAGAATTAAGGTTTAACACATGGGAATTGAAATTAAATTAAAAGCAGGCAATCCCAATTAAATTTTAAATGTGACAAATGCAATTACAACTAAATTAAATGTGAACATGAATTTTAATGGAAATGCAGGTTGTTACAGTTTTTAATTACCAAACTTGCCACCAACGGCTATAAAATTCCAAGGCCTATAAATACATGTTTTCCCAAGCTATTTGAGGTAGAGATTTTGATTGAAAAACATAGTATAGATCACACATCTCTTTGATCTTTAAACATTATCATTTGAGCCCTAGTTGTGTGAGTTTATCAATTTGCTCAAAATCTTTCATTTGTATTTCTTGAGAGAGCAAAATTGTAGTGAGCTTTATTTGTATTATCCACTCTATATAGAGAGTTTCAATTTGTATTCAAATCAATTTGTAAAGAGTGAGGGTTAGTAACCCTTGATTGCAAAGAAGAGGTTTTCTTCTTTGGGGGAGATTGAAGGCTTTTTTAACGGTTTGGTCTACACCCGTGAAGTAGATCGGAGTAAAGGAATCCTCAAGAGGTGTTCTTGAGGGGTGGACGTAGGCCGCGGGGTGCGATTGCCGAACCACTTGAAAAATTGGTTTGCAAGTATCTCTTCCCTTATCTCTTTAGATAATTGTTTGTGATTGTATTTAATTTGTAATTTTGTTTTTAAAAGGTTAATTTCCGCTAAAACCTTATTCACCCCCCCTCTAAGGTTTTCACATTTAGGCAAACAAGGCCCCTAAAGGTTTTGATATTCGCGAAAAGGCCCTAATTTGTCCGAAATTCACAGAAAATGCATACGAAATCCAAATTGAGTTTGTAATATACCGTTGGAAAGGTAATGGAGTCTAATTTCCATAAAAAAAATAGTTCAGAGTCAGGTCACTTTGAAAATTTTTGCGGTATGCGTGATAAAAGCCGATTAAATTGCCTTTTTCACATTCAAAAATTCATAATAAATTCGTTTTAAATCCAATAATTATGTGTGATATACCATTGCAAAGACATTTCCCTCTAGCATCCATGAAAAATATTTGAAAAATAATACGGTTCTCCGATTTCAAACTCAACTTTTAGGTCAAATCGGTCAAACCCGGGATTTTCAAGAAGTTCTGGGAACCTCTAGGAGCTCCTAGGAGCTGACATTTTCGTTTGATTTTCTTTTAAAACTCGTTTTAGTACTTTTTCACATGATCTAGAATGATCGTAGAACGTTTTGTCAAATTTGGATGATTTCAATCAAACCCTGATCAAACCTACGTCAAACTGGTCAACGGGGACTTTCTGGGAACTTCCAGGACTTCCAGGACTTCCAGAGGTCTCTAGGAGCTGATGATTTTATCTGACTTTGCTTTAAAACTCATTTTTTCACTTTTCTTGTGAAGTAGCATGTTTCTAGAACTTTTGGTCCAAATTTGGGAGTTTTGGGGCTTTCGGGGGTATTTTGGTCATTCTGAGCATTTTGAGAGATAGAACTAACTTCCAGGAGTCCTTTTTGGGACTTTTTTTTTATCATTGTAAACCACTAGGCTATAGGTCTCCTAAATCTGATAGCCGACAAAATGGGGTGTCTACATTTACATGGTAAAGATGTTTGATGCATATGGTATGTTGTTATACATGAATGAGCATATTTATTGTCATGCATGCATAGTAGTTATGCATTCGGGAACTAGTTGAATCATACGGAGGTAGAGCTGTGTGATGAAATGAGGTTACCACTTGTTACCATAGACCTTTTGTGGTGGCACGGGGGTTTGATGATATCTTGGTAGTGACGAACAATTGGATTCTGGTGAAAATAAAATATTTTTTGATCGAATCGGTGAATGCTTTAAACATTAGTTACGAGTGTCATTTGGGGGATCTAACCAAGAACGGGGTTTGAGTAATGAGCATCAGAGGAGATTTCCTTATAGTTCACATAGAAACTGAAAGTGCTTGTCCGCAATTGAGTTTGGGACTTGGGATTGATTGATCAAAGTTCTATTTTAGACATGGTTTAAACATCGTGATGTGGGAGAATAGGGATGAACAGTTGGGGTTCATGACAGAAAGATGGTCCAGCAACATGTATTACTCGTGTATGGGACAGGTGAAGAATCTCTCACCTTATCTTACGGTGTTAATCTATGGTGTAATCCTTCAGGGTATCTTATGATGTTATCTTACTGTATATGTGGTGTACATCGGGTAGTTGAAGCATTTTTTAACTTATCATGCAGTATTGAAACGATTGGATGGTTGAAGAATCTCTCAACCTATGTTACGGTATGTATTGGACTGTTGAGGAATCTCTTAACCTATCTTAGGTGCATATTGGGAATTTAGAATTATCCCTACCGGTTATAAGTATTATAGTTACTGAGGAATCACTCAGCAGAACTTAGTTTTGAATACTTGTAGTACTATAGTGGATTCAGATGTAGTATAAGGATTAGTAGCTAAAGCTACCAGATTGATTGTGTAAGTGGAAAGTAGCATTTGAGAATCGTTCGGAGACAAAGGAGTTAAGAGTGGAAATAATGAGTGTGCGTGGATAGTTAAGACTACAGTTGGTGGAGGCTTTGTTGAGGATAGCTTCTGGAGCCATTGCATGGACTTGATAATTATGTGCGTATGAATGTAACAACAAGGACGATATGGGTTGGAGGAAAAACTATAGAACTTCTTGATGGAGAGTAAATGGATAGAAATGAAGAGTAATAAGATTCCCTGGTGTTTTGCAGTAGTTTGTCAGAAGAGATAGAATAAAGGAAGTAAGAATAGGAGACTGAAAGTGAAAGATAAGTGTGAATTATGGAACGTGATAAGAGATTCAGAGGAATCAAGTGGATATTTGGATATCATGGAGATGAGAGGACCTTGATAGGGAGCTTGTAGCGAAGGTTGTTATCACAGAGAGTTGTAGTACGGGCGAGCTCGAACCTGGATTTTGAACGTATTTTTAAAATAAAATGAAAACCTTTTTTATGCTTTTAAAATATCGTTGGCTATTTAACGCGAGTTGCTATCAGCAGGACGCTAGAGTATGACTAGTATTATGATACTGAACAAGAGTGGTTGTGGGGATGATAGAGGAGTAGAGAGACTTTGGGTAAGTCAATGTAGAGAGATGAAAAATAAATCGAAAAGATGAAGCTTTGATGGGTAAATGAACATGGACAGTTTGTAGTACGTTATCGGATATGATAATAGGAATGTGAGGCGGGTAGAAGACAATGGTGGATGCGATGTGAAGCTATCACAATTGTCCTGGATTCCAACAAGGTTGGAGGATTTTGAGAATGTTGGATTCCATCCCTAAAAAAATTTTAAAACGTTTAAAATATTTCAAAACCTAACTTTAGTTTAAATGAGGAAAGTGGTATGGAATACTTGTGATAAGGAATAGAGTAGACTTTGGAAGCTAGGTGTTGTGGAAGGATAAAGTATGCTTAGTGTTGGGGATGCAACAATGGTGGTTGATCGATTGAGTTCCACGTGAATAGGTTGTGAACTTGGAAATTCTAAAGTAAGGAGATGGTGATGTTTTGTGCACCTGAATTTGGTAAGTTTGAAGGTATGACATTAAGGGAGCTGTCGTGAGTATCGTGCCAAAAGGAGCTTGAACCTGGTTTAAGTATTGGAATAATCTGAGGTAATGAATGGTTTTAGGCTTTGATAAATCAGGAACTTGATGAGATCCGCAAAGAGTGAAGCACTTGAAACATAACAGTTAGGGATCGGTTGGGATTGGTGACCAGAGTGAGAATAGGGTAACCTTGAGTATGGTCACGAAAGGTGTGTGAATTGGAAGTTGATGAGAAAGTTATCGAACACAGTGAGACTCTAGTACTTTATGGGAATATTTAATTACCAGATTATCTTTAGATGGTTATGGGGATAGTATGAATGCTTGAGCAATAGGATATTTGAGAACAGTGGCTTTGAGATCCAAATAGGAAAAAGAAGGGATTAGAAAATCTGGATTGGAGTTAAGTCGGGTTGACTAGAGTCAAGAAATATGAAACTGTTGAATGAGGTATAGTGCATTGAGATGTTATATGAAGACTATACGCTTCGTGTAAAGGATTGTTAAGAAACCAATAAGATTTGAAATACAGGAGTATGATGGATAGAGGATTGTGTAACAGTAAAAGTGAAACAACTGAGATTTATGGAGTTGTATAACTACGTCAAAGGTAATGGATCTACATGAACTGATGAATGTAAAGAATGGTAGACGAGTAGGATATAAGATAGGAATGGACTACAGTGGGGTTGTGATCATCGACATAAAGGTAATTGATTTAGGGTATATGTACACTATGAGAATCGGATGGAATGTGAATAGTCAAAGGATAGAGAGAGTGATGAAGTATGTGTTGGACATAGGGATATGTTGTAATGCAGTTTGTGAGACGTGGATGATTGATTAAGTTGATTTTGGTGAACAACATTATTTGTTACTATAGATATTGGGGCAACGATGTTGCAAAAAGAGATGAAAATGGTATGTGAGATTTTAAATTAGTTTGTTTTAAAACATAAATGATAAATGTATTTGACTTTGTTGAAAAGTTTTAAAACAAAAGTGTGAGGTGTGAATCCTTTATTTCAATCGGCGGTAGTTCGAGTACAAACTTGGGAGAGATAAACGATGAATGTGCTTGACCTCACTGTGGGTGATTTGGGACATGTGTAGACTTGAACGAGTAGAATGGTGTGGAAATTTTTGATAGAGAACCTGATTGATACCTTATGCGACACGAATGATGGGAATATAGTATGAGGTTGGCAAAACCTAAATGAAAGATAAGAATTATTGGAGACAGAGAGAGAGTAATAGTGTGACGCATTACCGACTATGTGATAGTCATTTTAACTAATGTTGCCATAATATGGATTTATTAGAAAAGAAGGATCGAAATTTGATAAGAAATGGAAAGTTGTTTGGAACATGTTATCATTTTACAAGTATTTGGTGATTATCATAATAAGGATTGAATCTATAGTATGTGAAACAGGTGGTCGAAGCATTAGCTTACTGATGGGGTACGTACATATGTTAGTGCTTGGTTTGGTTCACATCGAGATGAAGAATCGTATATGGATGTTAACCAGATGAATGTGTTGTGTACGACTTGTAGTTGAAGGGAAGGGTCGGTGAATAGAAGATGGGTATCTCCTTTGTTTTGAGTATTGTGATGAAACTTTTGAGTTCGGAAGGTGTATGTGACAAGTACGATAGAATGATATCTGGGTTAACATTATGACATTGTGATTTAATTTTATGTCGGGTTTGACTATTGAGTAAGTTCTACTCAGGTATTGATGTTCTTATTTATCGAGACACTTCGGGGTATGGCTAAGATTCGGTTGAATCTTCTATCGGATTGAGACGTGGGCTCTGGGGATTTATTTTCCTTAAACGCCTAAGGATTTATTTTCCTTGTGAGACTATAACTTCTCAGTAAAGTGATTGGGTTGGGTATGAGACAATGTTGGAAGTACTTGTGTGATGTTTTGATGACCTGAGAAGATGGTATAAGTTTAGGGACAAACTTCTTTTTTGAAGGGAGAGTTGTCACACTCGTTCCGAGAAAATCATGATTTTAAAATGCGTAAATGAAATTTTGTGAATTATCAATGTTATTTGATAATTGAGAATGAGGTTGACTGGAGGTCAACGGCGAGGTGTCAATTGAAGACACGGTAATAGGAAAATCATATGGCATCAACATGATTTAAATGACATTTATGTGATTAAATGTTATTTGAGATATCTAGTATTTTCATGAATAGTAAATTTACCTATGTAGAGTAAATTTCTGGTAGTTTGTGTAATAACCTGCATTTTCATTTATTTGCATTGTCATATTTAATATACATTGTCTGCTTTTATTTTAATTACCATTCTCATGTGTTAAATGTGGTTATTTATTTTATTTCATATTGGAATTTTTGGGGCCAGACTGCAATTATATAAACTTTAGTGACACCTGTGTTGAATTTCAAATCTGTATTTCAAAACAGTGAAAATAAATTCTTTTGACTCAAACAATATTTTTATAAAACCGGAAAGTACTTCCTACGTTAAAATGAATTTTCTGTATTTTTGGGGTGACCACCGCACCACGAAAATACCAGTTTATGTTCAAAACTGTCCGCGCCACGTTAAAATTTCACAGAGTTTGGAATTGACGTAAAGTGTGAAATGACTGGTGCTTTATTCCTATTAATGGCAACTAATCATTTGATAAGGCTTTGTTTAGGAATGCTTTTAACTTGTGTGTAAACTTAATGCCATAAGTTATTTTCCCAAACAACATAAGTGATTCCTAAGCAATTGGCTTGTGCCTTGTTTGGTGATGTTTTCTTGTGTGTATGTTTGTTGAGACTTAAGCTTCCTTTCCCAAACACTTTTGGAGATTGCCCCTTACTAGTCTATAAACTACCCTTTCAAAACTCCTATAGCTGGTGATTCACATATACGTATATACATATCTGTGTTTATGGAGGATTTTGGGTTAATTAGAAATGAAATTCAATTTGTTGAGTATATATCAATATACTTGGAGCCCAAGTTCACAGACTTAGGCTTCTATATATATTCACTTCACTCTTACACAAACACAAGTTCTACTTACTGAATTCCAGAGAGTTTAGAGAGAGACCAGAGAAGAAGACTTACTTTTTCTAAAGAGAAGAGCTCTTGATCACCATAGCTTGCAAGCTTCAATTTGGATTTCTTTATTTGCTTCCCTTTTCTCAACACACACTTCATCTATATCTCAGTGAGTATTATTAACTCATTAAGAATGTAATTCCATGCTTAATTTCTGTGTGTATAGCTTAGTATGTAAGCCTCCATGGAAATTTTTACGTTGATATCCATGGCTTAAAAAAAAATCAAGATTTTTCCAACCTTAATTTAAATCCATTTTCAGAGATGAATATCAAACTTTATGGTATATGGAGTTTACGGTTTGAGTTTTGGAGCCCAATTAATTCATATGAAGAAGTATATAAGAAATCAAATTTTAACATCTTTTAGTTTTTCATAAAATTTGAGCGCTATAGTTTGAATCATGTTAAATTGATTTCTATTCTTAATCCTTGTTGAAAAACAAAGAATTTCATATATTACTTGCCCTATTTGCTTTCGGATTTGAAAATGGGTCAAAAAGACCCCTTAAAACTGAAACAGAGCAGTTCTGACGAAGAAGATGAAGACTCTGCAAAAACTCGGGCGCGCGATCGCGCGACCAAGGGTCGTGCGAGCGGCCCACGCAAGCGAGCTGTGTGTTTTCTGGCAGAAAGAAAAGGTTTTTAAAATAAAACAGAAATTGGGCATATCGCGCGAGCGACCTTTGCGCAAGGGACTTCTGGTAGTTTCTAGTTTTTGCTTGTCTTGTGTTAAGGAACTGTTTGGGTGATATTTTATGAACTGTTAAAGCTCCGTTTGGAAAATTTACTTAAACAGAATCCTATTTGGTTATGTTTGGACGATTAGAACGTGGTATTATGACCTATCAATCCCCGTACGCACGTTGTTTATATAATTCAATAATTTGCCTCATGTTTTAAAGTTTCATGACATACATGTGGAGTCAGTTGTACATGCATGGTGAGTGTGAATGTTGGTCAGTATGGAAAAGAATAATGGTCAGTGTGGCATAGTGAGTGCGGTTGAGATTGTGTTGTGGACACTCCCTGGTAAGTGAGTACCAAAGTGTGTAGTGATTAAGATTGCGGCGAGGGTGTCTTTGAAATGCGATGGTGGCAAAACTGGACACTCCCTGACGACCATGGTAGAGTCAAAATGTGTGAAGCTGAACTTGGACATTCCCTGGCACCCATGGTAGTGCTAAAGTGTGGCCTACGGACACTCCCTGATACCCGAGTCTGGATACTGCGTGAGGGTTCCTCCGGTATTTGTATGGCGGATTAGGTATTAAAGTGTGAGGCATTGGACACTCCCTGGTACCCCGGACCAAAGTGTGAGGCAAATTGGACATTCCCTGGCACCCCTGTGCTAAAGTGTGGCTATCGGAGTATTTCAAAGATACTGGTGTGTGATAGTGGATTGTTGGGTTTTGTCGAGAGAAAAGAGTCGGTAAGATGAGATAGTGCATTGTTCTCATACACGGTCACATATATGTGAATCATATCTTTTAAATAATATTGTGCTTGTTTCCTAAAATGAACTCCTTGCTTTAATATAAACTTGTTGAATTAATCGAGAAATGGAAAGAGGTAAATGAGTATGTTTTACATTCAAAGTTATGTTTTTAATACTCACCAGCTTCTTGAAGCTGACGGCGTTGATGCGCCCTGGACATTCATGTTCAGGCTTTTCAGGTTATGACTATGCTGGATCCTATGACTACGCTAACTGAGAATGGCTGCTTTTAGAAGATAAAACTGTTATTAATGTTCCATGCTTTAATTTATGAACTATTTTGTAATGAGGATTACTGTAATAGACGATAGATATTGTTTTGTTTTAAGGCGACTTGTGTCTTAGTAGACCCCGTATTGTAATATGTAATAAGTTAGAAAAATGTTTGTAAGCTTTGATTGCTCTACTCTGATTATATGTTTTTGTTGTTCGACGTTTGGGACGGAATCGATCCTTCAAACTGTCGCGACCTACGGGTCCATAAAGGAAATTAAACACTTTCCATATTTATGCTACGTCGGGGCGTGACAGTTTGATCCTATTTTAGATCATTATGAATACTGTGATGAGAACGTGAGTGAGATGTTGCATAATAATTAGGTTATCTAGAGATTCCATGAAATTAGTTTCAGAACGTGAATTTTTGGACCCAAACAGAACCTAGACGAAATTTTTTATAAATTTTAGTTTTCACTCGTGAAGTAATAAAATGGACGTGTGTGACGTTTCAGGACTTAATTAGAAGTTTCGAGAACTCGTGGAGAGTTAAGTGTAAATCCCGAGAGTCGTGACTATAAATAGAAAACTTAGGATATTTTGTTCATAACTATCCACTTCTAAAATATCTAGAGGAGAAGAGAGAAAATGGAGATTTATTGCCACGACCTTGTCGATGACAAACGATAACCGTTCGTTCGTCAGTTTTTGACTATATTTCATATTTGGACTCCTCGAGGTAAGAGCTTCATTTTGATACCTCTTAGGCCTTGTTTGGCAAAGTTTTTCTGAAAAATTAATTTTAAAAATTTGGGAAAAACACCTGTATACTTGAACAAATCACTTGAGATGAGAGATCCGACGTTTATTTGGTCTCCTAGTACTTCTCCTGAAGTTTGAGAGCTATAGCTTAAGATATGAATTCTAAACCTTTGTAATATAGACATTTTTGGATGTTTTAGATGTTTTGTATGAATTGTGATCCAGGAAAAATTCCTGTGTTAAAGTAGGCCCATTAATTTTAGCGAGTATGTATTGAAAAGCATGGTGATATGGTTATGTGAGTATGCTAAATGTCTATATGGGTCAAAGGGGAGTTTGGTATAATTTCACGCCGGTGCACGCCTCTCAATATTTGAGAGTTTATAGTAGTGACGACTACTTGCTTGGTGTGGGAAGTGACCAACCAGAGCAGTTGTATGCAATGGTTGAGTGATTATTGGATAACCATTGGCATCACGGTTTAAGATTTAAGACTTGCTCGTTATACTGGGTGAATGCGTATCTTTCTCCCCTTAGACTAAATTATGTGATTTAGATGTTTAAAGCATGAATTGTCCATATGCATTTGTTTAGAATTGTACACTCAGTATAAAGCTGAGCAGTGGAGACTTTCTCCATTATAGGTGATAAGAAGAAAGACAAGAAGAAGCATGAGGAGTGAGGTTAAGGAACGCCGGGAAAATCACCTCGTTTAGATTTTTTGTAATTCTGTTCCAATGTTGTAATACAGATTTGTATATGTTCGGTTGATCAAACTTGGGGTAGAATTGTAGTATTGTAATCTGTAGTAAGACCTCGGTAGTTATGTTTTAAATCATCGTTCTGCAGTCGTGATTGTGTTGGTTTTGAGTTGTGTTAAGCATGGGTTAAAATCTGCAGAATGCTCAGCAAACTGCCAGGGATCAGTCGACTGGACCTTGATACAGTCGAATGGACCACTTTTTGAAATTAGACACTGCTTTTATAAATCAAAAAAATAGTCAACTGGGTCCCGATCAGTCGACTGGACCTTTCATAAAAATGTGGTTTTTTAGGTTCTGTAATATCTACAGTCGATCGAAGGGCATTAGTCGACTGAAGAATTGAGGCCCCAATCGACTGAGTCCCCGACTCAGTCGCTGGGGAATTTTTCAGTCGACTGGAGCGGACTGAAGAGCTTTTCTTACATTCTGCTTCTGATGTTCAGTCGACCGGGTCCCGACTCCAGTCGACTGGACCTCTATTCTTCAAAATGAATCTTTTTTATACGTGTGCTCAAGCAAGCCAAACTTTTTATAACTCTGATTTTAAAGGTTTTTACTTATGTTTCCATTGCAGTTTTACTTTAATGGAACTGGATAAGCCATGGTGGCGTGCCACGTGTCTTATTTCCGCGCGTAGCGGGATGAGTCGTGACAACCACGCACCGATTGTCCAACAATGTTCCCTTTTTTTCCACAATTTTACCATCCCTCCTCCGCCTAGGGAATCCATTTTCGTCAATAGTCGTCCTCTTAGAAATTCTCTTTGGGAAATGCTTACTACACTTGTTGTTGAACATGCAAGGAGATCGAATTGGACCATGACCACACACTACTCAAAATTTATCAACTCTCTGTCCAGAGATTTTGTATGATTTTCTAAAATAGTAAACGAATCTGAATTACTTCAATCTTTTTAGAGGATCTTAATGACTCATTAAACTTCATGGAAATATTTATTTGATGTAAAAAAATGTCTGATTAAGGATTTGATCTATTCAAAACTGACTTACTGTTTTGAAATTTTGGACAGAGAGTAACAAGTTCACAAATCCTAAGATCAAACCATTTTAACTATGAAATCTCATCAAAATAAAAATTGCATTGGTAGATCTTTTTGTTCTGAACACATTCTAATTGGTCTCATTCAATTCTAAAGGATCATGATTTAATTAAAAATCTTTGATCATAGTTGGTTAATGAATTCACTGCACCATAGTTGAATTGGTATTCATAATTTGAATCAAACTTGATCTATGATTCTAGAGAGAATCTAGATTACGTATGATTGTGATCATCAAAATAGCAATAAAATACAAAAAAGGTTCATTGATTTAGCCATAGAGGATCTCCATCATAGATCTCATAGCAAAGATCTAGCAAGAGAACCTCAAGGACTTACTCAATCCTATGAACTTTGAATGTTTGGATCCAACAATCAAATCATGAAAACAACTAGATCTACATCTAATTCCTCTCCCAAACACATGATCCTTGAGGAATATAAATTCAACCTCCATAGATTTCAATGAAGTATGAAGAACTTCATGAAACCTCCAAATTGATGGGTCCAAATTATGAATATAGGACTTAATTCACCAATTATATAAGGAAATGATCAAAATCAACTCTAATTCTCATATAAATCATAAATTTATAGAAAATTAGAGGATCAAACTCAAAGGAATCAAGTGAGATATTAAAAATCTTATGATTCCTTAGAGAAGAGCATGAACAAAGAGAACCAAAATTTAAACCCAATTGATAATCCAAATCAAGTTTCCTTTTGAAACTTATTTTGCATCAAATTTAAGGTTATAAAGATCCAAATCAACAACTCTGAATAAGAATTCAATCACAATTCAAGTGGTGTGTGATGAAATTAGGTGGGCAGAGACTTTTTGAAAATTGTGTAAATGTCACGCCCCGGAGCAGCATAAATAGAGAAAAATAAATTTCCTTTATGGGTCCATAAGGAATGACAGGTGAAAGTCACTAATAATCCACACCACGCAGTACTAGTCCAAAAGAAAAGCAACAGTAATCAACTGAAAATAGCACAAAGTGCTAACTATTACAAACTATCAGAGTATGGTCCACAGGATCACAACAGGTCTGAAGACAACAAATGCCCAAGTACCCGTTAACAACAGATTAACAGAACAACTGAAATTAAATCTAACTATAACGTCTTCAGCCTTCAACTGGCATAAGGATAGTCCTTCCTGGCGTCACTGTCATCGGTGGGGCCCTCCTCTGGATAATAGTCATCAGTGTACTGGTCCTTACCTGCAGAATAAGGGGCAGGATATTCTGGACGGGGAATGTCCAGGCAATAAAAGGCCGTCAGCTTACTGAGAGCTGAGTGAGCATAAACTAACGAGGTACCAGTTATCTGAAGTAAACACAAGCTTATAAAAACACGAGTTAACATCTTATAAAAAAAAATAACATTATCTTGTTCCTCTATTCATTCTTGTAAACCGACCCTTATCGTCTTGTTACTCAAATACCGAACTCAACATACTCTGATATCATGAACAGACTCAATCGTTTAACTCTAGGGATACACCCTTATTCTGTCCATCGCTTTTAAGAGCATATGAACAGCTCACCGCATGTCATGGACTCCACGTCAGTCTGTCCCCAGCTTTTAAGAACAATGGTCCTGTTCACCGCATTTCAGGGATATAACGTTTCGAACAAGGCATATCAATCTTATTGCCACGACTCAACGTCATCTACTAGTGATCCCAGCTCACCGCTTTTAAGAACAATGGTCCTGTTCACCGCTTTTAAGAGCATATCATAGATCATCCAGTCTATCTTAGGACTATTTGGTCCAGCTCACCACTTTTAAGAGCATATGCACAGCTCACCGCTTTTAAGAGCATATCATGACCGAACGTCCATCCACGTACCATTCCCAGAACTTACCAAACCTACTTACGTTCCATTCTATATCGACACATGACAATTCCCAATGTGGCCTGACTACTCGGATTAAAAGAAACGGATATCGAACTCATATCAGGAACAACACGTCAACCCACGTCTTCATATTACTTTTTATTCATTATCCATAAATCTTTGGTGTCACATTACTCCTGTTTACCCCATAATCGCATAATGGAATTCCCGAATCAGAAATCGAACAACTAAACCTCTTATAAAATAAACGGGCAAAAGAATCCATGTACTGATCATGTCAATCGATTGGAACAAAAGTTATGTCAATCGATTGATAAACATGTCAATCGATTGGAATAATGTCAATCGATTGGAATCCTATTCAATCGATTGGGATGCAACTGATGTCAATCGATTGAGATTTATGTCAATCGATTGGAACTACGTCTTCTCCAGCAGATTGTAAAAACAGCATATATAAACGTACACAACATGCATGTAACCCATCTAAACATCATAATAGCTTATATAAACTTCATATAAAGGGACCAAGTGAGTTAGAACTCACCTAGGGTGCGTTTGGGTGTGTTTAAGTTTGAAAACTTCAAACTCTCTCTCTCTTTCTCCTCTTCTCTGTCTCTGTCTTCCCTCTCTGTCTCCTCCTTTCTTCTTTCTTCTTCTTTCTGTCTTCTTTCTTCTTCTTCTCCCAGCTGCCGAAGGAGTGAGTGTGTGTGAGGGTGTGTATATATGTATAGATATAGATATATGTATGTATAACTCAAGAGTATGCCTCTCCCTCTCTCAAGGTCTGAAAAACAGCCCCAAGGCCACTAAATGAAACATATATATAGACATAAGGGAGTGCCACGCGTTTAAAGCTGAAGGAAAGAAGAAAACATTTCTCAGCTTATGTCAATCGATTGAGACACCAGTCAATCGATTGGTAACAGATATTTGTAGTCAATCGATTGGAAACAATGTCAATCGATTGAGATGAATGGCAATCGATTGGAAATGTTGACACGTCATCACTTTTAGTCGGTAGAATGTAAATCGATTGGGATAACTTATCAATCGATTGGTATCAAAAAGTGTCAATCGATTGGGAATATGTCAATCGATTGGTATCAAAATTCACCGAAAGGAAGAGAAAGTTTATACGAATATAGAAATGAAATACCGGGTCTTATTAATATACCAAAATACAGGGTATTACATCATCCACCACTCAACAAAAGATTTCGTCCTCGAAATCAAAAGCAACAAGGTCTAAAACAAAAACGAAAACTTCTCGCGCATCTCTGACTCTAGTTCCCACGAAGCTTCTCCTTCATCATGATGTTTCCACTGAATCTTGACTAACGGAATCTCTTTGTTCCTGAGTTTCTTGATTCCTCGATCCATAATACGAACAGGTCCTTCATTGAACGTAACGTCGCTGTTGACTTCGATATCCTCAAAGTTGATCTCGTGCGCTGGGTTGTGAACACACTTCCTCAGCATACTGATGTGAAAAACGTTGTGCACTCCTGACATCTTTGGTGGCAACGCAAGGCGATAAGCAACTTTTCCAACACGCTCCAGAATCTCGAATGGTCCGATGAAACGTGGCGATAACTTGCCCCTTTTCTGACCAAATCTGACGATTCCTCGAACAGGTGAAACCTTGAGTAATACGTGATCTCCAACGACAAACTCCAAGTCTTTGCGTCGCTTGTCAGCATAACTCTTGTATCTGGTCTGGGCTGTCTTCATCTTCTCACGTACAACTTGAATCTTCTCACTGGTTTCTCGTACCATCTCTGGCCCAAGAAGTTGACTATCTCCGACTTCGGTCCAACATAGCGGCGATCGGCAAGGTCTTCCATACAAAGCTTCGAATGGTGCCATATCTATACTCGAATGATAACTATTATTATAGGCGAACTCAATCAAAGGTAAGTGTATCTCCCAAGTACTCTCAAAATCAATGACACAAGCTCGTAACATATCTTCCATCACTTGATTAACTCGTTCCGTCTGTCCATCTGTCTGTGGATGAAAAGCTGAACTCAAGTTCAATGTCGTTCCCATCGCTGTCTGGAGACTCTTCCAAAATTCTGCAGTAAAGCGCGAATCTCTGCTGACACAATAGATACAGGCACTCCATGTAATCGTACAACGTGTTGTAGATACATTCGGCTCAAACGTTCTACTGAGTATGTCATGCTATAGGCAATAAAATGTGCCGTCTTAGTAAGTCGATCCACGATTACCCATATAGCATCGTGATTCTGCTGTGACTTCGGCAATCCTACCACAAAATCCATGGTTATGTGTTCCCATTTCCATTGAGGAATAGGTAACGGCTGTAACAATCCAGGTGGTCTCTGATGTTCTGCCTTTACTTGTTTACAAGTAAGACACTGAGCTACATACTCTGCCACATCTCTCTTCATTCCTTCCCACCAAAAATTTCTCTTCAAGTCTTTGTACATCTTCGTACTTCCGGGATGAATAGTCATTCGTGACTTATGTGCTTCATCCAATATTTCCTTCCGGAGATTTCCTTCATTAGGTACACAGAGTCTACCTTTACATCGTAAGGCTCCGTCGGTACTAATACTCCAGACTTCTGGTTCCTTGGCTGACATCTTGGCGAACCATAACTTCAAATCTTCTGTTGTCTGTTGAGCCTCCATGATACGACTGATCAAAGTCGGTTGTACCATCAGACATCCAAAATGTTGTCCTTTCATTGGCTCCACTGGCTGAAGATCAAATTCAGCAATTTCTTCCAATGCTCTCCATTCTCTAATTAGTAATGCAGCGATCACTAATCGAGGTTTACGGCTCAAAGCATCTGCTACTACGTTTGCTTTGCCGGGATGGTATTGCAAAGAAAAGTCATAGTCTTTGAGTAACTCCATCCATCTCCGCTGTCGCATATTCAACTCCTTTTGAGAGAACAAATACTTCAGACTCTTATGATCGGAAAATAAGTCAAACTTTTCTCCATAGACATAGTGTCTCCAAATTTTCAATGCAAACACTATTGCTGCTAATTCCAGATCATGCGTCGGATAATTCTTCTCATGTACCTTCAATTGTCTTGATCCATATGCGATAACATTTCCATCTTGCATAAGCACACATCCAAGTCCTTGGTACGATGCATCACTGTAGATCACGTACTTTTCTCCACTCTTAGGTAATGCGAGTACTGGTGCAGAAGTCAATCTTTCTTTTAACTCCTGAAATGCACCCTCATGCTTGTCTGTCCATTCATACTTCGTCTCCTTCCTTGTTAAATTCGTCAATGGTCCTGCTATCTTGGAAAATCCTTCTACAAATCTTCTGTAATATCCTGCTAAACCAAGGAAACTTCTGACTTCGGTTGCATTCGTCGGTCTGTTCCAGCTTAAGACTGCATCAATCTTAGATGAGTCTACCGAAATGCCTTCCTGGGATATAACGTGTCCCAAGAATTTGACTTCCTGTAGCCAAAACTCACACTTGCTGAACTTTGCATACAACTTGCTATCTCGAAGTGTTTGCAAGGCAACCTGTAAATGCTCCTTGTGATCCTCTTCTGTCTTTGAGTAGATCAGTATATCATCAATGAACACAATAATGAACTTATCCAGATATAGTCTGAATACTCTATTCATCAAGTCCATAAATACTGCTGGCGCATTCGTCAATCCAAAAGGCATAACTAAAAACTCGTAATGCCCGTATCTTGTCCTGAATGCAGTCTTCGATACATCCTCTGATCGAACTAACAGCTGGTGATATCCAGAACGCAGATCGATTTTGGAAAAGATCCTAGATCCTTGTAACTGGTCGAATAGATCATCTATTCGAGGTAACGGATATCTATTCTTAATCGTAACCTTGTTCAACTCCCTGTAGTCTATACAGAGTCGAAGTGTTCCGTCCTTCTTTACAAACAGAACTGGTGCTCCCCAAGGTGACGTACTCGGTCGAACAAATCCTAAATCTTCGAGTTCTTGAACTTGCTTCTTCAATTCCAACATCTCGGTTGGTGCCATCCTATATGGAGTCTTAGAAATAGGCAATGTACCAGGTACTAATTCCATACAGAAGTCTATTTCTCTTTTCGGTGGAAGTCCTTTAATATCCTGAAATACATCCTGAAAGTCTCGTGCAATAGGAATTTGATCCATCGTAAGCTCCGTACTTGTACTAATGATCGTAGCCAAACTACTCGTAAGAAACAGGTCGCTTGTCGGTTGACAATGAAATCTGATCGTCGGCTTTCCTTGTATTGGAAATACAATCGTCCTAGTAGGGCAATCCAAATTGGCACTGTACTTAGTTAACCAATCCATCCCTAGGATAACATCAAATTCTGACATCGACAGAACGACTAAGTCTGCTGGCAGATTCCTATCTCCCAAAGTCAAAGGGCAATCTTTACACACTTTACTTAACTTAACTGTCACTCCTAATGGTGACACAGCATTCAGTGTTGACTCAAGTGTCTGGGGTTCTAAACCCAACTGACGCACAATCTTAACAGCAATAAAAGAACGTGCGGCTCCAGTATCAAATAAAGCTTTAACTGGACTATGAAAGAGTACAAGTGTACCTTCCAAATGTTGCTGCTCATCAGCATTAAAGCCTGCTCCTTCCGGAATAATAGCGTTCATCCTCGTCTGATCAGGAGGTCCTTGAATTCCTTGCACTGGTGCCCCGTAGTATCCTCCTCGTGGCGCACGACAATCCTTGCTCACGTGCCCTGGTTTGTTGCAGTTGCGACAGACGATATCTGGCCTGCGATTAGATCTATGGGCTGTGCAGTTCCTTGCAATATGTCCTGGCTTTCCACAGTTAAAACATCCTCCACTATTGCTGGGTGGGGCTGTTAGTAATGCCTGTGGCTGTGACCCCTGCTGGCGATATTGTTGAGGTCGATTATAACTCTGCTGTGGTTTCCTGGTTCCTTCCCAGATTCTCTTGTTTCCTTGAAAATTTTCCTGAGGTCTCCATCCTTGGGTATTTCTCGGTGGTCGATTAGGAAAATTTCTCTGTTGAAACCCTCGTGACGACTGAGGTCGATTTGTCTGGGGTTGCTGTACTGGATTAGCATCCTTTTCTAACCCTGTAGCAAATCTAACAATTTCCTCATACGACTGGTTCAGATGACCAACCATCATATGTCTAAGGTGGGGGTTCAGTCCTTGGTGAAATCTCTTAACCTTCTTTTGCGGCGTGTCTATCATGTGCTGAGCAAATCTGGATAAACGCTCGAACTGTGTTGTGTATTCCCGTACATTCCATCCTCCTTGGATCAAATTGAGAAAGTTCCTTTCCTGTTGATCTCTCTCATCTTCGGGAAAATACTTCTCCAAAAATCTGCCTTTGAATGTCTCCCACGACATAGCTCTAGCGGCATCGATCCCAACAGTGGCTTGCTCAGCTTCCCACCAATCTGCGGCGGCATAGGTGAGCTGAAACGTAGCAAGGCGACGTTTCTCTTGTTCATTGCATTCCAATGCTCCAAATATTAACTCCATCTCTCTTATCCATTGCTCTGCCTTCCATGGTTCTGTTAGTCCATCAAACTTTTCGGGACGTAGCCCACGAAAATTTGCTAACAGCTTATCTCCAGTCTGTCTTGGTGGCGGGGGTACAAAAGGTCTCTGGTGGGTGGAGTGATTATAAGTATCCCCCACATGCTCCATTCTCTGCATAAATGCTTCGAAAATTCCCGTCGGATCCATCCCTTCCGGTATAGGTGCTCCATTACGTGCTTGGTGATTTCTCAAGGGTCCTACCATGATGATAACGAGTATCGCCTACAAACGACATATGGATCAGCTGAAAGTCTTCACGTAGAAACGAACTCAAGATAGAACAAGAACAGCTAGACTAACAATTCTACTAAACAACACAGCACAACGCAATAATCAAACAATAACCAAAAGTACTGCTCGTATATATATATATCAAAAGATGTACCGTATAGTACACACTAATCAAACTGTGTACCATATGGGACAAGAGTTACAACAACTAAAGTCAGCTAATACTATACAAAGCTATGGTCAAATAGCTATCTCTCAAGCTCCCAAAAATCTAGTGGATAACATGTCCTAATATAAACTAACAAAATCTACACCCTGCCGATCCTGACTCAAAAGTCGTCAGTATCTGATCCTGCTGGTGGTGCCTCGTCCTCTGGGTCCATATCCATCTCCTCGAGTGGATCATCCTCAACTGGTGCGACAAGATCTCCGACTACTACTCCTATATCCCAATCCTCTATCATCTCTGCATCATCGTCCTCCATCACGTCTACTATCGCCTGGTTAGCGACATCAACAGCTACTGCAGCAAAACCGTCAGCTATGTCAAGAGCTCCTGCTATAGCCACCTCTCCCATAACAAAATCTGCTGGCTGTGCTATCATCTGAGCTATCCATCCTACTGCCATATCGGCCATGGCTGCCATATGCATAATCGGTCCGGCTGGTATCTGAAGCACAACTGGTACCTCTGGCACAACTATCTCCTCGGGGTCATCCTCCTCATCTACTACTACGTCTGCCTCAATAGCCTCTGGGTCTGGTACTGGATCTTCTGGCTCAAACTCTGGCTCCTCGGGGTCATCCTCAGGGTCATCATCATCTGCATGCTCATCCTCTACTTGGTCCTCGTCATCTATCGGCTCCTCCTCTCCATCTCCGTCCATGTCCTCATCGGGATGCTCATCCTCAGGCTCTAGATCCTCCTCATCCTCAATCGGCTCAGGCTCTGGCTCTGGGACAGGTACTGGTGATGGTGGGGCTGCTGCTGCTGCTGCTGGTGCAACTACGGGCTCTGGCGGACCGGCTACAATAGCTCTCAACTCAATCTCATCAATCTCTGGTTTACTCAAAACTAGTCGTAACATCTCCTGGCAAATGTCTCTGCCAACTCTCGCTAAGTGGTAAGCATCCATGCGCATCTGGGTCGGGTGAGTACTCCTGGTCACATAGAGCGCTCTCCACATGTCCTCCTCTAAATGTCGACTAGCTATCTGGCACACACGCTCATGATAAAACTCTGGGTCAGCTGGCTCCACGGTATCTCCATGGATAATATGTCCTCCATAAGCATCGGTAACAAACAGGTGAAACTCCGGATCCATGCTATCCTGCAAAGGAAACTATCTATCGTCAGGAAGACGAACTTATCTTATACTCATATCTCATCTCAAAGAATCTTAACAACACTAGGACCAGATGGTGTGGAATGATCGGTGAACAACAGTATCACTCCCCTAGAGTACCAAACTCAGGCTCTGATACCAAAAACCCTGTCACGCCCCGGAGCAGCATAAATAGAGAAAAATAAATTTCCTTTATGGGTCCATAAGGAATGACAGGTGAAAGTCACTAATAATCCACACCACGCAGTACTAGTCCAAAAGAAAAGCAACAGTAATCAACTGAAAATAGCACAAAGTGCTAACTATTACAAACTATCAGAGTATGGTCCACAGGATCACAACAGGTCTGAAGACAACAAATGCCCAAGTACCCGTTAACAAAAGATTAACAGAACAACTGAAATTAAATCTAACTATAACGTCTTCAGCCTTCAACTGGCATAAGGATAGTCCTTCCTGGCGTCACTGTCATCGGTGGGGCCTTCCTCTGGATAATAGTCATCAGTGTACTGGTCCTTACCTGCAGAATAAGGGGCAGGATATTCTGGACGGGGAATGTCCAGGCAATAAAAGGCCGTCAGCTTACTGAGAGCTGAGTGAGCATAAACTAACGAGGTACCAGTTATCTGAAGTAAACACAAGCTTATAAAAACACGAGTTAACATCTTATAAAAAAAAAATAACATTATCTTGTTCCTCTATTCATTCTTGTAAACCGACCCTTATCGTCTTGTTACTCAAATACCGAACTCAACATACTCTGATATCATGAACAGACTCAATCGTTTAACTCTAGGGATACACCCTTATTCTGTCCATCGCTTTTAAGAGCATATGAACAGCTCACTGCATGTCATGGACTCCACGTCAGTCTGTCCCCAGCTTTTAAGAACAATGGTCCTGTTCACCGCATTTCAGGGATATAACGTTTCGAACAAGGCATATCAATCTTATTGCCACGACTCAACGTCATCTACTAGTGATCCCAGCTCACCGCTTTTAAGAACAATGGTCCTGTTCACCGCTTTTAAGAGCATATCATAGATCATCCAGTCTATCTTAGGACTATTTGGTCCAGCTCACCGCTTTTAAGAGCATATGCACAGCTTACCGCTTTTAAGAGCATATCATGACCGAACGTCCATCCACGTACCATTCCCAGAACTTACCAAACCTACTTACGTTCCATTCTATATCGACACATGACAATTCCCAATGTGGCCTGACTACTCGGATTAAAAGAAACGGATATCGAACTCATATCAGGAACAACACGTCAACCCACGTCTTCATATTACTTTTTATTCATTATCCATAAATCTTTGGTGTCACATTACTCCTGTCTACCCCATAATCGCATAATGGAATTCCCGAATCAGAAATCGAACAACTAAACCTCTTATAAAATAAACGGGCAAAAGAATCCATGTACTGATCATGTCAATCGATTGGAACAAAAGTTCAATCGATTGGAACAAAAGTTATGTCAATCGATTGATAAACATGTCAATCGATTGGAATAATGTCAATCGATTGGAATCCTATTCAATCGATTGGGATGCAACTGATGTCAATCGATTGAGATTTATGTCAATCGATTGGAACTACGTCTTCTTTAGCAGATTGTAAAAACAGCATATATAAACGTACACAACATGCATGTAACCCATCTAAACATCATAATAGCTTATATAAACTTCATATAAAGGGACCAAGTGAGTTAGAACTCACCTAGGGTGCGTTTGGGTGTGTTTAAGTTTGAAAACTTCAAACTCTCTCTCTCTTTCTCCTCTTCTCTGTCTCTGTCTTCCCTCTCTGTCTCCTCCTTTCTTCTTTCTTCTTCTTTCTGTCTTCTTTCTTCTTCTTCTCCCAGCTGCCGAAGGAGTGAGTGTGTGTGAGGGTGTGTATATATGTATAGATATAGATATATGTATGTATAACTCAAGAGTATGCCTCTCCCTCTCTCAAGGTCTGAAAAACAGCCCCAAGGCCACTAAATGAAACATATATATAGACATAAGGGAGTGCCACGCGTTTAAAGCTGAAGGAAAGAAGAAAACATTTCTCAGCTTATGTCAATCGATTGAGACACCAGTCAATCGATTGGTAACAGATATTTGTAGTCAATCGATTAGAAACAATGTCAATCGATTGAGATGAATGGCAATCGATTGGAAATGTTGACACGTCATCACTTTTAGTCGGTAGAATGTAAATCGATTGGGATAACTTATCAATCGATTGGTATCAAAAAGTGTCAATCGATTGGGAATATGTCAATCGATTGGTATCAAAATTCACCAAAAGGAAGAGAAAGTTTATACGAATATAGAAATGAAATACCGGGTCTTATTAATATACCAAAATACAGGGTATTACAGTAAAAAATCCTAGAATTCTATGAATTGTGATTAAATTTAGACTAAAAACTAATTGAGATTAGATGATTACCTCAAAATATCCTCAGATTTTGTAGGTTTTTGATGAAGATCTTCAACTATCTTCAAGTTCTTCTTTAAAGCTTCTAAAGCTTCCATGGTTTCTTCTCCCAATTCTCACAAAATTCACTCTTGATTCTTTAAAATTGTTCAATCAAAAGACTCCCAGTTGTTCCCCCTTCAATGGAGACATACACCTCTTTATATAGACTCGTTGGGAGAGGACAAATTAGTAATTTTAAAGTATTCTTGCATAGGGGTGGGCATAGTTCGGGTCAACCCGAATAACCGAACCGAATCCAAAATTTTATCACAATTCGGGTCAAATAAAAATCGAACTGAATTTATTTCAGTTCGAAACCGAACTATATTTATTAGTTTGGTTCGATTTTCGGTACAAAAAATTTCAATTCGAACCCGAAAATCTGAAATATTAAGTTACATATAAAACACACTTTTAAACTTTAGTCAATTAGGGCTCAAAGAGAGTCAAAATCTGAAAATCAAACTCACATCTATCTCAAACCCTCAAGAGCCTCAAATTCAATCAACTCACGCAGAGGTGAGAGGACGGCGTCACGGCGGAGGCCAGTCTCAAGCCCCTAACGACTGAACCCAGAGTTGCAGACCTCACTCCTCTCCTTCCTCCTCTCAGCAACGACGTGTCTCTTCTCGACGGCAGCGGCGGCTTGGCTCTGTCCTGGCTTCGCATATCTCAGATCTCTCTCTCTCTCTGAGTCTTTCTCTCTCAAATTCTCAGTCTCTCTCTCTCTCTCTCTCTGTGCAACTCTCACTCTTTATGCAAAGATGTGTATGTATATATGTATATATGTATATATGTATGTGTGTGTGACTGAGTATGTAAGTATGAGTGTGTGTGTATATATATATGTATATATGTATGTGTATGTCACATATGTGTGACTGTGAGAAAAATGGGTAAATGTATACATGTATGTATATATTCAGTTTGGTTCAAAATTCGAATTGGGTATTGGGGTTATCTTGGGGGTTTTAGAGAGTGAGAGAGAGAGAGAGAGAGAGAGAGAGAAATGGTTATTACTTTAATTATGGAAATGATTTTGAGTCACATATGGGAGTATACCTATCAGGATATCAAGTATGGAAACGATTTTGAATCAATCTAACCAATCAACCCGAACTTTCAAGCCGACCCGAACTTCCATTTTGGGAACCGAACTATTTTTTTGAATATTATTTCAGTTCAAATTTCGGTATTGTAATTCCCAACCCGAACCCGAACCCGAACAACCCGACTCGAACTTTTCGATTTGAACTCGAATCGACTGAATGCCCACCCCTATTCTTGCATGTTGATTCGTGGTGAAAAGTGCATATTTCTAGTGTATTACGTAGTATTTTATGCATACTTTATCCCCAAAGTCCCTATATTTAGGTGCATTCTAATAACAATGTTCTTTTTATTGTGTTAATGCTAAAATATATGTTTTTGCATTGTTTTATAGGTATTAGGATGTAAATCAATGAGTGGAGCTAAAGAAAAGTGATTCTGGTGGATAGAACAACATAAGCAGCTGAGAAAACGCTAATTTTGACAATGAAGACTTCAGATTTGGAAGATTTTCCCAGAGATATAAAATGTAGATCTTTGAGTTACGGTCGCGTGGCCGCAAACGGGAGGTCAATTCGAGGTCCGAGTGAAAAGTTATGGCCATTCTCCCATCGGTGCGCAGTGCTGTCAAAATCAGAGAGTTCAAGCGATTGAAGAAGAGTTCAATCGATCGAACCTTCGATCGATCGAACTAAGCTCGATCGATCGAACTTTATATTCACCCAAAAGTTGCATGAACTCTGCGGGAACCCTATATATAAGCCGTTTTGACGCCAGACGAAGGGAGGACGCTCCAGAACGCACAGAACAGCAGTTTAGGGTAGTTTTAGGGTTAGTTTAGGAGTAGATTAGTTTAGTTTGATGTTTTCTTCCTCCTTTTCCATTGTAGATTCAAGATTCAAGTTTGTTTCAAGTTTATTACAAGTTATATTCAGATTTATTCCAGGTTTTTCTGTTCCTTTTCTTTATTTGATTGTTTGTTAATCTAGTTGTTATGATTGCTATGTTTTACTATCTCTGCAATAGTTTTATTATGTTTTCGTAGTTTAGACGTTGGGAATATGTGATGAAACATTGATTTCCAACCTCTGCCATGCAATCTTTAGAAACCTTAGGCTCGATCGATCGAAAGTATTTCGATCGATCGAACCCGAGCCATAGTCAAGCGATCGAAGGCACTTCGATCGATTGAAGGATGATGCAGTCCGATCGATCGAGAGCGCTTCGATCGATCGAACATGTTAATTCCTGAGATGATTCTTTTAAGTATTCCATGACTTTCTGTTTTAGAAATCTGTCATCAAATTGTCCCTATAAGCTCAGTTTGTCACAACAGTTTTTAGAACTTAAAGCCTTAAGGCATTTTCTTCAATGACTTTTGAAAACCACTTTGAATGCTAACACCATTTAGAGTGCAAGTAATTACCATTGTTTTAAACCGTCTTCCAAGTGTTTTAAATCACTTGTGATGATGTAGTCCCGGTCATGAAAGGGCTATTGATTCTATATCTTTAGAAAAATACGGAATACTGAAAAGGGATGTACTCCATGGAGCGTTAATGAATATGCATGGTAGATGGTTAGGATCAATGCGGATTCACGTGTTTCCAACACCTTTAATTTACTTGTTTAATTAGTTATGTTTCTTAATACTTTAGTTTGTTATTTAGTTTAAATTAATTAATTAGGATTCGTAGAACCTCCACTTTTATATTCTTATTTTCTTTTCTTTTCTTTAGGTTTTAACTCAGTAGATATTCTTCCTATTCCTTCCCTGTGGGATCGACCTGGACTTCCAGTACTATATTACTTGCACGATCACCTACACTTGGGTGTTGCACAAGAGCGCACAACTATTTAGTCATGTCAAGTTTTTGGCGCCGTTGCCGGGGAAGGGCAACTAGGTTAGGATTTTACTAAGTTTTTCCATTTTTCTTCTTTAACTTCAAAAAAAAAAAAAAAAAAAATCATTTGACTTTTTCTCTCACAAGAAAAAAAAAATTTCTTTTGTTTAAATATTTTGGGTAAACATGTCTTATCCATATTACCCTCCATACAACACAAATACCACGAATGGGTATACATTAGGTAATGAGAACTATACCCCGAGCTGGCAAGCACCCACATATGATGCACATTATCAACCTGAGTGCTACCAATCACTACAATGGGAAAACCATCGTGTTAGTCCCCCATGTCATCAAACGTATCAAGAACCTCCACCTGGAGAGTTCTATCAATCGCAATGGGGATATAACCAAAATGATAGTGTAGGATATAGTAGTAGTTCCCACGATTACCAAATGCACCAAGACTTTCCTTCTGGGGAGTCTTGCACACAAACACAATGGGAAGGGGACTATTACCAACAACAGTGGGGTGAAACTTCATATAGTTATAATGAGGAGAATAACCAAGTTGAGGATAATGGTATGTTAGAATTGCTGCTTAGTGAAATGAAAAGGCTAGAGAGTGCAATTGATAAATTAGGAGCTAGATATCAGCAAGCATTTGATAGCCAACCTTTAGAAGACTATACCAGTCCTTCAACGCTACAACCTGAATTTCAAGACACTAACAATGGAATGGAATTAAAGGACAATGATGGGTTCATACCGAGTGAGGTTAACAACTCATTTGAGAAAGTGATAACCCAACAAGAACTCCAAAACCAAACCATTGAGCATGAAGTTGTAGAACCATCTTCTCCTCAACATACAACCCCAGACATCAACTCCTTCACTGCTTGGATAAAACTGCACAATCTCTTTGTCCAGAGCACCTCAATAGATGACATATATAGTGAGGAGAGTTACAAGGATGAGAATGAGGTTTTAAAAGATCACGAGAGTTTAGGTGATTGCACGCAATTAGGAAAGGAAGAGTCCCCTGTTGACTCTACCCCTACCTTTGAAAGTGACCCTAGAGAGGACATAATTGAAAAATCTATATCTGATTTAGATTCTTGTGATATTCATGAACCCTCACCTCTTTCGACCGAAGAGGTGGTGTCACCAAGTTGCCCATCACCTATCCTTGCTATCAATCAAAGCTCTCGTCCTGAGCTTGAATGTTATGTGTACCCCATTCGTGAACAAACAGAATGTGTTGTGGAAGAGGATGGTAAGGATACTAGCACATGTTCTTCACAAAATTTTAACTTTCAAAATTCTTTAAGAGAAGACTTGGAAAATATTGGGCCCACTTTAGATGATCTTAAAATTCAACAAGAAGCTAGCAATCTTCTAGACTGCTTGACCTTCTTGAGTGATTATGACATTGAGGCCCAAATAGATAGCTTTATCCAAGTCAAGTCCAAAACCATGTGCATAGAACAGAAATTCAATTCCTATGATTATATCTCCATAGATTCTGTTCTAGGACAAGCGGAGGGTGGTGAAGCTTCATTAGAACATCACTTCGACCCTACCCCTTTTATTGAACCATGGCCTCCCCCTGTTTTTAGTATTAAAATAGAGGCTGTTATAGGAAATACCAACACCAAAGATCGTTTCTTGCATATAATTCCTAAAAAGTGTGGTATTCCTTTTATAACTGTCCCAAAAAAATTTGGAAGCCATAGGTTTTGCATCATCTCCTCTGACCTTGAGCCTGGCATTAGTTGGGGGGAGTTGCATTTTTATGAGGATCCCAACATTCTTCTCACTGTTAAATTATTTTATTGGGAAGATCCTCAAAAATTTCGGTTGTTAATCTATGATAAAAATCTTGATTAACCGAATTTATTTACTGAGTAGTTGTATTATATTCTGTAGTTTTCCTTGTTGCTACTAATGATTTTGCTGGCAACTTAAAAAAAATGGATATTAATGCCTCGAGGTAACATCCTTCCTTCCCTCGCTTTACTTTACATGTCCATGTGCTTAGTTTAGAACATTGAGGACAATGTCTAGTTTTAGTTAGGGGGGAGTGAGTCATTGCATGCCTCATATCTTTTTGTTGTACTTTAGTGTCATATACCTGCTTAGCAACATGTAACTCAGTAAATTAAAATCTGCAAAACTTTTAAATTTTTTTGTTTTTTTTAAAGATAATAAAATGGTTCTTGTATTTCTCTCATAGTGAATGTAGTTAGTTATGATGCATTAGTGTTATTTTCTGTATGTTATTAGTATGTGATACACAATGGTAGTTTGTTTACTATCTTAGTTATAGTATATTTTATACCTTTTAATCTTCAAACAACTTGAGCACGTTGTGACAACCTTATACTTTGCTAAAATGGATTAGTAAGCATAGCTTAGGTGTCTTAAGAGACTGTAGTGGAGACTAATAACCCAAGTGAGCTTTTGTGCCATTCTTTGTTTTTGAGGGTTTTATAAAATTACTCTTACTTTTTGAAAAGCGTATTAATTCGTTGAAAGTCTCATTTTTCTTCTTCATTTTGACTGATCACTAGAAGAGAACGTTCAGGATTTACCAAACTTTAGAGCTCTTGAATTTACTGAAATGAATTATCCTATTAACTTAGAAGATGATTTAGGCCATCTTTTGACCATACATGGATAATACAGCCTTGGCCTACCTCTATGCTATTCCTTTACTTCACCTCTTGAGCTTATCATAATCGCCTTGTCTTCATAATCCTAAAGTTCATACCTAACTCCAAATTAGGAGTTCAAGTCTCAGTTCTTTATTTAGGAGTGATTGGAATGTGTTTTCTTGACAAGAAGTTTGGTTGTGTGAATAAGGGAATGTTGGCAAAGAAAAAAAAATGATGAAAAAAAAAAGAAAAGAAAAAAAAAAGAGAAAAAAAAAAGAAAGAATGAAAAGAAAAAAAAAAGTGTCAATGGTTGTTACAAAAGAAAAAAATAATAATAATAAAAAGAAGAGTGTGAAAAAAAGAAAAGACAAGAGAGAGATTGGAGATGTGGGAAGTTTGAAAAGTTGCAGTAGACATTCCAATCACATCCTTTGACCCAATTGAATATCACGAATCTCTTTCTTCTTAATCGAACACCTCTTTTTCAAAGTCCTAATGATGCTAGGTAAATTGGATTTGAAGTTAAGGTAATGAGAGAGTTCTCCGCGGTATCTCGCTCTTCTAGTGAAAGGTATCCTTTCATGAGACTTTATGCACTAAAATGTCCTTTTTTCTATTTAGATATGAGAAGCATTAGATTCCATTTACAATTACTCTTTATAGCTTCCATATCATGAGTGATAATTATTACACCTAATTCGGAGTGACTTCATCTTGAGAGTGTAATCCCGGTGAGAGTCGAGTCAAAATGAACGTCTTGATAGCGTCTTAGGTTATGCCAGCTTTGAAATTAAAGTTTTGTATTTTGGTTGTCCATTCACACACACACTTGAAGATTAATAGGTATGGAACATTCTAATGACTTTGATAGTAGATTAACTGTAATGTGTGTGTTGCATGGCTATAGCATACTAGAGAGTTTCATGAGATTGTTGAGCTTAACTATATTGCAAAATGAGAGGAAAATAATTTCTTGAAAACATTTAAACTAGAACCATTACCATAAACATGAATTTTGTGGGTAGATTCACTGCAAACCCTCACGAGACAACACTCGTCCACTAGGGGGAACCTAGAGGTTTAAAGGCTTGTTGCATATGCTAAATGCAATCGCGATTCCTGCGAAAGTGAGTTAGGATTTTTACTTTCTTTTGTTCTTAATTTTTAGAGTTAAATAAACACTGTTGTAGTTCGCTTCATTGCTAGGGACTAGCAACGAGCTAGTTGGGGGGTGTGATTCGTGGTGAAAAGTGCATATTTCTAGTGTATTACGTAGTATTTTATGCATACTTTATCCCCAAAGTCCCTATATTTAGGTGCATTCTAATAACAATGTTCTTTTTATTGTGTTAATGCTAAAATATATGTTTTTGCATTGTTTTATAGGTATTAGGATGTAAATCAATGAGTGGAGCTAAAGAAAAGTGATTCTGGTGGATAGAAAAACATAAACAGCTGAGAAAACGCTAATTTTGACAATGAAGAATTCAGATTTGGAAGATTTTCCCAGAGATATAAAATGTAGATCTTTGAGTTACGGTCGCGTGGCCGCAAACGGGAGGTCAATCCGAGGTCCGAGTGAAAAGTTATGGCCATTCTCCCATCGGTGCGCAGTGCTGTCAAAATCAGAGAGTTCAAGCGATTGAAGAAGAGTTCAATCGATCGAACTAAGCTCGATCGATCGAACTTTATATTCACCCAAAAGTTGCGTGAACTCTGCGGGAACCCTATATATAAGCCGTTTTGACGCCAGACGAAGGGAGGACGCTCCAGAACGCACAGAACAGCAGTTTAGGGTAGTTTTAGGGTTAGTTTAGGAGTAGATTAGTTTAGTTTGATGTTTTCTTCCTCCTTTTCCATTGTAGATTCAAGATTCAAGTTTGTTTCAAGTTTATTACAAGTTATATTCAGATTTATTCCAGGTTTTTCTGTTCCTTTTCTTTATTTGATTGTTTGTTAATCTAGTTGTTATGATTGCTATGTTTTACTATCTCTGCAATAGTTTTATTATGTTTTCGTAGTTTAGACGTTGGGAATATGTGATGAAACATTGATTTCCAACCTCTGCCATGCAATCTTTAGAAACCTTAGGCTCGATCGATCGAAAGTATTTCGATCGATCGAACCCGAGCCATAGTCAAGCGATCGAAGGCACTTCGATCGATTGAAGGATGATGCAGTCCGATCGATCGAGAGCGCTTCGATCGATCGAACATGTTAATTCCTGAGATGATTCTTTTAAGTATTCCATGACTTTCTGTTTTAGAAATCTGTCATCAAATTGTCCCTATAAGCTCAGTTTGTCACAACAGTTTTTAGAACTTAAAGCCTTAAGGCATTTTCTTCAATGACTTTTGAAAACCACTTTGAATGCTAACACCATTTAGAGTGCAAGTAATTACCATTGTTTTAAACCGTCTTCCAAGTGTTTTAAATCACTTGTGATGATGTAGTCCCGGTCATGAAAGGGCTATTGATTCTATATCTTTAGAAAAATACGGAATACTGAAAAGGGATGTACTCCATGGAGCGTTAATGAATATGCATGGTAGATGGTTAGGATCAATGCGGATTCACGTGTTTCCAACACCTTTAATTTACTTGTTTAATTAGCTATGTTTCTTAATACTTTAGTTTGTTATTTAGTTTAAATTAATTAATTAGGATTCGTAGAACCTCCACTTTTATATTCTTATTTTCTTTTCTTTTCTTTAGGTTTTAACTCAGTAGATATTCTTCCTATTCCTTCCCTGTGGGATCGACCTGGACTTCCAGTACTATATTACTTGCACGATCACCTACACTTGGGTGTTGCACAAGAGCGCACAACTATTTAGTCGTGTCACATGTGAAGTGTGATCTTGGGTGTTCAATATGTACTTAAAAAAAAAAAAAAAAACAAACTGTTACAGCGGGCGGCATTCAGTGAATCGTCTGCGGAACTCAACGAGTGCCGCCGCGACTACCCCGTGCCGGCCCACTTGCAGTTATTACATATATATATATATATATTCTCTTTTCTTTTCCTTTTGAAATTCTTTTCTTTGTTCTTTTTTTTTTAAATAAAAATTCTCTCTCTTTTTTCCGAAATCAAATTTCTTTTTTCTTTTTTCTTTGCCTTAATTTTAAGAACAAAATTTATTTTCTCTTAAAGAAACCAAAATTTATTTTTTGTCACGCATATTTTCACACCCAAAATTCATTTTCCTTTATTTTCTTCCTCAAATTTTATCATCCTTGAGATAAGAAGTTTTCCGAAGAACCTGATTGCTTTAAAGATCCTCGAATTTCGTCAGACATTGTCATTATCGATTTTAGAATTAATCGTCCCCTAAATTCGACGGTCGGTCAAAATTGGGGTGCCTACAGACTGAGAGACTTATGTGAAAAAGTAATACTATGGTACAACTCATTCTTATACTCCTTTACAACCATCTCTATCTATCTCTTAAGTGACACAATAGAATTCAGTTAAATTTTAATAGCCTCTAGTACCACGTAAGAGAGAAATAAAAATAATTATAAATGAGTTATATACCCTAAACATTTTTTTTTTGGCCAAATACACCCCAAACATTACTCTTCATTACTCTTTGTGAAAATGGTTATTCTTTTTGTCCAAAATAAAACAAGTCATCCAGAAGATTCCATCATCATTACACAGAGAAAATGTTACTAAAAGTTAGTATTTTTTTCTAGCTTTTTTTTTTTTTTAAGCTACTTAAATTATTATTGAACATACATTTTTAACCTAACTCAATTTAAAAGCCTTACAATGATTCATAATAAAATTTAACAAGAATTATTCATTCAAATTGAAAAAAAAAAAAAAAAAAACAGGAGAGCAAAAAAAAAAATCCCCTTAAAAAGAGTCGAATCCTCAATCTTTTTACTAAAAAGAAATATGTTACACCAATTAGATAAAGTCGGCTTGGTATTGCTTTACGTAACTAGGGAGTAAAACGTTGAGTTGGAAAAGGTACTAGCTGAAATGATTAAAAAAAAAAACAATTTAAACGTTCAATCAAAATTTTTTACTTTTTTAATTAGAAATGTACCTGAAAATCCCTATCTACCAATGTATTTTGCTTAAGGTCCATCCGATATAAGTTTCTATTAATAGGCCCTAATTGTGCTGAACTAGTATAATATCAGCCCATAACCCCCAATTAATATTTTTTAGGTGACAAATTTACCCCTACATATATTATATACATATATGATGTATTCCCATTTTTATAGCTGCACATTTATTGAGATGAATGTAATGTGCCATAATTATAGGAAAATTTGTTAACCGCATCTATCTCACTGTATCAAGAAAACATATACATAATCTTAATTCGTTAACACTGGTACATTTCTATTTAGTGTTATTTTTTATACATTTTTCCTACGAGGACTGTTTGGAGTTTTTGTACCGCATTCACTGTTATTTTTGTTGCATATGATATTCAGTGTAAGTTTTGTTCACCATTACATCCAAGCATTATCAGTGTTAATGCGACTTATCAGTGCCAATTTTACAGTGCACTTCAAAGCCTGCTCACATTTGTAACATAAGGACAATATATAGCTATGCATAATTGTCATTACACCAAAACATATATGTTTTCACAAATTCCAGTTTGATTGGGTACACAACCAATCTATCAAAAATAAGTCTTAGAAATAATCATTAAGTTTTAGAAAGCATGTGCAGTGCACAATTTTACACTTCATTTTATTCACTGAGAATCCGCACTGTATCTCAAAGCCCTGTTCACAATTATACCATAAGCACCAAAACCAGAACATGTTAAGATATACTAACCAGAACCTGTTAAGATATCAAATATCATTTTTACTCTTCTAAGCAATGTAAATTTTTACACTTCAAATAAAGTGTACAATTTTACACTGGATTTATTTATTGAGAATATGCACTGCAAGTTTAAAACCATGCTCACAATCATAGCATCATGACCATAAAAGGGTGGATTCAAATGGATTCAACACTATGCAAATGTAATTACAAAAGGGGGATTTCAAAGTGATTGGTTACACAATTCCAATATCCCAAAACAAGACTGGAAACCAAAAAAGAAACAAAATTATATTTATTAACAATTACTTACGTAATCAACTAGTAGAGAGTACTGAATAAAATAGAGGGTTACGCATATCCAAAAAACATATACTGTTGCATTAATTACTCAAAAAACTATATATAGCAAAAAAGGTGGCTTATATGTTCTTCGTCTTTTCACTTTAGACAGTGTGCTACTATGAACCATGCTCCTGCTGTTGGGCTCTATACCCATCTAGTGTCAAAGACCTCCCTTTTGTGTTCATTAGTTCGTGGATTAAGTTTGCACGGCCTTGGGTACCATTGCAATCCGGTGTGATGGGTGAGTTGTGGAAAATTTGTGTCATCACCTCCTATAGTGGTGACTCCATCACATTCTCTACCTGAGCTTCTAAATATTGTGTTAATGCATTCGGATGACCCTCATCTGTCAATGTTAAATTTAACACACATTGAATGAGTCAAATTTTCCATGATATATTGTATAATTTAAGTCATACAATTCACACTCACCTTGGTGGCGTTGAGGGTGGATAGTACTTTGTTCAACAAGATGTTGTTTAGCTTTGTTAGGTTCCACTGTATGAGCCTAGGTATCATCAAATTCGTGTTCTATTTTGTTAATTATTGGAGGTGAGACTCCAATAGCGTGGTACGGTCACAGAGCTAGTACTGTGTAGGCATGAAAGAATCACTGGTTAAGTACTCTTGCAAC
Organism: Hydrangea macrophylla; assembly: GCA_033977485.1. Lineage (NCBI taxonomy): Eukaryota > Viridiplantae > Streptophyta > Magnoliopsida > Cornales > Hydrangeaceae > Hydrangea > Hydrangea macrophylla. The sequence goes on from CM066986.1 coordinate 2,247,849, forward strand.
ACCAGAACATGTAATATAATTCAAAAATGCTATAATTAAACACATAACAATATACGCAGTGTAAAATTTATCACTTTCAAAACAAACATGTAAAAAAAGTATGACTTGTAGTATGATAATGCAGCCAATTACTATCTTTGGATCTTCTCGTGCCTTATCAGTCGAATTTATCACGCATTTCAATGGGTATGTTAATATAATTGTGTGATAAATTTATCACTCATGTGTTTCTGCAAATATATAATGTTTGGAATAATTTGGGTGTAAAATTTATCAATCAATTAAAATGTTTTCAAATGAGTGAAGAAATTATCACACATGCAATGAAAGATTCATTATAGCAGTTTGATATTTTTATCACTCATGTAGGCTTGCATTGCTGTAACATAATTTTAAGTGTAAAATTTATCACTTGTGCAGATTTAGAATGCTAGAGTAAACCAAAACTTAATTGGTTGTGAGTGTGTTTCAAAGATCAGTAAGGAGTCAAGGAATTGTTAGGAACTTGTTTTGTTTTGCAAAATAGTAGGCAGAGGACGATCGAAAATTTGTTCGACCCAGAAACCACAACAAAAAAGACGTTCTGGATATATGTAAACGTTTCGAATTAATATGAACATCAGATGTCGTCGAAGGAAGTATTACAGAAGAGCTTTAGAAGTAAAACCACATTTTCCCTAATTTTATTGAGTAAAACGTATATATGTACGTCAAACGATTGAACAAGCCCAAAATCCAAACACCAAATCAGTATGCAAAAATTAACCAACAATCATAAGAAATCATCCCGCATGTGTTTTCCTGCAAATGAATCTCAGCAATATGAAGCACGGTTCTTGCCATACCAAGTGATGCGCGAGAATATCTGAAACAAAAACCCTTTTTTCTAATTTTTTTTTTAACAATGAATCGTATTCACAAACTACGATCGAACAAGGAAAGAACCAAAAAATATAATTAGAATTTTTCTGTCAACACGATCTTTGTTACCTTTTCGTCCCATGATTCTGTTGCTTCGTTTCACCGTCGACGATGGCGAGGCGACCGCAAGTGCTCTGATTCAAGAATTGGCTATGTTTCTGAATTGAAACCCTAATTTATGATGAAGGAACTGTAGAGATCAAACACACATGTTGTTTGAATTTTAAAATTCCTATAATGTCGCAGTAATCATAGCATATCCGTGGATGTAACTTGTAAGCATTTTTTTTTGGAATGGGGAGTTATGTTGTGCTCGTGGGATAGAGATGAGGTATTATGGTCATAAAAATCCTAGTGGACTTATCATTGAATAGTTTTTTGTGTTGGGCCTATTATAATTAAGGTACACCTAAGAGTACTTACTACTAGTTAACCCTTTTTTAATTTTTATTTATATTTTTTTTGAGAAAAACGGTCCAATCATTTACCCAAGAAAGAAGCTTAACAAACTGAGCGTTGACTTGGGAGAAAATTTGCTCACGAAGTGACAAGTGTCATTTTTTAAAAAATAAAAACTGGAGTGAGAGTTGAGGAGATGTTAGGGTGTGATGCTCGCACACCCACACATAAATACACATGGATAAACACTCTAAAAAATGTACAATTTGAAATAAAACTATCTTAATAATACAAATGCTATAATTTTAATGTAAACATTTCACTGTGGGTCTCATTATAGATCAACTTGAAATCAGTGATCAATTCCCTTAAAAAAAAAAATTTCAATGATCATTGTAAATTTGAAGCCTTGGTCTATATAGTGGGATCCACCGTGAGATGTTTACATTTAATATCCAAACATTTGGATTATTGAGATGGGAAATATTTGGCACACACATTTTTTGACATAGTTTTTAACACATTATACTTTAAACACATGTACCTTGTGCTGTTTGAATTTTTCATACTTTTTTGTGCATCACTTACACAACACAGGGTACATCCATTTAAAGTTGGGTGACAAAAAGTGTGTTAAAAAATATGTGTGTGTAGCTTTACTCTATTGAGATACTCCGTATCATTTTATGTCACAGCCCAGTCCCACAATAGCGGGACCGGAGTCCGTGGCACGTCACCGAGGCTAAACCAATTCATCAACGTTCCCAAAATTAGGTTTGAAGAACACACGCAGCAGAAAAACAAAACACATTTTCAAACCAGAGGTTCAGTCGACTGCTCAGTCGACGGAGGAGGGCAGGGATTTTAATAGCAATTCCAGTCGACTGAAACTGGAGGTCTAGTCGACTGATGCGGGGTCCAGTCGACTGCTGAGGGGTCTAGTAGACTGCTTTTGCTAAAATAAGAAGCAGTAGCTAACAGGCTCAGGGGTTCAGTCGACTGCTCCCCTGGCAGCAGCCCAATCTGCAGAAAATAGGTTTAGAAGCTTCCTAACTTCCATCCAATGATCAACCACTCAATTCAAACTCAGTCCAAAGTAATCTTAACTGTATTAAAGCATTACCAAACATAATTACAACATGTTATAGTCTAACACAACGTTCTAGATCCATTCTATCATACCAAGTTAAACATGGGTTAAAACAACCAAATTCTTATTACAACATTTCTAGGATCCCAAAACTACAAGATTTACATTCAAGTTGTCTCACAAGCGAACTCCCAACCCACGTACTCACTTCTCCGATTCCTCGCCAGCATTTATACCTGCAATGGTTATTTGAATAACCACACATATTTCTTAGTGAATAAATCAACATATGTACATGAATGATAAACATGTCCGCATTCACATCTCTACATTTCATACTAGTCGCCGGAGACTCACGTGCCCGTCCATACTCCCAATCCGCGACTCCTCGCCAATAAGTCCACGCGAAAGGGTAAGACCCACGATTCTACAAACAATTGTGCGACCTTAATGCCTATATCGGCTCCACAAAATGGCACGGTGACCACGTGCTCCTTCTGACCCACATAAGCAACTTAACATGCTCAAATACATATCACCATGCTCGCGGAAATCAAAACATTTCATCGTGCTATTGGGCCTACTTATCAATATAAATGCCCAATATGAACTACACAAGATATCTCTAAGTATTAATACATGCTATTCAAACATAACATGAATACATATCAAGAAACCATTCCAAAAACATAGTTGAATCACTCACCTCCAAATAACGCTCCTATAATTAAATCTGAAGAAAACCCGTGCACAAAGAACGTGCAAAAGTCCGTCTAGTACAATTCCTATGGATCAGAATTCCATTTATCAACTTTTATGAAAAATTCTAGAAAATAACTTTTCAGAAAACTTAGCCAAACAGGCCCTAATAAGTATCAAAACGAAGCTATTACCTCGAGGAGCTCGAATATGAAAACTGGGAGAAAACAGACTGACAGAAGGTCGTCGTTTGGCGTCGCAAAGCTCTAAGCAATCAAATCTCCCTCTAGCCCCCTTTTTGGCCTCCTCTTGAACTTTAGGTTAACTTATGAAAAAAAATCTAAGTTCATCTCTATCTATATATAGGCAACATTCTCGAGGAATTAAGTTTACCTCCCCACGAGTTTTTCAAACTCCTAATTAGTCTCTGAAACTTTCTATACAGCTTATTCATAGCTTTATAAGTGAAACTTCAAAATTATAAAAGTTTTCGACTAAGTTTCGTTTGGTCGCTAAAACACGAATTTCTACATGACGTTTCCGAAGTTGCTAATTAGCCTACCAAATTAATAGCGTGTTAATTCGTCCTCACCAGGATACTAAATCTAACATCAGAAATATATTCTAAGCCAGAAAATAATACAGATATTGAAATACACAGGTAAACATTTATTTTCAGATAAACATTTAAATTGTTCCACATTGACCGTCTCATACTCGGAGAGATGTCACAACAACAAATTCTAAATCACCACAGTCTCAGAGGGTTCTCTAATACAGACACCCAAATCAACTCGTGAGTCAAAACTCACTCAAACATGTGTCATAGGACACGCCACATCACATTATCATGCATGACAATGTAATGCAAATGCAATAACACAAATACGGGTGTTATAATACTCTCCCCCTTAAAAGAAGTTTGTCCCCAAACTTGTACCTCATGTCTCGAAAAGGTGTGGATACTGAGTACGCATCTCATCTTCTATCTCCCACGTCATCTCTTCCGTAGTTTGGCTACGCCATAACACTTTCACTTTCGATATTACTTTATTTCGTAAAACTTGATCTTTTCGATCCAATATCTCTACCGGATACGCAACATATGTTAAATCACTCTGAATCTCATTCGATGTCGGAGTCATCACTTGATCTCTATCTTCCACTAATTGTTTGCATAACAATGATACATGAAACACGTTATGAACTTGAGCATACTCGCTCGGCAAGTGCAAACGATAAGCTACGGGTCCAACTCTCCCAATGATCTCAAAAGGTCCTACAAACCTCGGGTTGAGTTTCCCGTATCTACCAAATCTGGTTATTCCCTTAGAAGGTGACACCTTCAAATACACCAAGTCTCCTACATCAAATTCCAACGGTCGTCTACGCTTATCGGCATAACTCTTATACCTACTCTGAGCTGTCAGTAATCGTTGTCTAATCACCTTTATCTTATCCGTCGTTTCTTGTACAATTTTCGGCCCTTCAATCTTTCTTTCTCCGACTTCCGTCCAACTAATCGGTGAACGACATACACGCCCATATAAAGCTTCATAAGGAGCCATTCCAATACTTGACTGAAAACTGTTGTTATACGCGAACTCAATTAACGGCAGGTGGTCTTCCCAATCACCTTGAAAATCAAGTATACATAAACGAAGCATGTCTTCCAAAATCTGAATTACTCTCTCTGATTGGCCATCAGTCTGAGGATGAAAAGCTGTACTAAAGTGCAATTTGATACCCATTGCTCCTTGCAAGGCTCTCCAAAACTTCGATGTAAAACTACTATCCCTATCCGAAATGATAGAAACTGGGATACCATGTAGTCTCACAATTTCGCGAATATACAACTTAGCTAACGTCATCGGCTTAGTCGTTCGAAGCGGTAGGAAGTGCGACGACTTCGTCAAACGGTCAACAATCACCCAAATAATAGTATTTGATCTTTTCGATCTCGGAAACCCACTAACAAAATCCATTGTTATGTGCTCCCATTTCCACTCGGCTATCGGTAACGGTTGTAACAATCCTGAGGGTACTTGGCGTTCGGCCTTTACTTGTTGACAACTCGTACATCGTGAAACGTAACGTGCTATTTCTCTCTTCATTCCCGGCCACCAACAAACATGTCTCAAATCTCTATACATCTTGGTGCTTCCCGGATGAACGGTATACTTCGTATTGTGTGCTTCCTCTAGGATGTTTCGTTTCAATTCCTTCTCGTTAGGCACACAAATTCTACCCCTCAATCTTAAAACATTGTTCTCAAACGTGAACCCCGGTTGTTTGCCCATCGGAATCTCATCACAAATCTTCTTCAAAGTCACATCTTGAAGTTGTTTCTCTGCGATCTCGTGAATCAAGAGTGGTTGTGCCACCATCGTCGACATCAAGCCACTTTCAATCCTCGGTATCACTTCAAGCTCCAAATTCTCCATATCTCGTATCAGTTCTTTCTAAGAAGTCAAATCTGATGCGGTGTTAGTTGGTACTTTGCGACTAAGAGCGTCGGCGATGACATTCGCCTTACCCGGATGATACTGAATCGACAAATCATAGTCCTTCATCAACTCTAGCCATCTCCTTTGCCTCATGTTCAAATCTCGTTGTGTGAACAGGTACTTCAAACTCTTGTGATCTGTATAGATCTCACATTTCTCCCCGTATAGATAATGACGCCAAATCTTCAGTGCAAAAATCACGGCGGCCAATTCTAGATCATGTGTTGGATAATTCTTCTCGTGCGGTCTAAGTTGTCTTGATGCATATGCAATAACTTTATCACCTTGCATAAGAACGCAACCTAAACCTCTATATGAAGCATCACTGTAAATACTAAATCCTTCAGTCCCTGACGGAACGGCTAAAATTGGTGCTTTCACTAGTCGACCCTTCAACTCTTGGAAACTTTCTTCACATTCTGGACTCCAAACAAAAGCAATATCTTTCCTCATTAACTGTGTCATCGGCATTGCTACACACGAAAAATCTTTTACAAATCTCCGATAATACCCAGCTAATCCTAGGAAACTTCTGATGTCTGTCACATTCGTTGGTCTCACCCAGTTGGTAACTGCTCCTATCTTCTGAGGGTCTATAGAAATTCCCTTTGCCGACACTATATGTCCAAGAAAAGCTATCTCGGTCAACCAAAATTCACACTTTTTCAATTTGCCGAATAATAATCTCTTTTCACGCAACCGTTGTAAAGCTAATCGCAAATGATGCTCGTGATCTTCAACGCTTTTGGAGTAGATTAGGATGTCATCTATAAACACGATAACGAACTCATCTAAATAATCCTTGAAAACACGGTTCATCAAGTCCATGAAAGCAGCTGGAGCATTTGTCACTCCAAATGGCATAACCAAAAATTCAAAGTGACCATATCGAGTCCTGAAAGCTGTCTTCTCAACATCTTCCTCTTTGACTTTCAACTGATGGTAACCGGATCTCAAGTCGATCTTTGAAAATACCTGAGCCCCTTGTAACTGATCAAACAAGTCATCTATTCGCGGCAACGGATACTTGTTCTTGACGGTCAACTTATTCAACTCTCGGTAGTCGATGCACATACGCATTGTTCCATCTTTCTTCTTCACAAACAAGACTGGAGCTCCCCACGGCGAAACACTCGGTCGGATAAAACCCTTTTCCAACAATTCTTCTAACTGAACTTTCAATTCTTTCAACTCTATCGGTGCCATTCGGTACGGCGCTTTAGATATCGGTTGTGACCCTGGTACTACTTCTATTGTGAACTCAAGCTCTCTTTCAATCAATACGTCGGGTAACTCATCGGGAAAAACATCTGGAAATTCTCGAACTACTGAAATGTCTTCTATTAGTGGTCCAAGAACTCACGTGTCGATAATTGAACATAAGAAACCCGAACAACCCTTCTTCAGCATCTTACTTGCTTGAATCGCCGATATCAAGTACGGCGGTACGATCACTCCCTTACCCTGAAAAGTAAACTCTTCTCGCCCTGACGGATAGAAACTAACCCTTTTCTGTTCACAATCGATTTTGGCTTGATTAACCGACAACCAATCCATACCCAAGATAACATCAAAGTAATTCACCGTCAACGGAATCAAATCAATGCTCAAAACTTTATCACCTATCTTGATTTCACATGACTTGAATATCGAAGAAGTAACTAGAGGTTCACTACTAGGCAATGATACACACAAGTCATATCCTAGTGGTTCTGACTTAACAGTTAAATGCTTAACAAAATCATGTGATACAAATGAATGCGTTGAACCAGAATCCATAAGTATACGTGCAGGACACGAACAAATAGGAAGAATACCTGATACGACGGTATCATCCGTATTCCCCGGACTGAGCTGGAAGTATCGTCCTTGTTGTTGCGCGACTCCTTTCCCTTTATCCACTCGAGGTTCTACTCTTGACCCGCTTGGCACACTCGATGCACCAGTACTCATTCCCGGTTGTCTTTTACTTGGGCAATTCTTCGCTATATGTGTAATACCCTGTATTTCGGTATATTAATAAAACCTGGTATTTCATTTCTATACTCGTATAAACTTTCTCTTCCTTTTGGTGAATTTTTTATACCAATCGATTGACATTGTTCCAATCGATTGACACTTTTCTGATACCAATCGATTGATAAGTTTCCCAATCGATTGACATTCAACCGACTAAAAGTAATTACGTGTCAACATTTCCAATTGATTGCCATTCATCCCAATCGATTGACATTGTTTCCAATCGATTGACTACAAATATCTGTTACCAATCGATTGACTGGTGTCTCAATCGATTGACATAACCTGAGAAATGTTTTCTTCTTTCCTTCAGCTTTAAACGCGTGGCACTCCCATATCCCTATATATACTCGTCCATTTGTGGCCTTGGGTCACTTTGGCAGCTTGAGAGAGAGAGATATACCTCTTGTGAGATATATACATACATATATATATATATCTATACATATATACACACTCTACACACACACACAGCCTTGGAAGCAGACAGAGAAGAAAGGAGAAGCAGAAAGAAGAAGAAAGAAGAAGAAAGGAAGAGACAGAGAGAGAGAAGGCTGGACAGAGAAAGAGAAGGAAGAGAGAAAGCTTGGAGGTTTCAAGCTTAACACACCCAAACGCACCCTAGGTGAGTTTCTAACTCACTTGGTCCCTTTATATGAAGTTTATATAAGCTATTATGATGTTTAGATGGGTTACATGCATGTTGTGTACGTTTATATATGCTGTTTTTACAATCTGCTGGAGAAGACGTAGTACCAATCGATTGACATGATCTCAATCGATTGACATCAGTTGCATCCCAATCGATTGAATAGGATTTTCAATCGATTGACATTATCCCAATCGATTGAATAGAATTTCAATCGATTGACACTTTTTAGTTACCAATCGATTGACATGATCTCAATCGATTGACATGATTTTGATACCAATCGATTAAACTTAGTTCCAATCGATTGACATGATCAGAACATGGTTTCCTTTGCCTATTTATTATATAAGAGGTTTAGTTGTTCGATTCCTGAATTGGAATTCCATTATGCGACTATGGGGTAGACAGGAGTAATGTGACACCAAAGATTAATGGATAATGAATAAAAAGAATATGAAGACATGGGTGACGTGTTGTTTCTTGTATGAGTTTGATATCCGTTTCTTTTAATCCGAGTAGTCAGGCCACATTGGGAGTTTGTCATGTGTCGATGTAGAATGGAACGTAAGTAGGTTTGGTAAGTTCCGGGAATGGTACGTGGATGGACGATTGGTCATGATATGCTCTTAAAAGCGGTGAACCGGACCATGGTTCTTAAAAGCGGTGAGCTGGACCAAGAAGTCTTAAGATAGACTGGATGATCTATGATATGCTCTTAAAAGCGGTGAACCGGACCATGGTTCTTAAAAGCGGTGAGCTGGGATCATTAGTAGATGACGTTAAGTCGTGGCAATAGATTGATATGCCTTGTTCGAAACGTTATATCCCTGAAATGCGATGAACAGGACCATTGTTCTTAAAAGCTGGGGACAGACTGACGTGGAGTCCATGACATGCGGTGAGCAGGACCATTGCTCTTAAAAGCGATGGACAGAATAAGGGTGTATCCCTAGAGTTAAACGATTGAGTCTGTTCATGGAAATCAGAATCTGTTGAGTTCGGTATTGAGTAACAAGACGATAAGGGTCGGTTTACAAGAAGGAATAGAGGAACAAGATAATGTTATCCTTATAATAAGATGTTAACTCGTGTTTTCATAAGCTTGTGTTTATTTCAGATAACTGGTACTTCGTTAGTTTTTGCTCACTCAGCTCTCAGTAAGCTGACGGCCTTTTATTGCCTGGACATTCCCCGTCCAGAATATCCTGCCCCTTATTTTGCAGGTAATGACCAGTACACTGATAAGTGTTATCCAGAGGAAGGCCCCACCGATGACGGTTACGCCAGGGAGAATTATCCTTATGCCAGTTGAAGACTGAAGATGTTATAATTAGATTTAATTTCAGTTGTTCTGTTAAATCTTTTGTAAATGGGTACTTGGGCATTTGTTGATTTCAGACCTGTTGTGATCCTGTGGACCATACTCTGATATTTTGTAATAGTTAGCACTGTGTGCTATTTTCAGTTGATTACTGTTGCTTTTCTTTTGGACTAGTACTGTGTGGTGTGGATTATTAGTGACTTTCACCTGTCATTCCTTATGGACCCATAAAGGAAATTTATTTTTCTCTATTTATGCTGCTCCGGGGCGTGACAGGGTTTTTGTTATCAGAGCCCAGTTTTTGATACTCTAGGTTGTGATACTCTTGTTCACTAAGTATTTCCACACCATCTGGTCCTAGTGTTGTTAAGATTCTTTGAGATGAGATATGAGTATAAGATAAGTTCGTCTTCCTGACGATAGATAGTTTCCTTTGCAGGATAGCATGGATCCGGAGTTTCACCAGTTTGTGACTGACGCTTATGGAGGACATATTATCCATGGAGATACCGTGGAGCCAGTTGACCCAGAGTTTTATCGTGAGCGTGTGTGCCAGATAGCTAGTCGACATTTGGAGGAGGACATGTGGAGAGCGCTTTATGTGACCGGGAGTACTCACCCGACACAAATGCGCATGGATGCTTACCATACTGCGAGAGTCGGTAGAGACATTTGCCAGGAGATGTTAAGATTAGTTTTGAGTAAGCCAGAGATGGATGAAATTGAGTTGAGAGCTATTGTAGCCGGTCCACCAGAGCCCGTAGTTGCACCAGCAGCAGCTCCAGCAGCCCCACCATCACCAGTACCCGACGTACCAGTCCCAGAGCCTGAGGATGAGCATCCCGATGAGGATATGGATGGAGATGGAGAGGAGGAGCCGATAGATGACGAGGACCCAGTGGAGGATGAGCATGCAGACGATGCAGATGATGATGAACCTGAGGATGACCTTGAGGAGCCAGAGTTCGAGCCAGAGGATCCAGTACCAGACCCAGAGGCTATTGAGGCAGACATTGTAGTAGATGAGGATGCACCCGACGAGGAGGTAGTTATGCCAGAGGTACCTGTTGTGCTTCAGATACCAGCCGGACCGATTATGCATATGGAAGCCATGGCCGATATGGCAGTAGGATGGATAGCTCAGATGATCGCTCAGCCAGCAGGTTTTGTTATAGGAGAGGCCGCGATAGCAGGAGCTCTTGACATAGCTGACGGTTTTGCTGCAGTAGCTGTTGATGTCGCTAACCAGGCGATAACAGACGTGATGGAGGACGATGATGCAGAGATGATAGAGGATTGGGATATAGGCGTAGTAGTTGGAGATCTTGTCGCACCAGTCGAGGATGATCCACTCGAGGAGATGGATATTGACCCAGAGGACGAGGCACCACCAGCAGGATCAGATGCTGACGACTTTTAAGTCAGGATCGGCAGGGTGTAGATTTTGTTAGTATATATTAGGACATGTTGTCCACTAGATTTTGGGAGCTTGAGAGATAGCTATTGACCATAGCTTTGTATAGTATTAGCTGACCTTTAGTTATTGTAACTCTTGTCCCATATGGTACACAGTTTGACTAGTGTGTACTATACGGTACATCTTTTAATATATATATATATATATATACGAGCAGTACTTTTGGTTATTGTTGGATTGTTGCGTTGTGCTGTGTTGTTTAGTAGAATTGTTAGTCTAGCTGTTTCTTATTCTATCTTGAGTTCGTTTCTACTAGAAGACTTTCAGCTGATCAATATGTCTCTTGTAGGCGATACTCGTTATCATCATGGTAGGACCCTTGAGAAATCACCAAGCGCGTAATGGAGCACCTATTCCAGAGGGAATAGACCCAACCGGAATTTTTGAAGCATTTATGCAAAGGATGGAGCATGTGGGGGATACATATAATCACTCCACCCACCAGAGACCTTTTTCACCCCCGCCACCTAGACAGACTGGAGATAAGTTGTTAGCAAATTTTCGTGGGTTACGTCCCGAAAAGTTCGATGGACTAACAGAACCATGGAAAGAAGAACAATGGATAAGAGAGATGGAGTTAATATTTGAAGCATTGGAATGCAGCGAACAAGAGAAATGTCGCCTTGCTACGTTTCAGCTCACTTATGCCGCCGCAGATTGGTGGGAAGCTGAACAAGCCACTATTGGGATCAACGCCGCTAGAGCTATGTCGTGGGAGACATTCAAAGGCAGATTTTTGGAGAAGTATTTTCCAGAAAATGAGAGAGATCAACAGGAAAGGAACTTTCTCAATTTAATCCAAGGAGGATGGAATGTACGGGAATACACAACACAGTTCGAGCGTCTATCCAGATTTGCTCAGCATATGATAGACACGCCGCAGAAAAAGGTGAAGAGATTTCACCAAGGACTGAACCCCCACCTCAGGCATATGATGGTTGGTCATCTGAACCAGTCATATGAGGAAATTGTTAGATTTGCTACAGGATTAGAAAAAGATGCTAATCCAGGACAGCAATCACAGACAAATCGACCTCAGTCGTCACGAGGGTTTCAACAGAGGAATTTCCATAATCGACCACCGAGAAATACCCAAGGATGGAGACCTCAAGAAAACTTTCAAGGAAACAAGAGAATCTGGGAAGGAACCAGGAAACCGCAGCAGAGTTATAATCGACCTCAACAATATCGCCAGCAGGGGTCACAGCCACAGGCATTACTAACAGCCCCACCCAGCAATAGTGGAGGATGTTTTAACTGTGGAAAGCCCGGACATATTGCAAGGAACTGTACTGCCCATAGATCTAGTCGCAGGCCGGATATTGTCTGCCGCAACTGCAACAAACCAGGACACTTGAGCAAGGATTGTCGTGCGCCACAAGGAGGATACTACGGAGCACCAGTACAAGGAATTCAAGGACCTCCTGATCAGACCAGAATGAATGCTATCATTCCAGGAGAAGTAGGCTTTAATGCTGATGAGCAGCAACATTTAGAAGGTACACTTGTACTCTTTCATAGTCCAGTTAAAGCTTTATTTGATACTGGAGCCGCACGTTCTTTTATTTCTGTTAAGATTGTGCGTCAGTTGGGTTTAGAACCCCAGACACTTGAGTCAACACTGAATGCTGTGTCACCATTGGGAGTGACAGTTAAGTTGAGTAAAGTGTGTAGAGATTGCCCTTTGACTTTGGGAGATAGGAATCTTTCCGCAGACTTGGTAGTTCTGTCGATGTCAGAATTCGATGTTATCCTAGCGATGGATTGGTTAACTAAGTACAGTGCCAATTTGGATTGCCCTACTAGAACGATTGTATTTCTAATACAAGGGAAGCCGACGATCAGATTTCAGTGTCTACCGATGAGCGACCTGTTCCTTACGAGTGGTTTAGCTACGATCATTAGTACGAGTACGGAGCTTACGATGGATCAAATTCCTATTGTACGAGACTTTCAGGATGTATTTCAGGATATTAAAGGACTTCCACCGAAAAGAGAAATAGACTTTTGTGTGGAATTAGTACCTGGTACATTGCCTATTTCTAAGACTCCATATTGGATGGCACCAACCGAGATGTTAGAACTGAAGAAGCAAGTTCAAGAGCTTGAAGATCTAGGATTTGTTCGTCCAAGTACGTCACCTTGGGGAGCACCAGTTCTGTTTGTAAAGAAGAAGGACGGAACACTTCGACTCTGTATAGACTACAGGGAGTTGAACAAGGTAACGATTAAGAATAGATATCCACTACCGCAGATAGATGATCTATTCGACCAGTTACAAGGATCTAGGATCTTTTCCAAGATCGATCTGCGTTCTGGATATCACCAGCTGTTAGTTCGACCAGAGGATGTATCGAAGACTGCATTCAGGACAAGATACGGGCATTACGAGTTTTTAGTTATGCCTTTTGGATTGACAAATGCGCCAGCAGTATTTATGGACTTGATGAATAGAGTATTCAGACTATATCTGGATAAATTCATTATTTTGTTCATTGATGATATACTGATCTACTCAAAGACAGAAGAGGATCACAAGGAGCATTTACAGGTTGCCTTGCAGACACTTCGAGATAGCAAGTTGTATGCAAAGTTTAGCAAGTGTGAGTTTTGGCTACAGGAAGTCAAATTCTTGGGACACGTTATATCTCAGGAAGGTATTTTGGTAGACTCATCTAAGATTGATGCAGTCTTAAGCTGGAACAGACCGACGAATGCGACCGAAGTCAGAAGTTTTCTGGGTTTAGCAGGATATTACAGAAGATTCGTAGAAGGGTTCTCCAAGTTAGCAGGACCATTGACGAATTTAACAAGGAAGGAGACGAAGTATGAATGGACAGGCAAGCATGAGGGTGCATTTCAGGAGTTAAAAGAAAGATTGACTTCTGCACCAGTACTTGCATTACCTAAGAGTGGAGAAAAGTATGTGATCTACAGTGACGCATCGCACCAAGGACTTGGATGTGTACTTATGCAAGATGGCAATGTTATCGCATATGGATCAAGACAATTGAAGGTACATGAGAAAAATTATCCTACGCATGATCTGGAATTAGCAGCAATAGTGTTTGCATTGAAAATTTGGAGACACTATCTCTATGGAGAAAAGTTTGATCTATTTTCCGATCATAAGAGCTTGAAGTTTTTGTTCTCTCAAAAGGAGTTGAACATGCGACAGCGGAGATGGATGGAATTACTCAAGGACTATGATTTTTCTTTGCAATACCATCCCGGCAAAGCAAACGTAGTAGCAGACGCTTTGAGCCGTAAACCTCGATTAGTGATCGCTGCATTACTAATTAGAGAATGGAGAGCATTAGAAGAAATCGCTGAATTTGATCTTCAGCCAGTGGGACCAATGAAAGGACAACATTTTGGATGTCTTATGGTACAACCAACTTTGATCAGCCGTATCAAAGAGGCTCAACAGACAGTAGAGGATTTGAAGTTATGGTTCGCCAAGATGTCAGCCAAAGAACCAGAAGTCTGGAGTATTAGTACAGACGGAGCTTTACGATGTAAGGGTAGACTCTGTGTACCTAACGAAGAAAATCTTCGGAAAGAAATATTAGATGAAGCTCATAAGTCACGGATGACGATTCATCCCGGAAGTACGAAGATGTACAAGGACTTGAAGAGAAATTTTTGGTGGGAAGGAATGAAAAGAGAAGTGGCTGAGTATGTTTCTCAGTGTCTTACTTGTAAACAAGTAAAGGCAGAACATCAAAGACCACCTGGACTGCTACAGCCGTTACCTATTCCTCAATGGAAATGGGAACACATAACCATGGATTTTGTGGTAGGATTGCCGAAGTCACAGCAGAATCACGATGCTATATGGGTAATCGTGGATCGGCTTACTAAGACGGCACATTTTATTGCCTATAGCATGACGTATTCAGTAGAACGTTTGAGTCGAATGTATCTACAACACATTGTACGATTACATGGAGTGCCTGTATCTATTGTGTCAGACCGAGATTCGCGCTTTACTGCAGAATTTTGGAAGAGTCTCCAGACAACAATGGGAACGACATTGAACTTGAGTTCAGCTTTTCATCCGCAGACAGATGGACAGACAGAACGAGTTAATCAAGTGATGGAAGATATGTTACGAGCTTGTGTCATTGATTTTGAGAGTTCTTGGGAGATGCACTTACCTCTGATTGAGTTCGCCTATAATAATAGTTATCATTCGAGTATAGATATGGCGCCATTTGAAGCTTTGTACGGAAGACCTTGCCGATCGCCGCTATGTTGGACCGAAGTCGGAGATAGTCAACTTCTTGGGCCAGAAATGGTACGAGAAACCAGCAAGAAGATTCGAGTCGTACGTGAGAAGATGAAGACAGCCCAGACCAGATACAAGAGTTATGCTGACAAACGACGCAAAGACTTGGAGTTTGCCGTTGGGGATCACGTATTACTCAAGGTTTCACCTATTCGAGGAATCGTTAGATTTCGTCAGAAAAGGGGCAAATTATCACCACGTTTCATCGGACCATTCGAGATTCTGGAGCATGTTGGAAAAGTTGCTTATCGCCTTGCGTTGCCACCAAAGATGTCAGGAGTGCACAACGTTTTTCACATCAGTATGCTAAGGAAGTATGTTCACAACCCAGCGCACGAGGTCAACTTTGAGGATATCGAAGTCAACAGCGACGTTACGTTCAATGAAGGACCTGTTCGTATTCTAGATCGAGGAATCAAGAAACTCAGGAACAAGGAGATTCCGTTAGTCAAGATTCAGTGGAAACATCACGATGAAGGAGAAGCTTCGTGGGAGCTAGAGTCAGAGATGCGCGAGAAGTTTTCATTTTTGTTTTAAACCTTGTTGCTTTTGATTTCGAGGACGAAATCTTTTGTTGAGTGGTGGATGATGTAATACCCTGTATTTCGGTATATTAATAAAACCTGGTATTTCATTTCTATACTCGTATAAACTTTCTCTTCCTTTTGGTGAATTTTTGATACCAATCGATTGACATTGTTCCAATCGATTGACACTTTTCTGATACCAATCGATTGATAAGTTTCCCAATCGATTGACATTCAACCGACTAAAAGTAATTACGTGTCAACATTTCCAATCGATTGCCATTCATCCCAATCGATTGACATTGTTTCCAATCGATTGACTACAAATATCTGTTACCAATCGATTGACTGGTGTCTCAATCGATTGACATAACCTGAGAAATGTTTTCTTCTTTCCTTCAGCTTTAAACGCGTGGCACTCCCATATCCCTATATATACTCGTCCATTTGTGGCCTTGGGTCACTTTGGCAGCTTGAGAGAGAGAGATATACCTCTTGTGAGATATATACATACATATATATATATATATCTATACATATATACACACTCTACACACACACACAGCCTTGGAAGCAGACAGAGAAGAAAGGAGAAGCAGAAAGAAGAAGAAAGAAGAAGAAAGGAAGAGACAGAGAGAGAGAAGGCTGGACAGAGAAAGAGAAGGAAGAGAGAAAGCTTGGAGGTTTCAAGCTTAACACACCCAAACGCACCCTAGGTGAGTTTCTAACTCACTTGGTCCCTTTATATGAAGTTTATATAAGCTATTATGATGTTTAGATGGGTTACATGCATGTTGTGTACGTTTATATATGCTGTTTTTACAATCTGCCGGAGAAGACGTAGTACCAAACGATTGACATGATCTCAATCGATTGACATCAGTTGCATCCCAATCGATTGAATAGGATTTTCAATCGATTGACATTATCCCAATCGATTGAATAGAATTTCAATCGATTGACACTTTTTAGTTACCAATCGATTGACATGATCTCAATCGATTGACATGATTTTGATACCAATCGATTGAACTTAGTTCCAATCGATTGACATGATCAGAACATGGTTTCCTTTGCCTATTTATTATATAAGAGGTTTAGTTGTTCGATTCCTGAATTGGAATTCCATTATGCGACTATGGGGTAGACAGGAGTAATGTGACACCAAAGATTAATGGATAATGAATAAAAAGAATATGAAGACATGGGTGACGTGTTGTTTCTTATATGAGTTTGATATCCGTTTCTTTTAATCCGAGTAGTCAGGCCACATTGGGAGTTTGTCATGTGTCGATGTAGAATGGAACGTAAGTAGGTTTGGTAAGTTCCGGGAATGGTACGTGGATGGACGATTGGTCATGATATGCTCTTAAAAGCGGTGAACCGGACCATGGTTCTTAAAAGCGGTGAGCTGGACCAAGAAGTCTTAAGATAGACTGGATGATCTATGATATGCTCTTAAAAGCGGTGAACCGGACCATGGTTCTTAAAAGCGGTGAGCTGGGATCATTAGTAGATGACGTTAAGTCGTGGCAATAGATTGATATGCCTTGTTCGAAACGTTATATCCTTGAAATGCGGTGAACAGGACCATTGTTCTTAAAAGCTGGGGACAGACTGACGTGGAGTCCATGACATGCGGTGAGCAGGACCATTGCTCTTAAAAGCGATGGACAGAATAAGGGTGTATCCCTAGAGTTAAACGATTGAGTCTGTTCATGGAAATCAGAATCTGTTGAGTTCGGTATTGAGTAACAAGACGATAAGGGTCGATTTACAAGAAGGAATAGAGGAACAAGATAATGTTATCCTTATAATAAGATGTTAACTCGTGTTTTCATAAGCTTGTGTTTATTTCAGATAACTGGTACTTCGTTAGTTTTTGCTCACTCAGCTCTCAGTAAGCTGACGGCCTTTTATTGCCTAGACATTCCCCGTCCAGAATATCCTGCCCCTTATTTTGCAGGTAATGACCAGTACACTGATAAGTGTTATCCAGAGGAAGGCCCCACCGATGACGGTTACGCCAGGAAGAATTATCCTTATGCCAGTTGAAGATTGAAGATGTTATAATTAGATTTAATTTCAGTTGTTCTGTTAAATCTTTTGTAAACGGGTACTTGGGCATTTGTTGTCTTCAGACCTGTTGTGATCCTGTGGACCATACTCTGATATTTTGTAATAGTTAGCACTGTGTGCTATTTTCAGTTGATTACTGTTGCTTTTCTTTTGGACTAGTACTATGTGGTGTGGATTATTAGTGACTTTCACCTGTCATTCCTTATGGACCCATAAAGGAAATTTATTTTTCTCTATTTATGCTGCTCCGGGGCGTGACAATATGCCCCGATTGGCCACACTCAAAACATTTCCCTCTTATCTCTGGGTTGTAGCTCTTGGTGTTCGAGGTTGTGTTTGGTGTAGTCGAATTTGCATTCAAAGGACAATTCCTAGACACATGCCCCAATTGTTTACAAATATAGCAAGTGATCAATTGATAGCAGGTTCCTCTGTGTCGTGGGTTGCATGTCGGACACAACGGTCTCGGGTCCCCCATGAACGTACTCCCTCCTTGGCTACTCATATATGATCCCGAACCTTGTGTAAACGGTTTCTTCGCATTCCCTTGGCCCTTACTCCGACTGTCATTTGCTCTCTTCCCTTGTTGTCCCTGTCGATATCTGTCGACACTTTTCTCAGCAATACGGGCAGCTTCCTCAACGAGAGAAACGGTCGGGTGTTGCAACATGTCCACACGGCCACAGATATTCTCTCTAAGCCCTTCCTCAAACTTACGAGCTTTATCCCTATCAGTCGGAACAGTAGTCTTCCCAAATCGTAACAAGGCATTGAAACGAGAAACATACTCACCCACGGTCATATCTCCCTGAATCAAATTCGCAAACTCTTAGCGTTTCTGAGTATAAGCAGATTGCGGGAAGAAATGTTTGTTGAATTCTTCTTTAAAAGCTTCCCACGTGGTTGGCTTCCCTCGTTCAAGCATGTTGTTCCACCAATCCAATGCTTCGCCCATCAACGTATCGGATGCGCACAAAATTTTCTCCTCATCGGTACATATTACCTGACGGAAATGTCTTTCCATGTCCATCATCCAATGATCGGCCAAGTCTATGTCAACTTGCCCATAATACAACGTTGGTTTTCGCTTATGAAACTGTTCCACGATTGTGTGTTGAGGTCG
This sequence comes from Hydrangea macrophylla, assembly GCA_033977485.1. Classification (NCBI taxonomy): domain Eukaryota; kingdom Viridiplantae; phylum Streptophyta; class Magnoliopsida; order Cornales; family Hydrangeaceae; genus Hydrangea; species Hydrangea macrophylla. Next base: position 2,266,954 of record CM066986.1, read on the forward strand.
CGATGCCGATGGTGCATTGATATAACGAATTTCTACTTGTGGAGGCTGAACGTTCATCTGTTCTCTTTCACTTATCGCTTGTATGAAATTTCCCACCATATTCACTATTTGGTCCATCCGCGAATGCGGTGACAATTCTCTTGGTGGATCAGCCATAACGTTTCAAATATTTCCCCTGTTGAGTTCAATGCATAATGACCATGCATGCTATGCCACAATATAGATATATGTGCACAGTTCATCACAATCAACAAATGCTAATGCATTAAGTATTTCTACAATGATAACAATTATCTTCACAATTACACACTCCACTCGTCGTCACTCAGTATATATAACGTCACTCGTTCCCAAGGCTCTAAACTTATGCTCTGATACCACTAAATGTCACAGCCCGGTCCCACAATAGCGGGACCGGAGTCCGTGGCACGCCACCGAGGCCAAACCAATTCATCAACGTTCCCAAAATTAGGTTTAAAGAACACATGCAGCGGAAAAACAAAACACATTTTCAAACCAGAGGTTCAGTCGACTGCTCAGTCGACGGAGGAGGGCAGGGATTTTAATAGCAATTCCAGTCGACTGAAACTGGAGGTCCAGTCGACTGATGCGGGGTCCAGTCGACTGCTGAGGGGTCCAGTCGACTGCTTTTGCTAAAATAAGAAGCAGTAGCTAACAGGCTCAGGGGTTCAGTCGACTACTCAGTCGACTGCTCCCCTGGCAGCAGCCCAATCTGCAGAAAACAGGTTTAAAAGCTTCCTAACTTCCATCCAATGATTAACCACTCAATTCAAACTCAGTCCAAAGTAATCTTAACTGTATTAAAGCATTACCAAACATAATTACAACATGTTATAGTCTAATACAACGTTCTAGATCCATTCTATCATACCAAGTTAAACATGGGTTAAAACAGCCAAATTCTTATTACAACATTTCTAGGATCCCAAAACTACAAGATTTACATTCAAGTTGTCTCACAAGCGAACTCCCAACCCACGTACTCACTTCTCCGATTCCTCGCCAGCATTTATACCTGCAATGGTTATTTGAATAACTACACATATTTCGATTTGTTTAAGCTAAAGCTTAGTGAATAAATCAACATATGTACATGAATGATAAACATGTCTGCATTCACATCTCTACATTTCATACTAGTCGCCGGAGACTCACGTGCCCGTCCATACTCCCAATCCGCGACTCCTCGCCAATAAGTCCACGCGAAAGGGTAAGACCCACGATTCTACAAACAATCGTACAACCTTAATGCCTATATCGGCTCCACAAAATGGCACGGTGACCACGTGCTCCTTCTGACCCATATAAGCAACTTAACATGCTCAAATACATATCACCATGCTCGCAGAAATCAAAACATTTCATCGTGCTATTGGGCCTACTAATCAATATAAATGCCCAATATGAACTACACAAGATATCTCTAAGTATTAATACATGCTATTCAAACATAACATGAATACATATCAAGAAATCATTCCAAAAACATAGTTGAATCACTCACCTCCAAATAACGCTCCTATAATTAAATCTGAAGAAAACCCGTGCACAAAGAACGTGCAAAAGTCCGTCTAGTACAATTCCTATGGATCAGAATTCCATTTATCAACTTTTATGAAAAATTCTAGAAAATAACTTTTCGGAAAACTTAGCCAAACAGGCCCTAATAGGTATCAAAACGAAGCTATTACCTCGAGGAGCTCGAATACGAAATCTGGGAGAAAACAGACTGACAGAAGGTCGTCGTTTGGCGTCGCAAAGCTCTAAGCAATCAAATCTCCCTCTAGCCCCCTTTTTGGCCTCCTCTTGAACTTTAGGTTAACTTATGAAAAAAAATCTAAGTTCATCTCTATCTATATATAGGCAACATTCTCGGAGAATTACGTTTACCTCCCCACGAGTTTTCCAAACTCCTAATTAGTCTCTGAAACTTTCTATACAGCTTATTCATAGCTTTATAAGTGAAACTTCAAAATTATAAAAGTTTTCGACTAAGTTTCGTTTGGTCACTAAAACACGAATTTCTATATGACGTTTCCGAAGTTGCTAATTAGCCTACCAAATTAATAGCGTGTTAATTCGTCCTCATCAGGATACTAAATCTAACATCAGAAATATATTCTAAGCCAGAAAATAATACAGATATTGAAATACACAGGTAAACATTTATTTTCAGATAAACATTTCAATTGTTCCACAGTGACCGTCTCATACTCGGAGAGATGTCACAACAACAAATTCTAAATCACTATAGTCTCAGAGGGTTCTCTAATACAGACACCCAAATCAACTCGTGAGCCAAAACTCACTCAAACATGTGTCATAGGACACGCCACATCACATTATCATGCATGACAATGTAATGCAAATGCAATAACACAAATGCGGGTGTTATATTTTATTTCAAATTGTGCATTTTTTAAAGTGTATACACGTGCATGTGTTTATGAGTGTGGGTGTGTGAGCACCACACCCTAACATTTCCCCTCAACTTTCTCTAGAGGGTGTTTTTTGTTTTTGTTATTGTTTTTGTTTTTTTTAATGGACACTTATCAGTTCTGTGAGCAAGTGTCAGTGAGCAAATTTGCTCCCCAATGGAGCTGCATATTAGATTATCTCCAACCCTATATTATATGTCATGCCAATTTTAGCAGCATGGTTGTTCTAACCCCATGCCATATGTCAGGCATGACCATTTTTCATACCATATTTGGCACAACAAATGGCACATGCCATTTGTGCCACATCAATATATGAGTACTGAAATGATATGCTTTGATTATTTTTCTTGCTATGTTTTATAAATTTTGCATCTCAAATACTTCCCCAATACATGTGGTAGTAGTACTACTTGATTTTGATTGAAAAATATTGAGTGTCCCATTGTCACATGGTTTTTTTTTTTGAACTACAAAGTTCCCCACCCTCATGAATTTGGGAAGTATTTGAAATGCAAAATTTGAATGACTTTTTAACCCTAACAAAATACTATTTTGAAAGACAAATTAATGATAGTTGGACCAAAATATAATATTTAAAATAACATATATTATTGGAGCAAAAATATTAAAAAAATAAAATTGACATGATAAAAATCACATGTAGCATGAGAATTACTATTATATAAGAGCAACTCTAATGGGGCTAGCCAAAAATTCTAGGTAAAAGTGAAATTTGGCTCATCAAATAGTGCAATGGCTTGTCCACTAAACTTATCTTCTCCAAACACACTAGCCAAATTCATTAGCCATTTATTTTAATTTGTATTTTCTATTTTCATTCAAATAAGAAACACTCATTATACATGAATAAAAAAATTAAAAAGGGTGTTTGAAAGGGATGGCTCTCCATTTGGCTCTTAAGTTCTCACTTTCCATTTGGCTCTTAAATTTCTCACTCTCTGATATGTCCAGAAATATTCTGCTACAGTCAAACCTCCACGTCAGCGGCAAAGGACCCGGATTATCCGGAAAAGGAGCTTGTGGCCCACCGATCCCGAGGTCTTTCGAGTGCTACTGCTCGGGATGCTCGCACAGCCCGGGCATGCGGCGCAGCAGCTCTCCACGAGGCTCAGTTTGACAGCTAAGCCGTTCAGCAGTTTTCTAAATTAATTAGAAGACTAATGAAAAGTGCAAATAGTTTCCTAAGCCACTTAGGAAACCTCCCATGATTTATGCTCATCAAATTGTAATTAGATAGAGTTTCCTTATCTAATCAGTTGCCTTGTACGGGTGGTCTCTTGCATCTATAAAAGGGGCCACTCACCCCCATTAAGGGGGATCGCATTATTTTCCTAGAGAATAACTGTATACACTGATTTCATACGCATACACCCGGCCGGTATTACTGGTAGTGTTGCCCAATTATTGGCTCACCAAGCCCGCCGATGATTTGCTAGTGAAGCGCACTGATGCACCCTTGGACGTAGGTCACCTCATTAACGGGGCCGAACCACATACAATTAATTGTGTCACCATATCTTTCTTTTTAGTCTCTCTTACCAATTTTTGGCATCATCAGTTTGGCGCCGTCTGTGGGAAACGATAAGTTCTTCACCAACAAATTCCTTGACTGATCAACATGCCACCAAAGACGGGTAAGAAAAATACTGCTCCGGTCGGTCAGGAGATCGAACTTGCAGCTCGAGCAGCACGCCGCCTCCATGACCTCCGAGCAGGTGACAGCGGTGCTCGCGCAACTTCTGGAAGGCCAACAGCAAACTCAGCAGTAAATCGAAGCGCTGTTGGCCTTGCAGGATATCACGCCCCAAATTTAATTACAGATACCAATATGGTTATGGTATATATAGTGAAATTAATGAAGCTATGATGGTGTTAATATTTTAAATTACCACTTCCTGATAATAAAATACTTATATTTCATACTAAAATTTCTTAAAGAGAAATCTCTTATTACATTGCTTTTTATTCCAAACAGAAAGGAAGTAAACAAAAGAAACGATCTTGATCATTAAGCAGCCACTTTCCTTAGTTCTCACCTTCTGTCCCTGTCCCTGTAATTTTTATTTATAAAAATAATGAACTGTGGGCCCAGTAAGGATATAATTTTATTTATAAAAATAAATCATTGTGTTAGGAGTAATACATATATCAATACAAGTTAAATAAATTGCAGAATTAAATAAAGTATTTACCAGTTGCATATATTAATTATACCTGAGACTTACAACCCTGTCAAAATAAAACAAATTTTAAAGATTATATCAAGCAAGCACATAATGTTTATTATATCAAGGCTACAGCACCCCAGCCCAGCTCGAAAGGTGTATACCACCTACCAGCCCAGCTCGAAATAGGTAGTATATTAGTGCACTAACTGTGGAACTATCTCAGTCCCCGCCTCCTCCAAACAGACCATTCCAGTCTTATATTTTCAAAAAGGCCTCAGCCTTAACTGAATCCAAGAATTAATAAAGTAATATTCCGAAAAGAAAAATATTGAAATAATCCGAATACCTTAAGATGTAAAATTCAGTTCACAGAATAATTTTAATCAGAGTAAAATTTTGAAAGACAATTATGTGATATTAGATGAACCCCCTTTTAATTTAACTTGAGTTTCTAGTTTAAGTCCCAGTCCTTAAATGTAAATTTTAGATATGAGAAGGTGCATCGAAATAAAATGAAATTGATCAATTCTAGGTTGAACTCTACAAATCTAATAGAGTGATCATGTATATCTCCTTAAATGTGTACAAGAAATGTTTAAGAGATTGAATGGTTTGTTGGATAATTTTCAAGGGTGTTGGTCAGGGTTCAAGACCTACAGAATGCATATCATTAAATTTTTTTTTTCCATACATCAAAGGAAAGGAAAGAAGGAAAAAAAAAATTAAAGTAAAATTAAAGGGGGTTTTTTTTTTTTTTTTAACTTTTGGCAAGTGCAAGGGGTTGAACCCACAATCTGGACGGTTTGAAGTAAAGCCCAACCCACTCTGTCAAATAATTTCTTTGTTCTAAATGCCAAAATAATCTTATGAAAGCTACTGGTGTGAAAAGAAAGAAATTAACAAAACGTACAAATAATTTCTTTGTTCTAAATGCCAAAATAATCTTATGAAAACTATTGGTGTGAAAAGAAAGAAATTAACAAAACGTATAGCGAGTTTTGAACCTAGGATTCTTGTTTGGGTACCGTCTAAGCTAACCATTCAGCCAACTCAACTTTCAGTCACTATGTTACCAAAATAAATACTAATGTTTGAATACTAAATACATAACATAGACTTATTCCGGCGTCTTCTCTGGCGACGGTCGCCGGAAAAACGCTGTTACTGAAATTTGATCATTTCTTGCTCGTTTTTAATCCATTTTTGATATTGTTTCTTCCAAAACGATCCCAAGAACATGTTTCTAATACTTAAAACTCACTATTCTAAACAAGTTTTATGACCCAAATTTTAAAAAAATTACCACAAGCTATATAAAAAAAATACTAATAATACTAATTTGGGGTTTTAAAATCCTTACCTGATTCAGCAACAAAGCTTTCTTCTTTTAAATTTTTTTTATTACTTCTTCCTCTTCTCGTCTTTTTCTTCTGTCCCCCTTTTCTGTTTTTTTTTTTCTTATATATGGTATAGTAGAATAGTATATGCCTATTTATATAAATCTACTGGCAGCCTATTCCTCTCTCTTATGATTGCTTCAGATCTTCATAGCCCTGGAAGAAGCCATCGTCGAAGCTTCCTCTCGGGCCCCAGCTACCGTCACCTCTGCCAGTTCCTTCTCCTGTGCCTCCACCGCCGCTGCGTTGGCCCGAGCAGCCTCTAGGTCGGCCAGGGCTGTAGCCAGCTCGGCCTGAGCAGTGCCAAGGCTCAAGGCCAAACCCTTCACCTTGTCCTTCTCCACGGCTAGAGCGGTCTCTCTGGCCTCTGAGGTCGCTAGCTCCTCGGACAAAGCGACTTCAGCAGTAGCGGCCCTCTTGACCAATGAAGGTAGGAAGGACTCAGCCCCAGCGGCCATGCATCCGACCTGCGAAGAAGTGAAAACCAACCGGTCAATAAACAGGCACTGTTGATAAAATAATTGAAGAGAAAGAAACAGAGGCAAAAAAACTCACCATGTGAGAGAGGCTGTAAAACCAGCTCTGGAAGACCTCGAGGGACATGTTTTCACATGCCTCTACTTGGCTAGGGAGCAGACCGGGTTTCACCCGCTCCCTGATCTCGGCCAAGGCAGCCATCGGTGCCACGGCCAGCAAGGTCACTAACCTAAAAGGCAAAGAGTAAATGGCCCTTAACGCAAGGTGACACTCTCTCAAGACTACCCCAGAAACTCCCGCTCTGTTCAGCTTCCCTAAGGTGCCTCATGACTTAAAGAAAGAACATAACCTAAGGAAGAAAAAGTCCCACTCCCGTTCTAACCTAAGTGGGTTCGCTCTCTCTAGCCTCGCTCAAAAAAGAAGAGAAAAGGGGAAAGAGAAGGAAAAGAGTGATGAACTGAACCTGGAAAGGAAAGACTTACAAGGTTTAGCACAGAAAAGGGATCGAGAATCTTGCTCGGGATCTTGATCGCTCTCAAACCGCTCGATAATCTATATATTTGCATCAAAGAGTTGAGGAAATGGACAAGTATCCTTTATATAGGAACCACGGACATTTCAGATCAAAACAAATCCAACGACTCATACGCTTTCCCGTCTAAAGTGGCTGACAGTTGTCACCTCGGGCACACGAAGCATCGCCTCAAAAGGCGCGCGTATTAAATGTACGACGAGACGGTTCGGTTATCACGTAAATGTCTCGGTTACATCCACGCTGGCATCGTTTAATCCTGACTAGGCCAGTCACAAGCTGACACGTGGCAGAGGTAGGACACGGGCCCACAAGGCCACCGTTCGGTCCATACCCCGGATGACCACTGCTACCGGTCCCACCCCGGATAGAGTCCTGACCTCTTATCGGGCGGTTCCTCAGAAACAGTCTTAATTTTTAAACTTCATCCGATGGGACATCACATCAACTTTGAAAATGGGGGGTAGCTGATACGCCCAGAAATATTCTGCTACAGCCAAACCTCCACGTCAACGGCAAAGGACCCGAATTATCCAGAAAAGGAGCTTGTGGCCCACCGATTCCGAGGTCTTTCGAGTGCTACCGCTCGGGATGCTTGCACAGCCCGGGCATGCGGCACAGCAGCTCTCCACGAGGCTCAGTTTGACAGCCAAGCTGCTCAACAGTTTCCTAAATTAATTAGAAGACTAATGGAAAGTGCAAATAGTTTTCTAAGCCACTTAGGAAACCTCCCATGATTTATGCTCATCAATTGTAATTAGATAGAGTTTCCTTATCTAATCAGTTGCCTTGTACGGGTGGTCTCTTGCACTTATATATAAAAGGGGCCACTCACCCCCATTAAGGGGGATCGCATTCTTTACCTAGAGAATAGCTGTATACACTGATTTCATACACATACACCTGGTAGGTATTACTGGTAGTGTCGCCCAATTGTTGGTTCACCATGCCCGACGGTGATCTGCTAGTGAAGCGCACTAACGCACCCGTGGATGTAGGTCACCTCATTAACGGGGCCGAACCACATACAATTGATTGTGTCACCATATCTTTCTTCTTAGTCTCTCTTACCAATTTTTGACATCATCATTCTCCATTTTGTTTAGTCATTTGGCTCTTCCATTAAACCATCTATTTTTCAATTTCACTAGACAAAATGGTGGTTGGAAGGGATGATTCTCCATTTGCCTCTCTCATTAGAGATGCTCTAAGGCAAATATATGTTGTATGCATATACTCCCTCCGTCCCTTTTTTTGAGTCCTGTATTTCATTTTGGGATGTCCCAAAATTAGTGTCCACTTTTCTAAATTGGTATATAATCTTTACTTAGTTATCAAAACTACAATTTCTTGAAATCTACACCAAAACAAAATTTAAAAAATTATTGTAATAACTAGGGACAATTATAAAAAGTAAGTATAAATTTTTTATATCTCCTTAATAAGTTGAGTTCTAAATGTGGACTAAAAAAAGAGACGTAGGGAGTAGTATTTAAGTGAGTGTTGGATAAAATGGCCACTGGTTTCAGTGATTCAGAAGAGGCTGCCAAACATAAAGGACAAAATGCCGTCAATGTAGGGGAAAGTATAAAAGTTCCGACTTTTCCAGTACTGCTACAATAAAATCGTACTTCTTGGTGGATGGCAGAATTAAAAGCTATAGCTATCAAATCAAAATAAAAATTAGGGGAAAAAAAGAAAAAGGAAAGGGGTAAATTACACTTACCTCCCCTCCCTTGAGTATATGTTAATTATTGAAACATCTCTCAAAGTTTCTAAGATTAAACTAAACCGCAATGGTGTTAAAGTTTCATACAAGACTATAGATTAGGGATGGTAATGGGACGGATTTTTCGGGTTCTCCGTCCCGCCCCGTCCTGCTCCTAATAGGTAGGGTATGAGGGGGGCTTAATAGGGTTAGGGGATAAGTTGAAAAAAAAACTGCACTATTGGAGAAAAAAATGCATTAAAAAAGTAGCTTTTTCAATTTGTGTACCAAAAAAAAAAATCATAATCAATCGAGGCGGGGCAGGGCGGGGTCGGAGACCCCGAGTGCGGGGCAGGGCCGGGGTCGGGGAGAGGTACTATGCGGGGCGGGGCGGGGGGGGGGGGGGGGGTGGGGGAGGGTTTTCTAAAGCGAGGTGGGGGCGGGGTATGGGGGCCCCGTCCCATACCCGCCCCGTTGCCATCCCTACTATAGATTTAGCCTTGAAATAAAATACATTTATTTTTCAATAAAAATCAATATATTATAAAATGACAATTACATCCCTAAAATTAATGCCCTTAAAACAAAGAAAATAAATTTTGATTATTATTTGAACATTTTAAGTTTTTAATTTTTTTTTACTATTAAGGGTAAAATTATCATTTCAAAAAGTTTTAGCAGTAAATTAACGATAACTAATAGAAATGATGTTTGAAATAAGAATCATCCACAGTACGCATCCAAAGACGGCAATACCAACTCGATTAACACTAATGGATGTTTGTCAGCACACTCAAAACTTCCTTTTTCTTTTTATTATTATTATCATAATTGAAATGGCAAAGAAATGGTGTGTTGTCAAGCACTTATTGATGCCGTTGAGTTCGCAGCACCTATATTGCGGTACGATATGCACTCATTGAACAAAAACAAACCTCAAAAGGAAACTAGTATAATTTCTGAAATTATGAGGGAGTCTTTGTAATTAGAATATACATTGAGGGAGGTCAGTGTAATTTACCCAAAGGAAAGTAGCCGTACTAGCCTACCAGGGGTGATCAACGTGGGAGATGGAAGTCCCATCACCTTCCTCTCGACGGTGGAGAAGCCACGACGATTGCATTTCCAATTTTCCAGGTTGTACTCGTGGCACCGTCTACACCATGCAAACACTTACACATCACAAAAGTCCCACTCCCCTCTCTCTCTCTCTCTCTCTAACTCACTCTCTATATGTACTCTTTCTCACTCTATATATATATATATATATCCACTCCACAATACCCAACATATGATATTTTCTGTTTTATTCCCTATACATACAAACATCCATGCAATCCTAAGACGAGCTACACTCAATCATATTTTGGCCTCTTTCTAAGGTTATATTTGGATAGGAATGGGGCGAGCACCTTGTTGTGAGAAAGTGGGACTGAAAAGGGGAAGGTGGACAGCTGAGGAAGATGAGATCTTGACTAACTACATTCAAACTAATGGGGAAGGCTCTTGGAGATCATTACCCAATAATGCAGGTACCAAATGTGTGTGTATGTGACAGTGTGTTTGTGTGTGTGTTTTTTTTAGGCATGTATGCTAGTTCTTGGATTTAGTGGGGAAAGAAAAGAAAACATAGAAGGAAACACTTCCTTTATTCGGTTAACAATGAAAACGAATAGTAAAATAGGAAAGAAAATGGAAAAAGTTGAGAAATATATTATAAATATTTTTTGATATACTGAATCATTTCCATTCTGCTTTCCATATCTAACAGTTATTTTTTCGGTTATAAAATAAATGTGTATCTTTCTTTTTAGATGTTCTAAAATAAGTGTTTACTTTGAAAGTTAATGTAATTATTATAATACCTTCACAATAAAGACAAAGCATCATTTTCTAGAAGAGTGTGACAAAGAAAGTCAATGTCACATTAAGGGTAAAAAATGAGAGTGAAAAAATGAAAGACAAAAGAAATAAGTATATTTCACATTTCTTAAATTTCTTAAAACAATGTGCAAATTGATAGTAGACACTTATTTTGAAAGAGAGAGAGAGTATATTTTACGAATTTTAAATTCTTAATATTATTTAAATATTAAGAAAAATAGAAGAACAAGTTTCTTTCTTGTTGTCCCTTTAATTTTTTCCTCACAAAATTCGTGTAGCGAACATAGCTTGAGTATTAGTGAAAATGACTTAAACAAAATTTTAATTATCTAGAGTTTTTGTTTGATCTTTCCCATTGTTATTATTATTATTATTATTATTATTATTATTTTTATTTTTAGTTTTGGTGACTAATCTTTGCGCTAATATTTGTTTAATGTGTGGATATATTTTATAAGGGTTGCTAAGGTGTGGGAAGAGTTGTAGACTAAGATGGATCAACTACTTGAGATCTGACGTTAAGAGGGGCAATATAACACCAGAGGAAGACGATATTATAATTAAGTTGAGATCATCTTTGGGAAATAGGTCAGCCTAAGCATTCCTATTATTTTCATTATATGATGGAAGGAAAAATATATGATAAATTTTTAGAGCATCAACAAACATACTCGCTCAATTTTATAGCGAAAATGGCTAAAAGTTATTGTAATTAGTCATGAGTTTTTGCTGCAACTATGCTCTTTATAGTATAAGATGAGACATAAATTTTTAGATTAAAATTGGTAACTACAATGAACTCTCTCTTTCCTCATACGGGTTCCAATTGTTATACTTTTAATTATTTTAATTTTGACAGGCTTTCCAAATACACACACTTAATCTCATCACATTTATCTAGTACAATTTGTACAAATAGGGCTCTCTATTATGGGGAGTCATTTGGAGAGTGGTTGAAGCACCAAAAAATTACCATGACTCTCTAAAACAACTTTAAAAAAATAAAAACATGATTAATTGAAGACGCTCTTAGTAATTTATAATTTGAATGTATTATTCATCTGAGTTGTTGTAACTTGGAGTTATGATACCATTTGTAAACAGTCGTTTTCAAAAAATACATTGGCTTTTTCTTCAAATGGTGATTGTAAAAGTCACAATTATTTTTTATACCAATATAATTGGGGTGGAAAATGATTGTTCTTAATAAAAAAAAATATTTGTTCCGCAATCAGAAACATATGTTTTGTATGCTTTTGGTCATCTTGATGGGAACAAATGTTCATTATCATGGAACAAATATTTCTTGTTGAGTAGAATCATTTTTCACCAAAACCACTCCATTGTAGGTATATTCAAACCACTTGAGCGTTTGGGTGAACTTAGGAATTCTCCTAAATGTTGTACTATAATACATACAAAATGTTGGATGTTATTCCCTCCGTCTCGTAATAAATGTCTATTTTCTTAAATTGGTATATATACTCCTTCCGTTTCAAAATAAGTGTTCATCTTTCTTTTTTTGGATGTTCCAAAATTAGTGTTCACTTTGAAAGTAAGCTAAAATTTTTGTATAAACTACCTATAATACCCTCAAAATAAAGACAAACATTATTCCTAGGATAGCGGGAAAATGAAAATGAGTAAGAAAGTCACTATCACATCAAGGTCACATATTTTTAAAAATTCAATAGCACAAAGTACAAGCATTTAAAGCTATGTATAGAAAAAGTGGATGATTTACTGTGTGGGTCTAATATTTTTCGGTTATAAATGAATTGTAAAAAATCATTATACCCTTATTGCACATATTTTTAAAAATTCAAATACCACAAAGTACAAGCATTTAAAATTATGTATAAAAAAAATAAATAATTCACTGTGTGAATTAACATTTTCCGGTTACAAATGAATTGTAAAAAATCATTATACCCTTTGCTTTAATCTTCCAAAAATATCAATTTACTTCTTATTATTGTCCTCTTTTTTGGTAACAACGTAACTCATCCCTATTTTAGATTATTGTCTCTTGTACCAGAAAATATTTGTCTCTTGTACCAGAAAGGCAAAAAGAAGAAGAAAAGATACTGTCGTCTAGTCAGGAAAAAGTCACTACTTATGATGAGAGATACATTTAACAATTTAAGTAGATCCAAAAAGGAATTCTATAAACTACCCAAAAAAAGAAGAAATTTGATATAAAAAAAAAAAGAAGAAGGTTGTTTTTGGCTAAACAAGAAATCCATTGTATTTTTTTTATTAAGAAAAGAATCTGTTCTATAAATTAAGTATATTATATGTTGGTATTATTTTTTTTTTTTTTTCCTTTGGGGGTACATAAATACATGACCAATTATCTTGGACTTAAAACGGTTTCTTTGTTAAAATATAATAACTTTAGTTATCAAAAAAAAAACAGAAAAATAAAAAAGAAAGATAAAAATTGAGACTTAGATTAAAAAATATCATATTTTAAGTATTTACAAACATGCCCCATAAAGTAGTATTAATTCGGGGTCACTCAAAAAACTCAAGTTTGAATTAAATACATGAGTCTAACAATGTAGGTTAAACTTTAACACTTTAGCTATTCATAATGTTCCACGTGAAGAGTCAACTAATTTTGACATAACAGAGTAGAATCATGAACTACAATAAGGGTAATGTTATGTGCACGTAAAGATTTGAACTATTTGTTTCGGCACCTGTATTCATGAAAATTACTGAAATAAATGACTCACATATTTATATGCGCACTTTATGTGCACATTTTAGTGCACCAATCATTATTCCTACAACAATGGGACTATTAAATATGCAAAATATATACACGATTAAAATAGGTAGTCCTTGAAACACAGTAATCTGTCGAACTAGAGCTTTAATATATACAATCAAAATCACAGGTTAGTCTAAAAACATAGACAATTAGAGCATGATTAAATAAGTAATTAAGTTGTTCCATCAATTTTGGGTACTTAAAAATTGTTTTTTTTTTTTTTTTTTTAAAATTATTTACAGGTGGTCTTTGATAGCGGGTCACTTACCTGGAAGAACAGACAATGAGATCAAGAACTACTGGAACTCTCACTTGAGTCGGAAAATTCAAAGTTTTAGGAGATCCATCTCCGAAGCCCCACCATTTTTAGCGATTGATTCGGCTAAATCAAGCATTAATGCACCCAAGAAAAAAGCTGGCCGAACCAGTCGATCCGCCATGAAGAAGAACAAAACCTACAGACCCACAAAGTACTCTCCTAAATTACAAGAAAAGCCCAAAGAGAGTGAAATAACCAATCTAACCTTGCCATTAATGATGCCCACTACACCAATATTAAAAAATGAGAGCTTGTCGAGAACCATTACAGCTGGGCAGCTGGAAAAGAACAACTATTTTTTGGACCCATGTGAGACAGAAGAAGGAAGGTATAACGTCCAAGTTATCCCAAGTCCATGTGAAAATTCTGATCTTGGAATGTTGGAGGTGAGAGAGAGTTTGTTCTCTGAGGAGAGAGAAAACAATAGTTTAATGATTTGCCATGGTCCAGAAGATAGGTCAGTTGAGTCTCTAGAGAGTTCAATGTTGTGCCTTAATTATGACATTATGGGGGAGGAGTTTCTGGATGGTTCAGGAGGAGTTTTCATAGTTGGTGAGGACAAAGAGAGTAATGAAATGATCATGAGTACTGAGGAGAGACAAAGTGAAGTGAAAAATATAAACCAAATGGCAACATGTACAAGTCTAGAGAGTACTGGTGATTGGGATTGGGGTTGGGATTGGGATTGGGATTTTGTTTTTAAAGGATTTGGTGATATTGAAGATCAGCCATGGGATGATGAAGAAGAGAAAATGTTGACTTGGTTATGGGAGAGCGATAATTTGGAAGAAGAAATTGACAGTGAGAGGCAAAAAGCTACGGTTGAATGGCTTCTCTCTTAATTAGGCCATGGTTTCGTGAGAGTTAGGATTGCATTTTTTGGGAACCGTGATTGGAACTACAATTTGTTGTACCCAAATTGTGAGGTCTTAATTTTTTTTGTTTTGTTTTATTTTTTTTGGGTTCAACTTATTCCCCATTATATGTTCAATTATTTTGTGTACGTTGCACTCAAAAGAATTAGAGATTGGTGCGTAGGGCAATTAGGTCAATGCTGTGCTTTCTAAATGTTTTGTCCATTGTAGCCTATGTAGTGGTACATCGTTCATTATCAAAGTTTGCATTGTACAAATGTTCAAGTATGTGGTTCAACAGTAAAAGTATATTTAGGAATCAAATTTATAATTGGGAAGCTTAGCAGTATTCCTTTGTTTAGCCACTTTTGTTTGTGAAAACTTGAAAGTTGTAGTAATGCTATACATATTTCCCAATTTTAGTTCTAATTTTTTTTTTTAATAATTATACCATATACTATCGATAGTATTATACACGATAACATGTGATATAACTACTAAAGTATTTGAATTTCAATTTTTGGAATTTAAAATTGAGAAAGCATAAAGTTATTTACTGATCACTTGACGGAAATGCTGGTTGAGGCTTGAGACATGATATGGTTGAAAAATTAAATTTTGGATCCAATCATTAATCATTATTTTGTTGGAAATGATTTGAATATATCGACTCTTTTTTTCCTGTTTTTTTTTTTTTTTTTTTAAGAAACGATTTGAATATTCTTTTTTTTACAGAAAAGATTTGAATAAACTCTTGGAGTCCTTTTATTTGAGTATAAACAACCTCATTCACATAAAGTAATGTGACAAGATAAGTCCCACCGTTCTTTTTTACAGTTTTTGGAATGCCAAAACACATAGAAGTTTAAATGTCCTTTTGAATCCTGATAAAGTTCCATGTAGTTCTTACTGTTTACTAGTGGAAAATTTGGCAAAGAAATAATATGTTAATTAAGAATTTACTTGCTGATACGTTCAGAAATATCCTGTTTAAAACCCAATTGTCATGTCAGCAAGAAAGCCCGGACAAGTCGGGATGGGAGGTTGGGGATCCGTACCCCACATCGAGCGTTACCGCTCGGGAAGATCAATCAGCCCGAGCGTATTGCATGGCGGTCATCCAGGAAGTGTATCACGGGTGGAACTCTCCAAGCAACTTCCTTATATGGCCCGAACTATATTGATAGGGAATGGGTAGTTTCCTAAACCACTTAGGAAACTCTCCTAAAAATCATGTAAATCTATTGTGATTAGATTAGGCTTCCTAATCCTATTGACTTACCATGTAAGGGTGGACTCTTGCATCTATAAAAGAGCCCACCTATCCTCTCTAGGGGGATCCGAAAAATAATCTCTCTAAGTACACAAGCATTTACGAAGAGAACTCACCGATTACACGCATACAGCTGGCCAGTATTACTGGTAGTGCCGCCCATCCTTGTTGGCTCACCAGGCCCGCCGGTGATCTGCTAGTGAGAGCGCATAGACGCAACCGTGGACGTAGGTCACCTTGTTAACGGGACCGAACCACATACAAATCCTCGTCTTACCATATTTTCTGTCTAACTCACTCTTACCAATTTTTGGCATCATCAGTTTGGCGCCGTCTGTGGGAACGACACAGTCTTCTCATCAACAAAAATCTTTGACTGATCGACATGCCGCCAAAGAAGGGTAAGAAGACCGACAACCCCGCCGACTCAGCCGGACAGGAAAACCTGCAGATCGAGCCGCGGGCCACCTCCATGACTACCGAACAGGTCACGGCGGCATTGGAGCAGCTCCTGGAGGGCCAGCGTCGAGCACAACAGCAGATAGACGCGCTTATGGCCCAACGTGAGAAGCGCCCTGCGTCAGAGAATCGACCTGAGAAAAGCGTTCTCGTCAGCAAGCCGGCTCGGGTGCGTGGGCATGCACGATCTGCTCCGGTGTCCCCACCAGACCGGGAACGTCCCGCAGATGGAGAGCGCAGCCAGGCTACTAAGCGCACTCAAGGGGCACCTCGGTACATCCCTCGTCGAGCGCGCCGAGCGGAGGATGACAGAATCATCATTGATCGGCGGCGCGCAGCCAGGGCAGAAAAATCCGGACGAAAAATCCGGGAATCGGTCGACGATCCACCCGTCCTGAGCCGAGGGGACCTTAGGCACAGGCTTACCCGAACCCACAGTCGGGTACTATCTCTGAGGTCGACGCACTTTGAGGAGGAGGCCTCATCGTCCGACCCCACCTACCGTTCAGACACGGATAGGAGAGCAGGGCGAAGTGATGTCAAAGCCCAGGTCGAGGAACTGCAGCAGCAGATCGAGAGGCTAAACCGCAAATCCGGTCACGACCTCACTGATACGGAGACGGAGTCGCCCTATACCGCTCGGGTGACCCAATTTCCTATTCCGCGAAAGTTCAAACCCCCGCATCTCAGCTCATACGATGGCACGGGAAGTCCGGTAGACCACATCCGTACCTACAAGGTGCAGATGGCATTGGTCACCACGATAGACGAGTTGCTGTGCCTGGCTTTTCCCAGTACCCTAAAGGGGTCGGCCGCCCAGTGGTTCCACGCATTGAAGCCCCGAACGGTTGACAACTTCAGAGCCCTCGACAAACTCTTCATTAGTCAGTTTATCGGGATGTTCGACCGGTCACAGCCGGACACCCAGCTGTTGACCGTCAAACAGCGCAAAGGGGAATCCTTGAGGAAATATGTGGACCGTTTCAATCAGCAAAGGCTCCTGATCCGCAACCTTAACGAAACGGCCGCCATCATAGCCTTCTGTTCAGGAGTTCAGCACACCAAAGTCGCTACGTCGTTCCATCGTGATCGACCGGCAACCCTGGTGGAACTCTCAGAGAGGGTCGGGAAGTACATAGATACCGAGGAGTTCCTAAAGGCGAAGCGCGCTGGCCAAACGGAGGACGAATCCCCCAAGGCCAAACGCAAGCGCGAAGGGTTCGAGAAGATTTAGGGAAAGAAGCCGAAGCAGGATCAGAGAGATGCAAGGGATCGGCCCCAGACTACTTTCACGCCACTTTCCCGCACGATCCATGAGATCATGGCCGCCGCCGAGGCGCAGACACTACACCATTCAGCCAAATTTCTAACACTGAGGTTTTTGGTTTTCTAACGGTAATTTACCATTACAGATTTGTAACGGTAAATTTCCATTAGAAATTTAGCTTTCCGTTAGTAATTTACATTGGTTTGGTAAATTTAATATTGTAATGGGTTTAAAAAATTGTAAATATAAATCCAGTGGCATATTTGTAATTAAATAAACAGAATTAAAAAGGCAGTGGTAGTTTCGTAAATAAAATTGTGGCATATTTATAAATAAAACAAAGCAAAATTTTTGCCCTAAATTTTCCCCCAAAAATTTCCCTCCTATTTCTTGTATACACCAGCAAGCCACTAGGCCATCGTCTGCTCCATCTCCAACACCAAGCCTTCCTCTTTTCTTCATCTCTCCACGCCGCCGTCGCCGCCAGTATCAGTCATGCTGGGATCTACAATAAGTTAATTCATATTTTCCAGCACATTCTCTCTGTCTCTCTCTCTCTCTCTCTCATCGTTTATCTCTTTTTTCTTCGTTGAGGATTGATTAGGTTTTTACGGAAGATGATTCGCTCCGTCGAGGATTGATTTTTGAAACCCTAATTTGAAGGTAGCAACACCATCGCAGTCGAACTCATCTAATCTATCTACTGCTCTTCTATTAAGGTAATTAGAAGTCGATTTGGATTTCCATTTTCGATATGAAGATCATCTGGAATTTAATTTATACTGAAGCTCTCAAAGTTGAGTTGAGTTGAGTTGTATTGCTTTTCACCTTTAAAAAGGTTCATAAATTCAAAAGATTTCCCAAATGTTCTGCTTATTTACAAGCTAGTACTGATTGTACATATCTGTCAGTGCTATCATTTTTGTGGCAAGCCTAAAGAAGAATAAATTTTGATTCAATTTTCTTGAACTTTCTTGCCATTATTGTGAAAGAAGAGATAATATGTAATGCTGTTTATTCATCATTAAGGAGTTGATTTGAACCATTTAATATGTAATGTTGTTTATTCGTCATTAAAGAGTTGATTTGAACCATTTGAACTACCAATGAATTTTACATACTTCATCGTATTTTCCATTTCTTTTAGTTATTAATTAATGCAGAGCTTCAATAGTTGCGTGAATCAAACCATGTTTCAGTTATATCAACAGAGTGGATGACCTCTTATAATTTTTTTCTTCCCAGATCCAACCTCTGTGGAGACATTACTTCGAAAACACAGAGGGACTTATCTTTGTGGTTGATAGCAATGATGGAGATCGTGTAGTCGAAGCAAGGGATGAGCCAGAATGTTGACTGAGGTAATAGAAAGCTCCAAAATTCTTTACGGTCTTGTACTAATTAGGTTTTGTTTGATTTGGGTTTCTGTTCTAATTCGATTTGGGATTCTGTTCAAGTTCGCTGATCAATTGTACACTTTGTTCTCATATATGTCTAATTGTCTATGCTCTGATGTAAATATTACTCTTAAGTTTATCCATATCAATCTCTGCATTTTGTTTGGGTCATTTTTTTTAAAAAAATTATATATATATATATATAACATTTTGAATTGTTTAATAGTAAAATGCTCATTTGGGTAAATTGTATCGTGCTGCCTTAATGAAAAGCCTAGACTGTTCCAACTGTGCTGTAGTGCTGCCTATTGGGATGTTTTTCCTTGAATATGATCTTTCTGTTGGAGATAAATTTCAGTGCGACTAACAGCGACAAATCCATTAAGGCAGCACGATACAATTTACGTTAAGCTATGCAATAGAAATTTTAATTTGTATCACAAGATTCTGTAGCTTTACTCACGTTCTAGGGCTGAACTACCAAGGAAAAGAGGTGGTTTTAAGTTGTGAAAATGCTGCTGTGTTAGGTTTTTCGAGTGTTTGGTGTTTAGAGTCTTGTAATGAAAAAGATGCTGAACTGTTCTGTGCGTGTGTGGCGCATGCGGGTGCTTTGCCGTCAGCAAAAAAAATAAAAATAAAAAATGCTGAACTGTTCTGTTTGAAAAGAAATTCGGAAAAATGTAATGAGAGAATTAAGAGAGGATCGTGTGTGTGTGTGTGTGTGTGAGTGAGAGAGAGAGAGAGAGAGAGCTTGATTAAGTTCCATAATCGAATAAGCAGTAGAGTCGAAGAGTCTTTGGTTAACTAAGAAAAAATGTTAATAAACTTATTATTATTTTTTTTTGGGAGCTTTACATGGAGATGCGGAAACTTTTTAGAGAGACACAAACTGTCTAAATGTTTCCTCACATAATAGGTAAGTGAAATTGAGCTTGAACTTTGCCATGGTAACAGTCCCTGAAGCTACTGAGCTGGATTGCAACCCAAGAAAAGATGCCTAACCCAAACTCAAAGTAGTTGAAGAGTTAGTTTGGAAACTCTAACCAAAGCTGCAACTTTAGAATCTAAAATATCTTAAAGTAAGCTTAACACATGAATACACTCCTTGAATGTCTCAACTATTTTCCGAAAAAAAAAAAAAGAATGTCTCAACTATTTCGACTGAGAATTGGAGATAATAACACCTATAACTGAGGAAACATTTCATATACCCCTGAAATCCCAGTTAAGGAGTGTTCTTTTCATGGATTTCAGGATGGATTTTTCCGTTCTTTTTGTTGCATGCGCATATGGTTTGCGTTTTGGTTGCAAGTACCCTGATTTGTTGCCAATGGCTAATTTACTCTGCTTCTTAATATGATTTTTGTTTATAAAATATGTTCTTTGGCCTGGTTTCTGGTGGATTTATGTTCTTTGGCATCCTTGTGTCTTCGTGATAAACTTGAGCTTCTATACTTAATCTTAAAACCCACAGAGCCTTGCTTAGTTTTACATTTGAAGTTTATTATGATTTTATAATGTCTTATTCGTCCTTGGTTTTATCAAAATTTTGAATCGCATTTAAGCTGTACTTTTTGTACAATGGGCTGTCTTGTGTTGTTGCTTGGCAATAAAGAGGATTCGCCTTTAGACAATCTTTGGTTGTGCTGGTTATTTTGATCGAATCTGATCCTAGTTTGTAGTTATCTTTGTAAGCTCGGCTCTCTTCGTTTCTAGAACCTCATCTCCGAAACAAATGTTTAGACTTTCATCTTTGCAAGTTATAACATACTGCATGGTTATTTTAAAATTTTAAGTTTGAATCAAACAAACAGTGCCTTAACTAACATTGGTCTTCGGTAGTGAGTTCCCTCTTTCTCCATTGAGCCTTACAACTTATGCAGACCACCAGAAAGATCCGCACGAATCTCTAAAGTCTGCCCTCCATTGCATCAGATAGTGTTCAGGTTAGTAGTTTTTTGGTTTTGCATGTATAATATGCTAATAATCAGACCACCTCTCTCATTAATCCTGCAGTATATCAGAAAACTACTCTTTTTGGATCTTGACAAGTCTTCCATCGAGCACGTGCTGAGATAACTTCGTAAGCTACCATGGAGTGAAGGTTCACAAGGGAAAGTATGGACATATTCATTTGATTGCTTCATTTACTGCTGGTCTGAGTCGCTATCATGATGAATTTGCAGTTACTGTTGTTGACGAGGTGGTTTTTTATTTATTTATTTGTTCCCGCTTTTCCCAAGTAAATAAATGTATTGTTGGGTATTAGAATTTTTTCTCTGAAAACATTATTTTGATTGCTAAAAAGAGGATCATATTCTTCTTGATGTGCTTTGGCAGGCAATGTTCTAAAAATGATTAGTTCATGTTACGGCTTTCTGATTCAATTGTCGGGTCAACCAGAAACGAATCGTGATGTCATAAACTTCTGTATATTAAAAACTTTACAGTAATTGGATTAGCTTAGTGTTGAACCAGATTTGTAGCTTTTTAACAAAGCTGTTTTTCTAGCTTTAAAAAGAATCAGATTTTTTTTTGAAAAGCTGAGAAAAAACGGATCCAAACAGTCGCATTTCTTAAACAATCATTGTTGTCCCTTAGAAAGCTGTCCCAAGCAGGCTCTTAATGTATGAAGCTGGTGAATCTACTGAGACGTATACAATAGAACCTCACTCAAAATGCTCTGAGAGTTTGGTTGTTTTTGGATGAGTATTGTATCTTATAAGATGTACTTTTTCTGGTGTAGATAGTATTCTTTTGATTAAAGTTGATCGAGTCCTGAGGCCTGGTGGATACTTCTTATGGACTTCACCACTTATATGCTCGGGCTTCCCTTTGCGGCAATGAGTATTGTATCTAAATATTTTGGATGCTCTCTCTCTCTCTCTCTCTCTCTCTCTCTCTCCACTTACTGAAAACCAGAGCTAGCTTTTAAAGGAAACAAAACATACTATGCTGGTGTTACCGGAATGAGTTTCCTAAGTCAGTTCCTTTTTCTGATTCATATTTTATTTTAATTATTTTTTGAACCATTTTTAATTTCCTTTTGGTGTTTCACTTCATAGAAGGAAGAGAAGAATCAAAAGGTTTTTTATCAAATCTCTGCCAGGTATATCCCTTGTCCCTTGTGCTTATTTTCACTAACTTTAATGCTTTGGATCATAGAAGCGCTATATTGACAGTTTTGATTAACAACATTTTAGTACAAATATATTTTTCATGTATAGGCATTGATTACTAGATATGTGTGTGTATATATAACATCTACAAGTTTGCATTAGGATTTTAAAGAAAGCTCGTAGTAATGCTTGTGCACTTTCAGTTTCAACTTTTCAAGCTAGGCCCTGTTCAGTCAATATACATACCTGAACCTTCAGAATTTGGTAAGGAGGTAAAACTTCTCTTTTTGGTTAATAACTAGGAAGCAAACTGAAATAGGGTGAAAAAAAAATGTGTCTCATAGCTTCCTCTCTTTTTGGCTCCTAAAACATTTTGAAAAGACTTCTACCATGGTTTAACCATAAAAAGACTACACATTTTGAAAAGACTTCTACCATTTTGAAAAGTCTTTTATAAAATTCGTAAATAATTATACTTTTGGAATTTTCATATTCTGTCCGCGCTAGTCCATGTAAAATGTGATTCTGCACAACTTTCGTCTAATGGAATTTTTCTCAAATCCGCACCGTTTGGGCAGAAAAATAACATTTCAGCAGCAGTTTTTTTTTTTGACAGCAGTTTTTTTTTTTACAGCAGCCCATGCGCTCGAGTTTAAATCCTAAAGTTTAAACATCGATACATGCCTAATCAAGTCCGAAACAACATACAACACGAGTCTAGACCAAACGGAACTTCATACGCTCAAAATTTATGAAAACCGAGAAGTGAAAGAGATTAAAAGAAAAAGAGAGGGAGTTAGAGAGGGAGAGAGATTGAGAAGGAGAGATAGAGAAAGGGAAAGAGAAGGGGAGTTCTAAACATGCACGCACGTGTAACATTGTTTTCGGAAACATTTTAAAGTACTAATACAACATAATTAAAAGAAAAGAAATACTCGAGAAATAGATGTTGGAAAATTTATTGATATAAACAGAAACAGATTCTGGATTACAACTATTGAAAACAGGAAAAATTACAATTGGATAGAAATCAGAATTACAATATGTAAACAGAAATCAAAACTGAAAAAAAAAACTGAATTAAGATCAAACCGAGGCCTGTGAAGTTTCACAGTTTCCTTAAAACAGATTCGCCGCCTCACCAGAAGTGCTTGAGGATATCTCCGGCGTCTGTCTCCCAGGATACAGCGACAATAACCAGCAGTACACAAGCACGGTGTTCGACTGCTCCGGCGAACCAACTATGTTCTATGTCTCTTTCAGGAAGGAATATTGGAAGAGAGGAAATAGCTCTTGTTTTTCTGACTCTGAAAATTTCTGAGGAGAAAGCTCAGATTATATAGGACTAAGGGGAGAGAGGATTCATTGGATGTACATTATGAATTTGTGGATTCATCCATGTATGTACATTATGAATCTATAGATTCATCCATGTATATACATGAGTACATTATGTATTTGTGGATTCATCCATGTATGTTGATTATGAATCTATAGATTCATCCATGCATATACATGATTCATCTATGAATGTGCATTATCCATGAATGAGAATAAATACATTCATGTATATACATTTCCCATGCATTTCCCATGCATTCATGTATGTACATTATATAAATGTATTTAATGGATTAATTTCTCATTCACTCAATAATAATTTTGGACATGTAAATATCCAAAGTTCATCTCCTCATGGAGGAGAACACAAATCCACAAGGACCCCATTCAAACTCTAAATGGTTCCCACATTCATTTGACCTCAAACATGTCCAAAAACACATATTAATCCAACAATCCCCCACATGAATGAAATTAATCGAAACGGTGTGAGACAGCGTAGACTCGACAAGAGAGAGAGCACAACGGATCACTCCTGCAAAGGATAGGTAGCTTTTGGCTTTGAACCTTCCCTTGTGACAATCTATCAGATTTACTGGCTGACCAGTGAACGTATAGTCTTGAACTGATTGCCATTAGTGTAAACAACCAACAGACCTCACACAGGAGCTTTCCAAACATAGTTTAGTTCTTACACTTGTGTTCATTTTGGCCTTGAACACTCGCCTGGTTCAGTAAATGTTTATCAAAGAATTTTGCCATTCTCAAATTCTTTTAGAAGCGGCCCCACTTCACATTCACATAGGTGACTATTTAGAGTATCCTGCTATACTCCGCTTGGTTACCAACGCACATAGTCATTAAAAGCTAAGCTTACCCTCACACCTGTTGGGTTTGTGCCCTCAAACCATTACTTTCTGTATGAGACATTGACATTTTAATATATGGATATCAGCTTTACATTTTATTGTGTATGTTCTTTTCATGAGATGATTGTTAATCCTTAAGTATTATAGTAAGTAATTCGTGTGTGTATGAGATGCACACAAGTGAGATACGAATTACTATTCTTTAATACTTAGAATGTGTCACAGTGGATGATGAGACTGGATACCTCATCAAGTCTACACTGTAGCATAATTAACTACCATTGGATGGAGTGATTAATCTCAATCACTAGAGTGTAGCTCTTAGTTGATATGCTAGTGCTTATAGTGCATTGACGGACCTGAGTTTCCTATTGACGCTTAAGACTGTCAAACAGTCAATAGGAACTCATAACTTGTATAAGGTACGTGTTCTCAATCTTGAGACGATTATGAACACAGACTGTGGATATGACTGCTTTGATTTACCAATCAGTGAGGTCTATAAAAGATCAACACTTGGGTATCTTGGGTATGTCATATTCATAGGGTTGTGAACATATATTGTCAAGATAGAATCTACCCTCTGTTTCAGAGTAAGCATTCCCTTGAGAATGTCACCAAGTCGATTACTGAGTACTGCAGTCTTGTTGATAAGAGTTATCAACATGTTTGGTAATCATGAAGGGTGAATGGGACTCAAGGAATACAAGAAGTAATCATGATTCAGGTTGACAGTAACAGTTATCCGATTACCTGAATATGATTACGAATGCTGACGGTAGAGGGACATTAGTACAACATACAAGTCTAGTTATCGCTTCGGATATGTTCTTTTGCGTTGGAGTTCAGTTATCGTTTTATAGTAGAGTAAACTTTAACTGACCAGTTAGTTAGTTTGCTGATCAAAGAGTTTGGTCATGGTAATTAACAAACTGGTCTGAGCCAACAATAAAGAGCCTAGGAGGTCCCACTCTTAGCTCCGCAAGGATGCTTGGAAAGATGCTTGAGGATGATGTCCAGACAGGTTCGATCGATCGAAGATGTCTCGATCGATTGAAGTCTGCAGGTTCGATCGATCGAAGGCACTTCGATCGCTCGAAGTCTAGGTCGGTTCTGGGAATCTATAAATAGGGCAGCTGCGTTCTGGAAAAGGTTGTTCGTCGTTTTAAACGTCAGAAGCTGCAGAAACTGTTTTGGAGTCCCAAAACCTTCTCTATCCTCTCCATTAGGGTTCCCACCAACCCTAGTCTTTCTGGCAGGCATCCGCAGGAGTCATAAGGGTGAAGATCATCTAGTGGAGGCTGCTGGAAGTTGAAGATCAGAATTGGGTTCAAGACACTAAGGTATAACTCGTGTCCCCTCTTGTGCGCATATGTAGAATTGACGAGTAGTAGATCCGGGCATGCCAATAAAGTTTCATAACTTGATTTTTCCGCTGCGCGTTTAAACTTTCCATTTAAACCTGTTTTTCCAACAATTGGTATCAAAGCCACGCTCGTTTGGATCTATAGATGCGGTTTTTGGAACACTATTTTGATTTGAATGTTGATTTTAGAACTGTTTTCGAAACTGCATCGTCACAGATCTGTTTCTGCAGTGTTATCACAGCAGTATACAAATCTGTGATTGCATTGGATGCAAGATGGGTTCGATCGATCGAAGTAGTCTCGATCGATCGAACGCTCTGTACTCGAGCGATCGAACAGGTTTCAATCGATCGAAACCTTCTGTTGTTCGAGCGATCGAATAGAGTTCGATCGATCGACACAGACTCTTTGTCAGGTTTTCTGTTTCACAGTTTTAAAAGTATTTTGAAATTAAAAGTTTAATTTTAACGTATTCTGCAAAATTTTTAATCATTCTGTGAAATAGAATGTTCAAGCGATTGAACAGTGTTCAATCGATCGAAGGTTCGAGCGATCGAACGGTCTTCGATCGATCGAACTATGACAGAGAAGTTAGATGCTGTTTTGAGTTCTAATTCAGTATGTAAAGAGTTTATATACTGTGTGAATCAATTAAGGGTTCCAATAGTTATATTTTGTTATATATATGCGTGGATGTGTGTTCAACTAACCTTTTGCAGCAAAAGATTAGTCGCTATCTCCTATGGCGCCAAGAGCATTTAATTTTGTGTTTGAATGTTTTTAGATTGGTGTGTTATTTTAAGTTTGGTTTGGTTTTAAGGCATATGTAAAGGGCGCTGCGACTTCAATCCTACGAAAAGGAAAGTCGTACCGGTTTCCCTAGCCTTTTATTTTGTTGTTGCTATTTCTATTTCTAGATAAATTGTAAGCTTCAAAAGAGGCATAGGTTCAATGTAATAGAATTAGAATATCCATGAAGATGGAGCAAGGAGCCGTTGTCCATGAAGATGGAGCTGGAGGCGATCAAACCAAAAGCAGGTTCTATGGAGATAGAGCCATGGGAGATAGAGGCATCGTTTGGATGTCTTTTATTTCATTTTAGTTTTTTGTTTTATGTGCTTTGTTTGTGATTGGCGTACAATACATTGTTGCATGCACGCAAAACAAGTTTTCTAAAATAAAATTCAAAAACCGTTTTCAACACATTAGTAAACATTAGATGTTTATGGGAAGTGTGTAGAAACAGATTTTCTCAAAAAGCAAAATCCTTTTTTACTAAATCTAGTGGGAGAGGGTCTTATTAATTACACCCACGATCTTCCATTAACGGTTCACTGTAAGATGAGTGATGCATTCTGTGTCACCTCGCCAGGGGTGATCATTCCATACGGAGGATGCATTACTCATTGGTTACTAGATGTGAACTTCTTTTGATAAGGATCAATCAGACGTGTTAGAGGGTGACCACCATACGGAGGCACTACTTGAGACGGTTGTGATTGGATCCTAGTTAATGGTACACACTAGCTAAGCTATGGATAAGGGATCCCACACGGGGCATTATTCAGAAACTTAGAGATCAAATAGGTTCGGAAGTCATAACTTGTTTTGCAAGAGTTGCATAGCGGATAAGTTATGATAAATTGAAAGATCGAACATTGACCACCACACGGAGGCTTTATTCTTTCGTTTCGATATTCCGGCGACTTAGTTTTAAAATAAGAGTTTTAAAAGGATTCTTTTATTTCAAACTGTCAAATTCTGATATCCACATTTATTTTGTTTTGATTTTTTCAGTAAATCATAATGTCTGGATCTGCATTTAGTCCACTTGCCACCATACTCACTCAAAACAAGTTAACTGGAAACAACTACACTGAATGGAAACGTAATCTTGACATCGTGTTAACTGCGGAGGATCACATATATGTCCTCACCACCCCATGCCCCGAAGAACCCGCTGCAAATGCTTCGGCTGCTGCTAGACGCGAGTTCGATAAATGGAAAAAGTCGAATGGGATGGCTCGTTGTTACATATTGGCTTCTATGGCTAATGTGTTACAACACCAATACCAGTCGAACAATTCCGCCAGTGACATTATCGAATCCCTGAAAAAGATGTTTGGGGAGCATGGCAGGCCTGCCAGACAGGTAGCTATGCAGAAGATAATGAGTGCTAAGATGTCGGAAGGGACTCCAGTCAAAGAACATGTTTTGAAAATGATTGGTTATTTAAACGAGCTGGAGACCCTAGGTGCCAACATCGATGCACAGACCCAAGTTGATATGATCCTCAATACGCTGTCGCCATCATTCGCTCAATTTAAACTGAATTATAATATGAATAAAATGGATTTTTCAATGAGCGAATTGATGAGCTCTTTATTGGCAGCGGAAGGGGTGATCAAACCTGGGGGCAGCGTTTTAAACGTTGAGAAAAGCGCTTCCTCTTCCCGATCTATGCCGAAAGGAAAGAAAGGGAAGAAGAAGGCTAGCACTGGTGGTTCAAGTGTTGGACCAGTCCCTAAGATTGCAAAATCTAAGGGAAAAGGTAAGGGCAAAGGGAAGGTGGGTGGCCAAGGCAAAGGAAAGTGTTTCCAATGCGGTGAGAAGGGCCACTGGAAGAGGAACTGTCCAGAATTCTTAGCTACAAGAGTTCAAGGTATGATTGAATCACATGTGATTGAAGTAAGTTTTATAACGGATACTTCAAACACTTGGTGCATTGATTCTGGTGCGACTAACCATATCTGTAATTCATTGCAGGGGTTCAGATCAACCAGGAAGTGCAGTGATGGGGAAATCGTACTTACTCTAGGTTCTAGCGCAACCGTTTCTGCGGTTGCTATAGGAGTCGTAGTTTTAGAATTTCTAGACAATAAAGTTTTGATTTTATCAGATGTACTTTACGTTCCTTCAATGAGACGTAATTTAATTTCAGTTTCTAATTTATCGAATAATGGTTATTCTTTTAATTTTGGAACTGAAGTTGTGATTAAAAGAAATCGTTCTTTTATATGTTCTGGTGTTAAATCAAATGGTTTGTATGTGATTACTCCCAATATTTCTAAAGATTCTTGTATGGAACTTAATAACTCAGTGGTAACTGTACCATCTAAAAGAAAGAGACCTTCCGCTAATCCAACAAAGCTTTGGCATATGAGGCTTGGTCATATCAATCTAAATAGGATTGGCAGACTAGTCAAAGAAGGGGTCTTAGGCGATTTGGTTCTCGAACCAATAGAAGTCTGCGAGTCTTGTTTAGAGGGTAAGATGACCAAAAGGTCCTTCCCTGCAAAGGGCAATAGAACCAATGCATTGTTGGAATTAGTTCATACTGATGTGTGTGGACCAATAAATATTAGAGCAAGGGGTGGTTATGAGTATTTCATAACATTTACTGATGACCACTCTAGGTATGGATATGTGTACCTAATGCAGCACAAGTCTGAAGCCTTTGAAAAGTTCAAAGAGTTTAGGGCTGAAGTGGAGAAGCAATTGGGCACACATATCAAGGCCATTCGATCTGATCGAGGTGGCGAGTACCTCTCTAATGAATTTATTGATCACCTCGTACAGAATGGGATTCTGTCACAGTTGACTGCACCTGGCACGCCTCAGCAAAATGGTGTAGCGGAGAGAAGGAATCGGACTCTTTTAGACATGACTAGGTCAATGATGAGTTATTCTGAGTTACCTTTATTTCTTTGGGGTTATGCTTTGGAAACCGCTGCTTACATACTAAATCTAGTACCAAGCAAATCTGTTCCCAGGACACCACGAGAGATGTGGATTGGGCGCAAGCCTTCTTTGCAACATCTCAGGATATGGGGATGTCCGGCACATGTGCTAAAAGGAAAGATGAGCAAGTTGGATTCTAGATCGGAAGTATGTTACTTCGTGGGGTATCCAAAGGGTACTTATGGATGGTATTTTTATGATCCAAGAGAACAGAAGGTGTTCGTCAGTACGAATGCTATTTTCTTGGAGGATGATTATATCATGAACCATAAACCTAAGGGAAGGATAGATCTTAGAGAGATAGAAGGAGAGCCCTCAGTCCAACCCGTAGTTAATAACGATGTAAATCAGGAAAACACCACTTCTTCACCTATTTCCGCACCAGTACCTCGTCGTAGTGGGAGGATTATCAGCCAGCCTGATAGATACATGTTCTTAGGAGAAGTTTTTGAAGCTGTCTCCATAGAATCTGAATCAATCCTACCACATACGAAGAGGCAATGGCTGATGTTGATTCAGCTCATTGGGTTAAAGCTATGAAGGCTGAATTGGAATCTATGGATTCTAATCAGGTCTGGGATCTTGTAGAACTTCCAGCCAATATTAAACCCATTGGCTGTAAGTGGGTCTACAAGAGGAAAAGAGGATCTGATGGAAAGGTTGAGACCTTTAAGGCAAGGCTTGTTGCGAAAGGTTATACTCAGAGGGAGGGCATTGACTATGAGGAAACCTTCTCGCCGGTGGCCATGCTCAAGTCCATCAGAATACTCTTATCCGTTGCTGCATGCCTAGATTTTGAGATCTGGCAGATGGACGTCAAGACTGCATTCTTGAATGGCAATCTTGAGGAGGACATCTATATGCAACAACCAGAAGGGTTCATAGCTGGTCGGAAAGATAACTTGGTATGCAAGTTGCAAAAGTCCATTTATGGGCTTAAGCAGGCATCCAGAAGTTGGAACATACGATTTGACCAAGCGGTCAAATCGTTTGGTTTCATACAGAATCTGGATGAACCTTGTGTATACAAGAAGAGTGAAGGGAAAGTGGTGGCTTTTCTTGTGCTTTACGTTGACGACATTCTACTCATTGGAAATGATGTAGCGGCATTGTCAACGGTCAAGGTTTGGCTAGCTAGTACTTTCGATATGAAGGATCTAGGAGAGGCGAGCTATATTCTTGGGATAAAGCTCTTTCGGGATCGCAAGCGAAAGATAATGGGATTATCTCAAGCTGGTTATATCGATAAGGTGCTAACTAGGTTTTCAATGGATAATTCGAAGAAAGGTTTGTTACCTTTCAGGCATGGTTTAGCGTTCTCCAAGGACCAGTGTCCAAAGACACAGGAGGAGAGGAATCGCATGACAGGAGTTCCCTATGCTTCTGCAGTGGGAAGTCTCATGTATGCGATGTTATGCACTAGACCAGATATCTGCTTTGCTGTTGGCATGGTTAGCAGATATCAGTCGAATCCGGGTCCAGAGCACTGGACAGCCGTTAAGCACATTCTTAAGTACTTGAGAAGAACTAAAGATTACATGCTTATGTACGGTGGTAGTGAGTTAATTCCAGTGGGATACACTGACTCGGACTTTATGTCAGATAAAGATTCGAGGAAGTCGACGTCCGGTCATCTCTTTACCATGGGAGGTGGTGCTGTCAGTTGGAGGAGCATTAAGCAGAAATGCATTGCAGACTCAACTACAGAAGCTGAGTATGTGGCTGCTTGTGAAGCCGCAAAGGAAGCTGTTTGGCTCAAGAAGTTCCTTATGGAACTCGAGGTGGTACCAGCGTCGCTGTCGCCTATTACGCTTTATTGTGATAATAGTGGGGCAGTGGCTCAGTCCAAGGAGCCAAGGAACCACGGAAAGGGAAAGCACGTAGAGCGGAAATATCATCTTATCCGAGATATTGTTCAACGTGGAGATGTGACTGTCACCAAGATTGCCACAGCTGACAATCTTGCTGATCCGTTTACAAAGGCCTTGCCACAGAAGGTCTTTGATCGTCATCTAGATAGTCTAGGTCTTAGATGTAGTTCTGAATGGTTATGAGTGCAAGTGGGAGTTTGTTGGGTTTGTGCCCTCAAACCATTACTTTCTGTATGAGACATTGACATTTTAATATATGGATATCAGCTTTACATTTTATTGTGTATGTTCTTTTCATGAGATGATTGTTAATCCTTAAGTATTATAGTAAGTAATTCGTGTGTGTATGAGATGCACACAAGTGAGATACGAATTACTATTCTTTAATACTTAGAATGTGTCACAGTGGATGATGAGACTGGATACCTCATCAAGTCTACACTGTAGCATAATTAACTACCATTGGATGGAGTGATTAATCTCAATCACTAGAGTGTAGCTCTTAGTTGATATGCTAGTGCTTATAGTGCATTGACGGACCTGAGTTTCCTATTGACGCTTAAGACTGTCAAACAGTCAATAGGAACTCATAACTTGTATAAGGTACGTGTTCTCAATCTTGAGACGATTATGAACACAGACTGTGGATATGACTGCTTTGATTTACCAATCAGTGAGGTCTATAAAAGATCAACACCTGGGTATCTTGGGTATGTCATATTCATAGGGTTGTGAACATATATTGTCAAGATAGAATCTACCCTCTGTTTCAGAGTAAGCATTCCCTTGAGAATGTCACCAAGTCGATTACTGAGTACTGCAGTCTTGTTGATAAGAGTTATCAACATGTTTGGTAATCATGAAGGGTGAATGGGACTCAAGGAATACAAGAAGTAATCATGATTCAGGTTGACAGTAACAGTTATCCGATTACCTGAATATGATTACGAATGCTGACGGTAGAGGGACATTAGTACAACATACAAGTCTAGTTATCGCTTCGGATATGTTCTTTTGCGTTGGAGTTCAGTTATCGTTTTATAGTGGAGTAAACTTTAACTGACCAGTTAGTTAGTTTGCTGATCAAAGAGTTTGGTCATGGTAATTAACAAACTGGTCTGAGCCAACAATAAAGAGCCTAGGAGGTCCCACTCTTAGCTCCGCAAGGATGCTTGGAAAGATGCTTGAGGATGATGTCCAGACAGGTTCGATCGATCGAAGATGTCTCGATCGATTGAAGTCTGCAGGTTCGATCGATCGAAGATGGTTCGATCGATCGAATGTTCGATCGATCGAAGGCACTTCGATCGCTCGAAGTCTAGGTCGGTTCTGGGAATCTATAAATAGGGCAGCTGCGTTCTGGAAAAGGTTGTTCGTCGTTTTGAACGTCAGAAGCTGCAGAAACTGTTTTGGATTCCCAAAACCTTCTCTATCCTCTCCATTAGGGTTCCCACCAACCCTAGTCTTTCTGGCAGGCATCCGCAGGAGTCATAAGGGTGAAGATCATCTAGTGGAGGCTGCTGGAAGTTGAAGATCAGAATTGGGTTCAAGACACTAAGGTATAACTCGTGTCCCCTCTTGTGCGCATATGTAGAATTGACGAGTAGTAGATCCGGGCATGCCAATAAAGTTTCATAACTTGATTTTTCCGCTGCGCGTTTAAACTTTCCATTTAAACCTGTTTTTCCAACAACACCATGCAGGTATCACTGTTTTATCATTAGAAATGGGCTGGAGAGCATTTCTCCTCAGTGATTCTCTTAAGGTACATGAAATTAGGTTGTCCCTTTGAACCTAGATCTTGGGATCTCCAGTCAACTAGGTTGGGTTTCCATTCCAGTCCCTTGTAATCGTCATAGGCTTTAGTCCCATTCCTCTAGATGATTTATCAACTAACTCTCGATTTAACCCTTTGGTTAGCGGATCCGCAATATTGTCCTTTGACTTTACATAGTCAATCGTGACAATCCCACTTGAGAGTAGTTGCTTAATGGTATTGTGTCTACGACGAATACGTTTAGACTTACCATTATACATATTACTTTGTGCCCTTCCAATAGCAGATTGGCTATCGCAGTGTATGCAAATAGCTGGCACAGGTTTTGACCATCTAGGAATATCTTCTACAAAATGGCGAAGCCATTCAGCCTCTTCAGCTGCCTTGTCTAGCGCAATGAATTCAGATTCCATTGTCGATCTAGCAATACAAGTTTGTTTTGAAGATTTCCATGATACAGCTGCACCACCAAGTGTGAAAACATATCCACTTGTAGATTTTGAATCTTTCATATCGGATATCCAGTTTGCATCACTGTATCCTTCCAATACAGCTGGATATCTCATGTAGTGCAATCCCTGATCACGTGTATATCGTAAGTACCGTAGTACCCTTACTATCCCTTTCCAGTGTTCAGCACTAGGATTACTAGTGTATCTACTCAGTCTACTAACTGAATAAGCAATGTCAGGCCTTGTACAACTCATCAAGTACATCAAGCTTCCTATCACTCGAGAATATTCTAGTTGAGAAACACTCTCACCAATATTCTTGGATAGGTGTAGACTTAAGTCCACAGGCGTCCTGGCTACACTTGTATCAGACTTGCTGAATTTCTCTATAATCTTGTCTATATAATGTGACTGTGATAAAACAAGTCCATTGGTATTTCTAGAGATCTTGATGCCCAATATAACATCAGCAAGTCCCATATCTTTCATGTCAAATTTAGAATTCAACATTTTCTTAGTGGATTTAATGATTTTAACATTACTACCCACTATGAGCATGTCATCAACATAAAGATATAAGATGACATAGCCTTCATTCGTGTCTTTGACATAAACACAATTATCACACTCATTGATTTTAAACCCACTAGAGAGTATAGCTTTGTCAAATTTTTCATGCCATTGTTTTGGAGCTTGTTTCAAGCCATACAATGATTTAACAAGCTTACACACTTTATTTTCTTGCCCTGGAGCAGAAAATCCTTCAGGTTGTTCCATGTAGATTTCTTCATTCAAATCTCCATTAAGGAAGGCTGTCTTAACATCCATTTGATGTATTTCGAGACCTCGCAAAGCTGCGATCGCAATAATCATACGAATGGAAGTTATTCTCGTAACAGGAGAATACGTATCAAAGTAGTCTAGACCCTCCTTTTGTCTATACCCTTTAATGACAAGCCTTGCCTTATACTTATCAATAGTACCATCCGTCTTCATTTTCTTTTTAAAAATCCACTTGTAGCCCAACGGCTTACAACCAGGAGGAAGATCTACCAGTTCCCAAGTATGGTTTTGTAGGATAGACTCAATTTCACTCTTGATTGCTTCTTTCCACAATGGACCATCTGGTGATCTAATAGCTTCATTATAGCTTTGAGGCTCACTTTCTATAACATAAGTTAGAAAGTCTGGACCAAAAGATTTTGAGGTCCTAGTGCGTTTTCCACGTCTAGGCTCAACATTAACATCATCTTCTTGGGTTTTACTAGTTTCCCCAACAGTCTCAAATGTGCGTTTTTTAGAAGTATATTCCTCTTTACAAGGAAATATATTCTCAAAGAACGACGCATTTCTAGACTCCATGATCGTGTTCTTGTGTATATCTGGGTTTTCAGATTTGTGTACAAGAAACCGATACGCACTACTATTATGTGCATAGCCAATAAATAAACAGTCAACAGTTTTTGGACCTATCCTCTCTTTCTTAGGAGTAGGTACAAGAACTTTTGCAAGACACCCCCACATTCGTAAGAATTTATATGATGGTTTTCGACCATTCCACTGTTCATACGGGGTTTGATCAACTTTCTTTCGAGGCACCTTATTTAAAATGTAATTTGCAGAGAGAATTGCCTCCCCCCATAAGTTCTGTGGCAATCCAGAACTTATTAACATAGCATTCATCATTTCTTTTAAGGTACGATTTTTCCTTTCAGCAACTCCATTTGATGGAGGCGAATAAGGTGCAGTGGTTTGGTGAATAATTCCATTTTGTACACAATAGTCACCATATGGTGCTACATATTCACCACCTCTATCACTTCTTAACACCTTAATCTTTTTCCCAAGTTGATTCTCAACCTCTGTCTTGTATAGAATGAACTTATCCAAAGCTTCATCCTTACTTTTTAGCAAATACACATAACAGTATTTAGTGCAGTCATCAACAAAAGTAATAAAATACTTATTGCCACCTCTAGATTGAACCATTTTTAAATCACATACATCAGTATGAATTAAACCCAATGGTTCAGTGCTTCTTTCAACTGATTGAAATGAAGTCTTTGTTAATTTTGCTTCAATACAAGTTTCACATTTCTCACTTGTGTCAATATGGAAGTTTGGTATGTGGTCTAATTTAATTAATCTTCGCAAAGAATTAAAATTAACATGTCCTAGTCTACCATGCCACAAATTGGAAGACTCAAGCAAGTAAACAGAAGAGGTACTCATTTTATTAATTTTTGGGAATACAGTCGCTACATTCAATTTAAACATCCCATTACACATATACCCCTTCCCCATATACATTCCTGCTTTGGTCAACACCACCTTGTCTGACTCAAAGACCATACGGAAGCCATGCTTGCTTAGGAGAGAACCGGATACCAAATTCTTGCGAATTTCCGGTACATAAAGGACATTGTTGAGAGTTAGCTCCTTTCCTGAAGTCATCTTCAGAATTATTTTCCCTTGCCATTCAACATCTGAGGAGGCAGAATTTCCCATATACATCTTCTCACCATTAGTCATTGGTTCGAAAGAAGTGAACATAGCCTTGTCGGAGCATATGTGGCGAGTAGCACCAGTGTCTATCCACCATTCCCTTGGATTTGAATCCACCAAGTTCACTTCAGAGACCACAGCCGACAGATTAATGTCAGAGACATCCCTTGAGATAGAATCTAACTCAGTCATATTAGCTTGATTATTCTGGACTTTCTTTGGCAGGCGACATTCAGAAGCCCGGTGTCCAGTCTTGCCACAGTTGTAGCACTTGCCTTGAAACTGAAACTTCGGCTTCTTGGCGATACCACCTTTTGGCCCCATCTTGTACCCTTTGCCAGAAGGAATTTTCTTCTTCCCACGTGATTTTTGACCATGCTCAACCATATTAGCCTTGGCCCCAAAGTCCCCCAATTTCCTGTCAGCCCCTTTGTTGTCTTCTTCAATTCGAAGCCTTACGATGAGATCTTCAATCTTCATCTCCTTTCGCTTGTGCTTCAAATAGTTCTTGAAGTCCTTCCAAGCAGGGGTAGCTTTTCAATTATAGCAGCAACTTGGAAAGTTTCGCTTAAGGTCATCCCTTCAGCATGGATTTCATGCAAGATCACTTGCAGCTCTTGAACTTGACTGATCACAGTTTTCGAGTCCACCATTTTATAGTCGAGGAATCTCCCCACTACAAATTTCTTTGAACCGGCATCCTCGGTTTTGTACTTTCTGTCTAAGGACTCCCACAGTTCCTTAGCAGTGGTTTTAACACTATACACATTATAGAGTGTATCGTGTAAGCCATTCAATACATAGTTTCGGCACAGAAAGTCCGAGTGCTTCCAAGCATCAATAGCCAGCACAACCTCTCGGTCTTGTTCGTTTTCATTAGGCACAGGAGCCTCTTCCTTCAAGAACCTCGCAAGGTTCAAGGTGGTAAGGTAGAACAGCATCTTTTGCTGCCACCTCTTGAAATCCATGCCATTGAATTTCTCGGGTTTCTCCCCGTGGTTCACAGGAACCGTTTGGATTGAGGGAACCTTCACCGGTATGGAGCCAATCACAACGGTGTTGGAGCCAGTAGCACCGTCGGTTGCAGTGTTCACATTCTCATTTGCCATTTCTGAAAATTATCACAAGAGAAAAGAAATTAAATCTAATATATATATATTTATATATTTTTTTTCCTTTTCTCTCTTAATTTTAACAGTAGCAGATTTTTGTTTTCCGATTTTTGTTAGGAAAACGAATGAAATTTAAGATTCTGCCCGCGCTGTCCCAAGCAAAACTCGATTCTGCACACTTTACGTCTAATGTAAATTTCTCAGATTCTGCACCGTTTGGGCAGAAAACGAGAATCACAGTAGCAGTTTTTTGTAAAACGAAAACTGTGTTTCCAAAATATGATTTATGTTTTTGTTTTGAAAATTATCGAATCTGTTTTAAGATTGTTGGAAAATTTATTGATATAAACAGAAACAGATTCTGGATTACAACTATTGAAAACAGGAAAAATTACAATTGGATAGAAATCAGAATTACAATATGTAAACAGAAATCAAAACTGAAAAAAAAAACTGAATTAAGATCAAACCGAGGCCTGTGAAGTTTCACAGTTTCCTTAAAACAGATTCGCCGCCTCACCAGAAGTGCTTGAGGATATCTCCGGCGTCTGTCTCCCAGGATACAGCGACAATAACCAGCAGTACACAAGCACGGTGTTCGACTGCTCCGGCGAACCAACTATGTTCTATGTCTCTTTCAGGAAGGAATATTGGAAGGGAGGAAATAGCTCTTGTTTTTCTGACTCTGAAAATTTCTGAGGAGAAAGCTCAGATTATATAGGACTAAGGGGAGAGAGGATTCATTGGATGTACATTATGAATTTGTGGATTCATCCATGTATGTACATTATGAATCTATAGATTCATCCATGTATATACATGAGTACATTATGTATTTGTGGATTCATCCATGTATGTTGATTATGAATCTATAGATTCATCCATGCATATACATGATTCATCTATGAATGTGCATTATCCATGAATGAGAATAAATACATTCATGTATATACATTTCCCATGCATTTCCCATGCATTCATGTATGTACATTATATAAATGTATTTAATGGATTAATTTCTCATTCACTCAATAATAATTTTGGACATGTAAATATCCAAAGTTCATCTCCTCATGGAGGAGAACACAAATCCACAAGGACCCCATTCAAACTCTAAATGGTTCCCACATTCATTTGACCTCAAACATGGCCAAAAACACATATTAATCCAACAATAGAAAGAGATAAGAGGGAGAGATAAAGAACGAGAGGGGGAGGGAAGTTTAAAACTTTTGAAATGGTTTAAATAACAATCACAACAAATCCGGTAATGATTCCAACATCAAAAGAACGAAGCAACACAAGAATTCTCATGATCACTACTAAAAAAAAATGAATCCGGCAAGGATTCAAACGAAAGAGATCAACAATGCATAACACGAATCCGACTAGGATTCCAAATACAAGGGAAACTCAAACCACGAACAAAGCAATTATAATTATGTGAACTTAAGGAGATTCGACGATCTCAAAAAGTAAATACTTAATCCGAAATGAGTCTAACAGGTAGGAAAGCAAGGACTAGACACGTGTCCATTAAACCAATGAAATTCTTCAACGACAAAATACAAATTCACGAACAAGGGGTTTTGTAAAAACATAATCCAACATCTTAACGGTTCAGAACTCAAGAGATTTTGTAGCGCCTGTCCTGTCACTCCTGTGTCTGCTAAGCTTGTATTCCTCAAAAAGGGAAAAAACAAAATCACAATGTCACAATCGGTTTTTGTTGAGCTATTTTTGGTGGACAGGTTCTACAAACTCTAAAACTTCTGGGTGTGAAAATTCATTCTGTCACACAGCTCACAAAAATAACAGATTTTGTGCACCACAGAATATGCACACCCCCGATCATGCCATATGCACATCCGCACACAACACAGCATGGGCACAATACACGTGTACATCATCCCACGCCCACAGCACATGCGGACAGCCACACGCACAACGCACACACTCACTGCTTCGCACTCCATGCACACAGTGCCGACTACTTTTTTATGTTTGGTTTTTTACTTTTAGTTCGTGTGCTCTAATATTAATTGAAGTAATTGTAATTACTAATGTTGAAAGTTCGAGTTTTTATTACAACCACCTTCGAATGGTGGAAAGTAACTAAACAACTTTTGAATCAAGCAGAAACCATTCCAGGAATTGGAATTTTCTTTTGTGTTTTTGGCTAGGCCAGATTCATTTCATCCATGTATTGGTTCCCAACACGTGGTCGTGGGAACAAAATACAAAATAAAAATTCAGTGACACCACTCTTTTTGGTGCTCCCATCAACCACATGTGTTGGAAACCATATTTCGCAAATATTGGGAAATAAGAGCACCCTCATGTGATGACTAAAATTTTATGTAGCACCATATTTCGCAAATATTGGGAAATGGAGCTACTACTCTATGATTGAAGTTTTTTTTTTAACAACTGTATCAGTTGAAGAACACTTTTAAAGTATTTTTCTTTCTTCATTTCAGAGCAACCATAGTACTGCTAACTTTCATGGTGCCGCGAGAGCATTGGGTTATGTTAGGTGAGCCAGAGGCGAATCAAGTGTTCAATTTTTGTTTACGTTTTAGAGATGGGTAGTATTTTCAATAAGTTCAAGTAAGAAGTCCTTTAATCCGATCATATACTAATATGACAGCGACAAGCCCGACAACCATGATTTCAAAATCCTAAGAAAGCTTGTATTGCCTGATGGTTCTGTACTCAGCGTTAGATATGTCGACCGACCAACTCGAGACTGTCTGTTTAAGGACCCTGTCATGGATGGG
This sequence comes from Hydrangea macrophylla, assembly GCA_033977485.1. NCBI lineage: Eukaryota > Viridiplantae > Streptophyta > Magnoliopsida > Cornales > Hydrangeaceae > Hydrangea > Hydrangea macrophylla. The sequence goes on from CM066986.1 coordinate 2,306,885, forward strand.
AAAATGTAATATATATGTTCCCTGTCTTAGTGTCTCCTCTTGAAATTCTAAGGCTATGTTTTGTTTTTTATTGAGGGAAAAGAAAGAGAACCATAAAGGAAAGTGTTTTCTTTTGTTTGGTTACCAACGAAAATCATGACGAAAACAAGGAGGAAAAGATTTTGTTTTTGTTTTTTGTTTTTTATTTTCAAGGAAAAGAAAGTACAGTGGGACTGGGACCTGCGTAAGTCACGTTCCTCTCTTTTTTCTAGGTTACAGTAATATTTTGAAAGTTTTTTACTTTTAATGTTTTTGAAACATGAACGAAAACATACAGGAAATAGTTTTCCTTCTTGTTTTCCATTCCATTTTATTTTCCCTCAATGAACCCGCAAATCAAACAAAGCCTAAAAGTCAATAAATCACTTCATTTTAGCCAAAAGTCTTATATGTCTAACTTTTTTTTTGCTTGATTCTGCAGTCTTCTAAAGATATGGAACTTGAACAAGCTATGTGGAGTCGTAGGTGTTTTCAATTGCCAAGAAGCCGGAATTTGGCCAATGAAACAAGTTGATCCAGACACACAAATCTCCACATCCACCAATGATACAGTTGGGGAGCATATTTTAATATTTAGGTTTGGATTTAGAAATAGTTTTTATTCAAGGATAATTATGCCTATTTTGGATTATATTTTTTGTATTTAATATAGATTGAGCTTGTATTTATTATGGTTTGGATTTGAGCTTATTATATATATTTATAGTAAATGTGATATGGTTGTGATGGAAATTAGGTGCAAATAAAATTTGGGAGCATATTTTAGTATTTGTTTTTCATATTTAAAATAATTACTAACGGATAATTTCTGTTGGTATTCTTACACATGTGTTAGAAAACAAACCGTTAGTAATAATTACTAACGGTTTATATCCGTTAGTAATTGTCTCGAAAGTGTTAGAAAGTTACATGTTACATACCGTTAGTAATGAAATTACTAACGGTAATTTACCGTTAGTATTTTTGTATATAAAAGTGTTAGAAAATAAACCGTTAGAATAAATATTACTAACGGAATATTTCCGTTACGAATAATAAATTACTAACGGTAATTTACCGTTAGTAAACATATTACTAACGGTAAATTACCGTTAGTAAAAATAATTTTCCTAACGGAACATTACCGTTAGAAATTCCGTTAGAATTATTAGCCACGCTCTATTTCTAACGGTAAATTACCGTTAGGAATAATTTTACTAACGGTAAATTACCATTAGTAATGTGCCCTTTTGGTGTAGTGAGAGGCTGCTTCCGCAGCCAGCTAAACTCAGGGCCCCACCTGGTAAGAGGAACCGGGACAAGTTTTGCCGCTACCCCAGGGATCACGGCCATGAAACAGAAGATTGCTTTAAATTGAAGATAGCAATCGAGAAGCTGATTAAGCAAGGACTGTTGGGTTTGTGCCCTGAAACCATTACTTTATATAGGAGACATTGACTTTTTAATATATGGATATCAGCTTTACATTTAGTTATGTATGTTTCTTTCATGAGATGATTGTTATCCTTAAGTATCATAGTAAGTAATTCGTGTATGTATGAGATACATACAAGTGAGATACGAATTACTATTCTTTGTTACTTAGAATGTGTCACAGTGGATGATGAGACTGGATATCTCATCAGGTTTACACTGTAGCATGATTAACTACCATTGGATGGAGTGATCAATCTCAATCACTAGAGTGTAACTCTTAGTTAATATGCTAGTGCTTATAGTGCATTGACTGGCCTGAGCTTTCCTATTGACACTCAAGGCTGTCAATCAGTCGATAGGAACTCATAACTTGTGTAAGGTACGTGTTCTCAATCTTGAGACGATTATGAACACAGACTGTGGATATGACTGCTTTGACTTACCAATCAGTGAGGTCTATAGAAGATCAACACCTGGGTATCTTGGGTATGTCATATTCATAGGGTTGTGAACATATATTGTCAAGACAGAATCTACCCTTTGTTTCAGAGTAAGCATTCCCTTGAGAATGTCACCAAGTCGATTACTGAGTACTGCAGTCTTGTTGATAAGAGTTATCAACATGTTTGGTAATCATGAGAGGTGAATGGGACTCAAGGAATACAAGAAGTAATCATGATTCAGATTGACAGTAACAGTTATCCGACTACCTGAATATGATTACGAATGCTGAAGGTAGAGGGACATTAGTACAACATACAAGTCTAGTTATCGCTTCAGATATGTTCTTTTGCATTGGAGTTCAGTTATCGTTTTATAGTAGAGTAAACGTTAACTGACCAGTTAGTTAGTTTGATGATCAAAGAGTTTGGTCATGGTAATTAACAAACTGGTCTGAGCCAACAATAAAGAGCCTAGAAGGTCCCACTCTTAGCTCCGCCAGGATACTTAGAAAGACACATGAGGAAGTTGTTAAGACAAGTTCGATCGATTGAAGTATGTTCGATCGATTGAAGTCTTGGCAATCTAGATCGATCGAGAATGGTTCGATCGATCGAAGATTCGATCGATCGAAGATATTCGATCGCTCGAAGTCTAGGTCGGTTCTGGAAATCTATAAATAGGGCAGCTGCGTTCTGGAAAAATAGTTCGTCGTTTTAAGAATGTCAGAAGCTGCAGAAACTGTTTTAGAGCCCCAAAACCTTCGCCTTCCTCTCTATTAGAGATCCCACTATCTCTAGTCTCTCTGGGAAGCATCCACAGGAGTCATTAGGGTGAAGACCATCTAGAGGGAGCTGCTGAAAGTTAGAGATTTAGAATTGGATTCAAGACACTAAGGTATAAACTCTTGTCCCCTTCCTTTTTGTACGCATCTATGGAATTAACGAGTAGTAGATCCTGGGCTACCATTAAGTTTTATAACTTGACTTTTCCGCTGCGTGTTTAAACTTTTAACTTAAACCGTTTTTTTTCCAACAATTGGTATCAGAGCCACGCTCGTTTGAATCTATAGATGCGTTTTTGGAACACTATATTGATTTGCATGTTGATTTTAGAACTGTTTTCGAAACGGCATTGTCACAGATCTGTTTCTGCAGTGTTATCGCAGCAGAATACAAATCTTTGATTGCATGGGATGCAAGGCAGGTTCGATCGATCGAACATCCTCTGTTCGATCGATCGAATGAAGTTAGATTGATCGAGACAGATTTTTTGTCAGGCTCTCTGTTTCACAGTTTTAAGGTGTTTTGAAATTAAATTTTTTTTTTAAATCATTCTATGAAACAGAAAGTTCAAGCGATTGAACCGAGTTTAATCGATCGAAGGTTCGAGCGATCGAACGGTCTTCGATCGATCGAACTGTGACAGAGAAGTAAGATGCTGTTTTAAGTTCTAATTCAGTATGTAAAGAGTTTATATACTATGTAAATCAATTAAGTATTCCAATAGTTACATATATTTATTATGTATGTATGGATGCGTGTACGACTAATCCTTTTGCAGCTAGATTAGTCGCTATCTCCCATGGCACCAAGTCATTTGAATATTTTGTATTTGAATTGTTTGAGATTGGTGCATGTTGTAATTTAGTTTGGTTTGGTTTTAAGGCATATGTAAAGGGCACTGCGACTTCAATCCTACGAAAAAGAAAGTCGCACCGGTTTTCCTAGCCTTTTATTATTGTTGCTGTTGTTATTTCTATTTTTAGATAAATTGTAAGCTTCGAAAGAAGCATAGGACAAATGTAATAGAATTAGAAAATCCATAAAGTTGGAGCAAGGAGCCATTGTCCATGAAGATGGAGCTGGAGGCGATCAAACCAAAAAGGAGGTTCTATGGAGATAGAGCCATGGGAGATAGAGGCATCGTATGGATGTCTTTATTTTCAATTTTAGTCTTTTGTTTTATGTGCTTGGTTGTGATTGGCATTTAATTATATTGTTACTACTTGCATGCACATAAAACAAGTTTTCTAAAATAAGATTCAAAAACCGTTTTTAACGCATTAGTAAACATTGGATGTTTATGGGTAATGTATAAAAACAAATTTTTCTTTAAAAGCAAAATCCTTAATTTACCAAATCTAGTGGGAGAGGGTCTTATTTTGACACCCACGATCTTCCATTAACGGTTCACTGTAAGATGAGTCGTGCATTCTGTGTCACCTCGCCAGGGGTGATCATTCCATACGGAGGGTGCATTACTCATTGGTTACTAGATGTGAACTTCTTTTGATAGGATCAATCAGACGTGTTAGAGGGTGACCACTACACGGAGGCGCTACTTGAGACGGTTGTGATTGGATCTTAGTTAATGGTACATACTAGCTAAGCTATGGATAAGGGATCCCACACGGGGCATTGTTCAGAAACTTAGAGATCAAAAGGGATCGGGAGTCATAACTTATTTTTGTAAGAGTTGCATAGCGGACGAGTATTGATTAATCGAAAAATAGAAAATTGACCACCACACGGAGGCTTTATTCTTTTGTTTCGATATTCTGGCGACTTTGTTTTAAAATAAGAGTTTTAAGGATTCTTTTATTTCAAACTGTCAAATTCTGATATCCATATTTATTTTGTTTGTTTGATTTTCAGTAATCATAATGTCTGGATCTGCATTTAGTCCACTTGCCACCATACTCACTCAAAATAAGTTAACTGGAAATAACTACACTGAATGGAAACGTAACCTTGACATCGTGTTAACTGCAGAGGATCACATATATGTCCTCACCACCCCATGCCCCGAAGAACCCACGGAAAATGCTTCGGCAGCTGCCAGACGCGAGTTCGACAAATGGAAGAAGTCGAATGGAATGGCTCGTTGCTATATTCTGGCCTCAATGGCTGGTGTGTTGCAACACCAATTCCAATCGAATGATTCTGTCAGTGACATTATCACATCCCTGAAAAAGATGTTTGGGAAGCATGGCAGTCCTGCCAGACAGGTAGCCATGCAAAAGATAATGAGTGCAAAGATGTCGGAAGGGACTCCAGTCAAGGAACATGTTTTAAAAATGATTGGTTATTTAAATGAGCTGGAGACCCTAGGTGCTAACATCGATGCACAAACCCAAGTTGATATGATCCTCAATTCGCTGTCACCTTCATTCGCTCAATTTAAACTTAACTATAATATGAATCAAATGAATTTTTCAATGAGCGAATTGATGAGTTCTCTTTTGGCAGCGGAAGGGGTGATCAAACCGGGGGTCAACATTTTGAACGTTGAGAAGTAATCTTGAGAGGTGAATGGGACTCAACGTTTGGTAATCATGCGAGGTGAATGGGACTCAAGGAATACAAGAAGTAATCATGATTCAGGTTGACAGTAATAGTTATCCGACTACCTGAATATGATTACGAATGCTGAAGGTAGAGGGACATTAGTACAACATACAAGTCTAGTTATCGCTTCGGATATGTTCTTTTGCGTTGGAGTTCAGTTATCGTTTTATAGTAGAGTAAACGTTAACTGACCAGTTAGTTTGCTGATCAAAGAGTTTGGTCATGGTAATTAACAAACTGGTCTGAGCCAATAATAAAGAGCCTAGGAGGTCCCACTCTTAGCTCCGCCAGGATACTTGGAAAGACACATGAGGAAGTTGTCAAGACAAGTTCGATCGATTGAAGTATGTTCGATCGATTGAAGTCTTGGCAGTCTAGATCGATCGAGAATGGTTCGATCGATCGAAGGTTCGATCGATCGAAGATCTTCGATCGCTCGAAGTCTAGGTCGGTTCTGGAAATCTATAAATAGGGCAGCTGCGTTCTGGAAAAATAGTTCGTCGTTTTAAGAACGTCAGAAGCTGCAGAAACTGTTTTAGAGCCCCAAAACCTTCGCCTTCCTCTTTATTAGAGATCCCACTATCTCTAGTCTCTCTGGGAAGCATCCACAGGAGTCATAAGGGTGAAGACCATCTAGAGGGAGCTGCTGAAAGTTAGAGATTTAGAATTGGATTCAAGACACTAAGGTATAAACTCTTGTCCCCTTCCTTTTTGTACGCATCTATGGAATTAACGAGTAGTAGATCCTGGGCTACCATTAAGTTTTATAACTTGACTTTTCCGCTGCGTGTTTAAACTTTTAACTTAAACCGTTTTTTTTCCAACAATTGGTATCAGAGCCACGCTCGTTTGGATCTATAGATGCGTTTTTGGAACACTATATTGATTTGCATGTTGATTTTAGAACTGTTTTCGAAACGGCATTGTCACAGATCTGTTTCTGCAGTGTTATCGCAGCAGAATACAAATCTTTGATTGCATGGGATGCAAGGCGGGTTCGATCGATCGAACATCCTCTGTTCGATCGATCGAATGAAGTTAGATCGATCGAGACAGATTCTTTGTCAGGCTCTCTGTTTCACAGTTTTAAGGTGTTTTGAAATTAAAAATTTTTTTTAGTATTCTGAATTTTTTTTAAATCATTCTATGAAATAGAAAGTTCAAGCGATTGAACCGAGTTTAATCGATCGAAGGTTCGAGCGATCGAACGGTCTTCGATCGATCGAACTGTGACAGAGAAGTAAGATGCTGTTTTAAGTTCTAATTCAATATGTAAAGACTTTATATACTGTGTAAATCAATTAAGTATTCCAATAGTTACATATATTTGTTATGTATGTATGGATGCGTGTACGACTAATCCTTTTGCAGCTAGATTAGTCGCTATCTCCCATGGCACCAAGTCATTTGAATATTTTGTATTTGAATTGTTTGAGATTGGTGCATGTTGTAATTTAGTTTGGTTTGGTTTTAAGGCATATGTAAAGGGCACTGCGACTTCAATCCTACGAAAAAGAAAGTCGCACCGGTTTTCCTAGCCTTTTATTATTGTTGCTGTTGTTATTTCTATTTTTAGATAAATTGTAAGCTTCGAAAGAAGCATAGGACAAATGTAATAGAATTAGAAAATCCATGAAGTTGGAGCAAGGAGCCATTGTCCATGAAGATGGAGCTGGAGGCGATCAAACCAAAAAGGAGGTTCTATGGAGATAGAGCCATGGGAGATAGAGGCATCGTATGGATGTCTTTATTTTCAATTTTAGTCTTTTGTTTTATGTGCTTGGTTGTGATTGGCATTTAATTATATTGTTACTACTTGCATGCACATAAAACAAGTTTTCTAAAATAAGATTCAAAAACCGTTTTTAACGCATTAGTAAACATTGGATGTTTATGGGTAATGTATAAAAACAAATTTTTCTTTAAAAGCAAAATCCTTAATTTACCAAATCTAGTGGGAGAGGGTCTTATTTTGACACCCACGATCTTCCATTAACGGTTCACTGTAAGATGAGTCGTGCATTCTGTGTCACCTCGCCAGGGGTGATCATTCCATACGGAGGGTGCATTACTCATTGGTTACTAGATGTGAACTTCTTTTGATAGGATCAATCAGACGTGTTAGAGGGTGACCACTACACGGAGGCGCTACTTGAGACGGTTATGATTGGATCTTAGTTAATGGTACACACTAGCTAAGCTATGGATAAGGGATCCCACACGGGGCATTGTTCAGAAACTTAGAGATCAAAAGGGATCGGGAGTCATAACTTGTTTTTGTAAGAGTTGCATAGCGGACGAGTATTGATTAATCGAAAAATAGAAAATTGACCACCACACGGAGGCTTTATTCTTTTGTTTCGATATTCTGGCGACTTTGTTTTAAAATAAGAGTTTTAAGGATTCTTTTATTTCAAACTGTCAAATTCTGATATCCATATTTATTTTGTTTGTTTGATTTTCAGTAATCATAATGTCTGGATCTGCATTTAGTCCACTTGCCAGCATACTCACTCAAAACAAGTTAACTGGAAATAACTACACTGAATGGAAACGTAACCTTGACATCGTGTTAACTGCGGAGGATCACATATATGTCCTCACCACCCCATGCCTCGAAGAACCCACGGCAAATACTTCGTCAGCTGCCAGACGCGAGTTCGACAAATGGAAGAAGTCGAATGGAATGGCTCGTTGCTATATTCTGGCCTCAATGGCTGGTGTGTTGCAACACCAATTCCAATCGAATGATTCTGTCAGTGACATTATCACATCCCTGAAAAAGATGTTTGGGAAGCATGGCAGGCCTGCCAGACAGGTAGCCATGCAAAAGATAATGAGTGCAAAGATGTCGGAAGGGACTCTAGTCAAGGAACATGTTTTAAAAATCATTGGTTATTTAAATGAGCTGGAGACCCTAGGTGCCAACATTGATGCACAAACCTAAGTTGATATGATCCTCAATTCGCTGTCACCTTCATTCGCTCAATTTAAACTTAACTATAATATGAATCAAATGAATTTTTCAATGAGCGAATTGATGAGTTCTCTTTTGGCAGCGGAAGGGGTGATCAAACCGGGGGTCAACATTTTGAACGTTGAGAAGTAATCATGAGAGGTGAATGGGACTCAACGCTTGGTAATCATGAGAGGTGAATGTGACTCAAGGAATACAAGAAGTAATCATGATTCAGGTTGACAGTAACAGTTATCCGACTACCTGAATATGATTACGAATGCTGAAGGTAGAGGGACATTAGTACAACATACAAGTCTAGTTATCGCTTCGGATATGTTCTTTTGCGTTGGAGTTCAGTTATCGTTTTATAGTAGAGTAAACGTTAACTGACCAGTTAGTTAGTTTGCTGATCAAAGAGTTTGGTCATGGTAATTAACAAACTGGTCTGAGCCAACAATAAAGAGCCTAGGAGGTCCCACTCTTAGCTCCGCCAGGATACTTGGAAAGACACATGAGGAAGTTGTCAAGACAAGTTCGATCGATTGAAGTATGTTCGATCGATTGAAGTCTTGGCAGTCTAGATCGATCGAGAATGGTTCGATCGATCGAAGATCTTCGATCGCTCGAAGTCTAGGTCGGTTCTGGAAATCTATAAATAGGGCAGCTGCGTTCTGGAAAAATAGTTCGTCGTTTTAAGAACGTCAGAAGCTGCAGAAACTGTTTTAGAGCCCCAAAACCTTCGCCTTCCTCTCTATTAGAGATCCCACTATCTCTAGTCTCTCTGGGAAGCATTCACAGGAGTCATAAGGGTGAAGACCATCTAGAGGGAGCTGCTGAAAGTTAGAGATTTCATAATTGGATTCAAGACACTAAGGTATAAACTCTTGTCCCCTTCCTTTTTGTACGCATCTATGGAATTAACGAGTAGTAGATCCTGGGCTACCATTAAGTTTTATAACTTGACTTTTCCGCTGCGCGTTTAAACTTTTAACTTAAACCGTTTTTTTTCCAACAGGAACACCTCGCCGAGTTCGTCACAGAAGGACGGCCTCGGCAGGACGTCCGGGCTCCTAACCAGTTGTCGCCACCGCCACTTGGCCACATCCATGTGATTTCTGGAGGAACATCAGGCGGAGGCGACTCACAGTCGGCGCGGAAGAGACATGCCCGAGCCTCCCGAACGGAGGTCGGGCAAGTCCAATCCACCGGCTCCTCCCCAGCCGATGTTCTCACATTCACGTCCGACGACCTGCAGGGGATTCATAGCCCTCATGATGACCCGTTAGTGGTAACGCTTTCTATAGCCAATTATATGGTCCAGAGGGTGTTGATAGACACCGGCAGCTCGTCAGACATTATGTTCACATCGGCGTTTGACCAGCTCGGGATCTCCAGGGATCGGCTCCGGCCGGTTGCTACTCCCCTTGTCAGATTCAATGGCTCCAGTACACAACCTCTCGGAACAATCGAGCTTCCGGTTCTCATGGGGACATATCCTCAGTAGGTCTCCGTGCTCGCCAATTTTGTTATCGTAGAGGCCCCGTCGGCATACAATGTCATCCTTGGCAGGCCAACTCTCAATAGGGCCAGGGCAGTTGTCTCCACATACAGCCTAACAGTGAAGTTCCCAACTCCGCAGGGGCCTGGAGCCTTGCGTGGGGATCAGGGCACCGCCCGCAATTGTTATGTCAACTCATTGCGCCGGGGGGCAGTAACAGAAATGTTAAACGTCCAAGAGATGGACCCCTGGGACTAGAGCGACGTGATAGGACCGATGGAAGAACTAGAGCAGATCATGCTGAACCCTGATCACCCCGACCGCACAGTCAGCATAGGGACCTTACTGGAGCCGGCCTTGAAGGAAGAGTTTACCCAGTTCCTGAGGCGAGAACAGGATGTTTTCGCTTGGAGTCACGGGGACATGCCCGGGATTGACCATCGGGTAATGTCCCATCATCTTAATGTTAGCCCGGATTGTCGCCCGGTTAAGCAGAAAAGGAGGGGCATGGCCCCCGAGAGACAAAAGGCAGTCGAGGAAGAGATCGAGAAACTCATGAAGGCGAAGTCCATCCGAGAAGTCCACTATCCCGACCGGCTAGCCAATATCGTTCTGGTCAAGAAAAGCAACGGGAAGTGGCGAATGTGTGTGGACTTCACCAACCTCAACAAGACCTGCCCCAAGGACTGCTATCCGCTACCCAGGATAGACCTCCTTGTTGACTCAACGGCAGGCCACTCACTCCTTTCATTCATGGACGCTTACTCGAGGTATAATCAGATCAGCATGTATCCCGGGGATGAAGAGAAGACAGCGTTCATCACCGACCAGGGCACGTACTATTACAAAGTCATGCCGTTCAGCCTCAAGAACGCCGGGGCTACCTACCAGCTCCTGGTCAATTTCATGTTCAAAGACCTCATCGGGAAATCCATGAAAGTATATGTGGACGATCTCCTGGTCAAGAGCCGTGACGAGTCCGATCACCTTGAGAATCTGGCCGGGGCCTTCAGCATTTTGAGAAAGTTCAAGATGAAGTTGAACCCGGCCAAATGCACCTTAGGCGTCTCATCCGGGAAGTTCCTCGGCCATCTAGTCAGCAGACGGGGAATCGAAGCAAATCCCGAGAAGATCAAACTATCATCAACATGCGGTCGCCCAAATCAACGAAGGAAGTTCAAAGCTTAGCCGAGCGGGTGACCGCACTGAACAGATTCGTATCCCGAGCTACTGACCGGTGCTTGCCATTCTTCAAGATCCTCCGTAAAGCGTTTCAATGGTCAGAAGAGTGTGAGGAGGCATTCCAGGAACTCAAGAAATATCTGGCCTCTCCTCCTCTACTATCAACACCCATAGCCGGAGAGGAATTGTTCTTGTATTTGGCGGTGTCGCCGTCGGCGGTTAGCTTGGCACTTGTTCGGGAGGAGCACGGGATACAGTTCCCAGTGTATTACACCAGCCGGGCATTGCAGGGCGCGGAAAGCCGATACTCCCGTATCGAGAAACTGGCCTTCGCCCTCATCACCTCAGCCCGAAGGCTCCGCCTTTACTTCCAGGCCCATGTCATTGTAGTCCTGACCGACCAGCCTCTCCGCAGAATTCTCTCTCGGCCAGATACATCTGGGAGGCTCGTCAAGTGGGCTTTGGAACTGAAGAGTTCGACGTAATCTACCGACCCCGGACAGCAATCAAGGGGCAAGCTATAGCGGACTTTCTGGTTGAGTTTACATACCCCGAAGACCCAATCGAAGAGTCCGAGACTCCGGCCTTACCCCCTGGATTAAACTCCGATATCCCAACCTGGGTACTGCACGTGGATGGTTCCTCCAATCAGCAAGGTAGTGGAGCTGGAATTATTTTGACTACCCCGGACTGTATCCAGCTCGAGTATGCTCTAAGGTTCAGGTTTCGCGCTTCCAACAACGAGGCCGAGTACGAAGCCCTCTTGGTCGGGTTGCAGTTAGCCATCTCAATGAGTGCGCAGCAGGTCCAGGGCTACAGTGACTCCCAGCTTGTGGTCAACGAAGTAAATCAAGAATATGAAGCACGGGAAGACAACATGATAGCCTACTTGGCCCTTGTCCAAGCGGCTTCCAAGAAGCTCCAAGGGTTCTCCATCACCCAGATACCTAGAGAAGAGAATACCAGAGCGGACCGGCTTGCTCTCCTCGCCTCGTCCTCTGAGTCAGACTTGCCCGGGATAAGGATACAGTTCCTACCCGAGCCGAGTGTGATCAACTCAGAGGGCATGGAAGTCGACCCGGTCACTCTGGGACCTAGTTGGATGGACCCGCTCGTGACATTCTTAACGACAGGAAGGCTACCAGATGGCAGGGATGAGGCTCGCCGGGTCAAGTACCGGGCAGCACGATATCACCTTCTTGACGGTATTCTCTATAAGAGGGGATTCACTATCCCGTACCTCCGCTGCGTCCATCCTATGCAAGTGCAAGCATTACTGTTTGAAATCCATGAAGGCGTGTGTGGGAACCACATCGGAGGTCGGGCGCTTTCCAGAAAGGCCCTACTACAGGGTTACTATTGGCCAACCATGGCCCGAGATTCACAGGAGTATGTTCGAAGGTGTGACAAGTGCCAGCGATATTCTCCCATGATCAACCGACCGGAAGAACTCCAAACACCGGTCCACAGTCCATGGCCATTCGCCCAGTGGGGAATTGACATCGTCGGTCCCTTACCGACAGGAAAAGGGCAAGTTAAGTTTGCTATGATAGCTGTTGACTACTTCACCAAATGGGCGGAGGCTGAACCTTTGGCAACGATAATAGAGCGAAAAATGGAAGGCTTTGTGGAAAGAAATATCCTCAGCAGGTTCGGTATCCCGCGAGTCCTGATCAGCGATAATGGAAGGCAATTTGACACACCCATCTTCAGGCAATTCTGTTCGGGCAATGGGATACTAAATCATTACTCTTCCCCCGAGCATCCACAAGCCAATGGTCAGGCCGAGGTAACCAATCGCACAATTTTGCAGTCGATTAAGACAAGGCTTGAAGGCGCCAAAGCCCTGTGGGCTGAAGAACTACCGACCCTCCTGTGGGCCTACCGCACCACACCCCGAGCGGCTACAGGCAAAACTCCATTTTCCTTAACTTATGGTTTTGAGGCAGTGGTCCCCACAGAGCTCGGGCTGCCCACATACCGGTGGCTACCTTCAATGACCCAGACAATGGAGAAGCCCTCACGACGGAGCTCGACCTGGTGGAAGAAAAAAGAGACCAGGCCTATCTCAAGGTGGCAGCCTACAAGCAAAGGGTCTTGCGGTATTACAATAGCAAGGTGAAGCACCGTAGCTTTCAAGTTGGGGACCTCGTCCTCAAGGCGGTGAACCAGTCAACCCGAATCCCAGGCCACGGCAAATTGGGGCCAAACTGGGAAGGCCCGTACAAAGTGACTCGGATAAACCGACCGGAAATCTATTGGTTACAGAGCATGGACGGGCATGATCTCACCCATCCTTGGAATGTGCAACACCTCCGCAAGTACTATCAGTAGCAGCGGACCACGAGAGTTTAGAATTTTAGGCAAAATTCTTTCTTGTAGCTCCGATTGGACAGTCAATGTAGTTTATTATCTTTTAAATAAAGTTACATGGTTCTACTTCAAAAATTTATTCCTGTTAGTGTACCGTGCAATGCACAAAAGACCTCAGGCCTAACCCCGAGGCACAAAAAGACCTTGGGCCTAACCCCCAGGCAGAAAAGACCTCGGGCCTAACCCCGAGGCAACGAAGACTTTGGGCTCAACCCCAATGCAGAAAAGACCTCGGGCTCCGAACCCAGGCGCAAAAGGACCCTGCAACCACCCATGTTCCAGGTCAGTTTCCTATGGCCACTCCCCAACACGCCCTCGCCTTAACAGGACGTCTAGGGCAGGGGGATTGTCGACCTAAATAGGAAATTACTTCAAGCTTCGCTTAAGCCCAGCCGACGATGGGGCCAAACCCCTAGGTGGCCGACAATGGCGAGCTTCAAACGCCCCTGCGACCACCCATGTCCCAGGTCGGTTCCCTACGGTCGCCGTCTCCCGTACTCCCGCCTTAGCAAAATGCTTGGGGGGCAGGGAAACATTAGGCCAAGACAGGGAATCACACCGGACGATCCCAGATGCTAGGTAGGGCTAGTCCCTATAGCGCTCCGGGCAATTACCTTTTAAATGGGTTAATAAGACTAGGCGTTCTGTTGGTTACGGTCCTGAAGCATTTGCTAAGGCAGGTGTTAGGTCGGCCAAAACCGAGCGGATACTAGCAACTATCAACAGGCATAGTACAAAAGAAAAAAAAAGAAGAAGACAGTTAATGAGAAGGAAATTTGACCTCAAGGGGCCTTTTTATTAATGCAAAACTGTACAAAGCCTAGGGGGCAGTTGTAGTAGCTCCCCAAAAAAAAAAAAAAAAAACTACAAGCAACGAAATAAAAATAACAAGGCAGGACCGGAGATTCAGTCTTCCACATTGACTACGTCTTCGGTCTCCCCAGTCTGCTCCCTTGGTGCGGCAAGTCCTCCGGTCCCCAAATCTTCGCCCGGGGCGAGCTCAGCGGCCTCAACAATGGCTGCAGGATCTTCACCGGCTGCAGGAGCTTGACCGGCTGCAGGATCTTCACCGACATCCCAGTAATCCGAGTCAATCCCCTCATAGGCCGAAAGGACCCATTTGGGGTGATCTTGGGCTACCCGCCGCTTCAGATCATCATAACCTTGGAAAAAGCCATCGTCAAACGCACCCTCCAGGTCCCCTGCAGCGGGCGTCTCAGCCGCCGCCTTCGCCTGGGCCTCAGCAGCTGCTGTGAGGGCCCGGGAAACCTCCAAATAAGCCAGAGCAGTAGCCAGATCCGCCTGAGCAGTACCCAAACTCAAGGCCAGCGACTTAGTCTTGCTCGTCTCGGCAGCCAAGGCGGCTTTCGCTACCTGTAATTCTTCCCGCTCCTTCGAGAGGGCGGCTTCAGCGACGCCGACCCTCCCGGCCAGGGAAGACAGGAGGGATTCGGACCCCGCGGCCATACAGCCAACCTGCGGCGAGAGGATGAAGATTGGTTAGGCAAGTAAAAGGGGAGCGGGTCAATATTTAAAGGGAGACAGAACACTTACCAGATGGGAGAGGCTATATAGCCACCCTTGGAAGTCCTGGGGAGACAACCCGGCGCATGCTTCCACCTGGCTCGGGATAAGGACAGACTTTAGCCTCTCCCGGACCTCGCCTGGCCCGCCCAGGGGCAGACCCGACGGAATATCAGCCCGAGGTGCGGGCTCCTCGACATGTAACATTTGGGGAGCCGATGTCCCCACAGGGTCTGGACGGTTGACCGTCCCGTGGCGAAGGCGTTTGAGCGGGCGCTCACCAACCGGGACCTCGGTGGCTGGCCTCTTCCCCTGGGCAACCGCCATACGAGTGGAAGCAGTGGCGGCGGCAGCAGTCTGTCTCTCCCTCAGCTGCTCCAGATTGCGCTTGGGGGCCATTTCTGCAAAAGACAAGATCACATGGTTAGAAGTGTAAGAAGCGACAAGGATAAGTTCAGGGCTAACACGTAAGGCCACCTGGGGACTCACCGAGGATGATGGGTGAAAACCTGGGGGCTGGAACGGGCTCCTCGGGGGAATAGGTCTCGACGAAATCCCCTGTTCAGGACAATACGTTCCAAACACTGGTGGGTAACTCTGCTAAGTCCCGGATCCTGGCCTGGCATAGCTCAAGGATTTTGGGTGGTTCTGTTGAGCCAGTTGTGGACAGAGGAATGAAATCAGTTAGTAAGCCATCGCGTTCCTAAAACCAAAAGAACGGACGAACTCGGATGGGTGGTCTTACCCCTCAACTCCCCAGCCCAGGATGTCCTCAGCTGGGTCCCCGGAGCCATGTCACAGAGGCGAAGGGTGGACACCTGGAAGAATTTGCCCTTCCACCCTTTGTTGTTGTTGGGGCACTTGTCAATAATTTTTCTGCCCGGACAGGCAGAAAACGAGAAAAATCCCACTTCCCGATGCACAGAGAATGGCCAATGGGCCCACAGAAACTCCTGGAGGGTAAGCTCGTACCCAAATACCTAAGGCCACAGCGATATGCACCCCATCAAGAATCTCCACCCATTGGGAGCTAGCTGCCCGGGAGCGATGTCGAGATAGATCAGGACATCCCGGGCGACAGGGTGAAGGGGTAGTCGGAGGCCCGCCATCATAGCGTCCTCAAACAGGGTGAAGAACCCAGGCTGATAAAGGTGCGCGCTGCCGGGGTTTACGGCTAGGGCACAACCGTCAGGAAGAGAATATCTCTCCCTGATCCGGAGAAGGTCTTGGGAACGCAACGTAGAGAGGGTGGACTCACAAGCGAACACTACGGGGTCAGTCTCCCTGGGCAACTCGTCACCCGAACCCCTCGAGACGGAGGCAACAGGGGCCTCCTGGGTAGACTCACTGTCGGACAGACAGGCGGGAATCCTACCTTCGCTCTGGCGATCGATCAGGGACGCAAGAAGTCGGTCCAGATTGGCACTGAGGGATCCTGACCAATACCGTTCGCTTTCTGATCTTGACGCAGAATTGAAATCGGAGTGTTCCATTTCTGACACTCCAACAGTAAGGTGCGGGCACGAACTGCGACCTAAGTATGGGTCAGAAACCCCAAACCTGATGTACAGGGGGGGCAGAGTCACTAACCTGAACGGCAACGAATAGATACTCCTTAGCACCAGGTAATGCTCTCCCAAAACAGCCCAAGGAACACCCGCTCGGCTCAACTGAGTTAAAGTTCCGCCCGACTTAAAAAACGCGCAGAATCTGAGGAAGAAAAAATCCCACTCCCGCTCAAACCTCACGGGATTCGTTCTCTCCAGCCTCACTCCGAATTGAAAAAGGATGGGGGGAAGAAAGAAGGAAGCAACAGGTAAAATTTCAGGCGGGGAGGAAACTTACAAAGTTTAAAGCGTAGGAGGAATCCGAGAGATGGGGCAGGTATTCTTTATATAAGATCTATGAACGGCCACGATCATGACAGATCCAGCGGTCCAGGAGATTTCCCGCCTAAACTGTCGCCTCAGGCACGTGAAGAGTCGCCTCAAAAGGCGCGCCCATTAAATGCGCGAAAAGATGGTTCGGCTAGCATACAAACGGTTCAGTTACGACCACACCGCCATCATTAGATCCTGACCTGACCAATGATTAGTTGGTACGAGGCAGAGGTGGTCCGGGCCCGTGCTACCGCAACCCGAACACATCGCGACACCGGTCGGGTATTAGCTGCTCGGTGTAATGCAGAAGTAATAAACAGTTAGAAGAACAGAGAGATAAAAAGAGTTGGCCTCAAGGACCTTTTCATTGCAATAAAAAGTAAACTGTACAGAGATTGGGGGCAGTTATAGTAGCCTCCCCGGCAAAAAAAAAAAAAAAAAAAAAAAGAGGAGAGGAGAGAAGCCTTCAAGTTCTTTTGCCCTTCAGAGCCTTGACTTCCTCTTCCAGAGCCGCCATCCTCGCCACCAGTTCCTTTACAGTGAGCTCAAGGGTGTGAATATCCACCTCCTGCATGACAGAGCCAGTCTGCAGGTGAGCGGTCTGCTTTTCCACCTCCTGAAGACGACCCTCCAGGTTAGCAAGGGAGAGGCCGGTCCAAGAGCTGGGCACGTGAAGACTAACCGGATATTCCATCCGGCTCTTCTTGTGTGGAGGTGGAGATCCTTCCCCGACTGCTTTCTCTTTTCCCTTTCTGGACGGGCCTGGTGGCGGGCTTGCATCCCCGGACGAGGCAGAATTGTTGTTGGAGGACAGAGAAACTGGCCCCTCGGGTGGGCCGGCCCTGCCGGTAGCACGCGGATCGGTAGCCATGGACCGTGTGTAGCGGCGAGACCCGGAGGCAGCAGCGGCAGGGGTCGCAGATGGAGCCCCACCGCCAACCTCACCAGCAGGACCCCCGGTCAAGTCCGAGAATGAGAGGCCGGCTTCGACAGCTCGGCCGATCGCCTCCGTGTCAGCAACATCAGGGGCAATGCTGCGGAAGGCGGCAAAAGATCCTTTGCAGAGTTCCGGGCTAAAGGTCGCAGGGGGGCAGAGAGAAGGGTCCACTATCCAGTTGTCGGACACCACGACCCAAGGATATTGGCGCCACTTCTTGTTCGGGAAGTCCAGACCCTGGACAAGGTGTCTCCCCTCGGCCCCGGGGCATAGGTAAGGGCCCCCGTGGTCGATGCCCAGGACATAACACCTGACGACGTCGACCGAACGGAGGAGCAACCCAAGTCGCTGGTTTAGTGCTGATATCCCCCAGAGGAGGCGGGCAACATTTGGGCGGCACTTGGAAAGCGGAATGCGCAACCCCTGAAGCAGGTCGCAGAAGGAGGCCGGGAGAGGGAAGCGTAGCCCCACAACAAGCAGCAGATAGCTGCTAATGAGGACGAAAGGGAAGACTACTTCCTCCCCTTCGATGTAGGGGCGAACTCCGACGTCGTCTGGAATTTCGCAGTCCTCTCGGAAAGTTTTTAGTCCTTCATCAGATGTCAGATCAATGTGAGAGGCCATTTGAGGGAAGCTTGAAGAACAAAAACAACGGAGAAAAAGAAGGAGCTCGGGAATGTTTTGCTTTCAAAAACTGCTCGAGCGATTCAGCTGTTAATTTGCAGTAAGAAATAGATTGAACAGGTGCTCCTTATATAGACATCGCGAACGGCTGAGATAAGATTTGATCGGACGGCTCATAAGCTCTCCCGCCGAAACTGTCACTTCGGGCACGTGGGGCGTCGCCTGAAAAAGTGTGAGCATTGAATGCACGACGTGATGGTTCGGTTGCCACATGGACGGTTCGGTTGCTTCCAAACTGGCAGTGTTGGATCCAAACCAGACCAATAATCGATGGACACGTGGCATCAGGGAGCCCAGTCCTGCAGGGTCACCGCTCGGTCGACATCCCGACGGATCACTCCCAGTCGGCCCCGTCCTGACGAGAGTCCCAGTCTTTTCCCGGACGGTATCTGGAAGACATTCTTAATTTTCAAATTTCATCCGACAAGACATCACATCAACTTTGAAAATGGGGGGCAGCTGATACGTCCAGAAATATCCTGCTTAAAGCCCAACTGCCATGTCAGCAAGAAAGCCTGGACAAGTCGGGATGGGATGTTGGGGACCCGTACCCCACATCGATCTTTACCGCTCGGGAAGATCAATTAGCCCGGGCGTATTGCGTGTGGGTCATCCAGGAAGTGTATCACGGGAGGAACTCTCCAAGCAACTTCCTTATATGGCCCGAACTATATTGATAGGGGATGGGTAGTTTCCTAAACCACTTAGGAAACTCTCATAAAAATCATGTAAATCTATTGTAATTAGATTAGGTTTCCTAATCCTATTGACTTACCATGTAAGGGTGGACTCTTGCATCTATAAAAGAGCCCACCTGTCCTCTCTAGGGGGATCCGAAAAATAATCTCTCTAAGTACACAAGCACTTACGAAGAGAACTCACCGATTACACGCATACACCTGGCCAGTATTACTGGTAGTGCCGCCCATCCTTGTTGGCTCACCAGGCCCGCCGGTGATCTGCTAGTGAGAGCGCATAGACGCAACCGTGGACGTAGGTCACCTTGTTAACGGGACCGAATCACATACAAATCCTCGTCTTACCATTTTTTCTGTCTAACTCACTCTTACCAATTTTTGGCATCATCAGTTGCCTTTTTTTTTTTTTTTTACTTTAGCCCGAAATGGTTCGAAGAGAGTGGAAAAGTGTTGCTCATGGCTTGAAAAGAAAGGTGTTCCAGTCATAAAACCATGTTTTGGAGAGATAACAACCATAATGTATACAAGATGGTTATTGAAATGGTCCCTTACAGCTTGTCTTTTGAAACTTTGAGGGACAAGATCCTTGAGAGCAATGGGGGGTTTTGTGAAGAAATCTGGGAAGAGAGAGAGAGAGAGAGAGAGAGAGAGAGAGAGAGAGAGAGAGATTTCACAGATTTTGGTGTGTGTGTGGGGGGGTGTGTGTGTGGGTGTGGGGGGGGGGGGGGGGGGGGGGGGGGGGGGCTTGACTAGGTTTGGGGGTTAGGAAGATGGGTTTTATGGTTGCATTAATTGGTGGGTCTCATCCTTACCACATCATATTGTGTGAGTGAGATTGTGCATTTGAATGTGCCCAAATTAAAGTTTTATTCTGGTTGTTTTTGACGAAACTTTTCACAAGGACACATATTGCTCCTTCCATTTCACTATGGCCTATATATGAATGAGTAACTAGAATATTAATCATCGACAGTTATTGTATGAGTGTCGGTAAGGGCACATGAGGTTATTAATTTGGGCACTTAATTTTTAACTTTTAAGTAATAAAAATTAAATTTTTACCATTTATTTTAATTATTAAAGGCTCATCTAACATATTTTTCTGCCGATTATTATATTTAAAAGACAAGTCTAAATGTTTAACTTCATTATGCCACAAGTATTTTATATGACCAACTCAAAGAATGAGCACTCTCTCTCTCAATCTCTCTCATACTTCTATACGAGCTTGACTCACGAGAGGCTATGACCTCCTCCCCTCGGTTTGTATAAAATGTGAATTGTTGGGATCAACAAATTAAACACAATATAATAAAATAGGAATAAAAAAATAGCGGCCATATCAGTGCATGGTATTGGAAGATTCAAAAAGACACAATATACCATTTACTCTTTGTCATGTCCGTCAAACAAGTGATCAAACACTAAACCGAATGGGTCAGTAGCCCTAGGCTTTGTTTTTGGGACCAGCCAATGAATGTTATATCACAAGGAACCATTACATACATATAAGAGTCCAAGAAAAAACATCTCCCAAAGCCAAATTAAGAAACCCCCTAAGAACCACAACACCTCTAAGCAACTCGGCAGCTAAAGTTTTTGATTTCTTCTAATGCATCTACCTGAATAAATTATTCAATTCCACTTGAAAAAGAAAAAAAAAATTATATATGATTTGTATCGATCGGTATATCAGTGCATGATTAGAGATTCATATGAGATAAAATAGAAAGAAGAAGAAGACCACAGGTCAGGGAGGAATAAGAAAGAGAGATTGAGATTTACCGAATATCATATAAATAACAAGGACAATCCTTGCTTAGAAAGCAAAACAAATAAAACCTAAACTTCTTAAATATAAATAATTTGTGGGATGTGCCCTTAAAATAAGCAGTAATTTTAAAAAAAAATAGGTACCCAAATTTAAAAACTAACATGCCCTTATAAACCTGCATTCTTATTGTATATATTACTTTGTTTTTAATTAGGATCGTGAACATTCTTTCCATATACTCTCATGCATATCAGCATATGCGTGGCATAATTTAATGTATGAGGTGTATACTTACAATAGTTGTTGGGAGAGCTTTTAATTTCATGACTTTCTTACTCACCATTAATGGTTCAAGCCAAAAAAATACATACCATTTATGGGTCTTTCGTGATCATCACGTGAGTGAATGGCCTTTATATTTCTTCATGGTACATGGCCAATCTATATTACCATTTAAATCCCCATTTGTAAGTTTTCTTTTAAATTTTTTGACATGTACGTACTGGCTATGCGATAGGACCTAGGACCCATAATCTTCCCGAGCAATATTTTGTATCCCAAATTTGTATTTTAAATATGGTTCTCAACACATATGGTAATAGAACCACTTTATTGGAGACTATTGAAGCACTGATCCTAACATTATTGAAAGTGATCCCACTAACACATGTGTTAGATAACCACATTTGTAATACAAATAAATGAGAAGCATAGGTACCAATATTACTCAATATACTTATATCCACAAGCCTCCCATACTTGGGTGAAAGATGGAATCAATCCCCAAGTGTTTAATTTACCTTTGGCATTGAATTGACTTTGGAATTGTCTGAGGTAAATGCATCACAAAGCGAGAGACAAATTGAAAGAATAATAGAGATGGAGGTATTATCATGATTAAGAGTTATTCGCTATAAGGTTAACTCATAATTGATGTCCTCATATAAAAAATATAATTTTCAACTTGAAAACAAATAAACAAGTTAAGAATTATTATTCTTTTGGAAAAATGCATTGCAATGCATTTTTAAAAGTAAGAAGGATAGTGAAATATAATTGTTAAGAATACATTGATATAATTAGCATCATTACAAACACACGTCTGTATAAGCCATGTTATCCTAGTCACAATAATTTTTGGCAATTATATTAATTAAGAGTAATGTTATGATTCTCAAATTTTGTATCTTAAATGTGTTTCCAACACATGTGGGTATGTGAAAGTGGAACAAGCCTCACTTCAATAATGGTGAGAATCCTCTAATACAAATTAAATGAACCCATAGCAACATGTGTTAGAAAACACAATTGGAACAAAAAAAAATTGGAAAACATAAAGTTGCTCCTCATCCAACAAGTATGATCTAACTTTGTTACATGCAGTATGATATAGCTTTGGGAGTATCCAATATTATTATTGCTATCTGGGATTTGGTGGAAAATTGGAAATAGATTATCCACCACTTTTGAGCTAAAAGCCACTTTTGAGCAGATTTTCAAACCAATTTCTAATAATGGACCAACATTTTGATAAATTTTGAGAATATGGAAGTTCTAATTTGAATCCTCGTGAAAAACTATGTCCACCCAAAAGGAACTGAACACACTATATATCATTTCACCTCTCTACGTATATATATATATATATATATTTTTTTTATTCAACAACTCGCAACACTTTTTTTCCCTCTAAATTAATTAAATATGTATCTAATTAAATATTAATATTATGAATATTATTTTATAATAATATGACAAATTTTTTTTTTTTTTTTTTTGGTAATCGGGGGTGTCCGGGCCAGCTTGCGCGCACCTCGACTAATCCCCCGAGGCCTGGAGGCGCCGGGTGAATACTCCAGCGGCCACGCCCCCCATGACTCGAACACTAAACCTCTTGGGTAGTACACCCAAGAAGCTTACCACTCGGCCACAAGGGACTTGGTTAATATGACAAATTTAAGTCTGCAAAGTAGGGACATTTTTTATTTTTATTTTTATGACACAGGAAGGATATTTTCTAATACGTCCACATAGAGAAATGCATTAAGTCAATTTCACTTAAAAGTGCTACGTTGGTGCAACTTTAATGGTCCCTTGAGACTTGAGTGAACTCGCGGTCCCCGTTCACATTAAAAGATCTGCTCCACTGCCCCCATTGTTGAACCAAGTGGGCATTACTATATTAATGTGATGTAATATCTCTATGCATTTGTCATATTTTAATGTTACGATGATTGTACTCTACCTTCTTCAATGTACATTAGTGCTATTTATTGCATTCAACTGTACCAAGTAATGTGTCTAAACATGTATGGTGAATGGATCTTCTTCTTTCATACAGCTAACCAATTTGGTGATATTAGAAGTCAGTGGAGAGGTTGAGGTTATAAAAAAAAAAAAAAAAATGTGATCGGATAGCATTTTTGCTTACTTTTTTTTTCATTTATATTGTTCACTCACCAATACTATTTTGACACGGGTTCTATGTATGTTCTACTCTCTCCGTCTCATATTTTGAATTTACCTTTGGGAATTTAATTTATTAAGGGGACAAAAAGAATCTATACCTACTTTCCATAATTACCCCTAATCATTACAACTTTTTTTTTTTTTTTTTTGTAGTTTTGTCTTAGTGTATATTTCAAGGGTAGTTTTGAAAAATAAGTAAAACTTATATACCAATTTAAGAAAGTGAATACTACTAATTTTGGGACATTCTAAAATAGAGTATAGGACTCAAAATATGGAACGGAGGGAGTATCTAGTAATTATGTTGATATAATACAGCAATGATACACCCACATCTCCAACCACACCTCCAATCACATCCTAGCTTTAAATGTATGTACCCTGTGCGATTTTATTTTTTCATACTTTTCTGTGCACCATTTATACAGTACATGGTACATGCATTTAAAGTAAGGATGTGATTGCAGATGTGGATGTATTATTATTGGATAGAATAAGGGCAAAATGAGAATAAAAATGAATACGTGTCAGAAAACTATTGGTGGGTGAGCATAAATGAGTGAGCAAAAATACACTCACTAAAAGTGTATTAAAGTTACAATACTTTAAGACCTATTTAATACACATGTAACAAATATTACTAACAAGTTACAATTAAATGGTAGCTCAAAAAAGTTACAAAGTTTCAAGTGTAAAGTTACAATACTTAGAGACCTGATAAATACACGTATAACATTAATTATTACAAACAATTGACACACCTAGCAAGTTAATTACTACCAAATGGTAGCTTACAAAAGTTACTCCCAGGGCCGGCCCTGACCATTTGGGTGCCCTAGGCGAGCTCTTCAAGTGAGGCTCCTTTGTAACGGACCAATATGAGAGTTTACTACAGTGACCCCAAGGGTTTTTTTTTTAATAATTATTTACCTATTTTTTTATGTAAGATTTTCTGTATTAAAAATATTACGGTTTTTTTTTTGTGATGTTTTACAATCGTTTTAAAAGTTGTGAGATTTGGTGTTGGTAAGAAAAACACTTTTTGTTATTTTATAAGAAAACTTACGAAAAATAGAAAGGAAAAAGTAATGCTATACTTTCTAAATTTTGTGTCTTAAATGGTTCCCAAATACATGTAACGGTAGGACCACTTTCAATAATGGTGGGAGAACTTTAGATCTCCAATCAAAATTAGGTGGGCCTACTACCACGTGTTTGAGAACTACTAAGGATACAAAATTTGATAAGCATACCATTACTCATTTTTTAAATATTATTAGTTTTCGATATTATTAATCATGATGAAACACAAGAGAATATACCTGAGAATTAATTTTCTTTTTCAATTTCCTTTTTTCTTTTCTCTCGCTCACTAAATCCATGAACCAAATAAAGCCTAATAGTAATAAGGGTTGATTGTTGATTGAAATTTGTAAAGTTTGGTATGATGGTAAAACAATTTGGGTGGGCTAAAAAGATGAGATGAAAATGAGTTGGGACAAATATTTAGAGTGTATTGGATTAATACAGTTGGGCCAATATTTTATAAGTTATTATTTTTTCTAAATTGTGGACTTGGTCTTCTGGACCAACATATTAGACATAATTTTCTTTTTCAAATTGAGACCTTATAATTTTCCTTGATTAAATTGAGGCCCTAATTAAACACCAAAAAATGGGGGCCCTAGGCGGTCGCTTACGTCGCCTATGCCCAGGGCCGGCCCTGGTTAGTACTAGCAATGCGAAACTACAACAAAATAGCAGCAAATGATTTTTTTTTTCTCGGATACTAAGACAAATCCTCCAGCCCGTCTTCCACGACTTCGGGATCAAAACATATTGACGTTTTATCAAAGTAGAACATGGGCCAAACGTCAGACACGTGCACCAACCCCGCAATACACGCACTAGGTAAACCAAGGAGGCAAGCTAGCGGAAGGATATGGACCCACACTAAGGGTGCGTTTGATAAAACTGGAAATTAAGTGTTGAAAATTTTAAGTGAATGAATTTGAAATATTAAAAACAATTTTTCAAGTACTGAAATAGACTGTATTCAGTGATTATTTTCATTAAAAAATTTTCACTTAAAATTTTTGGTGAATTTTTGGTTGCCTTTTCAATTAAGTGGTACGTTATCAAACGCACTGAAAAAAAAAAAAATAAGTGCTGAAAGTTTTCATTCCACCACTTAGGCTTAGTTTGGCCCCCATTTGGTGCTTCTCCTTTTTTTAAAACACAATTTCTTGTTAATTCATTTTGTAACTAGTTGAGGTTTGCAAAAATTAAACTTAGGGCTTTTTTGGAGAGAGCTTTTAAAAGCTCTTGAATAGTCCATTTTAATTGAATAGTTCAGCGTTTGACGCAACTATTCTGCTCGAGACTAATTATCTATTTTAAAAGAATAGTCTCTCATATAGGGGATTAAGTTATACTTATACCATGGGGGAGATAGTTTTTTTAGTCTCGAGACTATCAATTAAACAGGACTAATTGTCCAATCCATTCTATGTCATCCAAACATGACCCTAAATGATCACAAACATCAAGTCAAGAGTCTAATGTGTTCTAATCAGGGAATCATTCGTGATTCGTCCTACACTACATAGATTTACCAAGGAATAATTATGAAGAATCAAAATTGGCAACTTGCACAGTCAATTTTTCCTTTAGATTGTGGAAATAATGAGAGAAAAGGATCAACCGTCTAACCAGACATCATCACTTCATTTTATGTTCTCCCAATTGCATCTTCCTCCATCACTCTTTCTCTCTCCTCGGAAGATAAGTACAAATCCCACAATATATCTTCTGTCATTTTAGGTTCTCCGTCTACATTTTAATTTTCGGAGAACCTAAACCACTATAATTTTATTAATTTTCAGGCTTATGGGTAAATTTTTTTTTATTTTTTATTTTTATTTCATGTATTTCTTTGAGATTTACGCAATAGGTGTGAAAATTTTAGGAAAAAAAAAATTTTAAGTTGCAGTCTAATTTTGAGGTTTTACCTATCTTATACATAATATTATCTGTTATCTGTGAGTCTGACAGATAATATTATTCGTCAACTTTAAACTACCATAACTTTATCAATTTTTGGGTTTTTTTTTTTTTTTTTTTTTTTTTTTTTTTTTGATTTCTTGTATTTTTTTTAAGATTTATGCATCTATGGTGCTAATTGTACGAAAGAAATATATTTTTATCATATGTATGCGAAAAAATTGTAATTTTTCATATTTATTTGATGTTTAGTTTTTTTTTTTTTTTTTTTTTGTCCCAGTATTTCATGATCAACATTGAACTCGTTTGATAGATATCATTTTCTTAATTTCAAAACATCAAATTTTACAAAAAACAGACTTTTATAACAAAAGTTATACCAATTTGATTGTAAAAATAGTCTATTACAATAAAAAAAAAAATAACATGCATTTTAATTTTGAAGAGTTTTATTTGAATGACTAATGGCCGAAGGTCCCTATAAAATACTACTTACAATGTCATTAACTTTTTTGGTTTACTGTGTTGGCTAATGACACCTGTCGGCCACTTATGTTTAGTCCTTTTTGAGCCTTTAGCTGATTATAATGATTACAAATCTATTATATTTATTAAGGATAGCAAAAACTTTTCCCAAAGTGTACTTGTCGCGTGCTATTTTGTGCTTCCTCGTACTTTATTTTAAGCCTATTTTTTGAAACTCAATTTATTAAAGGGATAAAAAAAAATTACACTTATTTTTCATAATTATATTTAATTATTATAATAACTTTTTTAGTTTTGTTTTGGTATAGATTTCAAACAAAGTTAATTTTTGAAAGTTAGTAAAAATTATATGCCAATTTAAAAAAGTGGACACTAATTTTAGGACATCCCAAAATGGAATATAGGATTCAAAAAAAGGGACGGAGGGAATATGATTTTCTTTTTTTATGTGATATTTTTAATTTTTAATTTTAAAAAAAATTAATTAACAGTCCCTAAAATGTGCAGTATTATGCAGTTAGGCCAGACCATTTATTTTTAATGCAAGAAGGACAATTTTTTATTTTTCAAACTCTAAAATGCTATAACTTCAATTTGAATAAAATTTATATATCTGTAATCTAGAAGAGAAAATCAATCAAACTAAAAAATTGAAAAAAAAAAAAATTAATGTTACTGTATGACATCAGTGTCGCACATGACAGTGACATGATACTATCTTCAATTTTTGTCACGCTCCAAAGTAGCAGAAATTAGCTAGAAATAAAATTTTCCTTTCCGAATCCGTAAGCCATGACTAATTACATTAACTGATTGTCTACAAGCACACTAGAAAAATAAAAGAGTAACTTAATGGAAGTGCAAACTGAATATATACATCAACATATTACTAGCTATTACATTAGAGTTTGTAGTTATCAAAAGATAAAGAACAAAAGAGCTTAAATTTACAACTTAGACGAATGGACAAAAATCCATAAAGAACAACTAAGTCTTCTTTCTTGAAGCCGCGCCTCTAATTGGCGTAGTCGTGACCTTCAGCATTGTAGGCTTCCCCTTCGAAGGTTTCCTCTTCGTAGATTCCTTCCAGATAGGCCTCCTCCGGACAATCATATCATGCATAGTCTAGACATGGGAATGTCCAGGGCTTAGTATGCTGTTAGCTTTAATAAAAGCTAAGTGAGCATCCTAACCGAACACTCCTAATATAAAATACATATTTGAAAGTACACAGTGACTAGTTACAATGGTTAAGTGAATTATCATGAAACCGTGCGTGACTATGCATAATCGATGTATTCGACTTCACTCTACTTAACATCCGAATTACTTGACTTTGTTACATTACCAGTGTAATGCCATTGGCTTAGATTAACTCACCCAATGGGTCGAGCTATGGTTACTTTACTATCGTTGTCTGCCTCTCCGTGGCCATAGTAGTAATCTCGCTTTACAAGCTAACCATATACTCTAGGTTCTCGAGACCTTGCCTCATGAATATCGTCGCCGATTTCCGAAACGGTTACTTTACTATCGTTGGTCGTTGCGACCGCAGAAGTAATCTCACCGTATAAGCCAACCGTGCTTATTCATTTCTAGACGTATTCTTATAAACATGGTTATTTTGCTATCGTATTTGCCTCTCCGTGGCCATAGTAGCAATCATCGCCGACATGCGATCCTATAATTCCATTTGACAGTACCGACTCACTACATATCAACTTTCGGACCTCCGCGGTCAACTACACATATTTCCAAATGCATAGAGACTTGGTCTCCGCGACCGTTCGACTCTATACTCGTACATGTCGACTTGACATTACAATACCGACTTCTACGTGAGGTATATCATATGTTATGCATGAGGTACAAGTTAATTAAATAGTTACTATTTTATTCTTGAAATATAGTACGGGCCCTAAGCTGGTAGTACCACATGTTAAACCATGAGATCAACTGGACTGATAATAAAAACGAATAGAAATAATAATAATAATAATAATAATAATAATAATAATAATAACATAGATAATATGTTCGGGGTATAACATATTAACATGAGGTTAACCGAAAAGTGATAATAGTAATATTATTAATATTAATAATGATAGCGGAAAAGTGTTTTGTGTGTATGCCGACATATATATAGAGAGAGTGATGAGTGTGTGCATGCTGCTGAGCCAACAGTAGACGCTATGGATGAGGACGATGAGGAAATCAATGACGAGGACGTTTTGGAAATCGACCACCGTTTAGAAACAACCAAGGCATCCAAGGACTAAGACCACCAATGAGATTCTAAGGGAATGAGCATAATTGGACAGGCGAAAGGAAGCCACAACTCACGTTCCCTCAGAACCGACCAACTGCACCCCAAGCACAACCCCCAAGAGGACCACTTGCTACCACTGGAGCCCATAATGATGGATACTTTAATTGTCGAAAACCCGGACACAGGTCCAAGGACTGCCGAGCCCCAAGGAGAAGTCAAGAGGACACCGTCTACTATAACTGTGGCAAAAAGGGTCACGTATCCAGGGATTGCCGAGCGCCTCAAGGCGAATACTACAGAGCATACAATCAGGGCCAA
This sequence comes from Hydrangea macrophylla, assembly GCA_033977485.1. Classification (NCBI taxonomy): domain Eukaryota; kingdom Viridiplantae; phylum Streptophyta; class Magnoliopsida; order Cornales; family Hydrangeaceae; genus Hydrangea; species Hydrangea macrophylla. The sequence goes on from CM066986.1 coordinate 2,336,188, forward strand.
CCCAAGCAAGCCCGCCTAAATGCCATTATCCCAGAGGAAGCCGGATTCGATGAAGGAGAACAATAGAATATGGAACGTACCCTCACATTGTTTAACAGTCAAGTTAAAGCTTTATTCGATTCCGGTGCTTCCAACTCCTTTATTACTATTAAGATTGTACAATAGTTGGGTTTAGTACCCCAGATACTTGATGTAGCTCTGAACGTTATGTCCCTCTTAGGAGTGAACATTACATAGGAAAAGTGTGTAAGGATTACACTTTGAACTTGGAAGATCAAAACCTCCCCGCTGATCTGATTGTTCTGTCGATGAAGGAATTCGACTTAATCTTAGGAATTTATTGGCTCACAAAATACCATGCCAAATTAGACTCTATTAACAAGTCTATTACTTTTTCGATACCTGGAAGCCAACCATTTAAATTCCAATGTGATCCTTTGTGCGACGCCTTCCTCACTAGAAGTCTAGCTACCCTTGGAAGTGTAAGTTCAGAAATTCCGATTATAAATCCCTGTGGTTCAAGACTTTGAGGACGTATTTCAGGAAATCTTAGGCTACCATCCAGGATGGACATCAATTTTTATATTAAGATGGTACCCGGTACCCTACCGATATCTAAGACTCCATATCGGATGGCCCCGACAGAAATGCAAGAATTAAAGAAGCAAGTCCAGGAACTTGAAGATCTTGGATTCATTCAACCAAGCACGTCACCTTGGGGAGCGTCAGTGCTATTCGTTAAGAAGAAGGATGGGACATTTCGACTCTGTATCGACTATAGAGAGTTGAATAAGGTCACAATCAAGAACCGATACCCACTTCCCAGAATCGATGACCTATTCGATCAATTATATGGAGTGACGACCTTCTCCAAGATAGATCTACGATCCAAATACCACCAATTGCTGGTTCGACCCGAAGACATATCAAAGTCAGCCTTCAGAACGAGATACGGGCACTATGAATTCCTGGTCATGCCGTTTGGACTAACGAATGCACCAGTTGTATTCATGGATTTAATGAACAGAGTGTTTAGGCCCTACTTGGATCAATTTGTGATTGTGTTCATAGACGACATCCTGATACTACACCATATGGACCAATTTCTAACGGACAGATTTTAAGCTTTCTAACGGATATATCCGTTAGTAATTACTAACGGATATATCTGTTAGAAATCAAGACAATCCGTTAGTAATGTGCATTAGTTTGGTACCTTAAATTTTGTAACGGACTTATTTATATTTGTAACGGTTTTATCCGTTAGAAATTTGGATCTTTAAAAAATAATAATAAAGAATTTTGCTCCATAAGTTAAACTAGCGGGCCGGCTTTCAAATACACGGCTTCTCAAAAGAAAGAGAGAAAGGGTCCGTTTGATAAAACTAAAAATTAAATACTGAAAATTAAGGGTGTGTTTGATAACCCAATTAAGTGGTGAAAATGAAAACTTTCAGCACTTATTTTTTTTTCAGTCCGTTTGATAACGTATCATTTAGTTAAAAATGCAGCCAAAAAACCACTGAAAACTTTAAGTGAAAATTTTTAACTGAAAATAATCACTGAATGCAATCTATTTCAATATTTGGAAAACTATTTTTAGTATTGCAAATTCAATCGCTTAAAATTTTCAGTACTTAAAATTCAACACTTAATTTTCAGTACTTAATTTTCAGTTTTATCAAACGGACCGTAAGTGCTGAATTAACTACAAGAAAAAAAGCTTTTTATGTCACTTTTAAAATTGTTGTTATGTCACTCACAATATGAGTGACATAAATATTTCTCACATGTGCTTTTTATGTCACTTTTTAAGTAGTTATGTCACTTTTTTAAAAAAGTGACATAAAAACTCTATTATTTATATCATTTTTATAAAAGTGACATAAATAATAAAGTTTTTATGTCACTTTTTACAAAGAGTGACATAAATAATAAAAGTTTATATGTCAATTTTTAAAAAATGACATAAAAAAAATGCGGTGGCAATTTTGTAAATAAAATATTTTACATTTAAATCAGTTTATACAAAAAGTGACATAAAAAAATGCGATGACAATTTTGTAAATAAAACATATTATATTTATGTCGTTTTATGGTCATTGGTCAAGGTGACATAAAAAATTTAAGTAAAAGTGACATATATGGTTTTTGGCGGGTTGATGAAAACTTAGGCGCACATAGGATCTCAATTTTTTTCATTTGCCCAAAACCTTCATTCTTAACCAAACCCTCTCCAATATTACTCTCTCCATCGCACCTCTCCCTCCACCACGCCGCCGCCGCCGCCGCCTGCTGGACGCCGCAACCGACGCCGCCTCCTCTTCTCTCGGCGGCCGCTGCCTCCTCCTTCTCTCAATCTCTCACATCTCAACAACAAATTAACAATGGCAGCCTACTCTTCACAACTGAGCGTCAAGCCCTTCAAACCCCAACTATTCCAATCCAAATCTGTATCCAAACAGTCTCTTGGACTGGGTTCCAGCTGGTGCTCTGCAACTCCACCGTTGAAATGCTACACCATCACTCTGCTTCCCCGTGATGGTATTGGCCCAGAAGTCATCTCGTGGCCAAGACGCCCTCGAGCTCGCCGCCTCTTTTGAAGGTTTGTGGACTTCTCTCAAAAACCCCCCATCTTTTTTTTTTTTCCCTCCGTTTGGATACCGAGAAAATTCAGAAGAATTACTTGTATTTGTCTCTCTAGAGTGGAGTACCATCTGGGTTCCTTTCAAGTGAAAATTATGAAACAATCAAAGTTTGAGTGGTTTTGTTTCTATTCTTTTACTACATAATTTTCTCAGCAACCAAGTAGAGTTGTTGTTTTTCAGGATTTAGGGGTTTACCACTTTGGCATTATTGGCATTGTGTAAGGGCCTGTTTGGGCATCCTTCTATGTAGTAATTTGCATTCCTACTTTTACATAGCATTTTAACTCAACAAAGATGACATTGAATGGTTCAATTTAGAAACAAATGTGCTCTATTATTGTCAGATTATACCAACTGGACAAAACGTAATAGGATAGCGTACCATAAATATCAATATTTACATAATAGCAATGCCATTAGTGGGTTTAGTAATATAAAACATTACAATGAATGACAAAGCATAAAGTTGTGTCAAGCAGAAACTTGTGATCAGTGATGCCAAGGCTGGTACTGACGTTCAAATGAGCTCATGTCATCAAAAATCCCTTGAACGAAAAAGAACATCATTGATGATGAAAATCGACTATGGATATGCCAAATGCTCAATCTCACAAAAACTCACAATTAAGTCCACATAACTTGATAATTCCCAGTAATGGGTTCTAATAGCAAATATGCCATAGAAAAGTTATAACTATAAATCACATGATTCGATCCTAATTGCAAACCGAGGGGCAGTTCTTGGTAGATCATTGATTGTTGAATCAACAAACACTAATTTATTTCATGTTTCCAAGCACATGGCTCCGTTCAGTGTAGTGTATTGGGTAGTTGATGCAGGGAAGTAATTTGCTGCCAAGAATTACTGTGTTCTATTAATTGGTACCTCGTTGAAAGAAAAAAAACATGCACATCAATTATCTGTTTTCTTTTATTTGGCCTAAATTTCAAGTGCTTTTGCTTTTCCGGTGTCTGGCCATATGTTGTCCATCGGGCCTTATGGATTTGTCTTATTTCTTATATGATATATCTAAAATTACTTACTTCCCAGATGTCTTGCAAAAACAATCTTTCCACCCCTCTTTAATCGAGTCTTACAAAAATAATCTTTCCGCCCCTCTTTAATCCATTGACATCATGTTCATTGTAAAGCCTTCTTTGTCTTCAACATAGTTGATTTGTTGTTGAAATTAACAAGTTATGGACCTATGGTTCAACTACAAAGAGAATAAGCATCAAAAGAAGAAAAATGCTTGGGGACTTTTAAGGGAAAGCCCAAGCTCATCAGCCCATCAAGGCGTTATTTTAGCCCAAGGAGGCTTAGCTGTGGAGCTATTCTTTTTTACCACAAGAGGCTTTTATGTGTTCTGAGTGCTTCACTCGGTTGATCATATTTCGATCTCTTGTGTAGATTTTACGGGAGTTGCGTTCTATTCGTGTAGAGAAGTTGTGTTCTGCAAGTTTCGACCCGACTTGAGTGAGTTGCGCAAGTGAGCATGGTACCCATGTCATCTCACGTGTCAAGAAGTTTTTTGCGCAAGCGATATCTGATTATGTTCACTACTCGCTTGAGCGAGATTATCTGCGCTAGCAGATTTGCTCTCTGTTGGCAGTTAACTTGAGCGAACCATCACCTTTTTCGAGGGAGATTGTATTCTGCCGACAGTTCGATTGTACGAACATCACCTCGCCCCAGCGAGCCTGGTCCTATGCTTTGTTCTTGTTTGGCTTCATTTGGTTGCTGAATCTGTATTACTCATGGATTCTAACATATTTTCAGTTCTTCAATTAGCGTATTGCTGCCATCAAACAATGCTAGACTAAAAGCCGAACTCCTGGAAATTCATATCTAAAGGCTAAGGATAACTTGTGTTATTAATACTTATCACTACGGTATTCTGCTAATAAACGTAACATCGGAGGGAGTACCTTCTCTGATAACACATTTAAGAGAGGATATGGACCTAGAGGGGGCTGAAATGGTCAATTTGTTTAATATGCGTAATTGCTATTTTAACTAAGGCTTATTCCTCCCTATGTCCTAAGTACCCTGTTGGTATTAACATCTTTACCTTTAATGTTTTTACTCATATCTTCTACATCGTTCTCCGAAATATTTAAATTTCTTTGAACGATTCTACTGTTGAACATATTCTTTGTTACTTTTACTGCTTGAGAGTTAACCTTTTTTTAAGCTTGCTAACAAATGCCTTGAAATTGTGTTATCTTATTTGGTTGTCATATGCTATTTGCCAAATACAAACTGATAAATAGGTTTTTACTGTGCCTACTGTTTCTCCTAATTGTACTGGTTGGAAAGAACTGGTGGAAGGAAAGCAATATGCTTGTAAATGATTACCTTCCTTGATGTGTTTTTTAGTACTTTCCTTTCCAATTCCTCTTTTCTTTTCTTTTCTTTCCTGATCAGCACTTAATGTTTGTAGTGCTTACTCTCTCTTTTCTTTCCTGATCAGCACTTACTGTTTTTAGTACTTTCCTTTGCATTTCATCTTTTCTTTTCTTTCCTGATCAACAAACACTATGTTTGTAGTGTATCTATTTTAAGTTGTCTCACTCTCTGCAACTGTTTGTAGGCAAGCTATTTCTCATCTATGTCATAGTGTTTGTTGACAGATTTTGATATCTACTTGCATTTTTTGACTAGTAATTTGGCTTCTATTCATTGATTAATAAATTAATAATATGAATGAATTACTGGGGTTGATACAAAACATGTTGTATTCACTACTTAAAAATCTTAACAAGCCGCCTCATATATGGAAATATCATCAAACATCTAACCTGAGTTAAGCAATGAAATTCATATCATTGAATATATGACAAAAAAGATTTGTTGATGTTCTTCTTAAATGGAAGAAAAAGAAATGAATGTACAATAACATTTTTCTGATGTGGTTTATGGGATGAATGAAGTATATCCACAATTTGTTGTGGATTTTAAATCACCTTATGAATAGCTTTCCTATCTTTGTATCATATCCGTGAAGTAGACCACCACCACCACTGCCATTTCACTTGTTTTTTTTCCCTCCCAAACTAGTTCAAACTTTGAGACCAAGGATGTGTTTGGAATGACACTTTTGGATATTACATCTTGATCTTCAATTTCAACCTGTTTCGAAAATATGATCTTTATACACTTACTACTTTTTCAAAAAATTATATCTTATTTGCTTTTTGCTTTTAAGATGGAGATAGTGGATCACAGTCCGCTGCTGCTCAGTTTCTGCAGCATATTACTCTTAGGGGCAGCAGCAGCATGTGCAGGTGCACAGCAACAGCAATAGCAACAGCAACAACAACAGCAGTAGCATGTACAGGTGCTTAGTTTCTGCTCAGTTTTTGGCTGCTCAGTTTCTGCAGCATGTTTGGTTCTGGAATTTATTGAGGGAAAATAAAAGAAAACCTAGAGGGAAACCTTGTCCTCCATTTAGTTAGAGAGGAAAACGATAAGAAAAATAGGAAAGAAGAGAGAATAGGTTGAAAACATTTAGAGTGAAATACTTCTCTTTGTTTGGGTAATGAGGAAAACGATGAGAAGAATATAAAAGAAGAAAAGTAAGGTGAGATGTAAACTATTAATTTTGAATTTTGCGAGTCAATTTTTTTTCCCTCTTTTCGTAGTGAAGAAGTATATATGGAAACTTGTAATGCCTGGTATCATTTAAACTTTGGGGGAAAACACTTTGGATAACTTAAGAGAAATAGTTTTCCTTCTTTTCCATTTCTAAACCCGTGAATCAAACAGAGCCTAAAGTTACTAGAGGAAAACTTCGAAGGTATTAGTGCAACCATGAGACCTGTTAAGCTACACTGCTATGGTGACATAAATTTCTTTCTCTTTGTTCTGCTATTGGTGCCGAGGGGTAGTGTGACGTTATTCCTAGAGCCAGTTTGGTAATAAGAGTTTTTTTTTCTTGAATAGATTTTTGAAAAAGAAACAACTTACTGCTTCTGATTTGAGCTATTTTTTCATGATGCTTACAACTAAGCTGAGAGAATGGGTTTGACTCGGGAACTTACAATTAAACTTTGCTGAGCATTCGCTTGAAAATTTTCATGATGCTTTTGTATATGTATTTAGTTGACAACTTAGAAGCATCATAGCCTCTTAACCCAAAGTTCAAACCATCAAGTTGCTTGAAGTTGCATAGAAAAAACTCAGCTCAAAAGTCAAAACCTTTGGGAATTTGAATTTGCATAGCTTTTCATAGATCTCTTATGGTTGACTTCTACCAACTTTTTACCCTAATGAGAGTGCTCTTGTACTTGTACTACATCACAATTAAATACTTATTAAGTAAAATCTAGAAAGCCCATTTTTAGAAGAAGAAAAACAATGCAGCAGATGATCTTAGTGTAGAAGTAAATTGGTAAGCTTTAATCTGCTGGCTGTCCATTCATACAGAAAAAAATTGGAAATAGAATTCTTCAATATTCTATGCTTCAATATTGTTGGTTTTCACATGACCCTTGTCTATCAATAGATCAATTTGTATTTGTTTAGTAACAAATACTCTACTCTTGATCAATAAATATATTTTTATGCTGTCCGCACCATCTGTTTAGTCTATATTCTTTAGTGCATTTGAAGTTGTAGCCTAATTGTTCACTTATCCTATTTATTATGGGCACTTTCAGGGAAGAAAGGTAAAGAGAAGCCCAAGCTGCAGAGGGCGGGTGGATTGTTGTTGCACACCATAAAGGTAGGAAAAAGACGACATATTCTGAAAGTGGAATAACCGTGGGTTTGGTCGCCCCAGCTGCTGTGATGGACAAAATGGTCACAAAGTAAAGTAAAGAAGTTGGGTTAGATTTCTACCGGTTTCAAAAGAGGGAGGCACAAAGAAATGGTATGCCGAAGTTTAAAGATAAATTTATTTATGTTCCTGCTTCAGGAATTATTTTTTGCAAATTTGGTGTTTGGAAAAATAATTTGAAACATTCAAGTTGCATTCTCCCCTGCCTACTCATACCCCGCATGATCTTTCTCCAACATGATAGTTCAAATCTCCTGTAAATATTTTTTACCATAGGTTTGCAGTGAATTAATTCATCCTTATGTTTCCAAACTTGACTTTTATTGGGTTTATTCGGGGTGTATCTAAAAGAAAGGGTAGCATTTTTACTTAAATTTACTACGGACTAGTTGCTTTTAAAATAATCCTTTTTATGGAACTAAGAAAAGAGAGGGTGAGATTGGCATCCATAGCCTCCCTTTTTGGCTGCTCTACAAGTTGTTGCATCTTCTAGATACAGGACACTAAGATTCACATCTTAGGTAAGTAAATAGTAAATATATTAAGGGTGTGTTTGATCGATAAAAAGTTTCAGCATTTAAATTTTTTTCCTAGTGTTTGAAAACAGAGCTAGAAATCTACTTTTCCCAACTTCCAAACTTTTCCAAATTTTTTTTATTATGTTGAATGCAGTTGGTCTAGGCTATGTTTGGTTCAAGGATTTAGTCATGTGAAAAGGAAAAGGGGTGAAAAATGGAAAGAAGGAAAAGAAAGTATGGTAAAAAATACATACTTTTATTACAAATGTTTGTTGATTGTTTCAAGTTGTAACGTCGCCAATGTTGCATATCCATTCCTTTTTTATGTTTAACTTTCATTGGATAGTTGCACTAGTGTGGTGCCTTATTTACATTTTTTTACCTATGTATTTATCTAAGATCTGTTGCACAATTCTGACTAGCTTTTTCATATTTGTGTGGAGTTGACAAGGTAAAGGGAAGAGAGAGATGGTTGAGAGGCAAGAAGATGTGTTGGTTGAGTTGATTGAATCTCCGAAGTTGGGCAGAGTCAAATGGAGACCCGTCCATCCTACTTTGGCACATGCCTGCCCTTTCATGATAGATATATTGATTGTATTTGTGAATATTTTGGTTAGAATGTAATTAGTGGTAAGTGGTAAATATTTTGGAAACACAAAGTGGATATTTGATCGTGTATTATTTTGTGAATATTATTGTATTATCAATTGAGCTTGGTATTTGTTTCTTAGAGATTAATTGTGCCTGTTAATTAGGTACCAAAACAATTTATTAGGGAGCACATAAATTAATTTTTTTCTATAATTTATTAAAATTACTAACGGATATTTTCTTTAGTAATTGTCGACAAACCGTTACTATTCAATATAAATCTTTTAAAATCGGTGGAAAACAAGCGTTAGTAACCTAATTTCTAACGGATATACCTGTTAGAAAATCTTTGATTTGCTAACGGATTTGCTAACGGATATATTCGTTAGTAAAAATTTTACTAACGGATATATCCGTTAGTAAATCCGTTAGTAATATTACTAACGCTAAAATACTAACGGATATATCCGTTAGTAATATTATTTCCAACGGAAATATCCGTTAGAAATGAGGCCATATGGTGTAGTGTGATCTACTCAAAAACCAAGGAGGAACACAAAGAACATGTGAGGATTGTACTATAGATGCTTCGAGACAACCACTTGTATGCGAAGTTCAACAAGTGTGAATTTTGGCTAAAGGAAGTCAAATTCTTGGGTCACATTGTCTCACAGGATGGGATAGCTGTGAATTCAACAAAGACACATGCTGTGTTGGATTGGAATAAACCAAACACTGCAACCGAAGTTAGAAGTTTCCTTGGTTTAGTTGGATACTACCGAAGATTCATTGAAGGATTCTCTAAGATAGTATCCCCTTTGGCCAATTTGACAAGGAAAGACGTGAAGTACGAATGAAAAGATAAGCATGAACGTGCGCTTCAAGAGTTGAAGGAAAGATTGACCTCGGTGTTAGTGCTTGCAATACCAAGGAGCGGTGAACAGTTCACCATTTATAATGATGCATCACACCAAGGACTTAGATGTGTGTTCATGCATGATAGAAGAATGATAGCATATGGATCACGACCACTGATCCGTCACATGAAATTGACTTCACGGACATTGAGGTGAATAACAATGTGCTTATACTGAAGGACCAGTCCGAATTTTGGATCGAGGAGTCAAAAAGCTGAGGACTAAGAAAATTCCTCTGGTGAAAGTTTAGTGGAGACACCATTACGAACGCGAAGCTTCTTGGGAGTTGGAATCAGAAATGCACGACAAGTTTCCAACTTTGTTTACTGACTAGCTAGCTCAGATTTTGGGGACGAAATCCTAGATAGGAGGTGGATATTGTAATACCTGCATTTTTATTTATATAATTTCTAGTCCCAAACTATATTTATAAGATTTTCACTGTAATTAGTATTATTTCTGAACCCATAATTATACATGTATTACCCAACCCTGCTTATACCCTAAACCAACCCCCCAAACAACCCCTAGCAATTTGTGTGTGTGTGTGTGTGTGCTGACATAGGGGAGAGTGAGTGAGTGAGTGAGTGTTTGTAAGGGTGACAAGTGTTGTGTAAGGTGTGTAGTGCTTGAGTGCTTGTAGTGCGAGGTGTATGTGCGTGGATATATGTGGCAGTGGTGTGTGGCATGTGGTGTGGTGATGGTATAAAATGTTGTGTGTTGTGCATGTGTTATATATATATATATATATATAGAGAGAGAGAGAGAGAGAGAGAATAATGCTAGGTGTACAAAATTTTTGTACACATTTTTGCACACAAATGCTTTAAATGCATGTACCTTGTGCTGTTTGAATTTTTCACACTTTTCTGTGCACTACTTATATAGCACAAGGTCATGCATTTAAAGCATTTGTGTGCAAATTTGTGTATACCTAGCATTGCTCATATTTATAATATATGCATATATATATATCCCAACCACCCACCTCTATAGACCCCTCCCATCTCATTAGTTTTTAAGAATCCAAGCAAAGAAAGAGACGAAAAATAGAGAGAGAGGAAATGAAGTAAGAAAAAAATAGAGAGAAAAGAAAAGAAAGCTTACCCTCTGTGTCACACCGCGACCCCGAATCTATGGTGAGTTCCTAACTCACTTGGTATACTAAGATTGATGCCCGCATTATATTCTGTATTATTATTTATGGAAAATCTTGTGTTTAACATGTGGTGTCCCTAATCTAGGTGTGTATTATGATTTCTATTATCTTTGTTATTATCGCTTCTACTATTTTTTATTATTATTATTATTATTATTATTATCTTATTAGTTAGCCGTTAAAACTCATGTTTTAACATGTGGTGTCCCTAACCCAGGTCCGTATTATGATTGTTATTATAATTATTATTGTTATTCTTATTATGATTATTATTTTTCGCTTATTATTATTATGGTCCAGTTAACCTCGTGATTAACATATGTACCCTGAACGTATTAATATCTATTTTATTATTCCGTTAATAATAATGATATTATTATTGTTATTATTATTGTTAGTATTATTATTATTGTTTAAACTTCAGACTTTAATATATTGTACCCCGAACATATTATTTCACTATAATTATTAATATTATTATTAATATTAATAAGATTATTGTTATTATTATTATTATCACTTTCTGGTTAACCTCATGTTAATATGTTGTACCCCGAATAAATTATCTCTGTTATTATAATTATTATTAATAATATTTCTGTTCGTTATTATTATCAGTCTGGTTAATCTCATGCTTTAACATGTGGTACTACGAGCTTAGAGCCCGTACTAGATTTCAAAAATAAAATAGTAACTATTTAATTAACTTGTACCTCGTGCATAACATATGATACACCTCATGTAGAAGTCGGTGCTGCAACGTAAAGTCGACGTGTACGGGTATAGAGTCGAACGATCGCAGAGACCAAGTCTGTATGCATTTGAAAATACATGTAGTTGACCGCAGAGGTCCGAAAGTTGATGTGTAGTGAGTCGGTACTGTCAAATAGAATTACAGCATCGCAAGTCGGCGATGATTGCTACTATGGCCACAGAGAGGAAAATACGATAGCAAAGTAACCATGTTGGTAATATTACAATCGAGAAATGAATAAACACGGTTAGCCTGTAAGGCGAGATTACTATGACAGTCACGACGACTAACGATAGTAAAGTAACTGCTTTGCAAATCGGTGACGATATTCATAAGGCAAGATCCCATGGACCTAGAGTACATGGTTAGCTTGTAAAGCGAGATTACTACTATGGCCACGAAGAGGTAGATAACGATAGTAAAGTAACCATAGCTCGACCCATTGGGCGAGTCACTCTAAGCCAACAACGTTACATTGGTAATGTAATAAAGTCAAGTAATTCGGATGTTAAGTCGAGTGAAGTCGAATATATCGATGATGCATAGTCATGCACGGTCTCATGATAATTCACTCAACCATCGTAACTACTCGCTGTGTACTTTCAGATATGTATTTTATATTAGGAGTGTTTGGTTAGGATGCTCACTTAGCTTTTATTAAAGCTAACGGCATACTATGCCCTGGACATTCCCATGTCTAGACTATACATGATATGATTGTCTGGCAGAGGACTATCAGGTAGGAGGCTGAGAAGGGGAAACCTTCGAATGGGAGGCCTACAATGCTGAAGGTCATGGCTACGCCAGTTAAAGGCGCGACTTTAAGAAAGAAGACTTAGTTGTTCTTTATAGATTTTTGTCCATTCGTACTAAGTTGTAAACAACGTCCAACGCCTTAAGCTCTTTTGTTCTTTATCTTTTGATGACTACAAACTCTAATGTAATAACTAGTAATCTTTTGATGTATATTCAGTTTACGCTTCCGCTTAGGTTATTCTCTTATTTATCTAGTGTATTTGTGGACAATCATTTAATATAACTAGTCATGGCTTACAAACCCAGAAAGGAAAATTTTATTTCCCGCTAATTTTTGCTGCTCCGGGGCGTGACAGTTTCTTTTTTGGAATTTGATGATATGCTACTGGTTTTATTTGGATGTATTGTAAAGACAGTACCATATGAAAATTGGCCACAAGTTTGCTTTTTTGGTCGATTTGAACAAATGTCACTGTCATTACCTAGTAGCATTACAATGACAGTAACATTTGACAGTGGCATTTGCTAAAATGACCATAACTTTGCGATCCTGTGGCTGCTTTGGACGATTTTATTTTTATTTTTATTTTTATTTTTTATTCAAGCTATTTTTTTCGAGATCTATGCAATGGAAGTGTTGATTTGACACAAAAAAAAGTTATTTCAGTATCCGTGTTGGAGATGCAAAATAATGTTTTTTTAGCCAATATGGTTATGGTTGTGAAGATTTTATTTTGTAGATCACAGATATATAAAATTTATTGAAAACTGACTTGTAGTTTGAGAGTTATGGCATATTAAAGATTGAAAAACTATGAGGACCTATGACATTAAAAATAAAAATAAAAATAAAAAAAGGGGCAGGACTGTTATCATATTTAGGAAAACCCCCCCTCCCTTTTTTATTTTTATTTTTTTTATGCTTTAAATCGTGTCACTAATAACCCTTGTACTTTAGGCTAAAGTGAAATCGTTAGTAACCCAGTTAAATTTAACTGGCATAAGTCATGTTTGACAACACCTTTTAGAGTTCATCAATAATTATGAACTCCAAAAGTTAAAATAAATTATTTAGCAAAATAGCCTCTGCAAAAACATCTTCCAAGTTGGCCAGTATTCTTGATGTTCGTAAGGGAGGTTAAGGTTCGAACCCTCTAGGGGTCAATATAAGTAGGTTTGAAGGACGGACCTTTTAAAAAATCCTACTGCCTGCTTGTCTCCCTAACTTACCTGGTGAGTATTGTCCTGTTGGTGTACAAATTTTTTTTTTTGACCAGGATCGCTCATGGGCTGAAGAGGCGTATGGGCTGCATGTTCCAGCTCCTTAAGCCTACACCAAGCCAGATTATATCACACCTTATGAGTCCAGCTCTCACAGGCTCACTAATTAGGAGATCAGTTCACCTTGAACTAGTCTCCAAGAGTTCCGAGGACTATGAATCCCAAAGAGAGAAGCCCAAGAAAAGTCAAGGTTATCTTATAAGCTCAAATATACACCGAATAGGACTCTAAACTCCTCACTTTATAAAAAGGTTTCTCTAGACGTATTATTGGGGATTTCCGTGATACCAAATCTCCCCCTCCATACACATGAGAGGAGGGAACACCCAAACCTTGACCCCTCATTTGGAGTTCATTCCGGCTAGAGCTTTACAAAGCTCAAGCTTCTCTCTTGTCACGACCTTAGTCATCATGTCAGACGGATTCTTGTCTGTATGAATTTTCATCAATTTCATTTCTTGCTTTTCCATTACCTCACGTATCCAATGGTAACGTACATCAATATGTTTTGTACGGGAATAATATGTGGCGTTCTTGCTCAAGTCCATAGCACTTTGACTATCACAATGAACCACATACTCATCTTGCTTCAAATTCAACTCTTGGAGAAACCGTTTCATCCATAACATCTCTTTACCTGCTTCAGTAGCAACAATATACTCAGCTTCAGTGGTAGACAAGGCAACACATTTTTGCAACTTGGACTGCCATGAGACAGCTCCCCCCGCAAAAGTAAACAAGAAACCCGAAATAGACTTTCGGTCATCGATGTCCCCTGCCATATCTGAATCTGTAAACCCTTCCAAGACTAGTTTTGAACCCCCAAAACATAAACACAAACTTAAAGTGCCCTTCAAGTATTGAAGAATCCACTTGACTCCTTCCCAATGCTCTCTTCCAAGATTGGAAAGAAATCTGCTCACAACACCAACTGCATGAGCAATATCTGGCCGTGTACAAAGCATTACGTACATAAGACTTCCTACTACTGACGAGTAAGGAACAGCTATCATTTCTTCTCTTCCTTCTCGGGTAGAGGGACACAAGCTTTTACTTAACTTAAAGTGACTCGCAAGAGGAGTGCTAACTGGCTTAGCATCTCTTATGTTGAACTTTTCAAGAACCCGTTCAACGTATTTCTCCTGTGACAACCATATCTTCTTGGCTTTCCTGTCACGAACAATCTTCATACCCAAAATCTGTCGAGCCGGGCCCAAGTCCTTCATATCAAAGGACTTGAACAACTCTCCTTTTAGTCTGCGAATCATATTAACATCTTGTCCAATAACAAGCATATCATCAACATAAAGCAAAAGCACAACAAAATTACCATCGGGAAATTTCTGGACATAAACACATTGATCTGCAGCGGTTCTCTTGAACCCATGACCCACCATAAATGAATCGAATTTCCTATACCACTGCCTCGGAGCTTGTTTAAGGCCGTAGAGACTCTTCTTCAACTTGCAAACCAAGTGCTCTTTCCCCTTAACTTCAAATCCCTCTGGTTGTACCATATAAATCTCTTCCTCCAAATCACCATGAAGGAAGGCAGTCTTCACATCTAGCTGCTCAAGCTCAAGATCCATGCTAGCTACCAAACCCAAACCAACTCGAATAGAACTCATCTTCAACACCGGTGAGAAAATCTCATCAAAATCAACGCCATGCTTCTGCCCGAAGCCCTTGACAACTAAACGAGCCTTATACTTTAGTAGCTTGTCACCATCCTTCTTCAACTTGAACACCCATTTGTTTCTCAACGCTTTTCTGCCCTTAGGAAGATCAACCAACTCATAAGTGTTGTTCTTATGCAAAGAATTCATCTCATCTTGCATAGCTTGTAACCAACTGCCTCTGTCTCTGTGAGTCTGAACTTCCTGAAAGCTCTCTTGCTCCCCCTCATCTGTAAGCAAAATATACTCAGAACTAGAATACCTGACTGATGGCCTGTGCTCTCTAGTCGATCTCCTGACTTGAGGTACTACAATCTCTGGTGAATGGGGCTGCTCCCCCTGCTCAACACCTTCTGTATCTGGCACATCATCATCATCCCCAAATTCTAGAACATCTATAACTGGCTCATACTGTACTTCTCCCCCATCTATGGCACCCTGTGATGTGGAAGGAACTGATGTGAGGTCTGGAGCACTGCTCGCTTTAGGCTATGCAGGTTTTTCAAAATCTGCCAAAGTCTGAAGCTCGTGAAAAATCACATCTCTGCTTTTGATCACCTTTTTCTTTTCTGGATCCCACAACCTGTACCCGAACTCTGCATCTCCATAACCAACAAAGATACATGGAGTAGCTTTGTCATCAAGCTTAGATCTCTGCTCCTTAGCAACATGTGCAAATGCCTTGCACCCAAACACCCTCAGATAAGAGAATGAAATATCACAACCAGTCTATACCTTCTCTGGAATCTCAAAATCTAATGGAGCTGAAGGAGACCTATTAATCAAGTAACAAGCTGTGTGAACTGCTTCACCCCAGAATAACTTAGGCAGCTTAGCCATTCGTAACGCATCTGACTCTCTCTACAATAGTGCGATTCATCCTCTCGGCCACACCATTGTGCTGTGGGGTACGTGGAACTGTTCTCTCATGCCGTATACCGTGATCTGGACAATATGCTTCAAACTCTTTTGAAGTGTACTCTCTCCCGTTATCAGTACGAAGGCACTTCAAAGGTTTTTCTGTCTCTCTTTCCACCATGGCATGAAACCTCTGAAAATGCTGAAAGACTTGGTCTTTTATTTTCAGAAAATACACCCACACTTTACGTGAAGCATCATCAATAAAAGTAAGAAAATACTTATTTCCGCCCAAATACTCCACCTCAATGGGACCACAAACATCAGAATAAACGATATCAAGCAACTTGATTTTTCTCTTACTAGAAGCATGGAAGGAAACTTTATGGTGCTTACCAAATAAGCAATAATCACAAGGGTTAAAAGCTGTACCTTTGGCAAAGGGAATGAGGGACTTCTTTGCCAGAATCTGCAATACTTTCTCACTCATATATGCCAACCTCCTGTGCCACAAATTTGGTGAAGACTCATCCTCAATTGCATTGAGCCCGCTTGAACACACCTTCACATGAGTCTTGTACAAAGTACAACAAAGTTTCCCTTTTGCAACAACTAGGGACCCTTTGGTGAGTTTCCACTTTCCGCTCTGAAAATGGTTATCATAACCCATCTTATCTAGTGCAACACCAGAAATCAAATTCAACCATAAATCAGGAACATGCCGAACATCCTTCAATGTCAAAGTGCAACCCAAGTTAGTCCGAATACACACGTCACCTGTCCCCTCAATCTTAGAATAGCTGGTATTACCCATCTTCACAGTACCAAAGTCACCTACTTTGTACGACGTGAAGAACTCTCTCCTAGGAGTAGCATGGTAGGAGGCGGCTGTATCAACAACCCACTCAGCATCACTGTCTGTAACATGTAGGAACTCCTTATCTCCAAATCAGAGTACCACCACATCCTCAGAAACTGTAGCTGTAGTATTCTTGTCTTCTGACTTCTTCTTAGTATTACCCTGTTTCTGATCTCTCTTACGAATTCTACAATTTTTGCTCATGTGGCCTTCCTTGTTACAATAATAGCATACAAAACCTCCTCGCGTCTGTGACTTGCCTCGACTGTTCTTAGACTTACTACGATCTTTAGATCCTTTCCAAGACCCTCTGTTCGGACTCCTACCCCTGTTCGCCATGGCAAGAGCCTGTGTTTGATCTGTACCCATACCCTTTTGCCTGGCTTCCTCGTTAAACATGCTATCTTTAACAATCTCCAAAGTCAGCTTACCATTGGGAGCTGAATTACTAAGAGACACAACCAACGTCTCCCAACTATCAGGCAAAGAACTCAATAAAAGCAAAGCTTGAAATTCATCATCTAAATTCATCTTTATCGTAGCCAACTGATTAACTATACTCTGAAAGTCACTCAAGTGCTCGGCAACGGAATTCCCATCTTTGAATTTCAAGTTCACAAGCCTTCGAATCAAGAAAGCTTTGTTCTGCGCGGTCTTCCTCTCATACATAGACTCTAATTTATTCCATAAACTTTGTGCATTAACTTCTTGGGCAACATGGTGAAATACGGTGTGATCAACCCACTGTCTAATTTGACCCATTATTTTCCTGTTTAATTTTACCCAATCCGTATCGGACATATTTGTAGGCTTGGCCGTATCATCCTCAATCGGATCATACAAATCCTTACAATAAAGGATGTCCTCCATTCGCGGTTTTCAAATTGCATAATTTGAAGCCATGAACATAATCATTGAATTTGATGATTCCTCCATTTAATTACACAAGACAATAAATAATAATGAACCTTAGCTCTGATACCACTTTGTTGGGGAAAAAATGCGGAAATCCCCAATATTAATTAGGAGTAACACTTCATAACCCTTGTCTAGTGTAAATTAAATAGGTACAAATAATATCCAAGCCACAATGGATAAATTCTTTTCACCACAACCAAGCACAAATAATATAATAATAAGGCACCCAAGCAAAAAATAAATAGACACCAAAAATGTGGAAAACCCTCCAATGGGGAGGAAAAAAGTCACAGGACAACTCCGAAATATTCCACTATATCAAAATAAGGAATACAAATGTTCTTTCAAGTTTTTGCCCTAAAACTTGACGTATTCAATCAAAGAGAGAGTGAGTATAAGGATTACCTCTTAGGGTTTTCAATACCCAAAGGAATACAAGAAAAACCTTTTCAAAATCTCTAAGATTTTTGGTACACAAACACCCCCTTGAAGACCACCCAAATGGAGCCTCACTCTTCTTCTACGTCTTCAGCCGCCGCACACTAGCACCCGAAGAAGCTCTGTTTCTTTGCTGCGCAGAACACTAATTTCATTCCCAGCTTTTGATTCATTAGCTATAGGAATAAGCTAGTAACCAAAACTTGGGCCACAAGGCGCATTACATGTACATTAACTTAATAAAAGAAGCCCAATAACCCAATAAACAATGGTTATTACATCATGTGTATGGACACATGATACACCCAACACTTGTTACAGACACTCTTGAATACTTATATTTTGTCTATCATAGACTAACTTGATCACAAATTTATCATCTTTGCTTGTGTTCGCGAGTAGATCCAATTTATAATACGTTGTAGGTTTTGGCCACAACACTTGGGATTTGTCTTCTATCTTATTTCGATAAAACGGTGTTGGCATTTACGTACGTAAAATAATAGTGAATCGGGGACAGGTGAAGGGATTTATTCACACCGAAAAAATCATCTTTAATTAGTCTTTGTTATCTGTGCATCCACAAATTTGAATGGCATCATTCGTGATGTGCAAAGCTTTTTGGTATAAAAATTCATCATTTTGAATGAAGTCATTTAAAAAAAAAACCGGTAGCTATTATGCTTAAACTACAAATTATTGCATCCTTAGGGAACTTAGGAATGATCATATATGGAGAAATGCAATGAGTTTCTCGATTTCCCTTAGGCTATGTTTGGTTCAAATAATTCATTAGGGAAAATAAAATAGAAAGGAAAACAAGAAGGAAAATTAGTTCCCTCATGTTTTAATTGTGTTTTCCTTTCTGCTTAAAGAACATTACAAATAAAATAAAAATTCTAAAAGATGATTATAACTTATGAATAAAAGAATGAAAATGACTCGCAACATTCAAATTGTTTAATTTATTTCTCCACTTATCTTCTTTTGTTTCCTATTTACAGCATCGTTTTTCTTATTAACCAAAATGTTTTGTACTAAGGGCAGTGTTGTCATTTTGCAGTTTTTAAACATGATCCGACGGCCAAAACAGAGACCCTCTCTTTAATAAAGAGAAGATGCCATCTTTAGAGCCTGATTGCAAGGCCTATATTTATTTATTTATTTATTTTGGCCATTCTTAGATTTTTCATAATAATTCTAAGTAGCTTTTCTGTATAAATGGGTTTTGAAATTTGACCTATGGGCTTTTTCACATTTTGAATTGATGCATCTGATACCATTAGTATGTGATTTTCAGAATTAGTTGATAAATCTCATTGAAATTTAATGAAGGAGAGAGAAAACATGGTTTTATACTAACTTAACATTTGTAAGAGGAACTATCAATGAAAATTAAATTTTTTAAAAAAGAAGAAGAAACATTTGTAAGAGGAGATGTACATTGATATGGCACATGCATGCCATCCAGTCAATGACTGTAATTAAGCTTAGGAAGCCTCGTCTGTTCAATTTTTGAATGCACCATCCGTGCATGACTTAAACACATAACATCAGTGACTTATCTCATTATGGACATTGCTCTTGACACAAATCATAAACCTATACCCAATAATTTTAAGAGAGCAAAGAAGAATGCCTAAATGGTGATTGATCCCAGCTTAATTATCAGCTGCATATACACACATACATGTGTGTGTGTATGTGTGAGAGAGAGAGAGAGAGAGAGAGAGAGAGAGAGAGTTGAGAGGTAGTTTTTTTTTTTTTTTTTTAACTGCAAAAATGCATTCATTGATTGCAAAAGTCATCGTTTACCAGAAATTATCCCATGTGATAGACTTTTGGTGTGATGGATCATCGTAGACCATTGAGCAGCTTGTGGGCCCCCCATTGATCTAACGGTTCAAAATGATCTGTCACACCTAAACCCATCACACGAGATAATTTTCCATCATTTACAAATTGAATCCCGGAGTGTACACAAAACCATCACCCCTCCCCTCCTACATTGGACTGTGCATTAAGAGTACTGGAATATTCCTACATATACCCTTAAAAAAAAAAAAAAAAATCATCATCTTTGTAACGATTGTCTTGTAGTGCACCCTTCATTGAATCACCATGTCCTTCGTGTGTTGACCGGAGGCAGCACACTAATGTACTATATCACAACTGATCACAAAAAGCAACAAAAACTGTGAATTCCGGTTGGTAGTGAGAGTCAGAAGCCTATATAACAAAATTTTAAAAGTGATATATATATATATATACTACTGTCATGAATCCGGGCATCCTAAGTGATAAGACTTCTAATGCTACTAAAGCACATGCCAACTCCCATTTTCAGGAAAGCATCCGCCAAAGAATTGGCCCCTCTAAGCGTGTGTACAAATGACACACTCAACATTCTGATTTTAAACTGTGTTGTTCCTCGAATTTCCCACTTCATCGCCCTTGAACCATGCCACCGCCACTTTCGAGTCACTTTCTACGATTAAATCAAAATCATTCCTCCCTTCCCATGATGAAAACACACGGAAAGCTTCTAGGATTATTGCTTTGAGTTCAGCTAAATTTGAGTTATGTGATTCCAATGCTTTTAGAGAAATCACCTCTAATGTTCCCTTGGCTATTAACGTTGGCAAAGATTCAAATGAAGTTTGAATGATAGGTAACACTGGCAAAACTATGATTCCCTCAGCTGGGTTCATCTATTTATGTGCTTAACAACGGCCGTGAATGTATATAAGGAGCATAGAACAAATTAAGAAGCCCGGAAATTGTGTATCCGCCGCCTCTTCAAAATTTTACTTATAAAAAATCTATACAATGTTTACATTCTAAACATCGCTGAAAGAGGATATACGTACAGTTCAGTTCAACCTCAAGTTTGAACCAATCGAATCTTCAAACGGGTATGAACATTGATCTTGCATAACTAAAATAATTATGGTCTCCTTCTTTGTCCGCCGAGTAAATTTGAAGAGAGCAGACATAACCTTTTCGATATTTGTGCATGAAAGAACAATTCTATGTTCTTGATTGAAAGAGTCAGCGGCAAGATTATCAGAGTCACAGCGGCAACATCCAGCGGAGGCAAACATAAACTCTCATATCCTCCCCGGCTTTCACAAACAGCCACAAATACATTAGAACTGGCCATTGGATTTTTCTGTTTTTTTTTTTTTGTGACCACTAATCAGCTTCAACAAGTCACCCAGAATCCATTCCAACATACAAAATGCATTTCACAAAAAGCACTAAGTGCCTGTTTGGAATCACTTCTCAACTGAATGTTTCGGCCTAAACGTTAATCGGGGGATCCAAAAACACAGAGATTAATTAACTTGTTAGGATTAATTGCAGTTTTAATAAAATTTTCTTATTCCTAAACCTCTTTTTGTATCAAAATTCACTGCTGAATATAGTTCCCCCAACACAAATTCACGGCTGAAGTGAAAGCACCCGGTTTCTTCCTAAATGCAAAAACCACAGTCAATCCTAACGGACCCTTAATTTGCAAACCCATCATCCTCTTTCAAATTCATATCTACCTCCCTGCAAGAATTTTTCAGATTAAAATCAGTCTCTGAGATAGTCAATGACAGAGATCCATCAATATAATAGTCCGTATTGTCAACTAAAGACTTCAAATAGGAACACTCTCAGTCCTCGTGTTCTAAATTATGCCCATGATTGAACGGCAATTCAAATGGTGACAGACCTGGAGGCTGTGTTCTCATATGCACAGACCGCAAATTAAAGTGCAGCCCTCGTCAAGTCAGCCGAGTGGCATATATCGCTAGGTGATGAAGGAAACTGGCCCTCGGAATCCGAACCCCATTGACGTGGCTGGGAGGGAGTGACCGGAGGGAGGGTGCAGCTGTGTGAAGTGTATGACGTGGTTGGGGGAGCTGAAGAGGACCCACTCACTGGTCTATGATACCAGTAGGGAGAAACTGGACTAGTGGGCAGGCTCTCGGCATGGGAAGAACAAGTGTTCATCAGAGTTTCACAGTATCGAGAGTCGTCTGAATAATCCGACATCAGTTAATATTGGAATGACATCTCATCCCTGCAACCACATAATTGGGAAAACAAAACAACAAAGAAGAAAAGGTAAATTGGTACTATGACTAGAAATCAACTACATGCTTTAGTTGTAAAGTGCAAATAGAACAAAGCGAGGCTACTATTTGTATTGCCCTGTTACCATTAGGGAATTACTATTAGCACTCCAAAAATCAACTAATGCACTCCATGGTACCACTCTGACAACCTGTCATACCATGCACTCAATGTAGTCCATGGAGTGCGAATAGCATTGCCCTACTACTATTATTGTCTAAAGCCAAAATGGTCGTTATCCATGGGCTCTGGTACGAGGACATGTCTAAATAGGTTGAAGTATCCAACACTTACTGATTGGACATGAACAAAGAAGCATGTTAACTAATACACTACAATCTCAAATTATTTTCCTTTTGCCTTCAGTTCCTCCAAAATGGTTGGAATGCTCATGTAAAACTATTTTTCACATAAATATATCACTTTGAAACCATCATAAGAAAAATACAGATTTATGACAGTGTCCCCACCCTTAAATCCATGAATTTGGAAACTTCGTCCCTTAGACACGTACCCACACTTGGCACTCGTACCTGAGTCCATGTAACATAGCCCATGGCAATAAGTATCAATTTATTACCAATCCGTATTTTACAGAAGCTTTTAGTTTCATGTTTGGTCACTTAGTTCTGTTTATCCATTGTGAAAAGGTGCATTGGAATAGTGGTCTTATCTCTTGCCAGTTCACATCAAGGACAATCATCTCTACATTTTTAAGTCCAACTAGAGCTGCTGGTTTTGAAAATATGTTGATAGGGATCACAAGGAGATTTTCATTATAATTGTATTTGATCCGAGAGGATTTTGTATTTTATTTTGTTTACTTAGTTTTAGAATATTTTCTATTTAAAAGAATAAGTATCTATTAGGAATAGATATCTTTTAGGATGTTTTTGATTTAGGAAATAATTATTTATTAGGAAGTTTTAGATTTTACGAATCTTTATTTCTCTATAAAAAGATATCATGCTTATTGTATTGGATAGCTTATGATTATGAATAAAAAAATATTGACTTTTTTCTTTGAGAGCCTTCAAGGTAGTGGTGGACTCCAATAGATCTTGGTGGAATCCAAGAGTTCTTTCTCTTTTATTGGTTGATGAATATGAATAAAAAAAATATTGAGTTTTTTCTTTGAGAGATTTCAAGGTATTGGTGGATTCCAATAGATCTTGGTGGATTCCAAGAGTTATTGACTTGGTGGACTCCAAGACTTTTTGTCTCTTCTTATTTTTCTTTATTCTCCATCTTTTTCATCAAAATTCATATTTCTTGACTTGTCGTGCGTCAAATTTGATATCAGAGGCAAGTTTGATTCATGAATTCCTACAAACCAAAGAAATATCCCCCGTTCGATTTCTCTTGGCTTCCTCACAATCTCTATATTACTACTCGTGAACCCAACACCCATGCTGCCATCCCTACTACCAGATCCATAAAGATTAAAGCCCCTCATGAACTTTTTGGCCCCAATAGCACACCAATGCTACGTAATTCAAACCCCTTTCAAATCGGCCCTGCACCAATTTTTTTGCCCCAATCCAACCCAAAGCAAATCACATTCCCCTACCAAATAGCCCCCTATTGTACCTTCACTACCTCTATCACAACAGTGACCCCAAACAACAGCTAAAACCCAGCTAAACAGCCCTTACCCATCATGAAACCAAACCAAACAGCCTCTAGTCCTCCCAGAACCCTAGTTCACTAACCTTCACTTCCTTCGTGACCTACATCCCAGCCCACTTTGTACTAACCAAATCCTAGCCGCCAGCAACCACAACCCCTACCAAGTTACACGCCCACAGCTGCCACGCCATGTAATGAACCAACTGCAACTCATCATCTCAACAACTAGATTTAAATACTCCACATCACCACCGTTGATTTTATTACCGTTAAGGGTCCTTGAAGCTGCGTCATTTTGATTTGAGTAATTCCAATACGCTGTCGTTTTGTAATTAGCGTTAATACAATTAGGTAGTTGTTAAGTAGATACATGTCTTATTATCATTGGATGATTCAGATGGGTTGTTAATTCTGTTGTATGAGTTCTTAAGCTGGAGCAGAGCTCTGAAAACGTGTGCAAGAAAATGAGAATTTCCGTTATCTTCTCTCTCTAACCTTCTCTCTCTTTGTCTTTGTTCAATTTCCCTGAATTTCTCTTACTAATTCCTCTGTTTCTTCTTAATCTCTTTCCAGTTTTAGTAATTGTTTGCATAATCCAGTAAGATTCAGTAACTCCACTGCTGAGTTTTTACAATTGGTATCAAAGCCGTTCATTCCTGAAGAATATCATCAGCAAATGGTCAAATTTGTTCATTGCAACATGGGTGAATTATCTCCAGAAATCAGAAGTGAAGAGGCCTTCAATTTTACAGAGCATGAACAACACCCAGTTCATGCCCTTCAAACCCAGATGGTAGATGTATACAATCGAATTGCCGGACTTGAGTCAAGATCTGATTCGAAGTTCACCAATCTTGAAGCTAAAATAGATGCAAGATTTGAAGCTATGATGAACAAGCTTCATCACAATTCTCTACAAAACCGAAATGAACAAGCAAGATTGCTGCCCACACCTAAAGTGATGATTGGAACTACTTCTGTAGCAAGAGGAGAAAAATTCAATGATATGAATACTAGAATTCTTGATGATGGAAATGGGTTTTCACCCCAATGGAATCGTGGAGCAAGAACTAAACATCAAAATCAATTCCAATTTCCTAGAATGGATTTCCCAAGATTCAATGGTACAGATGTCAGAGGGTGGCTTAAGAGATGTCTGAGGTTTTTTCTTCTAAATCCCGTTCCAGACGAGAATAAGGTAGCTTATGCTTCGATTTATCTCGAAGATAAGGCTGACCTATGGTTTCAAGCGTATTATGAGAATCCTATTGGGGTTCGCTGGGATCATTTCGCCAGAGATATAGGAAAAAGATTCACTGATCTGGGTTACGAAGATATAGTTAGAAAATTCAAGAAATTGGTACAGATTGATTCAGTAGCAGATTATGAGACTAAGTTCGAGGAGCTTAAGCCAATGATAATTGCCCAAAACCGAGGATTGACTGAAGAGTACTTCATTTCTTGTTTCATTAGTGGTCTGAAAGATGAAATTGGACACATGGTCAAGATGTTTAATCCAAGATCCTTAGTACATGCCATTACTATAGCAAGACTGCAAGAAAACTACATTGAAGCCACCATGAAAACCCCTTCTAAACCCAATTATCCCTTTACCAAACCAAATCTTCCTCAAAATAATCCTTACCATAACCCCCTTAAAACCCCCATCAATTACCCTTCAAATCCCCACTCAAATCCTTTACCTACCAGTCAAAACAATCTTCAATCATACCAAAAACCTGTACCCACCAGAGACCTACCATACCAGCCCATTAAAAGAATAACCCCTAATCAGATGCAAGCTAGAAGAGACAAAAACCTATGTTACTACTGTGATGAGACCTACCAGAGAGGTCACGTGTGCAAACAAAGGCGGCTTCATATGATTTTGGGTGAAGAAGAGGTAGAAAATGAAGATTTTGTTGCTTCAGAATCATTAGTGGAACAGTTAGCAAAAACCCAACTGGAATCATTGCCTGAAATGGCTATTTCTATTCATGCCCTGTGGGGAAATAAGAGTAACCAAACCATTAAACTCAATGGAAGGGTCAAGAAAAATACTATCTCAATTTTGGTTGATAGTGGAAGTACTCATAATTGCTTGGATCCTATGACAGCAAAGAAGCTAGGTTGTGCAATTCAACCTACTGATCCATTAAGAGTCACTATGGCTGATGGGAAACAACTATCCAGTGCGGCAAAATGTCAGAATTTCAGATGAGAAGTTCAAGGAATTCTGTTTCAAATTGTAATGAGGTTGCTTCCCTTAGGAGGTTGTGATGCAGTTTTGGCTGTTCAATGGTTGAAGGAGATTAGTCCTATGCAGATGGATTTTAATCAACTTAGTTTAAAATAAAAAAAAAATGGTGAAGATATTTGTTTGGAGGGAATTAATAGAGAGGAAAATGGGTCTATAGAACTTATTAGTGGTAAAGCTTTACAAAGGTACTGTAGAGATAATGAACAAGCTATAGTATTCCAGATCAACTCTTCTATGGAAACAACATTATCAGAGGAACCTCACTCAACAATCCAGCAGCTACTAGAAGAATTTCAAGGCATTTTTGAAGAACCAAAAGGTCTTCCACCAGAAAGAGATCATGATCACCATATCCCCATAAAGGAAGGAAGCAATCCAGCCAACTTGAGACCTTATAGATGTCCCTATTTACAGAAGGAAGAAGTGGAAAAACAAGTCAGAGAGATGCTACAAACAGGTATTATCTAGCCTAGCCACAGTCTTTTTGCTTCTCCAGTATTATTAGTAAAGAAAAAGGATGGTTCTTGGAGGTTATGTGTTGATTATAGGCAACTAAATTCTGTTACTGTTAAAGATAAATTTCCCATTCCTATCATAGATGAATTACTTGATGAACTTGGGTAGGCTAGCATTTTTTCTATACTTGATTTAAGGGCTGGGTATCACCAAGTTAGAGTTGCTGCCAATGATATTCCTAAAACTGCTTTTAGAACTCACGAGGGCCATTATGAATTCAGAGTTATGCCTTTTGGCTTAACAAATGCCCCAGCCACTTTTCAAGCATTGATGAACTCAGTTTTCAAACCCTTTCTCAGAAAATTTGTGTTAGTTTTCTTTGATGATATATTAGTATACAGTCAATCCATGGAAGAACATATAGTACATTTGAAGGAAACACTATAGGTTTTACAGCAGCACCAGTTGTTTGCTAAGAAAACAAAATGTTCTTTTGGACAAGAGCAAATCGAATATTTGGGGCATGTTATTTCTGGAAAGGGGGTGACCATGGATATGAATAAGGTTTCTGCTATGAAGTCTTGGCCTTTTCCAAAATCCTTGAAGTCCTTGAGAGGATTCCTAGGACTTATAGGATACTATAGGAAGTTTGTGCAAGGATATGGGGTTATTGCTATACCACTCACTGATCTACTGAAGAAAGGGCAGTATCAATGGAATCCAGCGGCTGAAATGGCCTTTGGACAACTTAAGGAAGCAATGAGCTCAGCCCCTATGTTGGCTTTACCAAAATTTTCAGCACCAGTTTTGGTGGAGACATCTGTAACCATGGCCTTGGTGCGGTGTTAATGCAGAAGGGGAGACCCTTAGCTTATTATAGCAAAGGGTTAGCAAAGAAACATTGGGGGCTTTCTACCTACGAAAAGGAATTTCTTGCCATTGTCCAAGCAGTAAAGAGGTGGAGACCATATTTAGAAGGAAGGCTTTTCACAATTAAGACAGACCATCAAAGCCTCAAATTTTTACTGGAGCAAAGAGTTACTTCTATATTGCAACATAAATGGTTGGCTAAAATTATGGGGCTTAACTACAAAATTGAGTATAAGAAGGGTGTTGAAAATAGAGTTGTTGATGCCTTATCTAGAATACATGAGGAGAGTAGTCAACTAATGGCTTTATCTGTGGTTCAACCTAAATGGCAGAAAGAATTATTGGATAGCTACAAGAATGATGCTAAAGCTCAACATCTTTTGGTACAATTGTCTATGGAATCTCATGCTGCACCCCCATTTATTTTACGAGATGGTCTCTTAAAACATGGAGATCAATTTTATGTGGGGAAGGAAGGTCAAATGAGGACACAAATTATGCAAGAGGTTCATAATTCTGGATCTGGTGGACATTCTGGAATATTGGACACCTACAAAAGAGTTTCGAGGTATTTCTTTTGGCCAGGGTTAAAGCAGGAAGTCAAAAATTGGGTCTCTAGTTGTGATATTTGCTAGAGAATGAAGCATGAACTAGTTCCATACCCTGGATTACTACAACCCTTACCCATTCCAGATTAACCTTGATATGATATCACAATGGATTTCATAGAAGGGCTGCCTAAATCAGAAGGAAAAGATGTTATATTTGTGGTTGTTGATAGGCTAACCAAATATAGCCATTTCATCAGTCTAAACCATCCCTTTACTATAGAGCAGCTTACAAAAGCATTTTTCGAACAAATCCACAGATTGAATGGGTTACCTAATACTATTCTGTCAAACAGAGATAAGGTATTTTTGAGTACATTCGAGCAACAACTGTTTAAATTGGTGGGTACCAAGTTGCTACATACCACTGCCTATCATCCTCAAACTGATGGCCAGACGGAGAGGATTAATCAGTGTATTGAATCTTACTTGAGAAGTATGACCAGTGACAAACCTCGTCGATGGACTTGGTGGCTACCACTTACTGAATGGTGGTACAACATGTTGAAAATAATGCATTCGGTTGGCGAAAATTCTTCCACAAGTCACCAAATAGATCTTCAAGCGTGTACTAGACACTTTCCTAAATACAATATTCGCCCCCACCAGATATTATAATCGGTGTGCAACTGGGTATTCCGCGAGTTTGTATTCAAGATACTATGAAGCAAACACTGTCTGCAAAATGCACTATTGAAGACAGCCCTAGAATTATCACTAATATTTTTCAACCAATAATTGTATTTTGTTACTGCAGTTAACAAAATACAGTATTTTACTATTGCAAAACGAAGGAGCAGATATGAAAGTAAATTGGAATACTTGTTTTTGTAGAGAAGTTAGCAGACTGATTAATTAATTTCTGGTCTGATCGGAATTGTATTATATAGATATCAAGAATTGTGTGTACAAAACTAATCAAACGCACCCCTTAACAAACCAATGCCTATGGCATCTGTCCAAGTCAAAAGACACTGATCAATTCAAAGTTGTGTCTTATCAATTCAAAGTTGTGTCTTATCAGTCCATTATAAATATATATACATATACATATACATATACGTATATATATGCACCAAATAACAAAAGGTGCAGACACCTTTTCAAAAAGGGTCAACGGTTTCTTAACCACCACAGACTGTGACCTTTGGGTTTTGAAACATAAGAGAAATTATATGGTGCATCTCGCACACAATAACAATTCATTCTCTTAAGATCTTGATCGTACGTCAACATTCTACAACACAAGTTTTCAAATTCATTTCCTTTTTGCCCTTATTTTAAAAATTCTCCAACAATCCCCCACCATTTTTAAAATAAATTTTGAAAATGCGGTTGTAAGATTTATGTATCAGTAAAGGTGTCTCACGACTTGAACCATTTACCTTGTGAAAACTCATCAAAGTTGATCAGGAGAGCTTAGTAGACAAGTCTTTGAACTGGCAATCCATATTGACCAACCGGACTTATCTCCGCACACAAATCTTTATATCAGTGAATATTCATATAAGCCGACACATGTATTAGGCCTTGTGTCTGTACCTTGATTTCGTGAGTGCTCTAGAGTCAAGCCTGGGACACATAGGAAGCGGCACCACTTCCACACTCGTATAGGTAGACTTATCAGAAGTGTCCCTGTAACTAAAACACTTCAACACCGTTGTTATAAATCTATTAAGAGCTTAGTAGCTCATCCTCCTCCTTATTACATTACAGGTACCAAGCACTTATCCTTGGGATGATTTATATATATATATATATATATTTATTTCAAGTGCTTGCAATCACGACATATGATGTACTTTACTCGTTGAACCTGAGGACTTGAAATGTCAAGTGTTAGGTTGAGTTTCCATCAAGAGTGATCATGTTCGTTGGGATTTTGTCACGCCCCAAAAACCGAGCGCGAGGAAAGAAAGAAAGAAAGAAAGATACCAAAAAGTGCTGAAAAAAAAAATCATTTTGATAAATGCTGAATTTTTATAAAGTTCGTAATTAATTATGCTTTTGGAATTTTCATATTCCGTCCGC
This sequence comes from Hydrangea macrophylla, assembly GCA_033977485.1. Classification (NCBI taxonomy): domain Eukaryota; kingdom Viridiplantae; phylum Streptophyta; class Magnoliopsida; order Cornales; family Hydrangeaceae; genus Hydrangea; species Hydrangea macrophylla. The sequence continues at coordinate 2,366,324 of CM066986.1, forward strand.
GCTGGTCCATGTAAAACGTGATTTCGCACAACTTTTGCCTACTGACATTTTTCCCGATTCCGCACCGTTTGGGCAAAAAACTAAAATTTCAGTAGCAGTTTTTTTTTTTTTACAGCAGCAGATTTTTGGCAGCAGCACTGTGTTTTGACAGCAATTCCACATCGACACCAAATTTGATAATTCCTCGAATTTGACCTCCAAAACGTACATAAACAAGTCCGAATAGATGTATAACATGTATGGTAACTAACCGGAACTAAATCCGAGCACAATTTAATAAAACGAGAGGTCGGGAGAGATTTATCCCTTTTTATTTTTGAAAGAGATAAAAGGAGAGAGATGCGGAGAAAGAAGTGCAAGGAGGTTTTAAATATTCATACACATGTAATAAACGATACGGGAACATTCTAAAACATTAAAATAACGTAGTTATAAGGAAATGAAAACTCGAGAGAGTGAAAGAGATTTTAAAAAAAAAAAGAGAAAGAGATTGGGGGAGAGAGATAGAGGGAGAGATGGAGAAAGAAAGAATACATTCTTTTGAAACCTTTGAACTCTTTGAAAACAAAATTTAAACTTGATCCGGCAAGGATCGAAACACAAAATGAACTAAATAATGAAACCTCAAGACATTACATCGAATTAATGAATCCGACAAGGATTCACAATCAAGAAAAGAAGCCAGCAAGGCTTTACAATTTGAAATGAAATTAAAGGTAATAAGTTTAATGGAGTCCAATGATCTCGGGACTTAGTTACATATGATCAACAAAGTCAACAAGTTTAACAAGTAAGCAAAGCAAGGACTAAACACTTGTCCATTAAATCTATGAACCTCAAGAACAAAAGAATAAGATGTTAGGTCCACGAAGTTTTGTAATTTCGTAATACAACAAGTCCAAGGTATTAACTTATTACAAATTTCTACGGAGTCTAAAATATGCGAGAGAGCTATACATGTAGAAATCAAGTATTTGTTTTCAAATGTGAACAAAAGTGACGATATCCGTGTGTCGGGTCACACATGCCCCATGCCTTTATTGAAATCACCTGAAAAAGGGTGAGACTAGATTCTCTAAGCACGACGGCTTAGTAGATCATATTGTAACAAGTCTATATGCTACCCATGATTATAATGCAATGAGGTGCAATGCTCGCCACCACGGCGTCAATGAAATGAGATTGAGCCACAAGGCTATGCATGAAATGTGCACTCCTCTCATCACCGGACTATGAGCCACCCACACAAGGAGTGTAGCATACCAACCCATAGTTGGAGTTTGAATGTTTCTTAAGGTCATTCTCCTTGTCTCACATCACAACCCATATCCGGATTTTGTCACTTTCGAATCAAACACCCGCACATGGGGTTTTTCTCTTTTGCAAAACAAATCTTTTTGAATGTCGTGCAAATGTTATGCTTGCCGATTTGGCCTCAATGCTCAATGAATGCGATGACAATATGATCGATAACATATTCATGGCGTTTCTCAACAATTTACATAGACAACATAATGGAACAAAGTTCCAAGTGCCGCAACCAATATGTTATAACAATTATTGACTAACGTCCTAACATGATTCCACACAAAAAGGAGCATGCTAATCACATCTAATCAACACACAATCACAAATTTGGCAATTAACACATTCAAATCACAAAGGGGCTAAAAGCCCTAATTTTTCAAATTTGGGGAAAAGACCTAAACATGTGTCTAAGTTTGCACATAAAGGTTACCCATTACATTTTAATCATAAATATCATATGGAAATGAAACAACAAGAATCTACCTCAAAGCTTAGCTTCCATGAAATTCAAAGGCAACTCAAGAGAGCTAGGCAATCCCAAATAACTTCAATGAGGTTGCTAGGATATTAAGGAAGCTCCAAGAATACCACTTTAAGCAAGAATAACCCAAGGTTAGGATAGATATCACAAAACTAGCAAAAACCCTAGGTGTTAGAGATTGGAAAACTTACCCACACTAAGAATCCTTCAATGAATATGGTTACGATTGTTAGGATATCTTCTAAATACTCCCAAGAAGCTATAGAAAGAAGGAGATGATCAATACTAACCAAAATTTCGAAATCTATATAAACCTTAGAAATTGGGGGTTTGCTAGAATGCTTACCAAATGACGATTTCAAGCTCTAGGAAGGTTAGAGATGATGGAGAATGATGATCTTGACCTCTCCTAGTAATCTTGTAGAAGGAAACCCAAGGAAGAAGAAGAACTTTGGATTTTCTTGGCTCTTGACTTGAAGGAGAAGAAGAAGATAAAAAGAGAAGGAAGGAGAAGAGAAAAACAAAATAACGTGAATGCTCCCAAGCATTCAGTCAACTATAGGCAAATGGGTGGGGTCCACTTTGTTTTACCAGCTCATTTTAATTAAACTGGTGTATCTGTGAATAGTATAACTTAACAGTGTAAACTCCAAAATTAAATAAACACACCCACATGAACATAAATTAATTTTAAAGCATATGAAAGGGAAAATAAATAATGTAGTCATGCTCTTGAATTTTTAATACAGCTAAATAAATTAAGAGCCCACATAAATATCTGAAAAGGCAAAATTACCCAATTACCGTTAAATAAAATATTTTGATTATGACAATCTACCCTTAAAAGGATTCCGTCCCGGAATCCGGAACGGCTAAGCACAAGAAGGGAGCAACAGTTTTCTCAAACCTTAACCAACAAATTAAAGTAAAGCAATAAAAAAAAACTTACACCATTTATGAAGAAGTAAGGATAACTTTCCCTCGCTTCACTCTCAGCTCGGCGATACTGATTCTGTTGAATCTGAATCCTTACCAATGGTTATTTTTTTTTTTGCTCAAGAACATGACACGTTTTTTTTTAAAGACAATGTGGTCCATGCCAACACGTGTGATGGGTCGGGATAACACTTTTTGATCATCTACACAAGAAACACATTGCGCACTATCGACAACTGAGACGGAAGATCCAAACAGTACTCATCTGTGCCATCCTCTCAAGGATCTCAAACGGTTCAACAAACATGGTAATAGCCTCCCACTCTGACCGGAATGCTGCAATTCATGATGAGGTGAAATCTTTTGAATTATATGATCATCAATCTCTAACTCTAACGGTCAACGACGACGATCGGTATACGATCTCTGACGACTCTGAGTTGTAATCAACCTTTCTCAATTTCTCGAATCATATCGGAACCATAGATGACAGACTCATCTACCTCACCCAAATACAACGATGATCAATGTGAACGACCATACAATGCCCTAAACAGTGTCGTCTGAATGCTCACTTGGTAACTAATGTTGTATGCAACTCGGCCGACGACAAATGTTCGTTCCAACAGCCATCAAGGTCTATAACACAGAATGCTTCACCTATCACTATAGTTCCATAGTTCGTTCTTAACTGTCCATCTCAATGGGGATGAAATGTGGTGCCAAGAAGAAAAAGTTGCGTACCTGAAGGTTTCTCTGAACTCATAACTGCGATACAAATGTCAAACTACGGTCGGGCACTGTTCATGTGTACTCTTTGAAGTCTCATAATTTCACGGAGGTAGATCACACGAAGCAAATCTGTGGTGTCTATCACTTTGATCGACAAAGAAGGTGCAGCTTTATCAAACCTTTCAAAAATACTGTAACAAGGCTCATGGCAATATGTCCTACATTTACTCAGGAATTGGAAACAGTTATAAAAACCAACCCTGCGGTTCTCTGGTGCTTGGTCTTTATCTGCTGACAACTCAATAACTATTAACAACCTTAACATTGGTTCTATCAACCCTTTCCTCCAATACTGGTGATGCAAAGCAAACCTTTTCGAATCTTTAATGCCTCCCAGATGGACGACAAAGGGGAATGGTGAAACTCTTTCAAAACATCCACGTGACATGCTACAGGAACAAAACTCGCTCTCAAAATCTCAGATCTCGAGTGTCATCAAAAGTTCAATCCTTTCTACAATTTCCACCAAGTATGCGGAATTTCAAGGTAAAGGTCTCATCATCGGATTTCTATATCTCTAACATATTGAACATTTAAATCAAAGCATGTTCGAAAGCCTCAACCCAACAAACATCAGAGTTATGTAAATGTCTCCACACTTTCCACTTATATACTAAGGTCTCACGTAGTTTACAACTAAGTACTTCGGTCACAACATTGGCTTTGCACAAGTGGCATTGCTGTCAAAGTTATAGTTCTTGAAATGTCTCAACATTTTCCACTATTGCATAGGTACGTACACTAAGTCATAGTCATACTTCTCAGCCACGACAGTGGCCTTGCTAGGGTGGCATTGCAAGTCAAAGTCATCTACTAAAGTATTCCATCCACGATGTTATCTCAAGCTAGGGTCTCTGAACGAGAAATGTGTCATACAAGTACTATCTCCAAGTTTTAACTACCTCGAACCCATCCAAGCTCTAACTACCTCGAACCATAGACTACTATCATAATCTTCTTGCATAAAACAAAACTAAAGTCATCAAGTGAAGTGTTACAATAAACGGAGTCGATTCACGCTCAGGAATCACAAGGGTATATGTTGAAGTCAAACAAGTCTTGTAACTATGATGAAACACATTCTCACACAATTCATCTCAACCAATGTCAATGGCCTAGCCAAACAGAAACGTCTCCCACAAAGCAATGGTACTAACCTACTAGTCCCAAGGAGCTATGAACCTCAATTACATTCGTCGATGATTGTAAATCATTAACAATTTTCAAAGTTAGAAGGATCCACGGATATCCCATCACTCAAAACGGAACAACATGGTCACAAATTTTACCTCAAACACTATGCACACTCACATACACAAACGGTGCCCTCACAAGATCTCTTAACGCACAATGCAGAGATGTCATCAACACATAATCACAAATTTATCCTAGCATGGACTAAGCACAAGTGGCAGGTGCATTCATTAAACCGAATGGCATAACAAGGGATTTAAAATGTCCGTAACGTGAACGGAAGGCTATCTCAGTAATGCTCACATTCTCTAATACTCACAGAGGATAACTTGATCTCAAAACGGGTGTTCCCCAAGGAAATGTAATAGGACGGTCAAAACCTTTAGGCTATAAGGCCTCGAACTAAGTCGTTTTTCCTTTAATTCTGCGGATGGCATACACTAAGGCGAAATTGACACTCACGATGTATCGGGCACTAACGCTTTCGCAAACTCAATCTCACGAATAGGTGGCAAACCAGGTAAAATCCTCAAGAAACACATCGGTATACCCCCACTCACAACTGGAGAAAACTCAATCAAATTTGGTTAAATATCATTGGAGAACAAACTAGAAGTTAATCTGATTCTTACCTCTACACCAATAGTGAAGTGAATGCATCAGGACATCTACACGATCATTCTCAAAACAACCAAAACCCCTGAATGGTAATACAAATGTGGTATTTCTCTTAACAGAATTTACAAATGTGCGGTAGGTACTCCACTAGTTCATACCCATAATCACATCAAAACTAAGCATATTGATACCAACCAAATTAAGGATGATGTGCTGATATGTTATCACAAGCTCGCAACCGCAACACACTCGGTCTAATGAAACTAATCCTCCAGCGAGAGTATCAACTACAAATACATAAGTTAAACGGTTCACTTCTAAACCCAATGAATAATCATAATGCACTAGTATCTATATAAGTACGATAGAACAGGAATGAAGCACTAATGACATACCTCGAATCACTGAAGCATTGGCGTTACCCACGGAGGCAAATCATTTAAACACACTCGGAGGTGCCCTCATGACCTACTGTCCTCAACCACGGTGATCTACACAATGATACTATCCCCTAAGGGCACTCAGTCTAATGCCAACAACGGTGGTCTATAAGCCTGTTGAAAGGGTGGACGAACTGGCGATAATCCAACTGACTGTTCTTAGTCGGTGAATAAAGTTCTTTATCTTTATTCGAATTCAAATACTTTTCTTCAAACAAACACTAACACTTTCTGAACTACTTTACCATAAGTGTTCAACTCAAATCCCACAACTTTCGTACGAAGGACCCAATGAAGCCCAATCTCAAATGTTCCCAAATATTCTTACTTTCATTCTATTGGACGTTATATCGGAAGTGAAACTGGCTAAGTCTCAAGCTAGTCTCACACTCGGTAATAGTCATGTCTCGCTAATGGAGATGTTGAAATTCACTCCTCTTAGCTTGATGAACTACGGATGACGAGAAGCATTTCTTAAGAAATAATCGGGTGAAGGTGTCCTATAACATACTCTCCAATGTCTGTGAAGTCACAACTAACTCCCACCAATTTTGAACTCGACTCAGAAGTCACGGTGATCCAAAGGTCATCCTTAACGATTCACCCAAACGAATAATAGCATACGCTTATACATCTATACTTTTAATCCATGCAACATTAATCAAATTATAAAATGACTAATGTAGAATCACTTAGAACGTGTGTACTTCACATGTAAACACATAATACACATAGCGCATGGAAGCATTCATCATCAAACATGTAAATCCTTAACATATAAATATATGCATAAAGAATATAGAACATGTTCACATTAACGTATGGTACAAACATGTATGCACTTAACATGTAACTTGCATAGTCCCTAGGACATGTAAACATTTTAACATGTAATTTTATAGTACGTAAAACATGTTTACTATCATAATCCTGTAGGCCTTTCAACATAGAAGTATGATCATCAACATATATTATGACCATGAAAGCACATAGAACATGAACATGTAAACATTGAACATGTCGTCTCACAATCCCGAAGATATATATACGCATGCCCATGTGGTATCGCAACATATCAAAACTTAAAGAAAGTAAAAATGAACTCACATCATACTCACATGCTTAAAGCAAACGACGACATAGCTAGGTAAAAGAAACAACTATCAAAGAATTAGATCGAACATTCAAGTAAGCGTCTAATTCAAGCATGAGTTAATTCATATTATGACAAATGAAACACATAGCACATCAAACATATAACTCTTTAACATGCAAGCACACAGCACATCGATTACCAAAGGAAAGAAACATGTGAACCTTTGAACATGTAACCACGTAAGTCCCGAAGGCACTCAACATATACGCATGCCCACTCGACATTACAACACCTCGACATATAAAGAAAATGATGAATTAACTAAAACGTAAACATAGGCAAAAAGAAACATAAACGTACGGAAATGCAATAAGCCCAAAGAAAACACCCATAGCCCCTAGGTATACAAACCCGGTTAGCTTTGATACCAATTTGTCACGCCCCAAAAACCGAGCGCGAGGAAAGAAAGAAAGAAAGAAAGAAAGAAAGATACCAAAAAGTGCTGAAAAAAAAATCATTTTGATAAATGCTGAATTTTTATAAAGTTTGTAATTAATTATGCTTTTGGAATTTTCATATTCCGTCCGCGCTGGTCCATGTAAAACGTGATTTCGCACAACTTTTTCCTACTGACATTTTTCCCTATTCCGCACCGTTTGGGCAGAAAACTAAAATTTCAGTAGCAATTTTTTTTTTACAGCAGCAGATTTTTGGCAGCAGCAGTGTGTTTTGACAGCAATTCCACATCGACACCAAATTTGATAATTCCTCGAATTTGACCTCCAAAACGTACATAAACAAGTCCGAATAGATGTATAACATGTATGGTAACTAACCGGAACTAAATCCGAGCACAATTTAATAAAACGAGAGGTCGGGAGAGATTTATCCCTTTTTATTTTTGAAAGAGATAAAAGGAGAGAGATGCGGAGAAAGAAGTGCAAGGAGGTTTTAAATATTCATACACATGTAATAAACGATACGGGAACATTCTAAAACATTAAAATAACGTAGTTATAAGGAAATGAAAACTCGAGAGAGTGAAAGAGATTTAAAAAAAAAAAGAGAAAGAGATTGGGGGAGAGAGATAGAGGGAGAGATGGAGAAAGAAAGAATACATTCTTTTAAAACCTTTGAACTCTTTGAAAACAAAATTTAAACTTGATCCGGCAAGGATCGAAACACAAAATGAACTAAATAATGAAACCTCAAGACATTACATCGAATTAATGAATCCAACAAGGATTCACAATCAAGAAAAGAAGCCGGCAAGGCTTTACAATTTGAAATGAAATTAAAAGTAATAAGTTTAATGGAGTCCAATGATCTCGGGACTTAGTTACATATGATCAACAAAGTCAACAAGTTTAACAAGTAAGCAAAGCAAGGACTAAACACTTGTCCATTAAATCTATGAACCTCAAGAACAAAAGAATAAGATGTTAGGTCCACGAAGTTTTGTAATTTCGTAATACAACAAGTCCAAGGTATTAACTTATTACAAATTTCTACGAAGTCTAAAATATGCGAGAGAGCTATACATGTAGAAATCAAGTATTTGTTTTCAAATGTGAACAAAAGTGACGATATCCGTGTGTCGGGTCACACATGCCCCATGCCTTTATTGAAATCACCTGAAAAAGGGTGAGACTAGATTCTCTAAGCACGACGGCTTAGTAGATCATATTGTAACAAGTCTATATGCTACCCATGATTAAAATGCAATGAGGTGCAATGCTCGCCACCACGGCGTCAATGAAATGAGATTGAGCCACAAGGCTATGCATGAAATGTGCACTCCTCTCATCACCGGACTATGAGCCACCCACACAAGGAGTGTAGCATACCAACCCATAGTTGGAGTTTGAATGTTTCTTAAGGTCATTCTCCTTGTCTCACATCACAACCCATATCCGGATTTTGTCACTTTCGAATCAAACACCCGCACATGGGGTTTTTCTCTTTTGCAAAACAAATCTTTTTGAATGTCGTGCAAATGTTATGCTTGCCGATTTGGCCTCAATGCTCAATGAATGCGATGACAATATGATCGATAACATATTCATGGCGTTTCTCAACAATTTACATAGACAACATAATGGAACAAAGTTCCAAGTGCTGCAACCAATATGTTATAACAATTATTGACTAACGTCCTAACATGATTCCACACAAAAAGGAGCATGCTAATCACATCTAATCAACACACAATCACAAATTTGGCAATTAACACATTCAAATCACAAAGGGGCTAAAAGCCCTAATTTTTCAAATTTGGGGAAAAGACCTAAACATGTGTCTAAGTTTGCACATAAAGGTTACCCATTACATTTTAATCATAAATATCATATGGAAATGAAACAACAAGAATCTACCTCAAAGCTTAGCTTCCATGAAATTCAAAGGCAACTCAAGAGAGCTAGGCAATCCCAAATAACTTCAATGAGGTTGCTAGGATATTAAGGAAGCTCCAAGAATACCACTTTAAGCAAGAATAACCCAAGGTTAGGATAGATATCACAAAACTAGCAAAAACCCTAGGTGTTAGAGATTGGAAAACTTACCCACACTAAGAATCCTTCAATGAATATGGTTACGATTGTTAGGATATCTTCTAAATACTCCCAAGAAGCTATACAAAGAAGGAGATGATCAATACTAACCAAAATTTCGAAATCTATATAAACCCTAGAAATTGGGGGTTTGCTAGAATGCTTACCAAATGACGATTTCAAGCTCTAGGAAGGTTAGAGATGATGGAGAATGATGATCTTGACCTCTCCTAGTAATCTTGTAGAAGGAAACCCAAGGAAGAAGAAGAACTTTGGATTTTCTTGGCTCTTGACTTGAAGGAGAAGAAGAAGATAAGAAGAGAAGGAAGGAGAAGAGAAAAACAAAATAACGTGAATGCTCCCAAATGGGAGCATTCAGTCAACTATAGGCAAATGGGTGGGGTCCACTTTGTCTTACTAGCTCATTTTAATTAAACTGGTGTATCTATGAATAGTATAACTTAACAGTGTAAACTCCAAAATTAAATAAACACACCCACATGAACATAAATTAATTTTAAAGCATATGAAAGGGAAAATAAATAATGTAGTCATGCTCTTGAATTTTTAATACAGCTAAATAAATTAAGAGCCCACATAAATATCTGAAAAGGCAAAATTACCCAATTACCGTTAAATAAAATATTTTGATTATGACAGCTTTAGTCCCATCCCTACCGATGTCTTAAACACCAAATTCCTTGCAAGTCCTTTTGTAAACGGATCTGCCAAATTTTGGCAAGACCTCACATAATCCACAGTTATTATACCATCCGTGAGCAACTGTCTCACATAACTGTGCCTAAGTCCAATGTGTCTGGACTTACCATTATACACTTTACTATAGGCCCTAGAAAGTGTAGATTCACTATCACAATGGATAGATATAGGAGGCATAGGTTTAGGCCAAACCGGAATTTCTAAAAGTAAATTCCTTAACCATTCTACCTCTTTACCACTTGCAGCTAATGCTACAAATTCAGCTACCATGGTAGAGTCAGCTATACAAGTCTGTTTCCTGGATCCCCAAGAGACGGCTCCCCCACCAAGAGTGAATATCCATCCACTCGTTGATGAGTGATCTTCCTGCTCAGAAATCCAACTGGCATCTGAATATCCTTCTAAAACAGAAGGATAACCACAATAAGATATTCCATAACTCATGGTTCCTTTTAAATACTTTAAAATTCTATACACCGCATGCCAGTGTAGCTGACTAGGATTACTATTATATCTACTAAGTTTACCTACAGCATAAGCTATATCCGGTCTAGTACATATCATGGCATACATTAAACTACCAATAACCCGAGCATATTCCACTTGTGAAACTGCTCTACCAGTGTTAGGAAATAATCTTATTTGTGATTCAAAAGGTGTGCTAACAGGTGTACAATCAAACTGATTAAACTTCTTTAAGATCTTTTCAATATAATGCGATTGCGTGAGAACAATGTTTCTACCTTGTCTTATTATTCTCATACCTAAAATGACATCAGCCACACCCATATCTTTCATTTCAAATTTAGATGACAAGAAGCGTTTAGTATCATTAATACTATCTAAATCAGTACCAAGAATAAGCATGTCATCAACATATAAGCATATAATAACACCTCTACCATTATTAAACTTGCTATAAACACATTTATTAGATTCATGAATTTTGAAACCATTAGATACAACAACCATATCGAATTTTTCATGCCATTGCTTAGGTGCTTGTTTAAGACCATAAAGTGACTTAACCAATTTACATACTTTCTTTTCTTGTCCAGTCACAACAAAACCTTCAGGTTGTTCCATATAAATTTCCTCTTCCAAATCACCATTTAAAAAAGCAGTTTTTACATCCATTTGATGAATTTCAAAATTGTGAATAGAAGCTAAGGCAATCAAAACTCGAATAGTAGATGTTCTAGCTACTGGTGCATATGTGTCAAAATAGTCTATTCCTTCTTTTTGTGTAAAACCTTTAGCTACTAACCTAGCTTTGAATTTATCAATAGTTCCATCTATTTTCATTTTCTTTTTCAAAATCCATTTACACTTGATAGGTTTTGAACCTGGTGGTAAATCTGCCAACACCCAAGTGTTATTACCCATTATTGAATCCATCTCATCATTAATAGCCTCTTTCCAAAAGGCAGCATCCTGAGATTTCATTGCCTCTTCAAATGTTTGAGGTTCCGATTCAATAGTTAAAGAAAGAGCAATTTGTTCAGAATGTGAATCTCTAGTGCCCTCGACAAGGTATACTACAAAGTCGGGGCCAAAAGACTTCTCCTTTCTAGCTCTTTTACTTCTCCTAGGTTCCTCTTGTTCTTCATTTTCAATTTGCTTAGAATGTGAAGATTATCCTATTTCAATTGTATCATTCAATTTAGGAATAGTACTAAATCTCTTTTCATAAAACATGGCATCTCTAGATTCAATAATAGTATTTATTTCAACAAATTCATTTGGTTCACATACTAAAAATCTATATACCTTACTATGTTGTGCATATCCCAAGAAAATACATTCAATTCCTCTTTCACCTAATTTCTTCCTTTTAGGTTCAGGCAATCTAACAATAGCCCTACAATCCCAAACTTTCAAATAATTTAAATTAGGTTTCCTTTTCTTCCAAAATTCATAAGGAGTTTCTTTTAGATTTTTAGAAGGAATTCTATTCAAAATATAACATGCAGTTAACATAGCTTCACCCCAAAAACCTTTACCTAAACCAGAATAAGAAAGCATAGCATTAACCATTTCAGTCAGTGTCCTATTTTTCCTTTCTGCTACTCCATTCTGTTGTGGTGTATAAGGGGCAGTAAGTTCATGTATGATACCAACATCCTCACAATATTTAGGAAAGTGATATTCACCTCCCCTATCAGATCTAAGACATTTTATTTTAGTATCACATTGATTTTCTACTTCATTTTTATAAATACTAAATTTATCTAGAACTTCATCCTTAGTATTCATAAGATAAATATGACAATATTTTGAGAAGTCATCAATAAATGTAACGAAGTACTTTTTACCACCTCTAGTAGGAGTACTATGCATACCACATACATCACTATGTACTAATTGCAATAAAGATGAAGATCTTTCAATTTTTGGAAATGGAATTCTAGTTATTTTGGTTTGCATGCATACTTTACATTTTTCATTCATATCATTTTCATATCTAGGAATTAAATTCAATTTAACCATGTTATCCATTTTCGTAGTATTAACATGTCCTAAGCGACTATGCCATAAAGAAAGACAATCAACCATATAAGCAGAAATATTCATTTTATTAATAATATTGAGCTTAAACATGCCCTCATACATATAACCTTTTCCTACAAAGGTACCACTCTTAGACAGAATAAATTTGTCTGCCTCAAATGCAAGTTTGAAACCATGCTTATTAAGCAGGCTTCCAGAAACTAAGTTCTTTCTCACTTCAGGGACATAATAGACATTGGTGAGGCTAAGGACTTTTCCGGAAGTGAATTCTAGATCCACAGTCCCTTTGCCTTTGACTGCTGCAGTAGAGGAGTTTCCCATGTAGAGAACATTTCCATCTTCGACAGGTTCATAGGCGGAAAACATAGCTTTGTCCTTGCACACATGCGTTGTGGCACCCGAGTCTATTCACCAAGCACCATCATCTTCGAGGAGATTAACCTCGGATATTACCGCTACGAATTTTTCTTTCGAACCCGATGCTTCTTGTTGGTTCTTTTTGAATAAGCGACGGTCCTTCTTGAAGTGGCCCGACTTGTTGCAATAGTAGCACATACCCTTTTTCTTCTTGTTTTGAGAGTCATTAAAATTATTTTTCCTCTTATTCTTATTTTTTCCTTGGTGAGCATTATGATGGGCTTGTTTATGCTCCTTCTTTTCCTCCACCACATGGACCTTAGAAGCATTCTTATCTTGCTCCTCATTACCATCTCGAATTCGAGACTCTTGTTCAATTTTGAGATGAGTCTCCAATTCCTCGAGTGATATGTCCTCCTTTTTGTGTTTAAGACTTTTCTTATAGTCTTTCCATGATGGAGGAAGTTTTTCAATAATTGCAGAAACTATAACATCTTCATCCATATTTAATTTCTTAAGTTTGCAATGATTGAGAATACGTTGAATCTCATGAAATTGATCAATGATCAACTTATTATCAACCATCTTATAATTAAGAAATTGACCAATTAAAAATTTCTTACTTGTTGCGTCCTCCGCAAGATATTTTGCCTCCAATTTGTCCCAAAGTTCCTTGGCAGTGCCCACATTTTGGTAGAGATCGAAGAGAGAGTCGGACATAGCATTGAGAATATGACCACGGCAAAGATAATCGTCCGTCTCCCATTTAGTGCGCGTCCTTGCTTGTGCCACCATCTCATTTTCTCTTTCCGCAGGTTTGTCATCTTTGAGCACATATACTATCTTCAAAGTGGTGAGTCGAAAATGCAACTTTCTTTGCCAACGAAGAAAATTACCACCATCAAAACGGTCTAACTTCACGAAGCTTTCGGTCATTTGACGAAGTGACTTTGCCGAAGAAGTGTCCGCCATTAGTAAATTTTGTATTTAGATTGTTGAAAATAATGCGTTCGGTTGGCGGAAATTCTTCAACAAGTCACCAAATAGATCTTCAAGCATGTACTAGACACTTTCCTAAATACAATATTCGCCCCCACCAGATATTATAATCGGTGTGTAACTGGGTATTCCGCGAGTTTGTATTCAAGATACTATGAAGCAAACACTGTCTACAAAATGCACTATTAAAGACAGCCCTAGAATTATCACTAATATTTTTCAACCAATAATTGTATTTTGTTACTGCAGTTAACAAAATACAATATTTTACTATTGCAAAACGAAGGAGTAGATATGAAAGTAAATTGGAATACTTGTTTTTGTAGAGAAGTTAGCAGACTGATTAATTAATTTCTGGTCTGATCGGAATTGTATTATATAGATATCAAGAATTGTGTGTACAAAACTAATCAAACGCACCCCTTGACAAACCAATGCCTATGGCATCTGTCCAAGTCAAAAGACACTGATCAATTCAAAGTTGTGTCTTATCAATTCAAAGTTGTGTCTTATCAGTCCATTATAAATATATATACATACACATATACATATACGTATATATATGCACCAAATAACAAAAGGTGCAGACACCTTTTCAAAAAGGGTCAACGGTTTCTTAACCACCACAGACTGTGACCTTTGGGTTTTGAAACATAAGAGAAATTATATGGTGCATCTCGCACACAATAACAATTCATTCTCTTAAGATCTTGATCGTACGTCAACATTCTACAACACAAGTTTTCAAATTCATTTCCTTTTTGCCCTTATTTTAAAAATTCTCCAACACAACACCCACTTCCATTCTGGCCTGAAATTGTCCCCCTTCCAAGCACTGTATGGGTATGCCCCTCCTCATATGAGCATTCATCACTCTCTTAGCTTCCCAGTTGCAGAAATTGAGAAGTTCCTGAAGGATCGAGCTAGGATGAATGGTGGTACAACACCCACTTCCATTCTGGCCTGAAATTGTCCCCCTTCCAAGCACTGTATGGGTATGCCCCTCCTCATATGAGCACATCACTCTTTTAGCTCCCCAGTTGCAGAAATTGAGAAGTTCCTGAAGGATCGAGCTGGGATGTTGCAACTACTATAGGAGAATCTGTCTCAGGCCCAATGTAGAATGAAATTCTATGCCGACCAGAATAAGACAAAGAGAAATTTCAATGAAGCAGACTGGGTCTACCTCAGATTACATCCGTATAGACAGACATCTATAGCTCTACGAAGGAATTTTAAACTCTTTCCAAGGTTTTTTGGTCCTTTTCAGTTTATACAGAAGATTGGGAAAGTTGCCTATAAATTGGACCTTCCTCTTCAATCGCTTATACATCCAGTGTTCCAAGCCTCTTTACTGAAACAATGCGTGGGAAGGTCGGATCGACTTTGTCCTTAGTTGCCCCAAATTGGTGAGGAAGGTCAATTCTTAATTGAACCAAAGGCCATTTTAGGTCGAAGAATTATCAAAAGGAATAACGAAGCAGTTACTCAGATTTTGGTTCAATGGATGGATGGATTACCTGATGAGGCGGCTTGGGAAGATTGGTCTGTGATTCATTCTCAATTTCCAGAATTTAATCTCAGTTGATTCTTGAGGACAAGAAATTTTTGAAGGACAGGGGTATTGTAATGAACCAGCTGCAACTCATCATCTCAGCCACTAGATTCAAATACTCCACATCACTACCGTTGATTTTATTACCGTTAAGGGTCCTTGAAGTTGCGTCGTTTTGATTTGAGTAAATCGAATACGCTGTCGTTTTGTAATTAGTGTTAATACAATTAGGTAGTTGTTAAGTAGATACGTGTCTTGTTATCATTGGTTGATTCAACTGGGTTGTTAATTCTGTTGTATGAGCTCTTAAGCCGGAGCAGAGCTCTGAAAACGTGTGCAAGAAAATGAGAATTTCTGTTATCTTCTCTCTCTACAATCTAACCTTCTCTCTCTATGTCTTTGTTCAATTTCCCTGGATTTCTCTGACTAATTCCTTTGTTTCTTCTTAATCTCTTTCCAATTTTAGTAATTGTTTGCATAATCCAGTAAGATTCAGCAACTCCACTGCTGAGTTCTTACACGCCACTATTCAAACTAGCTAACTAATCCGTGACCTTAGTTTCACTATCACAGGACCCCTCAGATCGTAGCATTCCACCTTCCACTTCCACCATTGACTGCTGCCCTTAAAGTTTTCTTTAGGGACTTGACGTGTTGAGACAATCCGAAGAATCAAGGCCCTATTCCAGTTAATAGCCCAATAGTTGCTAAATCCCACTTGTTCCTAAAGTTCATTTATTCTCTAACTATTAAACTAGCCCAAACCCCAATTTTATTACCGACCCCAATTTATTTTACAATACATACCCACTTCTTTTAAAATAAAAATAAAAATGAACCAGTTAATCCACCTCAGTCCCTTGTTTTTAGTGTTACATTGATTTGAAAAAAAAACAAGAAGAAGAAGAGAGATTAGAGTGAAAAAAAAAGAAAAAAAAAGAAGAAAGAAGAGCAATTGGAGAGTAAAAAAGAAAAAAGAAAAAAAGAAAAGAAAAGAGGAAAGAGTGTGAAAAAAGAGAGAAGGAAAAGAGATATCCCAAAGAAAAAAAATAATAATGTGGAAATTTCTTTTGTTATTTTACCGCTACATCAGGAATTGGAGATTTCACAAACAAGCCATCGGGGAGTACGTTGCGCTATATCGGCTCACAGATTTATCCAGATTCGTTACTTTTGAGGTACACATGTCCCTTTGAAAATTTGGATTAGTACCTAATTTATTTTGACAAGTCACTTAATATTGCAAATAAAAGTCCTTTCATTCTAAGAATGTCTCGTTTTTATGAGTCGTACACCTTTTCTTGTCCCGCCCGAGTCTCTAGCATTACTTACTGCCGGCCAACGCCCAAATATAAGTTGTAAACTTGTTATTGATGAAAGTTTGCCCATGAATGTGATTTCGGAGTCTGCCATTAATAGACTTTAACCTTCCAATTTTTCCGCACTCACTACCATATAGGGTTATCTTGAACGATAACTCTACCTTTTATGTCACTGAACATTGTTTGTTACCAATCTGAATGGCTAACCTATATTACTAAAATATATGGTGTGGCATCTTGCCTATTAATGTAGGTGTGAGTCATATCCTTCTCGGTCGTTGTTGGATTGTTGATTATAATGTGAAAAAGGTAGATGATAATTCCTATCGCTTTGTCCATAATGGTAAGAGCATTCTGCTAAAATCTATAAAGCATAAGGTCACTTCTCAGGTTTTTAGTATACCTAGCTCCTCCAATCACACAAATGACCTAGCCAAATTCCTTCAATATTTGTCTGCCATTGTCAATCGTGAACGAACAAATGCTCAAATTGAGAAAACCAACACTTGGTGTGAACCCGTTAAAGTGTCTCTTGGACCCGTTGGGAATATACCTGACCCACCACTTGAGGTCCCTAGTGTTTTAATTGATTGTCATGACGAGACACCTGAGGAGAAATAGGATGATAAGCCCCTTATTAACGATGTTCCAAATAATCTTGCTATCATCCCAATGCCTCCGCCGCCTATCCCTTCGCCCCCAGAGTCTTCTCCTCCGTTGACTTATGGAAACTGCAATCCTTGTTTCCCCACCTACTCCACCTTCTAATCATGTTTACAGTAACCCTCCAAAGGACTTGAAAGCAAATTTATTTGACTTGTCACTAAATATGGTTACTAATTTGAATTTTCATGTGGAGTTCGTATTGCCTCGCCTTGATTCATCTGCAGGTGTTCCGAATGGAGTGATACTTTCAACAGTCTTGAATCTAACATTTGCTCATTGTTAGAAAGTGTGCCATCATGCGCGTGTTCTTCATTCTTCCCAGCTTAACTGCATTTTTAACTCGCCGGAGTCGAGTTTCTCTCGAATGAGGAGAGTTGATAAGGTCCAAAACGAGATTTTCATAATAATTGTATTTGATCCGGGAGGATTTTGTATTTTATTTTGTTTACTTAGTTTTAGAATGTTTTCTATTTAAAAGAATAAATATCTATTAGGAATAGATTTAGGGAATAATTATCTATTAGGAGGTTTTAGATTTTAGGAATCTTTATTTCTCTATAAAAATAGGCCATGCTTATTGCATTGGACGACTTATGATTATGAATAAATAAATATTGAGTTTTTCTTTAAGAGTTTTCAAGGAATTGGTAGACTCTAATAGATTTTGGTGGATTCCAAGAGCTCTTTTCTTTTTCTTGGTGGACTCCAAGAATCTATATTTTTTTTCCTTGTTTTTTAATTATTCATCAATTTTCCATCCATATTCATATTTTATTCAAGTGTTCTGCGTCATATATTAAAACCTTAATGAATTATTCGAGTTGGCCGAAAGAGAACCAACTAGTACAAAGAAATCCAATGACCATAACGAGCACACGATATATGTATCTAGAGAGCTAGGAAGTAGAACCTAACAGTTGAATTCTGCTCAAGATCTGTTAGCTAGCATTATTGTGTCTTAAGAACCAAGGTCATGAAAAGAATACAAAAGCTTTCAATACATATAGATTCAATCCAATCTTCGTATTTCGTGCAAAATTTGGGCATCAATCCCAACTTCACAAATAAGAGAATCCTTCCATAATCTATTCTAATACGAAAAATAGGAAATTTTGAAACTATATATACATACGATGCTAAAATGTAGATACACACATATGGTATATGTATGTACTGGGTATTGCCCGTGCCCGAGGGCAGTACCCGAAAAAAAAAATTACAAATGATTCCAACTCTTGAAGAGTATAACGTGTACAAAAGTTGTCGTAAAAACAATCAACAAAGTCCCCTTTGTTATTTCAACTTTAGACCCTGTCAACATGCACTACTGAAAAATTCTAACACATATACGTTCATTCAGTATTTAAGTCCATGTACCATTGGCCCTTAGTACAATTCCACTTGTATTTTTAACTAAAAATAGAGAAGAATATGTTACACTAAAATCCCAAAAATTCTACAACTGAAAAATTCAATAGAAATAAAACATCACAGACTCACAATCGATGTCACATCATGTGGTACAACTGCCATACAAATTTGAGAACAATAATATTCAGCATATAAAATTCTAAAAATTAAGAGTTTCAGTCGGGATCAACCCCATTAGTCTGGTTCCTGAGAAAATATATTTACACCCAAATATATTGACAAATAAAAATGACTGAAAGCACTATTAAAAGATATACATATATATATATTGTGCTTCAATCTACCTCTGGCTTTGGCAGACTTTAAAAGATATTTGAGCTATTAAAAAAAAGGATAGGAAACTGTGTGCTAGTCTTATGCTCACATAGAGCATGTACTCTGCAGATTTTGTTGAATCGCATAACTAAAAGAGAATACTTTCCTAAACCTTGAAATGAATGGCTAAAGTAACCGGCAAATTTTTTTTTATTTGCCAAGTAGGTCAAAGCACATCAAACAATACCCATCTCTCAATAAAGGCTTGTTATTTGACAAAAATGAGTTACCAAATAAATAGCAATTGAAGGCAAAAATCCAGAGGGAGTTCTATGATAATTAATCTAGATTTTGTGTGTGTAAAACCTGCCATTTCACAAAGCAGTTTGAAGCACCCTACAATCCTAGCCCTTCTTTGTCTTGTCTTGGGGGAGGCAAACCCTTTCCTCTCTTATTATATAGACTACTCAGTCTCACAAGTTTCATCCCTTTCTTTAATTGTAATATGCGGGTATATATTATGTGTTGTTTTCAGTCTCCTAGGTGCATGAGTGAGCGCGTGTTCAACTTTAATGAGAAACCTCAAAACTTTATTATATATGCTTAAGCATGTTATTTATTCTGTTTCTTTTCTACTTCAAATGATTTTGACTAGTTATGACTGGTTATTCTGCTTGAGTTTATAACTGTCATTCCATTGTGTGATACATACAATGTGAGAGAGAGTTTTGTAGATGGATTCAAATCATTGACTTTTATAGTGGCATTGTCAAGTGTCTTGTTCAAAGACACAAATTAGATAGACATAGAGAGTCTTTAGCTAGGCATCTCACCCTGTTGCAGTTTCAGTACCTATTTTTCAGTGCGTGTTAACTACTATTTCTAGAATTAGATAATGTTCTGTTGCAAAATTAAATTTGTGAAACTCTCAGAAGCTTCTAGAAATAAATTGCATGGCTTCAAGAGTGACCAAGATTTCTTTTTTGGTATTATTGCACATGATTGGGATATACAAATTCCACATCTACACTTTTAGGTTTTTAATTTTCTTAATGTCTAGAATGAACACCTTCAAATTGATGAGTAGAATTATTTTAAAAGCGAGATACAATCTATTATCAGAATTAATTTTTGTCAAGACAAAAAAAGGACTGACTTTGTTGTGCATTCCTGTGTATATTGGTTTAGGGTAGAATGTCCTTCATTGGTGGTTCGGGTCTGGGGTTGAAAAGTGAAGGGATTTGGAGCATAAATTGTCACGCCCCGAATAGCAAAAAAAATAGTAAAGTTTTTTTTTTTTTGAAACGTAGGCAATGACAGGTTACTGAACTGTATGATATGTCATGAATACTATTCGTATAATAATTCTAATAATTTGCTGACATCAGTGGGAATCCTCATGTCTAACTGACACTTCAATACAAAATTGATCTACAAGATAATTTCATCATTAAGTACATCAATATCCTTCTACAACTATAAACTTTACAACTATCTTAATCAAATACCCCTGTACCTTAAATCTACCTGCACACAGCCTGAATTTAGATTCCCCTAGCTCTTTGTCCATCGAACGCTAACCCTTCGATTAGTTACTTGTTCCTGATCCCTGAAATATACTGAACATTGAATGTTCAGCGAATATGAAACATTCGTCAACTTAAGATAGCTAGTGAGTGATTTACATATAATAATTCCATATCCTTCAACATCATAGTTAATTAATCTCAATTTCGTAATCATCTATGATTAGCGCATCATTATCGGTTAATGTTATCTTTTAATGATTCCATTTCAGTAATCGCATCTATCGAAATAATCAAAATATCTTGCCTCAAGAAGACATGCCATAATAATGCCAATGCATATAACAATGCAGATTATACCTTAGCCTCTCTCCGACTACCTGTAAAATAGATTATTTATGCCAATCACACACAATAAGCTCATTAGAATGAGTGTGTGAAAAATCATCATCTTTACCAAACGAAACGACCACAGCACCCCAGCCCAGCTCGAAAGGTGTATACTACCTACCAGCCCAGCTCGAAATAGATAGTATATTAGTGCACTAACTGTAGGACTATCTCAGTCCCAGTCCTTTCAACATAGACTATCTCAGTCCTTATTGGGTTCAAGTCTCTTGGTCATAAGACCTCAACTATCTACCCCATCATAACAATGGTTACATAAAGCATTGTATGCTCATCCAACATAAATACCGCAAATTCATTGTGTATGCATACTCAATGCCAATAGAGAACAAAATCAGATAAATATAATGGATTTATATTTCACTTGCTTGAAACTTGGGATAATCTTAAGTGACTCCATATTTGCTATAGGCTAATCTAATTCCAATCTAGCCCAGTAAAATCCAGAGAATATACAAAAATAGTTGATTAAAGTCTGAGTGATCCAACATAGTATAATTCTGAGTTAAATATGATAAGTTATGAATTTAATATATTTCAAGAGCATTTCTGTCATTTTACAAATGTCCGTCTTTTAAATAAAATCTCTTCAAGACTTTGACAAATCTTTGGGATAGACAATCACGTACCATTACTTACCATTACTTAACTCAATTGCGCTACCCAAAATATAATTATATTTAACTTGGGGGCAAAATGATAAATATTTTTAGACCAAACGGACCCTATCTTGAATCTAGGACATTGAATATCCT
Organism: Hydrangea macrophylla; assembly: GCA_033977485.1. Taxonomy (NCBI): domain Eukaryota; kingdom Viridiplantae; phylum Streptophyta; class Magnoliopsida; order Cornales; family Hydrangeaceae; genus Hydrangea; species Hydrangea macrophylla. The sequence goes on from CM066986.1 coordinate 2,388,246, forward strand.
TTGGGTACCTTTCTTCATATTCATTTTTAGTACAAATATATAATTAGATATACAAATACAAGTACCGAGGGTAATTTGGTCATTTTAGAACTTTTTGTTGGTCCAAACGGACCCTTCCATTGGATCTGGAACATCGAAAAACTTTAGGTTATGTTGTCATGGGTTGTCTTGCCTTGGCCCAGTTAATTAAATAATAATTAAATCGAAATAAGAATTTAATACTTATTTTTATATATATATAATTTCATTAAACCATGTTAGGTTCTGCTTTAATTCTCTTACCAAACTTTAGTTCTTTTAATTATTTTATTATCGGTCACATACCCAAAACAGTCTTTAGGCAACCTACTGGGTTGAATCTAATTCATGGTTTAAACTTACATCTCATACTAAACAAACACTAATGTGCTAAGCTCACACTAAACACATCTCAAACCCAAATCAGATTAAATCAAGCAACCCAATACTCAGATGACCCAATCCAATTTAGAATATAGTTGGAGCCAACTATAGTTATTGGAAATTGGCCCAAAACTATAAGTTCATTTTCACTTTCAATTAACTTATTGACCAAACTAATATAATTTAAGCCCAAACCCCACACATGTGGCTCAAGCAATCAAGCCCAAGAAGGGACAGCCCAAATGCCTTGCCGGAAACTCGCCGGCGTCAGCACAACTCCGGTGACCTCGCCGAAATCTGGGAAAATTCCGGCAGAACTCCGTAGATGGTCTCAAAACTTGTTTTTGCCATAACTTAGTCAATTCTTAACGAAATTTTACATTTCTTGAGTTAATTTCACATAATTTTTCGCAAGGAATTCAAAAATATCATTCAAATCTGCTGATTTTCATCAAAAGACAGAGACCCATTTCACAACTTAGAGAGAGAAAATGAATTCCCTTTATAATTAGACCCCTTTTTGTTATGTGTTAAGCTCAACACTCCCAAATTCCATAAACCCACTTTAATTCTTATAATCTAGCCTTTATTTACACTAAATCACATGAAATTATTTTGGGCAAACTACTCTCTTTCATGTATAAGTTCACAGACCCATTTCAAGAATATGATCGGGCATGGTTTTTGGGTTTCCAAGCTTCACATAAATTGTTATCTATAGTTTTGTTGGTGATTGCATGATTCTAGCCTCGGTTTTAGCACATGTTTATATTATGGGTTGTATTTTGTGTAACAGTTTTGCATTTACTACCTCCTTTACTTTCCCATATTTGGGACTTGATCTATGTAAAGTCTGTATGTATATATATATATACAATATACTATCAATGAAACACAAGCATCTTCTCTTTGAGAAATATATTTTCCTACCAGTTTTATCATGGTATCAGAGCTTAATACCAAGTGAGCACTGCTGCCATTCTCTTCTTAATTATATCCTTCAACAACAGAGTTGATTGCTTCAAGTTGTTTCAAATTTTTTTTTCCCAAATTGCTACTTCGTCTAGTAGCAATAGCACCACCAGGTTGTTTCAAATCCATCATTTTATCCTTCCTTTTGAAGCTTAATTAATTGGACCTTTCTCCAACCTTTTCCAACATGGCATCTGATTCTGAAAAATCTCTAAATTCAGGAAAGAATGATCATACCACGAATCATTTTTATTTACACCCATCTGACAATCCTGGCACTATTTTAGTGTCATCATTGTTGACCGGTGAAAATTATACAACTTGGAGCCGAGCTATGATCAAGGCTTTGAGTGCTAAAAATAAAGCTGGATTCGTAGATGGAACCATACCCAAACCTGTCAGCATTGGGCCAACTTATGATCAGTGGAAACAATGCGATGACATGGTGTCATCTTGGATCATGAATGCCCTCTCTAAAGAGCTTGCAGGAGGTGCGATTTACGCTGAAACTGCGAGAGACCTCTGGCTAGATTTGAGTGATCGTTTTTCTCAAATCAACGGGCCGCGCATCTACCAAATCCAGCGAACTATAAGCTTTATTTCACAAGGTCAGGATTCGGTACCGAGTTATTTCACAAAACTGTTACACAAAATACAGCCCATAATATAAACATGTGCTAAAACCGAGGCTAGAATCATGCAATCACCAACACAGTTGTGTTGACACTCCACAACAAAATGGGATTGTGGAGCGTAAACATAGGCATTTACTCAATGTCGCTCGTGCCTTGCGTTTTGAATCTAGCTTACCAATTAAATTTTGGGGGGAATGTGTTTTGACTGCTGCTTATCTCATAAATCGTACTCCTACACCTCTTTTATCAGGAAAAACACCTTATAAAATGCTGTTCAGGTCTCCACCTTCATTTTCACATTTGAAAACTTTTGGGTGTCTTTCTTATGCGACTAATAATGCTTCCTCCAAATCTAAATTTGACGCACGAGCAACACGCTGTGTTTTTCTTGGATATCCCTATGCTCAGAAGGGATATAAACTTTATGATTTAGATGCGCAAAAACTTTTTGTTTCAAGGGATGTGCAGTTCTACGAGGATATTTTTCCTTTTGCAGGTTCCATAAATCCTCCAGACTCAACTGTCATTCCCAAGCCCATTCCTGATCACCCATATGTTTTTGATCACAAGGATGTTATCTCACCATCCCCACCTTTGGATGTCATACCACCGGTTAATGTCATACCTCTTCCATCACATCAACCATCCCCAGTACCTACTCCACCACTACCACCACAACTTCCAACGCTTCGTCGCTCTTCCCGTGCATCCCATCCACCCTCTTACCTCATAGATTACCATTGCAAATTGGCCATCAACACTCTACCATCTCCGGCATGTTCTTTTCATAAGTCCGTTGTAAGCACTTCTCACCCTCTTTCTCATTATCTATCATATGATAAGTTATCTCCTTCGCATCGTGCTTTTGTTGCTTCTATTTCCTCTATCTTGGAGCCTAAGTCATATAAACAGGCTATTCTGGATTCCAATTGGAGACATGCTATGGCACAGGAGGTCCAAGCCTTGGAGGCTAATCATACATGGACGCTCACCACTCTTCCCGCTAACAAAGAGGCAATTGGATGTAAGTGGGTCTACAAAATAAAACACAAACCTGATGGTAGTATTGATCGCTATAAAGCCCGGCTAGTTGCTAAAGGCTATACCCAGCAAGAAGGGCTTGACTACACAGAAACCTTTGCACCGGTAGCAAAGCTAGTCACTGTCGATTGTCTTCTTGCAGTTGCATCAATTCAAAACTGGCATCTTCATCAACTTGATGTTAATAATGCATTTCTGCATGGTGACCTAAATAAGGAAGTTTATATGCAGCTTCCTCCAGGTTTTTCTCAACAAGGGAACAAGAATCTCGTTTGTTGGCTCCATAAATCTGTCTATGGCCTCAAGCAAGCATCTCGTCAATGGTTCACTAAACTTTCTTCAGCCTTATTTGATGCCGGTTACTCTCAATCCAAGGCTGACTACTCATTATTTACTAAGAAGAGTGGATGTTCTTTTACTGCTCTTCTTGTCTATGTTGATGATATCATCGTTGCTGGGAATGATCTTGCTGAGATTATAGCTATCAAGAAATTTGTTCATAGTCGGTTTTGCATCAAAGACCTTGGTACCCTTAAATACTTCCTAGGCATTGAAGTAGCACGCTCCAAACAGGGCATTTTTCTATGTCAACGCAAATATGCTCTTGACATTCTTGAAGACTCGGGTCACCTTGGATCTCGACCTTCACCATTTCCCATGGCACAACATTTAAAATTGAATAAAGATGATGGAGAACTCCTTCCTGATCCATCAAGCTACCATCGCTTAATTGGCCGCTTAATCTACCTCACCATCACCCCTCCAGATTTAGTTTATTCTGTTCATATCCTTACTCAGTTTCTTGATAAGCCTCGCCAACCCCACCATGATGTTGCCATGCTTATTCTTCGCTATCTTAAGCAAACTCCGGGTCAAGGAATTCTTCTTTCTTCTTCGAGCACCCTACAATTACATGCTTTTTGTGACTCTGATTGGGCCAGTTGCACTGATTCACGTCGTTCTGTTACTGGGTATTGTATTCTCCTCGGAAACTCCCCGATTTCTTGGAAATCCAAGAAACAAACTACAGTCTCCCGTTCCTCGGCTGAAGCAGAATACCGAGCCATGGCTAGTACTTCTTGTGAAATCACTTGGTTACTCTATTTACTGAAGGATCTATGTGTTTACCATACCCAATCTGCTACTCTTTACTGCGATAACAAGGCAGCTCTTCATATCGCAGCAAATCCAATTTTCCATGAACGCACATTGAGCTGGATTGCCACCTTGTTCATGAAAAACTTCAGGCAGGTCTCATAAGTACTGTCTTTTTGCCATCGAAGCAACAATTGGCTGATGTTTTTACAAAACCGCTCGGTGCATCTCAATTTGGCACTTTGATTTTCAAGTTGGGTGTTCGGAACATTCACACGCCAACTTGAGAGGGAGTGTTGGTGACTGCATGATTCTAGCCTCGGTTTTAGCACATGTTTATATTATGGGCTGTATTTTGTGTAACAGTTTTGCATTTACTACCTGCTTTACTTTCCCATATTTGGGACTTGATCTATGTAAAGTCTGTATGTATATATATACAATATACTATCAATGAAACACAAGCATCTTCTCTTTGAGAAATATATTTTCCTACCAGTTTTATCAAATGCACTAAAAATATGAAAATAACCATATGCAAACTACTCACTGTGAGTCTGTGGAGAAAAGATGGGGATGATTTGGTGGTCACGAACCGCCGCCGCTTCGTGCCGCTAGGATCTCTCTTGCTTAGCCACTAAATCTTAGCAACTCTACGGTGCAAAAGCCCTTTAGTATCTCTCTCTTCTAGCCAAACAACCCTTAATTCTCTCCACTGTTCTCTTTCCTTTTTTATGCTTCTGTCAGTTGATGTTCCCCTCTCTCAGAGACACCCTTTTATAGCCTTCAATCCCACTAATATAAATATGCATATATACCCTAGGAATTCTCTCTCTCTTATCTCTACGTGGCCAAGTTTGGGTCATGATTATCCAAATTATTATTATTATTATTATTATTTTTTTTTACAGCAGCTTGGACTCCAAGTCCTTCTAGATTCTCTTGTGAGACTTTCGCACGTGTGTGTATTTTAATCCAAATTTGGATCAATTCATGTGGGGGAATTTACTACACATTGACACAATGGTTACTTCCAATGCAAAGTTGTTATTACCAAGTGCTCCCTAGAATAAAAAAAATATACCACCAAATGACACTTTAATCCTATTATTATTATTATTATCAAATTGTACTTTATAAAAGTTACCCCAAATGGGATCAAATCTTAAAGCATAATAACATCTTATTACCACAACCGGGACTAAAAGTGCATAAAGTTTTAAATACATTACAGTATCCGATAATTTATTTATTTTTAGTCAGGTTATCACATTCTACCGTCCTTAAAGAGGATTTCGACCCCAAAATCAACTTTACTTGTGACAAATAACACATTTCCAAAAGCTCATAGTGACTTCATCATGTGTCACTAAAACAAAGGAGTCAAAACTTCGAACTAACCAATTACTAATTCAAAGATTTATACATAACTAAGTTATCACTTCAAGATGAATTTCACTCAAAATAAAAGCTTGCACTTTACAAAGGAGCAATATTGTCTTATCAATGATCCTCTCATCTTTGACTTCAAAGTAAATTATCTCTTTTGCTTATTATCCAAAATATAAGTCTCCTATAATATTACTGCAATTGCTGATGTCAATGAAATTATTGTTTATGATTATATAAGTGTCACATTTCAACCAACTATTCTCCCACAATCTTTCAAAATAAAGATATATCTCCTCAAGTTTACTAATCAAAAATACTTAACCATAACTTTTTTTTTGATATTTCGATTCTCTAGAGAAAACTTCTTTCTTTCTCAAATTATCAATTCGGATCAAGAGAACGAATTCTCATCTCAAAGGTCAAATATTTTATTCACTATTTTATCCAAACACTTCTATATCACCTTATTAGTCTTAAATCTCATTTCATAATAAGTGTTTTTGTAATAATCCCAAATATTAGTGCCTTTGTGCCTCAAGGAGTAGTCCCAATCAATATATCATATATATCAGTATTAACAAATCTTATGTACATGCTTACAATACTACTAGGAGTAAACAAATCTTGCTTATTCTAATCTAAAACTTTCACTTTAAATAACTCAAAAGATCTTTGGATTTAATGCCTCAAGTAATTAATTCTCATTTTTTTATTCTTTCGGAAATACACTCTAGTTCATACTCACACAAGCAGTCACTATCAAAAGTAGATATTGTTCCGATCAAATGGCATATTCTTCTATTTCTTTCTTTACATTCGAGTTCAAAAATTAGTACCATGTTAATAAAATATTTCAAAATTTTCTTCCCTCCAAGTTCGGGCAAAATAAACATCCCTACAGTCTAGATACTTACCTTCCAAAAAGTAATTACCAGTTATGGCCTCTAATTCCTTTCCTTAAATATCAAGATGTTTTTTTTTTCGTCTGTGTCTCTTAATTATTTTTTAACAGTTCTTCTTAAATGTGCTCTAAGTCATTTTCTTACCAGGATTAGTGACGACATCCTATTGACGCGTTTTCTTATCACACCCAAGTGTAGGTGATCGTACAAGTATTAAAGTTCTGGAAGTCCAGGTCAAACCCACAAGGAACGGAATAAAATTTTATAAAGTTAAGCAGATAACTATTTTGTCACTAAAAAGAAAATAAAAGATGATGGATTTTTGTGCAGTTTTACTAAACTACTAATTTTTATAGTTTTGCAATAAAAGAAATTAAAGCTATTTTTTTCTTAACAGTTTATGGTAAAGATTTTAACAGTGCAAAATAAATTAACTAACATACTAGTAAGAAAAGGAAGAAAAATAAATAAAAGCTAAATTTTTGTGAGATAAACTTTTTAGATTTAATAATAGCGAAAGATGAAAATAATACAGATATTTAAGCAAAACTATTATAAAACATGAAATATTAATTAACTAGGGGAAATGATTTAAAGGAATTGGGAATATGCAAACCAACACTAGATCCCACAACTTTTGTGCATTTGAAAAGCATTTGGCATTTAAGACCGCAGAGTCATTCTTTATTTAAAAATAAACTTTTACTAGTCAGGGTTATATCAAGTGTGTCAGGTTTGATATGAAACGACGTCGTTTGGTTTAAAGAAAAATAAAGAGGCAATTGGGCAGTAGCCAGGTTCGAACCGTGCCCCGCCGCGGACGTGGGTTATTCGGCGTCTAGTCCCCACCACTCTGCCACTACACAATTGCCTATCCATTATTGGATAGAAATATATATAAACACATATTTGAAATATTAACTTTGTCATATGAGTTGTTTGAGTATGCTAGGTGTTTTTTTATGACAAAATGCATAGTTTGACAATCCACATAATTAGGCTTTTTATTTCAAATATGTACTCTTTTGAGCCCAATATAGCCATAGTATATAAACATGTTAAATGGTCATAAACTATAGATACATAGATATTTTTGGCCATAAATGGAAAAACAACCCATCCAGATAAATTTGCCCATTTAAGATTAGTGCACAGAAGTTGTGGTTTCTAAGTTTTTATTACATATCCCCAATTAAAGTTTTAGCCTACCATTTTGGAATTGAAATTGTCTTCAAAATAAAAATAAAAGATAAATTAAATAGATGCACGCAATCACCGTCCAATTAAAATTAAAGTTGTAAAATCAAGGTAAGGGTGAAAACTAATATTATATATTATTTTTTTTACTTAACATGAGCTGAGATTGAATTTGTGGAATCTGCAAAATAGCAAAGTTTAGTACAACTAGGCTAATAAAATATACATAAATGGTAATACTGAATTAATAATAAAATACTAAACCTTTGACTTTGGATTCTTGTGGGTTCACAGTGGTTGAACTCCAAGAACACAAATAAGGTCAAACCAAATCCAAATATACTTTTGGAGTGAGATATGAATATGGTGTGCTTGGGGCTTTGGTAGGTGATTACAACAACTACGTGGCTAAGAAATCTGGTATTTAATCGCAAAATCTGTCTTTTAGTGAATGAAAATATTGCTATAAAAACTGAAAATTTGGGGTTTCAAACTATTTTAGGGGGCAACTATAAGTACTACTAGACTAGAAATATTAAATCTAAATTTAAATAGGACTATTTTACTACTACAAATTGACAAAGGTCATACAAAAAAATAAATATTTTAAATTTAAGAAATACAGTACACAAAGTTTTGCTACATATTTTTGAACATGAAATCATCAATTACATAAAAGTAAAATTTTACAACTACTAGAACTAGAAAAGGCAAAGAAAAATTAAAGTTTCCTATTTCTAGGGATAATATAAAGTGCTCACATAATAACCTCCCCTAAACTATTCTCTCCCTAACAGTGATTGTAAACTATGTTGTAGCTTCTCCTTGTTGTGTGGTTTGCTTCTCCTTAATTTATAGACGAATTCTCAACAGAATTCGTCATTCACTTCGTCATTTGAATAGGAGGTGAGCAGTTTTTTCTTCGTTTTCGTTCCAATTTTCTTCAGTCTCTGACACTTCCATGCGAAACAAAGAAAAGAGAGAAAGAGAGGGAGAGAGAGAAAAGAAAGAAAACGAAAGGAAAAGACAAAACAATTGATACAAATATATGTATCAATTGTCAGGAAGTTTGACAAGTTTTACATCTTTTTTTTTTTTTGTTTGTGGAATGATTTTACAGGAGGTAACTATCCTTTTATTATTTTACTATGGAATATACTGTGGTATAGTTGCTACTTCTTTCATTTCCCTTATTTCACTTCATTTATACCTAAACATATAAAATATGTAAAAACAAATAATTACATGCATTTGAGTGACATCACCATTAAATTATATTAATTCAAATATGCATGTAAAACTAGGGATTTGGAGAATTAAATGAGCACTATGTCTATTATATTGGCACATAAATGTGCAATATTCAATGTTTGTCAATTAGCATCCACAATCTCCTCATAAATAAATATATATATATATATATATCTATTGTTAACAAGTTTTTTTTTTCTTTTTTTTTTTCTCCGCGCTTCAATTCAATCATATACTCTAGTTACAATCCTCAATCACTAAACAAAATTTCAAGAATAATTAGTTGCTGTTTATTACACCTATAAATACCCTTGACTGAAGACTACCCCTGTACGAAGATAATGACAACGAAGTGGTTAGTTGCTGACTTTCCAACTATCACAACTATCTAACCTCTTTGTATTAGACTATTGACATATACTCTTATATATCAGCTAACTGTATATTCATGTATCAAGATGGTCAGAAATATACTGTTATTATTGATGTCTCTATAAATGTGGATATACAACGGTCCTCTTCTAAATTGGACTCTCTGTATCTAATTACTATCATCACTTATACTCTCCTTGATGACCGATCGAAAGCTTATCTTAAGATTATTACTAAATTCCAATACTATGTTTTATTCTGGTCGATGCACTTCAGACAATAAAAACCAAAGCTCTGATACCACTTTCTCTGTCACGCCCCGAATAGCAAAAAAAATAGTAAAGTTTTTTTTTTTTTGAAACGTAGGCAATGACAGGTTACTGAACTGTCTGATATGTCATGAATACTATTCGTATAATAATTCTAATAATTTGCTGACATCAGTGGGAATCCTCATGTCTAACTGACACTTCAATACAAAATTGATCTACAAGATAATTTTATCATTATGTACATCAATATCCTTCTACAACTATAAACTTTACAACTATCTTAATCAAATACCCCTATACCTTAAATCTACCTGCGCACAGCCTGAATTTAGATTCCCCTAGCTCTTTGTCCATCGAACGCTAACCCTTCGGTTAGTTACTTGTTCCTGATCCCTGAAATATACTGAACATTGAATGTTCAGCGAATATGAAACATTCGTCAGCTTAAGATAGCTGGTGAGTGATTTACATATAACAATTCCATATCCTTCAACATCATAGTTAATTAATCTCAATTCGTAATCATCTATGATTAGCGCATCATTATCGGTTAATGTTATCTTTTAATGATTCCATTTCAGTAATCACATCTATCGAAATAATCAAAATATCTTGCCTCAAGAAGACATGCCATAATAAATTGGCATATAACAATGCAGATTATACCTTAGCCTCTCTCCGACAACCTGTAAAATAGATTATTTATGCCAATCACACACAATAAGCTCATTAGAATGAGTGTGTGAAAAATCATCATCTTTACCAAACGAAACGACCACAGCACCCCAGCCCAGCTCGAAAGGTGTATACTACCTACCAGCCCAGCTCGAAATAGATAGTATATTAGTGCACTAACTGTAGGACTATCTCAGTCCCGGTCCTTTCAACATAGACTATCTCAGTCCTTATTGGGTTCAAGTCTCTTGGTCATAAGACCTCAACTATCTACCCCATCATAACAATGGTTACATAAAGCATTGTATGCTCATCCAACATAAATACCGCAAATTCATTGTGTATGCATACTCAATGCCAATAGAGAACAAAATCAGATATATATAATGGATTTATATTTCACTTGCATAAAACTTGGGATAATCTTAAGTGACTCCATATTTGCTATAGGCTAATCTAATTCCAATCTAGCCCAGTAAAATCCAGAGAATATACAAAAATAGTTGATTAAAGTCTGAGTGATCCAACATAGTATAATTCTGAGTTAAATATGATAAGTTATGAATTTAATAAATTTCAAGAGCATTTCTGTCATTTCACAAACGTCCGTCTTTTAAATAAAATCTCTTCAAGACTTTGACAAATCATTGGGATAGACAATCACGTACCATTACTTACCATTACTTAACTCAATTGTGCTACCCAAAATATAATTATATTTAACTTGGGGGCAAAATGATAAATATTTTTAAACCAAACGGACCCTATCTTGAATCTAGGACATTGAATATCCTTTGGGTACCTTTCTTCATATTCATTTTTAGTACAAATATATAATTAGATATACAAATACAAGTACCGAGGGTAATTTGGTCATTTTAGAACTTTTTGTTGGTCCAAACGGACCCTTCCATTGGATCCGGAACATCGAAAAACTTTAGGTTATGTTGTCATGGGTTGTCTTGCCTTGGCCTGGTTAATTAAATAATAATTAAACCGAAATAAGAATTTAGTACTTATTTTTTTTATATATATAATTTCATTAAACCATGTTAGGTTCTGCTTTAATTCTCTTACCAAACTTTAGTTCTTTTAATTATTTTATTATCGGTCACATACCCAAAACAGTCTTTAGGCAACCTACTGGGTTGAATCTAATTCATGGTTTAAACTTACATCTTTACTTGATCCAAGAATCCCACCCCGTTTATTTTAAAATAACAAACACTAATGTGCTAAGCTCATACTAAACACATCTCAAACCCAAATCAATTTAAATCAAGCAACCCAATACTCAGATGACCCAATCCATTTTAGAATATAGTTGGAACCAACTATAGTTATTGGAAATTGGCCCAAAACTATAAGTTCATTTTCACTTTCAATTAACTTATTGACCAAACTAATATAATTTAAGCCCAAACCCCACACATGTGGCCCAAGCAATCAAGCCCAAGAAGGGACAGCCCAAATGCCTTGCCGGAAACTCGCCGGCGTCGGCACAACTCCGGTGAACTCGCCGGAATTTGGGAAAATTCCGGCAGAACTCCACAGATGGTCTCAAAACTTGTTTTTGCGATAACTTAGTCAATTCTTAACGAAATTTTACGTTTCTTGAGTCAATTTCACATAATTTTTTGCAAGGAATTCAAAAATATCATTCAAATCTGCTAATTTTCATCAAAAGACAGAGACCCATTTCACAACTTAGAGAGAGAAAATGAATTCCCTTTATAATTAGACCCCTTTTTGTTATGTGTTAAGCTCAACACTCCCAAATTCCATAAACCCACTTTAATTCTTATAATCTAGCCTTTATTTACACTAAATCACATAAAATTATTTTGGGCAAAATACTCTCTTTTATGTATAAGTTCACAGACCCATTTCAAGAATATGATCGGGCATGGTTTTTGGGTTTCCAAGCTTCACATAAATTGTTATCTATAGTTTAAATGCACTAAAAATATGAAAATAACCATATGCAAATTACTCACTGTGAGTCTGTGGAGAAAAGATGGGGATGATTTGGTGGTCACGAACCGCCGCCGCTTCGTGCTGCTAGGATCTGCCTTGCTTAGCCACTAAATCTTAGCAACTCTACGGTGCAAAAGCCCTTTAGTATCTCTCTCTTCTAGCCAAACAACCCTTAATTCTCTCCACTGTTCTCTTTCCTTTTTGATGCTTCTGTCAGTTGATGTTCCCCTCTCTCAGAGACACCCTTTTATAGCCTTCAATCCCACTAATATAAATATGCATGTATACCCTAGGAATTCTCTCTCTCTTATCTCTACGTGGCCAAGTTTGGGTCATGATTATCCAAATTATTATTATTATTATTATTATTATTTTTTTACAGCAGCTTGGACTCCAAGTCCTTCTAGATTCTCTTGTGAGACTTTCGCACGTGTACGTATTTTAATCCAAATTTGGATCAATTCATGTGAGGGAATTTACTACACATTGACACAATGGTTACTTCCAATGCAAAGTTGTTATTACCAAGTGCTCCCTAGAATAAAAAAAAATATACCACCAAATGACACTTTAATCCTATTATTATTATTATTATCAAATTGTACTTTATAAAAGTTGCCCCAAATGGGATCAAATCTTAAAGCATAATAACATCTTATTACCACAACCAGGACTAAAAGTGCATAAAGTTTTAAATACATTACAGTATCCGATAATTTATTTATTTTTAATCAGGTTATCACATAAATAGTACTCCACAATGCCAAAAACTGAGTGACTTCTTGATTGCGGTAGCTTATTTTTTGGATTCCTATTGAGTAACTTTGTATACTGCTCCAATGTGCCATTCAAATGAGTACTACTCCAATTGTCAGACCATTCAAAATGATGTGCTACGAGTTACTTGCTTTTTTCTTTTTTCGAATGATTTACACAAATTGCATTCCTCTTTCACGTAAACAGTTAAACTCTATTTCTTCAAGTTTTTCTTATGTGGGTATGATAAATTCGCTGCTTCATCATTGAATTTGGACAATTAGAGAAATCTTCTATTGGATTCTTTTGCTATTCATTTATAAAATGGTGCTGCAAAAAAGAGAGAATAGAATGGCTAATAGTTAAAGATTTGGATGAACTTTGTAGGGTGCTCCAAACTGCTTTGTGAAATGGAAGGTTTTACACACAAAATCTAGATTGATTATCATAGAACTCCCTCTAGGTTTTTGCCTTCAATTGCTATTTATTTGGTAACTCATTTTTGTGAAATAACAAGCCTTTATTGAGAGATGGGTATTGTTTGATGTGCTTTGACCTACTTGGCAAATAAAAAAAAATTGCCTGTTACTTTAGCCATTCATTTCAAGGTTTAGGAAAGTATTCTCTTTTAGTTATGCGGTTCAGGAAAATCTACAGAGTACATGCTCTATGTGAGCATAAGACTAGCACACAGTTTCCTATCCTTTTTTTAATAGCTCAAATATCTTTTAAAGTCCGCCAAAGCCAGTGGTAGATTGAAGCACAATATATATATATATATGTAAATATCTTTTAATAGTGCTTTCAGTCATTTTTATTTGTCAATATATTTGGGTGTAAATATATTCTCTCAGGAACCAGACTGATGGGGTTGATCCCGACTGAGACTCTTAATTTTTAGAATTTTGTATGCTAAATATTATTGTTCTCAAATTTGTATGGTAGTTGTACCACATGATGTGACATCGATTGTGAGTCTGTGATGTTTTGTTTCTATTGAATTTTTCAGTTGTAGTATTTTGGGATTTTAGTGTAACATATTCTTCTATATTTGTAGTTAAAAATACAAGTGGAATTGTATTAAGTGTCAGTGGTACATGGACTTAAATACTGAATAAACGTACGTGTGTTATAATTTTTCTGTAGTGCATGTTAACAGGGTCTAAAGTTGAAATAACAAAGGGGACTTTGTCGATTGTTTTTATGACAACTTTTGTACACATTATACTGTTCAAGAGTTGGAATCATTTGTAAGTTTTTTTAATTTAATTTATTTATTTATCTTTTCGGGTAGTGCCCTCGGGCATGGGGCAATACCTAGTACTTGATAAAAGGAGAAAGAAAATAAGAAGAAGCAACATATTGAAATTGAAAGAAGCAAACTAATCACAAAAATAGGAAAAAAATAAAAACATTCTGGAGGACTTTACCAGTTGCAAGTCCAGAGGGCGTCAAGTGGAAAACCACAATATCTTCGTCCTTCTACTTCAGATTCCATACCACTTGATTTTCCTTCCCTTGTGCATTTTCCTAAAATAAAATCAGTATTAGGGGGAGAAAGGTCACAAAATGACACATTTTGGTAAAGAAGGAAATCGAAGTGGGTCTTTGTTATGCTAGGAACTTTTTTTTCCCCCCACAAATGGAAACCAAACCAAAATAAGCAAACATGACAGAACGTGAACCTCCTTAAATTTACCCAAGAAAATTAAATTATAATGAGCTATGATGCCCAAACTGATCATAAGTTAGAAAGATGTAGAAGATTAAGAAGAAAGAAGTTCGAATTTTTTTTTCAAACTATTAGTTTGTGCAAAAGCAACACAGAAACGAATTCAAAAGGAAACAAATAAATAGAAAACCCACCTGTGGAATCAAAGCTTCACCTAACTCATTGTTAGAGCCATCTGTGGAATCAAACAAAAGAAAAGAAAAGAATCGCTAATTTAAAGAAAACCTTGATAGTAATAAGTCAAGAATAATAAAAAAAAAATGGTTGGAATGTTGAAAAACAAATTTTGGCTTCCATTTTTGTGAGACCTACCTATGGAATCAAAAGAAAAGAGGAAAAAAAATTACCAAGAGAGAGATAGTTACCTGGCGTCGGGGTGGTGGTGCTCCACAATAAACAATCAAATGAAGAAACAATGCAAGAAATTTGGAACTTTAGTGGTTGAAATCAGTTTTTAAAAAAATATAAAGAATCCTACATGAAACATTAAAAACAGAGAAATTAGGAACATAAATTGCAAAACAAAAACTAAGAAGCCCTAAAAAAGGGTCGAGATGGGCAGAGGTGCAGTTTCGGTTGGGGTAAAGGTGGTGGTACTGGTGGTGGTTAAGCGCAGGTCCCGCGGGGTCCGAAGGAAGGAGAGAGAGAGAGAGAGAGAAGGCTGGGGTGGTGGTGGTCGTGCTAATGCCGATGAATGAAAGAGAGAATGGGCTAGGCAAAGTAGAGAGTGAGAGAGAGAGAGAGAGAGAGAGAGAGAGAGAGAGAGAGAGAGTTGGAGCGTGGCTTCCAAACTCAAATGGGAATTCAAAATTCAAATGGGTTTTTATTTTGGGGTGGGAGAGAGACAAACATTCTAAACTCAATCACAACCATACTTTGTCTTTCATAAGAATCAATCCTAGCCCTTCTTTGTCTTGTCTTGGGGGAGACAAACCCTTTCCTCCCTTAGTATATAGATAAGCGTAAATAATTAACTTGGATAGAACATACTTTCAGACTTTGCCGGAGACGTCTCCATGAGATTATCAGGGCGAGTGTCTACAACTGTGAGTCCATTTTAGCTTGATGCCATTATCTGCATGCATAGTTACTCAATTTGATTTAAAGGTTAAAACAAGACTGCAAACACCAATTTTTGTTTCACATTGACAATGTTGTAACATGAAAAGCTGAATTTCTTTTAAAACAAAAAAGTAGCGGAAACAAATAAATAATCAAAAAATCTGAATTTAAGTTGAAATGAGACAAACATCACCAAATTAATCTTGTGAGTCAATAAGTTTACAATATCAGGAAATTCATCAAAGAAAATACATATATTGATTTTGATATACACATTGAAAGCCCAATGGGATAGAAAATGGGGATAAAAGAACCATCTTTTGAATTTTGAGGCTAACACATAGGAACCCAATTTTTGCAAAGCTTTATACTTTATAGTAAGAAAATCCAATTACAAGTTGTCAATTAACAAGAAAAAGAAGAAGAAGTAGAAGAAGAAGAAAATCAGAAGAAAGGAGTTTAGATAGAGAGAGAGGACCTCACTAAGGAAATGCTTATGGTATAAAAGGGTGATATCAATTGTAATGAATTGTAATATTTGATTTGCCATGATTGTAGAATCACATTATTGTGTAGTTTGACTTACCTAGAATAGCTTTCCTTGTTTTTGTATATATTTCACATAACTTTGTATAATTGATGTATTAGAAATTATAGATTCTCTCTTCTTCTTTTCTTAACATTCATTTTCTACGATGGTATCAAAGCACCCATCCTAGTGACTCTTGAACCCCAAAACGTTTCCACAATAAGAAGACAACTCTGTCGCAATGGGTGACAAAGATGAGAATGTCCCGGATCCTTATTCCCTACATCACTCGGATCATCCGGGAATCATTCAAGTTTCCAAATTATTGGATGAAGATAACTATAGCACGTGGAGTCGTGCCATGCGCATTAGTCTGAGTGCGAAGAACAAGATTGGCTTCGTTGATGGATCGATATTCAAACCTCCTGCTTCATCCATTTCTAAATTTCCTTTATAGAAGCGATGTAACGACATGATTCTTTCATGGCTTTTGAATTCAATTCATCCAGAAATTGCCAGCAGTGTCATATATGCTGAGGCTGCAACAGAGGTTTGGGCTGATCTGCATGAGCGTGTCTTTCAAGGAAATGACTCATGGATTTATCAAATTAGGAGAGAAATTGTGGAACACAAACAAGGACAACAATCCATCTCTGTCTATTATACCAAACTGAAGGCGCTTTGGGATGAGCTGACATCCTACAATGAACCCATAACTTGCACTTGTGGGGGATTGAAGAAATTCAATGACATATACGAAAAGGAGAAAGTTATGCAGTTTCTCATGGGGCTTAATGAAAGCTATTCCGTGATACGTGGATAGATCTTGTTAATGCAGCCGTAACCAGACACACAAAGGGAATATTCTCTTGTTCTTCAACAAGAGAAACAGGTGGAAGTATCTCTCAATCGTGACACTCTCAACCATCACGCCATGAACGTGACAAGTAATAAGAAAGAAGTTCCTCAAACTCATCAAACCCAAAAGGGAAAGCCGCCCTTTCACTGCACTTATTGTGATCAAGGTTATCGTAGTGTTGAAAAATGTTATTTTTTTACATGGCTTTCCACTTGGGCATAAACTACATGGAAAATCGGTGAACTCACGTAATAGAAAGAAACATGTTGCTAATCATACCAAAACTGAAACAGAAGCTGCTAAGAACTTAGACACAAGTCACAAGGCCACTTCTAATGATGGTCCAAAATTCACCATGGAGGAATACAATCAAAGCATGGCAATGCTGCGACAGAGCAACATCAATGGTAATTCGCATCATTTTGCAAATGTTACAGGTACAATCACAACTTCTTGCAATCTGCCACAAGTTGCCTCACATTCAACTCTATATTGGGTTATTGATAGCGGGTTGACGGATGATATATACGCTTCATCTAAATTTTTAGATGAGAAATCATTGCCTCATTCTGCCTCTGTCCAGTTACCAGTTGGTGGCCAGGCTCACATTCAATCAATTGGTTCTGTTCATGTTAATCCTAACATTATGCTTGAAGGGGTTCTCAATGTTCCAAAATTTCAAGATACTTTATTATCTGTTGGCAAACTTACCCAGGCACTACGCTGCACAGTGATCTTCTTTCCTGATTTTTGTGTTATACAGGACATGCTTTAGAGGAGGATGATTGGCCTGGGAAAGCAACATAATGGACTCTATTACTTAGCTTCTGAACAAAATCCCAGACTCGCTCATAACGTCCGCCGGCATTCCAATCTTTGGCACCAACAGTTGGGGCACCCTTCCAACGGACCTCTTCAAACCTTGATAGAGAATGTCCAAGAAATATTTTTTGATTCTCATCATGTTTGTGATATTTTTTCCTTTAGCCAAACAAACCCGTTTACCGTTCCAATTGAGTTCTATTTCATCTACTGCACCTTTTGATTTGATACATTGTGATGTTTGGGGACCTCATCGAATAAATTCCCATTTAGGGGCTCAGCATTTTTTTCACAATAGTTGATGATTTTACTCGTTATACATGGACACATCTCATGCGTTTTAAATCTGAAACACAAGTATTATTGCAATCCTTTATATCTTGGGTGCAAACACAATTTAATTGTTCTCTTAAAGCACTCCGTGCCGACAATGGTATGGAATTCACCTACGTGTGAACATTCTTGGATAGCAAAGGCATTTTTTTTCAACATTCTTGTACTTCAACGCCTCAACAAAATGGGGTTGTTGAACGTAAGCATTGACATCTTTTGAATATTGGTAGAGCTCTTGGTTTTCAAGCCAATTTACCTTTAATTTTTTGGGGAGAGAGTGTACAGACTGCATGTTATCTGATTAATCGATTAACCACACCTACACTTTCTCGCAAATCACCTTATGAACTTTTGCATAATACTCCACCTACATATTCCCATCTTCGCACTTTTGGATGTTTATGCTATGCCACCAATTTGATGCCCACTCACAAATTTGACCAACGTGCCAAACGGTGCATTTTTATCGGATATCCCTTAGGTAAAAAAGGTTATCGCGTTTATGACATAGCGACTCACAAATTTTTCTCTTCTTGTGATGTGGTATTTCACGAGAATGTTTTCCCATTCAGTAATATGCCTCCAAATCATGAACCAGACTCTCTTGTCTTGCCTCTACCTCATGACCATGACACTATTATTCCTACCAACTATCTCTACCAATCAGATGATATAACGCCAACAACCCCGACCCCACACTCACCACAATCACCATCTTCACATTTGTCCGATGCCCCAAGACCTACCCCACCTCCTTCCTCCACTGATATCAACCCACACATGCCACCACCGCCCTAACTACGGCGTTCTGAGCGAGATAAAAATCCCCCTGTGAAGCTCAAGGATTATCGGGTATATCATGCCCTGTTGGTTGCTACCAGTGCCGCCTCTTCCCCATCAAAGACACGTTATCCTCTCTCACACTATGTTTCTTATGCTTACCTCTCCTTTTCACATAAGCATTTCTTATGCAACATGACTGCCCTTATGGATCCGGATTCTATTGAGCAGGCCAATCGTGATCCCCAATGGCGGGTACCTATGGACTCTGAACTTAATGCTCTTGAACAGAATAACACATGGACCCTCACAACTTTTCCTCCTGGATACAGAGCCATTGGTCACAAATGGGTATGTAATATCAAATATAAATCTGATGGCATAGTTGAACATTACAAAGCTCACTTGGTTGCCAAAGGATTTACCCAGAGAGAAGGGATCGATTACAAAGAGACCTTTTCCCCCGTTGCCAAATTGATCATTGTCCGTTGTCTTTTGGCTGTGGCTGCTATTCCCAATTAGCCTCTTCATCAGATGGATGTACAAAATGCCTTCCTTCATGGTGATCTCCATGAGGAAGTTTATATCCATCTTCCACCTAGTCTTCGTCGACAGGGGGAGCATCTTGTATGTCGCCTCAACAAGTCCCTTTATGGGCTTAAACATGCTTCTCGCGGCTAGTTTCAAAAAATTTCTAATGCTATCCAACAAGCTGGCTATCGATAATCCAATGCGGATTATTCCTTATTCACTAAGGTATGCGATAACTCTTTCACTGCAGTCTTGAATTATGTGGATGACACAATCATCACAGGTAACGACGACACATCCATTCATGACCTCAAGCAATTCCTCCATACACATTTTTGAATCAAAGATCTTGGTAGTTTGAAGTATTTTCTTGGTATGGAAGTCACACGTTCTACGAATGGCATCTTCATATCCTAACAAAAATATACATTGGATATTCTAGAAGAAGCTGGATTGCTTGGTGCAAAGCCTATGGAGGAGAACATAAAATTGTCTCCGACTGATGGGGAACTTCTTTAAAATGCATCACAGTATCGAAGACTAGTGGGTTAACTTATATATCTCACAACTACAAAGCCAAAAAGTTCATATTCTCAGTCAATTTAGTAAGCGACATCTTGATGCTGTGCATCGTCTCCTGCGTTATTTAAAGGGAGCTCCTGTACAGGGCTTACTTTTTCCTTCAAATGGAAATTTAGAACTGACTGGTTATTATGATGCAGATTGGGCTCGTTGCCCTATTACGTGAAGATCAGTTGTCGGTTATTGTATATTTCTTGGTAGTGCACTTATATCGTGGAAAACCAAGAAACAAACCACCGTGTCTCGATCTTCAGCCGAAGCGGAATACCGTGCCATGCCTCCATCACATGTGAACTCACTTAGATAAGATACTTATTGAATGATTTGCATATCCATCATCCGAACCCAGCAAAGTTGTATTGTGATAATCAAGCAGCTCTGCACATAGCCGCGAATCTAGTATTCCATGAGTGCACCAAGCACATAGAGATTGATTGTCACATTGTTTGTGAACGCATTCAATCCGGAGCCATTAGAACAGCTTATGTGTCGACTGACCAGCAGCTCGCTGACATATTCACTAAGACTGTTGGACAAGCGACGTTTCATTCTCTTCTTGGCAAGATGAATGTTCTTGACATATACACTCCAACTTGAGGGGGAGTATAAAAGGGTGATATCAATTGTATTATTTGATTTGCCATGATTGTAGAATCACATTATTGTATAGTTTGACTTACCTAGAATAGCTTTCCTTGTTTTTGTATATATTTCACAGAACTTTGTATAATTGATGTATCAGAAATTAAAGATTCTTTCTTCTTCTTTTCTTAACATTCATTTTCTAAGATATGGGAGTGGAGATTATCGACATACACCTCATCTTCCAGATCTCTACGCTTCCCATTTGCAGACGCTGACGATGCTGGGTTCATTTGCGAATCCATTACTCTCTTGAAAAGAAGATAGTATTTGGTATTTGATGGAGTGTGACGAAAGATTTATAATATTAAACAACAATGCTAGGGTAACAAACACTTTTTACAAACACTTATAAACACACTCTATTTTCCTCCTAGGTGGCATGCATTGTGGGATCCACTAAAATTATCCGGACCCTACAGTGCCACCTAGGAGAGAGATAGAGTGTGTTTGTAAGTGTTTTTAAAAAGTGTTTGTCACCTAATTATTACTCAATACTAAAAACAGCGTTTCAAATATTGAAATAGTCTGCATTCAGTAATTATTTAAGTAAAAAATTTTCACTTATAGTTTCAGTAGATTTTTTATTGCTCTTTCAGTTAAGTTGTATATTATTAAATGTACTAGAAAAAAAATAAGTACTGAAAATTTTTATTTTTACTACATAATTGGGATCAATAATGCTAGGCACACTCCAAAATCCACACTGAAATCCATACAGGATAATCGTGGCCGTTGATTTCGGTGGAACTCTTGTGGGTTCCCCATGAGTCCCCTGCGGATCCCACAAAAAACAACGACTACGATTGTCCTGTGTGAATTTCAGTATAGATTTTAGAATGTGCGTAACACTACTCATCAATTAGAATATCAAACACACATTACGTTACTTAATTTGAAATTCTAAAATTTTCAAATGGAAATGTCCTATACCTAAATCAACGACTACTTTTTGATCTTTTGCATATGCCAGAGTCTGCTTTCTTTTTTCTCTCTCTCTCTTTTATTTTGTTTTATTTTTTTTGCTTTAACTGTGTTAGATTTTCATTCATAATACGGGAGGTCAAATGTAATAATGCAAACAACAATAGAGGTTTCTGTATTTTGATCTTTATCTTAGAGGATGTTAGTGTAATTAACGTTAATTTTAATTTTAATTTTATTTTTTTGCCTATTTTATTCCAATGTTAAACCAAATTAAACCAGGATGCGTACATATGAGATGATCAAATGGGGGAAACATTTATTACATGTACCTCGTGATATTACATTCGTATATATATATATATATGTAAGAGCCTCCGGTGTTTACAAAAAAATGCCGCAATGCCTCTCTTCAAAAAAAAAGTATACATATTATAACGTACTGTTTGTTTTGTGATTTGATACTTAGGAAGCGTTTTTTTGTCATCTTGAACTTGTATTAAGCTCGGAAGCACGAGTACGACGGTCCGACACCTAATGTGGGTGCGGCTATCATTAATTAGTATATGTCTAGTACGCTGCGGGTACGAATGTCTTTCTGAAGAGTCCGTGCGTACTAGGTATTAAGTATATCATTGTACTGTAGATAAGAAATCTGTCTCTGCATCTTCATCTGCTGGTAAAATTTAGCTATGAACTCTTCCGCCCGCACATCAATCCCCTCATCATCATCGTCGTCAACGTCATTGTCATCATACACCTCACAATCATCATAAACATCTTGATCTCCATATCCATCTTTCAAAAAACTCTTCCTTGCTTCATTAATATTGTATTGAATCACATCTTCGTCGTCATCGCGATTGAGCTCAAAATCATAGTCGAAATCGGTTACTTCTGGATTTATGCATGGTATACGAGGCAATTGGAATCGCAACGAGGAGGGACGGTGCATCTTGATGTGGATGATAGGAGTGTCGTCAAAGGAGAGCTGGCGCTCGCCATAATGGAATGAACGTTTATGATTGGACGAGTGGCGGAGGCTTCTGAGGTATTTGGGAAAGAGGCGGAGATCAATCATGAGTCTCCGCTTCAACACCCCTCCTTTTCGGGCCCACATTAAGGACAACCGTAGGAGATTCCATGATCTGCGAGCTACACCTGATTTCTTCTTCAGCATTTTGGCTTTTTTGTTAGCTATAAAGAACTGAAAAAAAAAAAAAAAAAACAAAGGCAGAACTAAGTTATAGAAAATTTGTAGTACTAATTGTTTCACTTTTTGCTAGATTTCACTTTTGAGGAAGTTGTGTAGATGTTTGAGGGAAGGAAGTGAAGACAGAGGCTATATATAGCTGTATGGTATATGATTGATACGCGGTATGTGCGTGAATTTTATGTTTGTTTACGTGTGTGTGTGTGTGTGAAAGAGAGTGAGATTGTTTGTGGTAGAAGCTGCCAACTATGTGCTGTGCAAGCGGGGGGGACACGGGTATACGCGGGACGAGTCTCTTTAATTTTTTAAAGTACCCCCATCTATTTCATATTGAATAATGCTATGACTATAACTATTTTTAATAACTCATTTACAATCATTTTTATCTCTTATTTAAGTAGCACTATTTTTTCATAGGGTAATTCTTGGGCCACATAAGAATCTCACAAAAATAATATACATAAATCATAATGTGTATATCTCTGCTGGTGGAGTCCACTGGTACTGTGGGGTACACAGTGTCTATGGGGTCCACATAGGAGATAGATAGACGCATAAATTTTATGTGTCTTATTTATGTGAGATTCTTATGTGCTCGAGGAGTTATCCTCTTTAATATTAGAGCACAATGTTATAATGGAGTTGTTATTTGATAACATTTGGTCATGTTTTTTTTTTTTTTTTTTTGGTCTTTTTACAAAACCAGTATTATGTTTTAGGGTAAATATCACCTGTCTATCCTGAGATTTGACTTTAATACACATGCCTCCCCTCATCTTTCAGAAATCTCACTTACCTCCCTTATTTCTGAATTTTAGTGTGAAATTCCCTTAAATTTCTTAACGATTTGTTCAAGGGAGGGGGGAAACCGATACTAAAATTTAAAAATAAAGGAAGTTAGCGAGATTCCTAAAATGTGAGGGAGAGGTATGTGTATTAATGTCAAACCTCAGGTGAGGCAAGTAATATTTACCCTATATTTTAACAAAATGTAACCAATCAAAAGGTGGAATAGGACTTAATTGTTTCTTAACAAATTTAGTAAAGTCTTTTTCTTTCTATCAATAGGCTGATGGAAATGTACAAGAGTTTTACTTGTTTGGGAATAGTGTCAACAAAATCGATTAGATCAACCCAATCAATAAATTGGTTCAGTCTATTTTCATTAAAATGTTGTAGCGTAAAAATCAAATCAAACAAAAAAAAAAAAAAAGCCCCTAAAACAGACAAGATCGATTGAAACAAAATCGATTGGTCGGTTTTGACACTTTCTCAAAATCTACCGAATCGAACCAAGCCATGATACCTTTACTTGAAACTTAAGAGTAATCATATGCTTCTCAAATATAATATTAAAAAAATTTGCTAGTTGTATCATACTGATCACTGTCTCAACCTATGATATGATATTCAAATTTTGGATTTGAATTCGGGCAGGAATGGAGGATGAAATTATTCTAAATTAGGTGTGGAGCTTGCTCTAACTGGTCTGTCATCCTCTTGACTTAGCTGTCTGCCAAGGTCATTAACAATATTGCAGAAATGGGCCCCTTACATACTTAAAATCAGCATAGTTTTAGGTGGGACTTTTGTTGTGATGTTACTTTCACCGTTCTTTCGTTTGTTCAAAGAAAGAAAATCCCTGATAAAGGGAGGATCGAAGACTTTGTGCAAGTAAACGATTCCTTTACTCAAGAGTTGTTTCCATAAATAATGTTATTTTAATATTTAATTATTAAACTAGGTGTTTTGAAATTTAAAGACAGAAATAGAATAAATCGTTTTTACTAATAACGACTCTATTGAGTCGTTATTACTCAAAACGACTTTAAAAACAAAATCAGTATTACTAAAACCGATTTTAAGTAAATCATTTTTTTATTTTTTACGAAAATAATATTTTTTGGAAAAAAAAAATTGGTTATTAGTCGTTTTTACAAATAACGACTTTAAAAAAAGTCGATTTTTGTAAAAACGACTATATAGAGTCGTTATTACCGTAAACGACTTAAAGTAAAAATCGGTATTACTAATATCGACTATTTAGAATCGTCATTACCATTAACGACTTAAAGTTAAAGTCGATTTTAGTAAAACCGACTTTTTTAGTCGTGTCTGTACTGATTCGACACATCTGACGAGAGTGATTGGATGTTTACCAAAAACGACTTTAAAGTCGTTACTAGTAAGCACGACTTTTTTAAGTCGTTTCTAGCAATAACGACTTTAATTTAAAGTCGATTTTATCAAAAACGACTTTTATTAAAGTCGATTTTACCAAAAACGACTTTAGGTAAAGTCGGCAATACTAATCACGACTTTTACGTCGGTTCAAATCCTTCCATTCTCGCTTTCAGCTCTCTCTCTCTCTCCATTTGTCTCTCTCTCTCTCTCTTCTCCGGCGAATTTCTCCCTCTCCGGCGATCCTGTATCTCTCCGGCGATATCTCTCTCTCTCCGACGAGGTCTCTCTCTCCGACGAGGTCTCTCTCTCTCTCCGGCGACATATCTCTCTCTCTCTCTCTCTCCGACGAGGTATCTATAAATATATGTATGTATATTTTGATATGTATATGTATATGTATATGTATATGTATATATCTTTATACTAGTTTATGAAGCGCACGAGACATATGATTGTAGTTGATGTATCTATTAATTGTACCCAGCATATTAAAAGTTTAAGAGTATTATTTGGGACACTACCTTCATACAACCTCCCCAAAAAATTTTGACAATCAACCCAGTTAAAAGTCTATCAATTATTCACGACTGTTTTGCTATGTTTTCCAATTTTTTTTTCCAATAGAGTTTCCCTACACACGTGGCAGTGTACCCAGTTAATTTTGATTGTTTGATGTTGAAGTGATCTTACTTTTAATGAAGATAGTCTTAGTGCCACATGTGTTAGAAATACTTTTTGAGAAAAAAATTTGGGAAGCATAGCATTACTGAAAATGCAATATGCAAGAGTCCATATATTCGAGGCTGTAATAACCTGCATTTCCATTTATTTCTAAATTACATTTTCATATTTAATTGGCAATTGCATTGTATATTTAATTTCATTGGGTATTGACTGCTTCATTTAAATTACATTTCTCATGTTCTAAATTTTATTTCTTGAATTATTGCAAGCTAAGAATGTTGTTGGGGTTAAATTGTAATTTTTATAAAGTTAGTGATACCAGTATGGATTTCAAAATCTGTATTTAAAAACGGTGAAAATAACTTCTATTGACTCAATCAGTATTTTTATGAAATCAGAAAATCAATTCTCAAGTCAAAATGAATTTCCTGTATTTTTGTGGTGACCACCGCGCCCCGAAAATACCAGTTTATGTCCAAAACTGTCCATGTTGTGTTTAACTTCCACAGCTTTTGGAAGTGACCGATTTGGACATTTACTTTATTTCCAATTATGGCAACTAATCATTGACTTGGGCCTTGTTTGGCAAACTAATCCTTGTGTGTGCTATTTTTGTGCCAAAAGCCAAATTCCCAAACAACCTTAGCTTGACCCCTACCACCCTATGTGCCTCTTCACAATCTGAGGGTGTATATATGTATACGTATGTATATCACACACACACACACATCTGTGATTTTGTGGTTCATTTAGGATTGAATGGGAAAATTAGCAATTGAAATCTAATGTAGAGTCTTCAAGGTTGAACTTGGTGGCCAAGATTGGCTTTCTTTATATACACTCACATACACTCCCTCTAAACACACACATTCTGCACATCATTTTCACAGAGAGTTTGAGAGAGAGAGATTACACAGAGAATTTCAGAAATTGCATAGGGAGAGCTTCAATCCTCCATAGCTTACAAGCTTGCATTTGGTATTTCTATATTGGGTTTCTTTCTCAACAATTACTTCCATCTCTAATCTCAGTGAGTATTTCTAACTCACTAAGAATGTTAATTATACTTGTTTGCTATGTATGTGATTGTAATTTAGAATCCTCCATTTCAATTTCGTCCATGGAAGCTTGAGCTTCAAAAATCAAGATTTTCAAACCTTAATCTAAATTCTTTTTTAGAGATGAATATGATAGATTATACATCCTACATGACATGTTTGAAGTTTTAGAACCCAATTCGTTCATATAAGAAAGTATATTAAAAATGAAGTTTTGACATGTTTTAGTTTTTCCTAAAATTAGAGAGCTATGGATCAAATGGTGTTAAATTAATCATAGATTCTTAATCCTTGTGAAAAACCAAAGAGAATCATATACTATAAGGCCTAGTAACTCACAGAATGGAAATGGGTCAATTTAGACCCTGTTTTGCTGAAACAGGGTATTCTCCACGAAGAAGATGAAGCCTCAGCTTCACCTCGCGCCACGATCGCGCGCGCGAGAATCGCGCGAGCGGCCCGCGCGAGCGACCCCTCGCGCGAGCGACTCGCGCGCCTCGCGCGAGCGACCCGCGCGCGCGAGGTAGGCGTCTCCAAGCAGACGTAAGAGTTTTATTATATATAATGAAAAATTGGCTGGTCGCGCGAGCGAGGGTCGCGCGAGAACCCCTTTCGCGCGAGCGATCTGCGCGCGCGACCTTGCTTTCCTCAGGCAGACAGAAAAGTTATATTATAAAAGGAAAATGGGCATATCGCGCGAGCGACCCTTCGCGCGAGCTGCCCGCGCGCGCGAGTTCTGACAGTTCATGTTTTTGTCTGTTTTGTGTTTAAGGTCTGTTTGGTTCAACTTTTTAGTACTGTTAAGGCTCTGTTTGGGAATTTAGTTGATCAGAACTCTATTTGGTTATGTTTGAATGATTTAAAACATTGTAGTATGACTCATTAATCCCCGTACGCGTGTTGTTCCTTTAATTCAGCATTTTTGTTTTCGTTTAAGTACATACCATTCATGTGGGTCAGTGGTACATGCATAGGGGTGTCAGTCTGTGTGGAAAAGAGTAATGGTAGTGTGGAAAGAGTACGAGTTTGTGTTTGTGGTCGTGGTTGTGGTTGAGTATGAGTTTGTGGTTGTGGTTGTGGTTAGTATTGTGGAGAGGGTATCTTTGAAATGCGACGGTGGCAAATATGGACACTCCCTGACGCCCATGGAAGCGTTAAAGTGTGTGAAGCCGAACTCGGACACTCCCTGGCACCCATGGTAGTGCTAAAGTGTGGCCTACGGACACTCCCTGATAACTCGAGTCTGGATACTGTGCGAGGGGTTGCCCCGGTATTTGCATGGCGGTTAGGGTATTCAAAGTGTGAGGCATTGGACACTCCCTGGTACCCCGGACCAAAGTGTGAGGCAAACTGGACACTCCCTGGCGCCCCGTTGCTAAAGTGTGGCTATCTGAGTGTTTCAAAGATACCAGGAGTAGGATAGTGGGTTGTTGTGGCTGTCAAGAGAAAAGAGTCGGCAAGATGAGTGTGGTGCATTGTTCTCATACACGGTCCCATCTGTGTAAATTTACCCTCTTTAAATAATGTTGTGGTTGTTTTTCTAAACGAGCTCTTTAATCATAATTATAAACTTGTGGATTTAACCTTGATCGAATTGGAAAAAGGTAAATGGGTATGTTTTACATTCAAAGTCATGTTTTTAATACTCACCAGCTTCTTGAAGCTGACGACGTTGATGCGTCCTGGACATTCGTGTTCAGGCTTTTCAGGTTATAATCAGGAGGAATCATACGACTATGCTAATTGAGAATGGCTGCTTCTGGAATAAAGAAACTGTTTATTTTATGCTTTAAGTTTATCTATTTTAAGTTATGAACTGTTTTGTTTTAAGGATGACTGTAACAGACTCTAAGATATTATTTTATTTTCAAGGCGGTCTGTGCCTTAGTTGACCCCGGTTCATAAGATGTAATAAGATAGAAAATTTTTGTAAGCCTTGATTGCTTTACTCTGATTATATGTTTTGTTGTTTGACGTTTGGGACGGAATCGATCCTTCAAACTGTCGCGACCTACGGGTCCATAAAGGAAATTAAACGCTTTCCTTATTTATGCTACGTCGGGGCGTGACAGGATTTAGTGGTATCAGAGCCAGGTTATTATTTATCACAAGATAGTTTAGCCAGGTTAGGGTTTACCAATATAGACCCGATTCCACATTCCATTAAGTGTTACACACCCGATGATACGACAGGGAGGATAGACTCAAAACCCAAACGCCTAAGATTATTCTGTTCTGACTTTAAGTAGTACCTTTTCAGGTATGGATCCAGCTCAGCCCCTGTTTGTACCTGATGCTTTTGGAGGGCATTGGGTTACTGTAGGAGCTATAGTACCGGCTTCGGCGACCCTTTATTTCACGGCTGTTGGGCAGCGTGCAGCTGCTACCGTTGAGCTAGACCTCTGGCATCAGATTCATATATTAGGACTGGTCGACCTATCTCGTGCTCGCCTCGAGATTCTTTACTTCATAGAGATCCAGCGCTTAGTACTCGTTGAGATGGTTCGCTTGGTTAATAGCGATACCTTCTATCTTCCCCTTGAGGTTCAGGTTGTGCAGGCCCACCTTGCACAGCTGGAGGTACCTCCACCGGTCGTCCCTACTGGTGAGGATGACGGTGACGTTGATATTGTGCTCGCTTCTATTTCCGAGGAGGATGGCTTAGGATGGGACGACTTTGCGGTCGACCTTGAGGAGGCGCTTGCACTTGAGCCAGCCTTGCCTGAGGCAGATGTCCCTGGACCTGCTTCACTGATGACCTCTCACAGCTGTAACTTTGGGGCAGGCCCCTCCCATGTTCAGCGACTACATCAGGCCGACTCGCTTGACCTGTTGATGGCTACCTACGGCGATGACTGACTGTTTAGATATCGCCTTGTACATATTGACTGTTTTGACTATTAGCTCTATCTCTTTTTGCAAGCTGTAATTACATGCATTAGAGTATAGGGCAATGACCCCATTTTTATAACATTAACTCTTGCATGCGTCCTAACCCATACAGATAGGGTAGGCATTGATCTGACCATACATGCTTTTTGTATCTACTTGACAGAAGTTATATATATAAGATACACTCTTTTGAATGTTGTTGTCATTTAAATTACTTTATAGCACTGTGCATGCATGTTTCTCATTCTACTACCACTATCATGCATAGAATGGCTGGAGGAGTCAGGAGAAACAGGAACCTGATCGAGGGAGCGCCCGAGGCTGCTGATCCTACAGGGATGTTTGAAGCATTTATCAGACGGTTAGAAAGAATCGGTAATACGAACGACAACCGAAGAGACCGTCAAACGGGAAACAAGTTGCTAGAAAGATTCCGTGCTCTAAGGCCCGAACAGTTTGCGGGTACCGCGGAACCCTGGAAAGCGGAACAGTGGTTGAGACAGATGGACCGGATGTTCGAAGCTGTCCAATGCAACGAGATAGACAAGAGAAGATTAGCTACATTTCAGTTGACCGATGCTGCCGCAGATTGGTGGGATTCGGTCATAGCTACTATCGGGAATGGAGCTGCGACGGGAATGACGTGGACTGCATTCAAGGGGAGATTTTTGGAGAAGTATTTCCCGGCTACGGAGAGGCACAGAAGAGAGAAGGAATTCATGGACCTGACGCAAGGAACCAAGTCGGTGCAAGAGTACACCACACAGTTCGAAAGACTGTCTCGGTTTGCTCCACACCTGGTTGATACCGAGGAGAAGAAGATCCGCAAGTACAATCAAGGGCTGACACCGCAGATTCGCCGCTTGACTCTCGGCCACTTGGATAAATCGTTTGAAGGACTTGTTGGTTTGGCTACTGATCTGGAAGAGGATGCCCGAGTAAGCCGAAAACAATTTGAATTCCGACCGCCTCAAAGGGGTAATTTTGGGAATAGACCACCAATGAACCGTACCCAAGGGCAGAAGAGGAATTTTGACGGAAGCAAGAAGACCCAGGCTATTACCTATTCGACTCAACCCCGAACAGGAGAAGGAAGTAGTAGTGGAAAGTGTTTCAACTGTGGCAACCCTGGTCATTTGGCTCGTGATTGCAAGGCACCAAGGCGTGCTACTCAGCAAGGGATAGTCTGCCTCAACTGTGGTGAACCAGGTCACATCAGCAGATTCTGTACTGCTCCTAAGCAGGTGACTTATGGTCAACAGGGTCAGACTCGCTTGAATGTTGTTATCCCTGATGCCGCTGGATATGATGGAACTGCGTATGAAGAAGGAAATTATGGAGAAGCTCAACCTGGTCAGCAAGCAGTAAAAGGTACATTAACTCTGTTTAACTCCCATGTTAAAGTGTTATTTGATACGGGTGCTGCTCTTTCGTTCATATCTGTTAATACAATTCGGAGATTGGGTATTTTACCTCATCGCTTAGAGAAAGCTTTGAAGGCTACTTCGCCACTAGGAGCTGCGGTCAGATTAGGACACGTGTGCAAGGATTGTCCCTTACGGTTAGGAGACCGTGAAATCCCTGCTAGGTTAATTGTCCTATCAATGAAGGAGTTCGACATAATCCTAGGAATGGATTGGCTCTCTCAGAATCAAGTGAAGTTGGATTGTGCGAGGAAGAGAATTACATTCCCCGACAATGAGAATCAACCCTTTGATTTTCAATGTAACCCTTCGGGAGATATGTTCCTCACGAGATGCTTAGCCAACATCGAAGTCGTCAGTACAGAGGTGACAGCGTCATCTATACCTGTAGTCAAGGACTTCGAAGAAGTGTTTGAAGATGTTTCTGGTCTACCGCCCGAGAGAAGTATAGAGTTCTGTATTGAGCTTATACCGGGTACCGTACCGATCACCAAGGTTCCCTACAGAATGGCCCCCACAGAACTGCTGGAATTGAAGGAACAAGTTCAAGAGCTCGAGAACCTAGGTTTTGTACGTCCAAGTACATCGCCTTGGGGAGCACCGGTGTTATTCGTGAAGAAGAAGGACGGGACACTGAGACTGTGTATCGACTACAGAGAATTGAACCGAGTAACTATCAAGAACAAGTATCCCTTGCCTCGGATTGACGATTTGTTTGATCAACTACAAGGAGCTACGACATTTTCCAAGATAGACCTTAGGTCGGGATATCATCAGTTGAGGGTACGAAAAGAAGACATACCTAAGACTGCTTTCAGAACCCGATATGGTCATTATGAATTTCTGGTGATGCCGTTTGGAATGACGAACGCCCCAGCAGTGTTTATGGATTTGATGAATAGAGTGTTCAAGCCTTATTTAGATCAGTTTGTCATCGTCTTTATAGATGATATTTTGATCTATTCTAAGTCAGAAGAAGAACACGAGCAACATCTACGGATTGCGATGCAGACGCTCAAGGACCAGCAGTTGTATGCCAAGTTCAGCAAGTGTGAGTTCTGGTTGCAAGAAGTGAAATTTTTGGGGCACAAGGTGTCATCTCAAGAAATTTCAGTGGATTCGTCCAAGACCGATGCTGTATCACACTGGGTTAGGCCAAGCAACCCTACAGAAGTTCGGAGCTTTCTTGGACTTGCAGGCTATTACAGGAGATTCGTTGAGGGATTCTCAAAGATAGCAGCACCTTTAACTGGGTTGACGAAGAAGAATCTGAAGTTCGAATGGACAGAGAAGCATGAGCGAGCCTTTCTAGAGTTGAAAGAGAGACTCACAACCGCACCAGTACTAGCAATACCCAAGCCTGATGAGAAGTTCACTATCTTTAGTGACGCATCATATCAAGGGTTAGGGTGTGTACTTATGCAAGAAGGCAGAGTTATCGCCTATGGATCCAGACAGCTGAAGCCGAATGAGTTGAACTACCCCATTCATGATTTGGAGTTGGCGGCAGTGGTTTTTGCACTCAAGATTTGGAGACACTATCTCTACGGTGAGAAGTTTGATTTATTCTCCGATCACAAGAGCCTAAAGTATTTGTTCACACAGAAAGAGTTGAACATGAGGCAACGCAGGTGGATGGAGTTGATCAAAGATTACGATTTCACATTAGAATATCACCCGGGTAAAGCTAATGTGGTTGCTGATGCCCTGAGTCGACAGACTCGTGAGACGATCGCCTCCTTAATGGTTAGAGAGTGGCGAGCTTTGGAGACGTTGGCGGAATTCGATGTACAGAGTGCTGAAGAAGGAGAAGGACAATTGTTCGGATGTCTTATCCTGCAGCCTGTTCTTATCAACCGCATTATTGGAGCTCAGAAAGAAGATGAGAAGTTTCAGGCATAGTTCGTGAAGATGTCAGAAAAAGACCCGACAGAATGGAAAGTAGGAGTCGATGGAGGATATCGGTGCAGGAATAGATTATGTGTGACAGGTAATGAAGAGTTAAGGAGGATATCCTGGAAGAAGCGCATAAGTCAAGATATACGGTTCACCCGGGAGGAACGAAGATGTACAAAGATTTGAAGAGAAATTTCTGGTGGGAAGGTATGAAGAAAGACGTGGCCGAATTTGTATCCAAGTGTTTGACATGTCAGCAAGTCAAAGCTGAACATCAGAGACCGTCAGGATTGTTGCAACCGCTACCTATCCCTGGTTGGAAGTGGGAACACATTACGATGGATTTTGTAGTAGGATTACCTCGATCGCAGCAGAATCATGACGCCATTTGGGTAATCGTGGATCGATTGACGAAGTCAGCTCATTTCATTACTTATAGTATGACATACCCGGTAGAGAAGATGAGCCGGATGTACATACAACAAGTTGTGTGACTTCACGGTGCACCTGTGTCAATAGTGTCAGACCGTGACGCGCGTTTTACCTCTGAATTTTGGGAAAGTCTGCAAGAAGCTATGGGAACTTCGCTCAAGATGAGCACTACTTTTCACCCTCAGACAGATGGGCAGACTGAGCGTGTTAATCAGATCATGGAAGATATGCTCAGGGCTTTTGTGATCGATTTTGAAGAATCTTGGGAGACGCACTTGCCGTTGGTTGAATTTGCTTATAACAACAGCTATCACACGAGTATCGGTATGGCTCCGTTCGAAGCATTGTACGGACGACCATGTCGTTCCCCTTTGTGTTGGGCAGAGGTTGGGGACTCAGAATTGTTGGGACCAGACTTGGTTAGAGAGACCAACGAGAAGATTTCTTTGGTCAAGGAGAGGATGAGAACCGCTCAAAGCCGATATAAGAGTTATGCTGATCGACGCCGGAAGGATTTGGAGTTTAGTGTTGGAGATCACGTACTCCTTAAAGTTTCACCAACCCGAGGAGTGGTACGTTTTGGTCTCAAGAGAGGGAAGTTAGCTCCGCGTTTCATCGGACCGTTTGAGATTTTGGATCGAGTCGGAAAAGTAGCTTATCGATTGGCGCTGCCACCGAAGATGTCTGGGGTTCACAACGTGTTTCACGTGAGTATGTTGAGGAAATACATACGAGATCCCTCACACGTGGTTAGTTATGACGATATTGAGACAAGTCATAACGTTTCGTACAAGGAGAGACCTGTGAAGATTTTGGATCAGAGTATCAAGAAGCTGAGGAATAAAGACATACCGTTGGTGAAGGTTCAGTGGAATCACCATGACGAGAACGAAGCCTCGTGGGAAGTTGAAGCTGATATGAGGAAAAAGTACCTAGAGTTGTGTCAGGACTAGTTAGTCTTGATTTCGGGGACGAAGTCCTGTTTAAGGGAGGAAGGGTGTAATAACCTGCATTTCCATTTATTTCTAAATTACATTTTCATATTTAATTGGCAATTGCATTGTATATTTAATTTCATTGGGTATTGACTGCTTCATTTAAATTACATTTCTCATGTTCTAAATTTTATTTCTTGAATTATTGCAAGCTAAGAATGTTGTTGGGGTTAAATTGTAATTTTTATAAAGTTAGTGATACCAGTATGGATTTCAAAATCTGTATTTCAAAACGGTGAAAATAACTTCTATTGACTCAATCAGTATTTTTATGAAATCAGAAAATCAATTCTCAAGTCAAAATGAATTTCCTGTATTTTTGTGGTGACCACCGCGCCCCGAAAATACCAGTTTATGTCCAAAACTGTCCATGTTGTGTTTAACTTCCACAGATTTTGGAAGTGACCGATTTGGACATTTACTTTATTTCCAATTATGACAACTAATCATTGACT
This sequence comes from Hydrangea macrophylla, assembly GCA_033977485.1. Lineage (NCBI taxonomy): Eukaryota > Viridiplantae > Streptophyta > Magnoliopsida > Cornales > Hydrangeaceae > Hydrangea > Hydrangea macrophylla. The sequence goes on from CM066986.1 coordinate 2,423,214, forward strand.
TGGGCCTTGTTTGGCAAACTAATCCTTGTGTGTGTTATTTTTGTGCCAAAAGCCAAATTCCCAAACAACCTTAGCTTGACCCCTACCACCCTATGTGCCTCTTCACAATCTGAGGGTGTATATATGTATACGTATGTATATTACACACACACACACATCTGTGATTTTGTGGTTCATTTAGGATTGAATGGGAAAATTAGTAATTGAAATCTAATGTAGAGTCTTCAAGGTTGAACTTGGTGGCCAAGATTGGCTTTCTTTATATACACTCACATACACTCCCTCTAAACACACACATTCTGCACATCATTTTCACAGAGAGTTTGAGAGAGAGAGATTACACAGAGAATTTCAGAAATTGCATAGGGAGAGCTTCAATCCTCCATAGCTTACAAGCTTGCATTTGGTATTTCTATATTGGGTTTCTTTCTCAACAATTACTTCCATCTCTAATCTCAGTGAGTATTTCTAACTCACTAAGAATGTTAATTATACTTGTTTGCTATGTATGTGATTGTAATTTAGAATCCTCCATTTCAATTTCGTCCATGGAAGCTTGAGCTTCAAAAATCAAGATTTTCAAACCTTAATCTAAATTCGTTTTTAGAGATGAATATGATAGATTATACATCCTACATGCCATGTTTGAAGTTTTAGAACCCAATTCGTTCATATAAGAAAGTATATTAAAAATGAAGTTTTGACATGTTTTAGTTTTTCCTAAAATTAGAGAGCTATGGATCAAATGGTGTTAAATTAATCATAGATTCTTAATCCTTGTGAAAAACCAAAGAGAATCATATACTATAAGGCCTAGTAACTCACAGAATGGAAATGGGTCAATTTAGACCCTGTTTTGCTGAAACAGGGTATTCTCCACGAAGAAGATGAAGCCTCAGCTTCACCTCGCGCCACGATCGCGCGAGCGGCCCGCGCGAGCGACCCCTCGCGCGAGCGACCCGCGCGCGCGAGGTAGGCGTCTCCAAGCAGACGTAAGAGTTTTATTATATATAATGAAAAATTGGCTGGTCGCGCGAGCGAGGGTCGCGCGAGAACCGCTTTCGCGCGAGCGACCTTGCTTTCCTCAGGCAGACAGAAAAGTTATATTATAAAAGGAAAATGGGCATATCGCGCGAGCGGCCCGCGCGAGCGACCCTTCGCGCGAGCGGCCCGCGCGCGCGAGTTCTGACAGTTCATGTTTTTGTCTGTTTTGTGTTTAAGGTCTGTTTGGTTCAACTTTTTAGTACTGTTAAGGCTCTGTTTGGGAATTTAGTTGATCAGAACTCTATTTGGTTATGTTTGAATGATTTAAAACATTGTAGTATGACTCATTAATCCCCGTACGCGTGTTGTTCCTTTAATTCAGCATTTTTGTTTTCGTTTAAGTACATACCATTCATGTGGGTCAGTGGTACATGCATAGGGGTGTCAGTCTGTGTGAAAAAGAGTAATGGTAGTGTGGAAAGAGTACGAGTTTGTGTTTGTGGTCGTGGTTGTGGTTAAGTATGAGTTTGTGGTTGTGGTTGTGGTTGTGGTTGTGGTTAGTATTGTGGAGAGGGTATCTTTGAAATGCGACGGTGGCAAATATGGACACTCCCTGACGCCCATGGAAGCGTTAAAGTGTGTGAAGCCGAACTCGGACACTCCCTGGCACCCATGGTAGTGCTAAAGTGTGGCCTACGGACACTCCCTGATAACTCGAGTCTGGATACTGTGCGAGGGGTTGCCCCGGTATTTGCATGGCGGTTAGGGTATTCAAAGTGTGAGGCATTGGACACTCCCTGGTACCCCGGACCAAAGTGTGAGGCAAACTGGACACTCCCTGGCGCCCCGTTGCTAAAGTGTGGCTATCTGAGTGTTTCAAAGATACCAGGGGTAGGATAGTGGGTTGTTGTGGCTGTCAAGAGAAAAGAGTCGGCAAGATGAGTGTGGTGCATTGTTCTCATACACGGTCCCATCTGTGTAAATTTACCCTCTTTAAATAATGTTGTGGTTGTTTTTCTAAACGAGCTCTTTAATCATAATTATAAACTTGTGGATTTAACCTTGATCGAATTGGAAAAAGGTAAATGGGTATGTTTTACATTCAAAGTCATGTTTTTAATACTCACCAGCTTCTTGAAGCTGACGACGTTGATGCGTCCTGGACATTCGTGTTCAGGCTTTTCAGGTTATAATCAGGAGGAATCATACGACTATGCTAATTGAGAATGGCTGCTTCTGGAATAAAGAAACTGTTTATTTTATGCTTTAAGTTTATCTGTTTTAAGTTATGAACTGTTTTGTTTTAAGGATGACTGTAACAGACTCTAAGATATTATTTTATTTTCAAGGCGGTCTGTGCCTTAGTTGACCCCGGTTCATAAGATGTAATAAGATAGAAAATTTTTGTAAGCCTTGATTGCTTTACTCTGATTATATGTTTTGTTGTTTGACGTTTGGGACAGAATCGATCCTTCAAACTGTCGCGACCTACGGGTCCATAAAGGAAATTAAACGCTTTCCTTATTTATGCTACGTCGGGGCGTGACAGAGGCAACTTATCAACTCTGTTTAGTCCATATTTTTATGCAATCAGTTGTTAATTTAGTTGTTTCTGAATTATTTCAATCTACCTCTTATATATATATTTTTTTTCATATGAATTTATGATCATAGTAGTTTCTTAATTAATTCAATCTACCTTAATTTATGTTTTATATAAAAATTAAATACAAAATAAAATATAAAACTTTTTTAATATGCCTTTTGTTAGATTATCATAAAATAATATTTTTTTTATAAAAATTATATACAAAATATATATACTATTAAACAAAAGGAGCAAATTTGAGAGAAGAGGATTTTGCAAACTACCCGTCAACCGCGGTCCTGATTTTGCAAACCACCCTTCAGTTAATTGAACTGTGAATATTGGTTAATTTGTTGAAAAAATTAAAAATACCAAATTAATTTGTAATTGTATAATTACTGCAGTTTAGATGACGAGTCCGCGGCGGGGTCCTATAGACCCATCTGTCCTCACATTACAGTCGACCCACGTATCGCAGGATATATGGGAGCATCCCAGGGTATGCAAAAATTATATCTATATATATGTATGTTATTTTGTACCAAATACCAAAGATCAGAAATCTAACATAATTTATGCAATTGTAGGATTACGATGCGTTCGTTTCAGTACGGAGGGCTGATTACAGGCTATGGCAGTGGGGCGTCGATTCACGACTGATGCCTTATTTTATGCGAGCTGGATTCTATGGCATTTTTCATGTCGGCTAGATCCAGTGCGACCATGCCCTCATCAGTGCATTACTTGAGAGGTGGCGTCAGGAGACCCACACCTTTCACCTACCGATAGGTGAGGCGACCGTCACACTTGAGGACGTCGCTGTGTTGTGGGGTCTGCCTGTGGATGGTGAGCCAGTGACATGCATGGTTGAGGCACGTAGCACCACAGATTGGCAGGCTCTCTGCTTGGAGTTACTAGGGGCAACACCACCCCCTCAGAGGTTTGACCACAGCAGTATATATCTCTCCTGGCTAGCCGAGCATTTGGAGGCTATGCCAGCAGGTGACTTGCCAGTCCATACACTTGAGCAGTATGCTCGTGCTACCATATTGTGGCTACTTGGAGGTCTCTTGTTATCTGATACATCGGATAACAAGGGTAAGTTGATGTACCTTCCGTTGCTACGTGATTTGGACGTATGTGGCCGCATGAGCTAGGGATCAGCCATATTGGCGTGGTTCTATCGATGCTTATGTCGGTTATCCCGTATGCATGTGTGCGACGTTTGCGGCCCAATTACGTTATTGCAGGTATGTTTTAATAGCTCATTAAGTAAACCCTATTTCTATAAATTAAACAAAAAAGTACATATTAATTATGATGTGTGTTGTTGTTGCAGATGTGGGCATGGGAGCGTATACCGGCAATTAGGCCGGGCTTGTCCAGCATTCCTCCCATTGGTTTTCAGCCGCTCCAGGCCCATCCTGATCTTCCCATTGGACCGCATGGGTGCAGGTATTAGTTGGTGTTTCATTCAATTATGTTAACATATATGATTTGTAGAGTACTATAACAATTTATTTTTGTTTATTTGCTTAGGTGGACGGTTCCTTTGGAGCTGCATACCGTCAGCACTCACGTGCGTCGTGTACACAGGGATCAGCTGGATCTGTTGGATGAGGCCTATTTTGAGTGGCAACCATACTAAGTGGAGCCGCATGGTTACGTGCTCCCTGATGTGTACCTGGTGGGACGCGAGTTATGGAGAGCTCGCACTCCTTTGATCTGCGTAGACACTATTGAGCTCCACGTACCTGATAGGGTCGTTCGGCAGTTCGGATTCAGACAGACAGTTCCAGAGCCGGTCGACACATCACGGCGCCTACACAGTATAAATCAACGTGGACGGGCATCGCAGGATTAGACTGTGTTCCACCGGGAGTATATTCAGATGTGGGCGGTCTGGAGGACCTCTATTGTCGGGGGTGATATAGTTGACATGCCCATGGAGTCCACTGATCCTTATATGCGGTGGTATCATCGGATTACAGTTTTACAGGTCGGACACATTCATCGAGCGTTGACCGGTTACCACGGAGGAGGATCTACCGTAGAGCTGCTGGTACGTATGTAATTTAACTAATTTATTTATATTTTACTAGTTTTTTAGACGAACCATAGGTGCTTGACTTATATTTGAATTCTTTCAGGTTCGCACGGTTAGTACGGTGTATCAGAGTGCGCAGACCAGCTTACAGCAGTATGGTGGTCATGACTGTGGCCACCATAGTATGCTTCAGGGGATTGTGAGATCATGTGCTGAGGTACTGCAGCATATACATTCGTCGATATCTCTTTCAGTCGGCACATCAGCTGACGCCCCTAGCACTGGCAGGACAGCCCCAGACCCCGACGCCCCTAGCACTAGCGAGATAGCCTCAGTCCCCGACCATTTATTTGATGACCTATCCCAGTTTTAGGGATCAGACCTTTCACATATTTTTGATGATATTCCGCTGGATGAGATTTATGATATTATAGGTACAGTAACACCCCCTCCACCTACCACCGCTACCACCACCCCCATCATACGACCCGTGGCCCCATTAGCCGCCGCCACCACCACCACCACCACCACCACCACCACCATACCTTCCTCACTAGTCACCCCCCTCGCATATACCATCGCCACCACCTCCACCATACGACCTGTGGCCTCAGTAGCGACACACCCCGCATATACTACCACCACTAGTACCATACGTCCCGTGCCTCCACTAGCCACCCACCCTGTATATACCACCACCAGACCACCGCTTACCCCCATACCACTGGTTACCCCCATAGCCACCATCCCGGCAGCTATAGACGATACTGATATGGGCGAGGCGTTGACCCAGGTTCATGTTGACCCGCCTACTACCACTGCCACCATCACCATACCACCGACCATGCCGACCCATTTACCACATGATGCAGATATGGGGGAGGTGACACAGATTGTTGTTGGTGGCGTAGTGGGTCGTGGGAGAGGACGTGGGAGAGGAGGGGGTGGTAGAGGTCCCTCGATGAGACGTCGTTGCAGACATGTTGCTTTTGCTATACCGGCGGCAATTGAGGCGGGTCCCTCGCAGCCATCCCAGGTTGCTCCAGTTATTGGGACGGCGGCAGTAGACGTCAGTTCTTCGATTCTTACCCAGGTTGATTTAGATACTCAGTCGGCACCAGTTGTGGGTCAGGAGCCAGAGCCAGAGCCAGAGCCCGAGATTGTTGTAGATACACAGTTGACACCAGTTGTGGGCCATGAGCAGCCGTCCCTGCTTGGTTCGGATACCCTTGCAGCATCAGAGCCAGCTACCTCGCAGTCGGCCCAGGTTACACCAGACACACAGGTGCTACCGGATGAGGATGAGGATGAGGGAGAGCAGAGAGGTAGACCTAGGAGGACTATTATTCGACCAGCGTGTGGAACATAGATATGTTCCTTTGAAAACTTGTGTTTTGTATATTTGTACTTATATTGTGGTTTGGGTATGTTGTTTTGTACATTTGTGTGTACTTATATTTTCAGTAAATCACTTTAACGTCAAAGTTTATTGTAACGTCAAAGTTTATGTGATATGATATTATTGTTATATTTTCAGTGCTCTATTACTGTGAGTTTATTGTAATATGTTGCTTCAATAAAATTGCACTTACATGTTGGGACAAGAATAGAATTGAAAATTGGGGTTCGTCTTCTTACATCATAATAATTACGGAAAAATCACTCCATTGCAGAAATAAAACAGCCCACCATATATACATTGAATTCAAATAAGGAAAAAAAATAAAATAAAATAACAAAAACAGACACGTTGACAACATCAGGACTAAGGACATCTCTGGAAAACTAAGGCCACTGAATATTCATTCGTCATCCAATCCTATGACATTCTGAACATTGCTGAGTTTTATATCCAATTTTCCATCGTAAGGAGGTAAACGCCATACGACTACACTAGTTAGGATCAATGCGACACCTGAAACGATCTTCCCTTGCCATTTTTCATCCTCAAATATATGGCGATCCATATTACCACAGATCTTTCCCGTGTGATCCTTAATAACACAGAGGTAAGTGTTGTTAATAATATCATTACGATCTATCTTTGTCAAGCTTTCCAAAACCCCCACGACACAATCTGCCAGCCAAGGGCCATTAAGGGGTACTAACGTCTCGATGGGACACCAGTCTCCCATGTCTAAATACCCACTGTTGATGACTTTCAACCAAGGGTTCTTCCAGGATGTATTGTCCTCCGTGTGCTGTTGTTGTAATGCCCTTCGGATAAAACTGGTCGGGCCGGGGATGTGCCTCATAGGAACTCTTGATGAAATACCTTGGGATGAACCACCTCTTTCCATGTCTCTGCTAGGTAGGGAGTTTGCAATAATCTCTTAGATTGGTTAGATACGTCCTTAGAGATCCATTATATATAGGGCATACACTGCATGTCTGAATGTATGTATGGTGTTAGACATTGCGAGTTGTCAAGTCATGTGTCAGAATTCAGTGAGTTGTCAAAATCATCTGTGCGATATCAGACGTAGTAAGTGTTATAAAGTCATCTGGCTTACGACAGCGAGTTGTCAAGTCATGTGTCAGAATTAAGTGAGTTGTCAAATCATCTGTGCGACGTCAGACGTAGTAAGTGTTCTGAAGTCATATGGCTTACGCCAGCAAGTTGTCAAGTTAGGCGTAATTAGTCAGTGTCAAGAGAGGTACGAAGTCGATTATTCAGCCAGTGAGTTGTCTAGTCAGTGAGTTGTCAGAATTCGGAATTTAGAATTGCGTCCTACAAACATTGCTGAAGACAAAATTTTAACTAAATGAACATTCTTCAGATTTACCATTACTTTTCCAGTTTGTATAGAAAATTCTCAGCATGAACTTAATAGTAAATGGATGGGCACACAAAATTTACCAACTTAATGAAGACAATATCATTATGATTATAGATTCATACATGCATTCATGCTTTTAAGGAAAAAGAAAATCATAAAATCACAAAACTCAAGTTACATTTGAATGTTAGAATCAGCAACAACCCGTGGTCGTGCTGGACACCTGCGTCAATCATGACCAGTTACCCTACAAATACTACATTGTTTGGGCACACGAGCCCTGGGTACATCCATGTCATTGTGGATACGTGCGGATTGGGGACGACCCGGCTTTATCACACGCCGAGTGTTTTCATTCGGTAGCAAGACGGGTACGTTAATTTGTGGCCAATAGTCCTCGTACTCCAGGGGGTGGAAATTGCTCTCCCATGTATGAATAAAAGATTCCATGCTATACTCTTTTGATACAAACTGGAATTGATCTAGTCCTTGATTCGTTGTAACAGCTAATATGTGGGAGCATGGATATTTATATATATCTCTCCTCCCACAAGAGCAATAACCCAAATTGAGTCGCACCACCTGCCGGTTACCCCCACTTGTTTGACTCCTCCGTGTGATAACTTGGAACTCCCCTGTGGACCTATTAAATGAATATTTGCAAAAGTTAACTTATTAACAGTCCTTGCTTAGTTTTTGCAAAAGCTAAATAAGTATGGTAAGTGAAAATTTAGTAATGAAAAATACCTGTCATACGCCCGTAACTCGTGGCTATTAGCTTTCTTTTGTTCTTTATCAAGTTCATCTATCACGTGTTTCGTGAAGATACGCCCATCTCTTAACCATTTCTGCACGAGTAACCTTCCTTCGTCAAAATATTTCACAACCCGGTAAAATATGAGTTGGACGCAAGCAGTTATTGGAAGAGCACGGGCCCCCTTCAGTACTGAGTTAAATCCTTCAACGTGGTTAGTGGTTATGATACCCCAACGGTGACCACCATCATTCGCTAAACACCACTGTTCTGAGGGTACACGTTCTAACCAACGCCGTGCATTGGTATCTATTTTTCCAATATTATCCATATCACGATTGAACTTCCTAATCTGATGCTTGATCCTAGCTAACCAAAGTAGGTCCTTCAACAGGATATTCTTGAATTTCTTGTGGAAGTTGCACTGGAAGTGTCTTAAACAAAATTGATGATACGCATTAGGCTCACGCCACTCTGTTAATCTCTGAACTGCACTGATTATAGCAGAATGTCGGTCAGATATTAGGCATATGCCCTGCCTACCATGGACAACATATGTACTTAGGTTCCTTAGGAACCATGACCAACTAGCAAGGGTCTCTTCATCAATAATTGCAAATGCAAGAGGAAATATCTTGTTATCAGCGTTTATCCCCATAGCTACAAGGATCTTGCTTTTGTATTTGCCATTAATATGGGTCCCATCGACACAAATTACTAGACGACAATGAGTAAACCCATCAATTGAAGGTTTGAAGACCCAAAACAAGTATTGGAACATGACCACATCATGGGTGTCCGTAGGATTCGTTTTCCATTGCACCACTGTCCCAGGGTTGTATTTTTGAAGAGCTGACATAAATCTAGGCAATTTTCTATAAGACTCGTCCCAGTCTCCAAAAACCATCTCTATAGCTTTTTTTCTCGCACGCCATGCCTTTTTGTACGAGATTGTGAATTTTTGGCTTTCCTTCACCCTTTCAATAATCAAAGTGATTTTCATACATGGATCATGTTGCACATAACCCATGATTAATTTTGCTATAAGATTCATATATATCTAGGTTAGCGTGGTCCTGGCTATTGTGTGGGTACACATAGTGGTGGTCGCCGTTATACTGTGTAATTTGAAAACCACCAGCCATTAATTTTTTTGTTGCCCGCAAGCGCCATGTGCACCCATTTTTGCACTGCACCACCCAAAGTTTTGGATTTGTTTCAACTACCTCGTATTGTCGATCATTCTTTGTATAATAAAACTTTACGCATTCCTGGAGATGCTGCTTATCTCTGAATGTCATTTTCTTCTTTAACTCAACTTTGTCAGAGTCCCATATTGGAAAAGTACGATTGCTGTCACGTGTAGTAACTTCACACCCCTCATACCCCACCTCGTCAAGGTCGGTGCAGAAAGGGACTGGACTGTGAAGCTCTTGCACATGAGGGGGAGATGGCGTTATGGAACCCTGCCCACCCATTATTTCGCCTTCTTCATCAGAATCTGAACCACCCATCATCGCCTCTTCTTCTTCTTCCTCCTCCTCTAAGGGATATTCTGTGTGCGCACCGCCGCTGTCTGCAGTAATATCTTGAGCATTGTCTTCAAGTCTTACCAGTTGCTCAACGGGATTCATATATCCTTCATCAGCTGACATCGTTTCACGTAGATTCTGGCTATTGAAGTCATAACCGCTCTCAAAGTTGGAGTCCAAAAGTTAGGAACTGCACTTTCAAAGTTCGGAATGCTACAACTAGGACCTTCATTTACATGAACTTCTGACAGATTGTTGTACCTTCCGTAGGACTCCGAGTAATGTGAGCTTCTTCGATACCCATAAAAGTTGTGGGCGTAGTCTTCGTTTAAATTCAAAGGGGACAAACAAGGGGACTCAACATTAAAGTTTTCGGGCCCTTGTGTCAGCAGTCGAGTAAACGGTTCAGATTGTATCCTTTGCGGCAAGGGTCTTATAACATGATGGACCTTCTCAACATACACCTCAACACATCTTAGTGCCGAAAATAATGAAGGAATATGAAGTACCTTATCAAGTATCGAATCATTCACTATGGAAAGAGCCATGTAATTCATGACAGCTCCGTATTGGTTGACTGGAAATCTACAAGTGAATTTCAAATCGGCAATTTCACCTTCACAGATTACTTTATGATATACCAATTGAACTAACTCAGAGAGGGTTGTTCTGTGATTCACTTCTTGAATATCCTTGGCTGGAATATTGTATTTAACACCTCCTTCATTGTGATCCATTATCATACTACCCCCCCCCCCCCCCCCCAATAAAATGCAATAAATGTCGACATTGTCTAACGAAAGAAATTTTAGAGAAATATCACAATAAAGGTATAAGGAAAATATCGAACAAGGGGAAGAAGAAGAGAAGATCATAACAGAGATATACACCTAAAGTCCTTTTTCCTAAAACCGACTTTAGGGTGGCGGAACTTTTCCAACCTGCCATTTGATTGACAACTCTCTGATCAGACAGAGTACTTAAAAGTCGGTTTTACTAAAACCGACTTTAACTTTAAGTCGTTAATGGTAATGACGATTCTAAATAGTCGGTATTAGTAATACCGATTTTTACTTTAAGTCGTTTACGGTAATAATAACTCTATATAGTCGTTTTTACAAAAACCGACTTTTTATAAAGTCGTTATTTGTAAAAACGACTAATAACCAATTTTTTTTTTCCAGAAAATATTATTTTCGTAGAAAATAAAAAAACGATTTACTTAAAATCGGTTTTAATAATAATTAAGTATTAAAATAACAATTTTTGTGGAAACAACTCGAAAGACAAAACCGTGTTTGGCAGCAAATTAAATAATGCCGGTAGTTTCCGCATATTTCAATGCTTCATTTTTTAACATTATAAGGGTTAAAAATTGACAACGTTGGGTCAGTAACGAAACATCCCTTTGTACGAGTTTAAGAGTCCTTTGTTTCATTATTTGATATTCCATTTTTAAGAGTCATTTTTTAAAAGACAAATGTACTTTAATTGCATATTTTTTCAAATTACCCTTTCTATATAAAACTCTCTCATTTTTTCTTTGATGTGACACAAAAAACATAAATTTAAAAAGAACAATTGTGGAAATAAAAAAAATTAATCACAATCAAATAGTTTCCTTAAAAAGTTTGAAATTCCTCAAAGAAACTCTTAATATGGGACAAAGGAAGTTGCTTAAAGTAATTAACAATAACCAATAAAAATATTCAACAAAAAAATAAAATTGAGAACCCATTAAAGTCATTTCTGACTTGGACGCCATTCAGATGCTGTACGATGCAAGCCAGTTATGGGATTTAGGGTTCGTCTCTTTCTAGAACCAATGGTCTTTGTGGTCCTGACGGACACAGGTATCAATTATTGCTCACTAACTCGACATTGTGTTCTATATATAAACTTTTTGTGGCAAAAATTTACATCACTTAAGGAGTAAATTAAGCTTCTTAAATTAATTGTACATTGAAAATATGTTGTGAAAACTTTGTAATATAGTAGTGTATCAAAGAAAACATACAATATAGGTGGGTAATGTTACGTGCACATAAAGTGTGCCCATAAAGATGATCCCACTAAAATGAATGGCCCAAATCTTTATGGGCACACTTTATGTGCACATTTTATATGCACGAATCATTACTCATATATGTTGCTTAGTTATCACATGCATGCTGTATTCGCGGAATGGTTTAGGATCAAAATCAATACAAAATCAGCCCATTACATATAAGTACTTCACGTGTCAATCCAACGATTGAGATCTAGTTATAAGGTATATATATTTGGTTTGTACCGAGAAGAATTCGTTTCTGTCTTGGCGAATTTATAATGACTAGAGATTTAATCAACTATTTTTCATCCATTTCAACCAAAAAAAAAAAGGGGGCAGGCTCGGGCATGCTGCTTCTGTTTACTTCATTGGGCAGGAAAGGAATATTAATATTAATATATATATATATATATATATAGGACTTTCAATAACTCTTTTTGAAATGCTAATTTTTTGTGCAAGGATATATATCATCAACTCTATTTGTTGTCGCGTCTTATCTTTTAACGTCAAAGGATCGGACCAAGATATAGGACAATCTTGAAGACTTGAGATATTTCAAAACTGTTTGATTGTTGCATTATTCATATTCTCAATCTTTCCTTAGCTAGGTTTGCTCTTTGAGCTTGTTTTTATGTTTGGAATGTTTTTTTTTTTCCCTTTTGTTTTACCTGGGATAATGTGTGAATCTTTTTTTAGGTTGTAGGGGGAAAAAAGAAAAAGAAAAAGAAAGGGGCAGACCATCATTTATACTATATTTTTTTAGAATTAATGCTACATTTGATGAAACTCAATTATTATGGGTTTTGTACATTTTTTTTTTTTTGGGTAAAAGGCATTTTGCCCCCTCAAACTATACATGTTTTTTGTAATTTACACCCCGAATTTTAAAAAGTTGCAATGTCTCCCCTGAACTATCTTCAGGGTTGCAATGTCCCCCTGAACTTCAAAAAGTTGATATGTCCCCCTTGAACTATCGTCTGTGTTCCAATGTCGCCCTGAACTATCTTTTGTGTTGCAATATCAACCTTGCCATCACATTCCGTCAAGAAATGTGATGGAATTTGCTCGTGTGAGATGCACATGCTAAATTTCAAAGGAATTTATGACATTTTACTATCCCCATCTAAATTAACAATCACAAATATTTGAGAAAATTACACTTTAGTCCATCATACTATACACCTGTTTTCAATTGGGTCCATAAACAATTTTTTTTTTCAATTGGGTCCTTAAACTTCTAAAAATCATTTAATCAGACCCAAATTCTGACACTGTTAGCTTACATTATTAGATATTGTCACTTACGTTGCGCGTAATGCTTACCTATCACATGTTAGGTTAAGACAAGCACAGGAGATTGTGAATGGCTAAAAAATTATGTGATTTTTTGTATGATTGAATGCGATTTTGGATCAAGTCGAATGTGTTTTCGAATTTGATTAAACGCGATTTTGGATCTGATTGAATGCGATTTTTTGTACTATTCACAATCTTCCATGTTTTTCTTAACATAGCATGTGACAGGTAAGCATTACGCGCAACATACGTGACAATTTCTAATAATTTAAGCTAACAGTGTCAGAATTTGGGTCTAATTGAATGAATTTTTGAAGTTCAAGGAACCAATTGAAAAAAAAAATAGTTTATAGATCCAATTGAAAACATGTATATAGTTTGATGGACTAGACTGTAATTTGCTCTAAGTTTTATGATTGTTAATTTAGGTGGGGACAGTAAATTGTCATAAATGTCTTTGAAATTTAGCATGTGCGTCTCACACGAGCAAATTTTATCACATTTTTTGACGGAATGTGATGGCAGGGTTGACATTGCAACACGAAAGATAGTTCAAGGGGGATATTACTATCCTGAAGATAGTTCAGGGGAGACATTGCAACTTTTAAAGTTCGGGGTGCAAATTGCAAAAGCGTGTATAGCTTGAGGGGGCAAAATACTTTTTACCTTTTTTTTTTTTTTAAATAAATCAAATCATGAACGAAGAATTTAAAAAAAAAAAAAAAAAAAAAATCGAAATGAAAACTGCACAGTATATTTGTTTTGTGATTTGGCTATGGTTCAAGCCATAGAACCAATTACCAGAAGTATCACAATTCACAAATCCAAAGTTGTGCACAATCAGACAGTTTGGGTTGAACTAGCTGTAATACTAACGGAGAAGGTCATAGAGGACCTCTACTCTTAGGTGGACCCTACTATTCCAATTAATTAATATTCATCAAATAAAAAAATTTTAAAAAAAAAGTGGTAACTTGAAAAACATGAGTTGCCACCACTATTATTTATAGAGTAATGTTATACTTCACAAATTTATATTTTAAATTTGTTTTTTAATACATATGATAGTTAGACCATTCAAAATAACTTTTAATAAAAAAAAATTCAGGTGCTTTCCCTTCATTCAATGCGATTTCACTATGTGTTAAGAATTAAATTTAAAAAATATAAATTTTAGAATTATAGAATTACTCATTTCGGTATATGCTCTGGCTCAAACATTAGTGTTTTGTATAATTCACAACGTGACAAGACCATCATGTTTTAAAGGAAGAAAGTTATTGAAAATCCAAACCACCAGCTGATCATTTGCACTAATTTGTGAAATGAAAAAAATAAAATAAAATAAAAAATAAACAAAAACAAATCCAAGAAACATATCAAATGAGCAACTCTTTGGCAGCTCATCTTTTTCTTCTCAAACACTACATCCACCATAGCACCACTGCTTTCACAATGCAACTACAAAGAACTTCAACCATCCTTTTTTTTTGGGCGCTGAAATAGTGAGATTTTGCAAAGATTGTTATGTTAATTTACTAAATTAGTAATTTAAATTTGATATTAGATGAATGTGATAGTGACACTACCTGGTACGTCTAGAAATATCCTGTTAAAGACCAACCGTCACGTCAGCAGAAAGACCCAGACTGTCCGGGACGAGAGTTTTGGGCCCACAGGTCAGAGGTCGTCGGACATTACCGTTCGGGATGATCGAGCGGCTCGGGCACGAGGCGCGGCGACTTTCCAGGAGGTGTAGCTCGGGCCAGACTTTCCAGACAGTTTCCTTGTGTGGCCAGAACTCTATTAAGGAAGAATGAGTAGATTCCTAAACTATTTGTACGACTTTCCTTAATTCGTGTAAATCAATCGTAATTGATTTACATACCATATCAATACACTTACCATGTAAGGGTGGACTCTTGCATCTATAAAAGAACCCACCTATCCTCTCTAGGGGGATTCGAAAATCACTTCTCTAAGCATACAAGCATTTACTAGAGAACTCACCATCTGCACGCATATGCCCGGCCGGTATTATTGGTAGTGACGCCCATCCTTGTTGGCTCACCAGGCCCGCCGGTGATCTGCTAGTGAGAAGCGCACAGACGCAACCGTGGACGTAGGTCACCTTGTTAACGGGACCGAACCACATACAAACCCTTTCTTGCTCTTATTCTTGTCCAAATCTTTCTTACCAGTTTTTAGCATTATCAATTTGGCGCCCTCTGTGGGAAACGACATAGTCTTCTCATCAACAAAAATCTTTGACTGACCAACATGCCACCAAAGGGGGTAAGAAAGCCGCTAATTCAACTGGTCAGGAGAACCTGCAAATTGAGCAGCGGGCTGCCTCCATAACCATTGAACAGATCACGGCAGCGCTGGAGCAACTCTTGGAGAGCCAGCGCCGAACACAGGAGCAGATAGAGGCACTTATGGCCCAGCACGAGAAGCGCCCCGCGTCGGAGAGCCAGCCTAAAAAGAGTGTCCCCGTTCGAAGGCCTGTTCGGACACGCAGGCAAGCCCGTTCCGCCCCGGTGTCCCCACCGGACCGGGAGCATCCTGCGAACGGAGAGCGCAGCCAGGCCACCAGGCGTTCGCAAAGACGACCTCGGCCCAATCCTCCTCGAGTGGAAAACGCCAGTACTATCATCGATCGGTGGCGCACGACCAGAGGGGAGGAGTCCGGACGGAGAGCCTGGGAATCGGCCGATGACCCTCCGGCCTTGAGTCGGGGGGATCTTAGGCACAGACTTTCCCGGTCCCAAAGCCGAGTTCTATCCCTGAAGTCGACACGCTTTGAGGAGGAGGCCTCGTCGTCCGACCCGACCTACCGCTCAGACACAGATAGAAGAACAGGGCAGAGTGACGTCAAAGCCCAGGTTGAGGAACTGCAGCAGCAGATTGAGAGGCTGAACCGCAAGTTCGGCCACGACCTCACGAACACAGAGACAGAGTTGCCCTATACCGCTCGTGTGACACAATTCCTTATTCCGCGGAAGTTCAAACCCACTCACCTTAGCTCCTATGATGGCGCAGGGAGCCCGGTGGACCACATCCGCACCTACAAGGCGCAAATGGCGCTGGTCAAGACGACAGACGAACTGCTATGCCTGGCCTTCCCCAGTACCCTCAAGGGGCCAGCCGCATAGTGGTTCCACGCTTTGAAGCCCCGGACGGTTGACAACTTCCAAGCCCTCGGCAAGCTGTTCATCAGCCAGTTTGTTGGGATGCTTGACCGGTCGCAACCGGACACCCAGCTGCTGACTGTTAAGCAGCGCAAAGGGGAATCCTTGAGGAAGTATGTGGACCGTTTCAATCAGCAAAGGCTTCTGATCCGTAACCTTAATGAAACGGCCACAATCATGGCCTTCTGTTCTGGAGTTCAACACCCCATGGTTGTCATGTCGTTCCATCGTGACCGACCAGCCACCCTGATGGAGCTCTCAGAGAGAGTCGAAAAATACATAGACACCGAGGAGTTCTTGAAGGCGAAGCGCGCTGGCCAAGCGGGAGACGAATCCCCGAAGGCCAAACGCAAGCGTAAAGGATTTGAAAAGGGGTCGGGAAAGAAGCCGAAACAAGATCAGAGAGACGTCAGGGGTCAATCCCCAACTGCTTTCACACCCCTTTCCCGACCTATACATGAAGTTATGGCCACCGCAGAGGCGCAGAGGCTGCTTCCACAGCAAGCTAAACTCAGAGCCCCGCCCGGTAAGAGAAACCGGGACAAGTTTTGCCGCTACCACAGGGATAACGGCCATGAAACAGAGGATTGCTTCAAATTGAAGATAGCAATAGAGAAGCTGATCGAACAGGGACACCTCACTGAGTTCGTCACAGCTGACAAACGACCTCGGTAGGACACCCGAGCTCCCGATCAGCCACCACCACCACTTGGCCTCATCCACGTGATCTCCGGAGGAACGTCAGGCGGAGGCGATTCACAGTCGGCACGTAAGAGGCATGCCCGGGCATCCTGAGCGGATGTTTGGCAGGTCCAATCCACCGGCTCTTCCCCAGTCGATGTCCTAACGTTTACATCCGATGACTTGCAGGGCATCCACTGCCCCCATGATGACCCGCTAGTAGTCAAACTTTCTATAGCCAACTATATGGTCCAGAGGGTGTTAATAGACACCGGCAGCTCATCCGACATTATGTTTACGACGGTATTCGATCAATTCGGGATCTCCAGGGATCGGCTCCGGCCGGTCGCCACTCCCCTAGTCGGCTGTAACGGCTCCAGCACACAACCGCTAGGTACAATCGAGCTCCCAGTTCTCATGGGGGCCTACCCACAGCAGGTTTCCATGCTGACCAATTTTATGATAGTAGAAGCCCCGTCGGCCTACAATGTCATCCTCGGCAGGCCGACCCTCAACAGGGCCAAAGCGGTCGACTCCACCTATAGCTTAACAGTGAAATTCCCAACTCCCCAGGGACCTGGATGCTTGCGAGGAGACCAGGTTACCGCTCGGAGTTGTTATGTTAGCTCATTGGGTCGGAAGGCAATCACTGAAACGTTAAACGCCCAAGAAATGGACCCCCGGACCGAAGCGACATAATAAGACCAATGGAAGAACTGGAACAAGTGACGCTGGATCCTGAGTACCCGGACCATACAGTCAGCATAGGTGCCCTACTGGAGCCCGCCTTGAAGGAAAAACTCACTCAATTTCTGCGGAAAAATCAAGATGTTTTTGCTTGTAGTCATGAGGATATGCCCGGGATTGACCCCCGGTAATGTCTCATCGTCTTAATGTCAGCTCGGAGTGTCGCCCAATCAAGCAGAAGAGAAGGGGCATGGCCCCCGAAAGGCAGAAGGCGGTGGGCGAGGAGGTCGAGGAGCTCCTAAAGGCGAAGTCCATCCGAGAGGTCCACTATCCCAATTGGCTGGCTAACGTTGTTCTCGTCAAGAAGAGCAATGAGAAGTGGAGAATGTGCGTGGACTTCACCGACCTCAACAAGGCCTGCCCCAAGGACTGCTATCCGCTGCCAAGGATAGACCTCCTTGACGACTCAACGGCAGGCCATTCGCTCCTACCATTCATGGACGCTTACTCGGGGTACAACCAGATCAGCATGTACCCCGAGGACGAAGAGAAGACTGCGTTCATCACTGACCAAGGCACGTACTGTTAGAAGGTCATGCCATTCCACCTCAAGAATGCCGGGGCTACCTACCAGCGCCTGGTCAACTACATGTTCAAAGACCTCATTGGGAAATCTATGGAGGTATACGTGGACGATCTTTTGGTCAAGAGCCGGGATGAGCCCGACCACCTTGAGCATCTGGCCGGGGCCTTCAACATTTTGAGAAAGTTCAAAATGAGGTTGAACCCGGCAAATGCACCTTTGGTGTCTCATCCGGGAAATTCCTCGGCCATCTAGTTAGCAAACGGGGAATCGAAGCAAACCCCGAGAAGATCAAAGCTATCATCAACATGCGGTCGCCCAAATCAACGAAGGAAGTTCAAAGCCTAGCCGGACAGGTGGCCGGACTGAATAGATTTGTATCCCGAGCTACCGACCGGTGCTTGCCATTCTTCAAAATCCTTCGCAAAGCGTTTCAGTGGTCAGAAGAGTGTGAGGAGGCATTCCAGGAACTCAAGAAGTATCTAGCATCCCCTCCTCTACTCTCGACACCCGTACCCGGGGAAGAATTATTTCTGTACTTGGCAGTATCACCATCGGCGGTTAGCTCAACACTTATTCGGGAAGTGTACGGGATACAGTTCCCAGTGTACTACACTAGCCGGGCGTTACAGGGCGCGGAGAGCAGATACTCCCATATCGAGAAACTGGCATTCGCCCTTATCACCTCGGCTCGAAGGCTCCGCCCATACTTTCAGGCCCATGCCATTGTAGTCCTGACCGATCACCTCTCCGCAGGATCTTCAGTCGCCCAGACACTTCCGGGAGGCTCGTCAAATGGGCATTGGAACTGGAAGAGTTTGACGTGATCTATCGACCCCGGACAGCCATCAAGGGACAAGCAGTAGCAGATTTTTTAGTCGAGTTTACATATCCCGAGAACCCGGTCAAAGAGTCTGAGCCTCCGTCCTTACCTCCCGGATTACACTCCGACATCCCAACCTGGGTATTGCATGTGGATGGCTCCTCCAACCAGCAAGGTAGTGGGGCAGGAATCATCCTGACTACCCCTGACGCTATCCAGCTTGAATATGCACTAAGGTTTGGGTTCTGGGCCTCCAACAACGAAGCCGAATATGAAGCCCTCTTGGTCGGGTTACAGTTAGCCATCTCGATGAGTGCGCAGCAGGTTCAGGGTTACAGTGACTCCCAGCTCATGGTCAATCAGGTTAACCAAGAGTACGAGGCGCGGGAAGACAGCATGGTAGCCTACTTGGCCCTCGTCCGAACAATTTCCAAACAGCTCCGAGGATTCTCCGTCACTCAGATACCTAGAGAAAAAAAATACCAGATTCGACCGGCTGGCTCGCCTCGCTTCGTCTTCTGAGTCAGACTTGCTCGGGATAAGGATACAATTCCTACCTGAGCCCAGTGTGATCTACTCAGAGGGCATGGAGGTCGACCCGGTCACTCTGGGATCCAGCTGAATGGACCCGCTCGTCACATTCTTAACAACAGGGAGGCTGCCAGACGACAAAGATGAGGTACGCCGGGTTAAGTATCAGGCAGCGCGATATCACCTTCTTGACGGCATCCTCTACAAGAGAGGATTCACTATCCCGTACCTCCGCTGCATTCATCATGTGCAAGTGCCAGCAATACTATTTGAAATCCATGAACGTGTGTGCAAGAACCACGTCGGAGGTCGGGCCCTCTCCAGAAAGGCCCTACTACAGGGTTACTATTGGCCAACAATGGTCCGAGATTCGCAGGAGTATGTTCGAAGATGCGACAAGTGCCAAAAGTACTCTCCCATGATCAACCGACCAGGAGAACTCCAGACACCGATCCACAGCCCTTGGCCATTTTCCCAGTAGGGAATTGACATTGTTGGTCCTTTGCCGACAGGGAAAGGACAAGTCAAATTTGCCGTGATAGCTATTGACTACTTCACCGAATGGGCGGAGGCCGAATCCTTGGCAACGATCACCAAGCGAAAAATGGAGAGCTTTGTGGAAAGAAGTATCCTCAGCCGGTTCGGTATTCCCCGAGTCCTGATCAACGATAATAGTAGACAATTTGACACACCCATCTTCAGACAGTTCTGCTCGGGGTACGGGATACATAATCATTACTGTTCCTCCGAGCACCCACAAGCCAACGGTCAAGCTGAGGTAACCAACCGGACAATCTTGCAATCAATCAAGACAAGACTTGAAGGGGCCAAAGGGCTGTGTGCTGAAGAGTTACCAACCCTCCTGTGGGCCTACCGTACTACACCCCAAGCGGCTACAGGCGAGACCCCATTCTCCTTAACCTACGGTTTTGAGGCAGTGGTCCCCATATAGCTCGAGTTGCCAACATACCGGGTGGCCAACTTCGACGATCTGGACAACGAAGAAGTCCTCAGGACAGAATTGGACCTGGTGGAAGAAAAAAGAGACCAGGCCTATCTGAAGGTGGCAGGCTACAAGCAAAGGGTCTCGCGGTATTACAATAGCAAGGTAAAGCACCAAAGTTTTCAAGTGGGAGACCTCGTCCTCAAGGTAGTGAACCAGTCTACCCGAGTCTCGAGCCACGGGAAGCTGGGAGCAAACTGGGAAGGCCCATATAAAGTAACCCGGGTCAACCGACCAGGAACCTACTGGCTATAGAGCATGGATGGGCATGATCTCACTCATCCTTGGAATGTGCAACACCTCCGCAAGTATTATCAGTAGCATCTGACCACGGGAATTTAGTACTATAGGGAAATTTCTTCAGTGTAGCTCTGATTGGGCAACCATTATAGATTATTATTTTTCAAATAAAATCAAGTAGTTTGCTTTGGAAAATTTATTCCTGTCAGTACCCCGTACAATGCAAGAAAAAAGACCTCGGACCTAACCCCGAGGCAGCAAAGACCTTGGGCCTAACCCCAAGGCAAAAAAAAAAAAAAAAAAAAAAGACCTCGGGCTCCGAACCCAGGCACAAAAGGACCCTGCAACCACCCATGTTCCAGGTCGGTTTCCTATGGCCCCTCTCCAACACGCCCTCGCCTTTACAGGACACCCGGGGGTAAGGGGATTCTAGACCTAAACAGGAAATTACTTAAAGCTTCGCTTAGGCCCAGCCGACGACGGGGCTAAACCCCTAGGTGGCTGACGATGGCGAGCTTCAAATGTCCCTACAACCACCCATGTTCCAGGTCGGTTTCCTACGGCCACTTACTACCGTACTCCCCCATTAGCAAGTGCCTGGGGGGCAGGGGAATATTAGGCCAAAACAGGGAATCACACCGGTTGCTACAAGAGCTTGGGAAATCTTCCTAAGCACTTACATTGATCAGAGATATATCCCAGATTGTAAAACAGGATACACCTATGATACGCCAGGACAACCTGGACGGTAATACAAGGTATTCCTATAGTACACCGGTGATCCTGGATGCTAAGTAGGGCTAGTCCTTACAGTACTCCGGGCAATTACCTTTTAGAGAGGTCAGTAAGACTAGGTGCTCTGTTGGTTACGGTCCTAAAACATTTGCTAAGAAAGGTGTTAGGTCGGACAAAACCAAATGAATACTAGCAATTACAGAGGCATAGTGCAGAAAAAGAAGACAGTTAATGGAAGGGAAATCTGACCTGAGGGGCCTTTTCATTAATTAAAAAAAATGTACGAAGCCGGGGGGGCAGTTGTAGTAGCCTCCCCCAAAAAAAATAAGAAGAAGAGTCCTTGGGACGGGAGCCTAGGGGTCGTCTACATCAACAATGTCCACATTCTCATCGACCTCTCCCCCGGCATGCCCCTCCAGTGCAACATCTCCCTCTTGGCCAGTCGGGGCAATGGCACCCTCAGCCGCGGCAGCGGCCCCATGGGCCTCGGCAGTAGCATCCTCAGTAGCCTCGGATACCATGTCCCAGTAGTCGGAATCCACCCCCTGGTAGGGAGTGGTGTCCAACTCCGGGTGGTCCCGGGCCAGCCTCCTTTTCAAGTCTTCGTACCCGAGGAAGAAGCCGTCATCGAAAGTTTCCCCCGGGGGATCAGTCGCTGCCGCCTCCAAGAGTGCCCTCTCCCGAGCTTCCGCTAACGCGCGGCAAGCCCGCTCGGCCTCCAGCTCTACCAGAGCCACCGCCAGTTCTTATTGGGCTGCCCCGAGGCTCGAAGCCAGGCCCTTGACCCTGTTTTTCTCCACGGTCAAGGCCCTCTCTTTGGTCTCCAGGGCAACTTCTTTCTCGGCCAGGGCGGTCTCGGCAGTGGTGGCCCTCCCGACAAGGGCCGGCATGAAGGATTCAGCTCCGGCAGCCATGGAGCTGACCTGCAACCAAAGTAAAAAAGAAAATGGTCGGTCACTATTACCAGCAAAGCAGAGAATGCGAAAATTGCAGAAAGTTACTTTCCTGATGGGAGATGCTATATAGCCAAGCCTGAAAAACTTGGGGAGACATGCCGGCACACCTCTCCACCTGACTGGGGAGTAGGCACGGTCTGACCCTCTCCCGGGTCTCCCTAGATTCATCCAAGGGCGTCTCGAAGGGAGTCTCGGCTCATGCGGCAGATGTTTCCCCCACTACCACCATCCGAGGGGTTGCTGTCTCCCCGGGAGCCTAGGCCGCCGATGGACCATGCTTGAGTCGCCTGAACGGGCGCACGCTGCCTGAGGCCTCAACGGTCGGCCTCTTTCCCGTCACCGCTATCCGCTCGACAGCAGTAGCTTGCAGAGCCCTCAGCCACTCGGGATCTCTCCTGGGGGCCATCTCTGTAAAAGGAAAACAGCCATGATTTCAGCAACCGGGATGACAAGGCGATAAAGAGTAGCCGAAGTTAAGACAAGTGATAAAATTCATACCTGGGATGTTAGGGAAAGTTAGTGCTACGGCAGGATGATGGGGTTGGCGGTTGCCTTTCTGGTCTCTTGTGCGGGTCAGCACGTCCCGGACGTTGACAGGCCGCTCAATCAAACCCCTGATTCTCTCCTCATAATCCTCCGGAACACTTGGGAGATCGACGGACCCTGCTGCAAAGCAAGCCAAGACGATCAGTTCAGAACCATACAACAAAGCCTGAAAAGAGGCTAGAGAAGATAGGGGATGGGCTTACCCCTCAACTCCTCTGCCCAGGAGGTCCTCAGTTGACTCCCAGGGGCTGGCTCACAAAACCCAGGGGTGGACACTTGGAAGAACTTTTTCTTCCACCCTTTGTTGTTGCTCGGCCAGTTGACAATAATCTTCATCCTCTGCCGAGCCCCTAGGGAAAAGAATCCGGCCTCCCCGTGAACTGAGAACGGTCGGTGGATCCAGAAGAACTCTTGAAGGGTGAGTTCGTACCCGAAGATCTAGGGCCACAATGAGATGGACCCCATAAGATATTTCCACCTGTTCGGGGCTAACTACCCAGGAGCTATCCCCAGGAAGATCAAAACGTCCCGAGTGACCGGATGGAGGGGGACACGAAGGCCGGCCATGAAGGCATCCTCGTATAAGTTAACAAAACCCCTATGGTAAATATGAGCCCCGCCGGGGTGGACAGACAAAGAACTGTTATAAAGAATGGCGTACCTATCCCTGATCCGATCAAAGTCCCCGGCATGCAAGGCCGAGGGGATAAGCTCGCAGGCGAATGCAACCTCGGGAGCATACTCCCTGGGCGCCTCGTCACTAGAACCCCGCGACACTGAGGCAACGGGGGCCTCCTGGTTAGATTCATCGCTGGAAACTAGGGCTGGGATTCGGCCTTCGCTGTGATGATCAGAGGGGGAACCTGAAGGTGGGTTTAAGCTGGTATCGGGCGAGCCCGACCGGAACATCTCACTTTCTGACCGGGAAGCTGAGTTAAAATCAGAATGTTCCATCTCTCGTATTCCTGCGGGAGAGGGGAGAAGAAGGACACGGCCTGAGTACGGGTCAGGGACTCTGAGCCGGACGTATAGAGGGAGAAAGACCGCTAACCTAAGGGGCAGAGAATAAAGAGTCCTTAACACCAAGTGGCACTCTCTCAAGATTACTCCGGAGACACTCGATTGCTCTAACAACCCTAAAGTACCCCCTGCCCGGAAGAAGAAACAGAACCTGAGGAAGAAAAAGTCCCACTCTTGTTCTAACTTAAGGAGGTTCGCTCTCTCCAGTCTCGCTCAGAAAAGAGGAAAGAAGGGGACAGAGAAAGAAGAAAAAGAGGAACTTATAAAGTTTGGCGTAGAAAAGGGGCTCGGGGATCTTGTTCGGGATTGCTCTCGCTCTTAAGGCGTTCGGTAGTCTAAACTCTGTAGTAAAGAGTTGAAGAAATGGGCAGAAGTCCTTTATATAGAAACCAGGGACGGCCCGGATCAAAGCAAATCCAACGGCTTATACGTTTTCCCGCCTAAAATGGCAGACAGTTGTCACCTCGGGCACGTGAAACGCTGCCTCAAAAGGGGCGTGCATTAAATGCACGACGAAGACGTTTTGGTTACCACGGAGATGGTTCGGTTACTCTCAAGCTGGTCCCGTTGGATCCTGACGAGACCAATGACCGGCTGACACGTGGCATAACAAGGGCCCGGGTTTGCCCGGTCACCGCTCGGCCCATACCCCGACTGTACATCTCGACCAGTATCATCCGGCCAAGGTTCTGACCTATTATCGAACGGTTCATCAGAGGCGGTCCTAATTTTAAAATCTGCATCGGACGAAGTGTTGGACCGGCTTGGGAAAACAAGCCATTACGGGCCGGGCATTGGCAATCACAAACGACACAGTTGAGGGAAAAAGGTGGCCTCAGAGGACCTTCTTATTGATTGCAATATTTTGTACAACGGGGGGCAGTTTTAGTAGCCTCCCCGACAAAACACAAAAAAAAAAAAAAAAAAAATCTTCTGGTATCCTTGCCCTTCAGAGCCTGAATCTCCTCCTCCAGGGCAGCTACCTTGGCCACCAGCTCTTTGACGGTGAGCTCCAGTGCATAAAAGTCCACCTCCCTCATGACCGAGTCCGTCCGCAGGAGAGCGCTTTGCTTTTCCACCTCCTGCAGACGACTTTCCAGATTGCCGAGGGAGAGGCCCATCCAGGAGCTAGGTATATGAAGACCGGCGTGCACTTTCGGCTGACTCCTTTTCAGTGGGGGCGGAGACTCTTCCGCAACCACTTTTTCTTTGCCCTTCCTGGTCAGGCCCGATTGTGGACCCTTGGCCTCGGACGAGGGTGAACTAGAGCTGGTGGTCAGAGCGATTGGTCCTTCGGATGTGGTAGCCCCTCTCATGGTGTGCGGGCCGGATGCCATGGACTGAGTATAACGGCGCGATCCGGAGGCAGCCGCAACAGGAGCTGCAAGGGGAGCTTCGCCGCCAGCCTCACCAGCAGGTTCCCCGATCAAATCAGAAAAACTGAAGCCGGCTTCTACCGCTTGGTTGATCGCCTCCATATCAACCATGGAGGAAGCAATGTCGCAGAAAGCGGCGAAGGACATCTTGTAAAGTTCGAAATTGAAGTTAGCAGGGGGACAGAGAGAGGGGTCCACCAGCCAGTTACCGGAGACAACGACCCAAGGTTATTGCCGCTAGTTCTTATTTGTGAAGTCTAGGCCTCGGATTAAGTTTCTTCCCTCGGCCCCAGGGCGTAAGTAAGGACACCCACGGTCGATGCCCAAAACATAGCACCAGGCGACATCCACCGAGCAAAGGAGCAACCCAAGTTGCTGGTTCAGCACCGATATACCCCAGAGAAGACGGGCGACATTCGGGCAGCACATGGACAGCAAAAAGCGCAATCCCTATAACATATCGCAGAAGGAGGCGGAAAAAGGGAAGCGTAGCTCTACTATTAGCAGCAGATAACTGCTAATGATGACTGAGGGAAAGGCCACCTCCTCCCCTTCGATGTAAGGGCGGACTCCGACGTCGTCAGGGATTTGGCAGTCCCTCCGGAAAGCTCCGAGTCCTTCGTCGGAGTTCAAATTGACATGAGAAGCCATTGGAGGGAAGCTTGGATTGTAAGAAAGTAGAGGAAATGAGCTCGGGAAAAGCTGTGTTCTCGGGAACCGCATGGTATACTCAATCTCAAATAGTGGGGATATTTTGAATGAGCACGTACATCTTATATAGAAGTCATGATAGGCTTGGATGGAAACTGATCCGACGGCTCAGACGCTCTCCCGCCAAGAGTTGTTGACAGCTATCAACTCGGGCACGTGAAAGGTCGCCTAAAATAATGCACGCATTAAATGCGTGACATGATGGTTCGGTTACTACGCAACTGTTTGGTTACATCTGAACTGATTCTGCTGGACCCTGACCAGGCCAATTGCTCCCTGACACGTGGCAATACTCACATCCGAGCTCCTGCCTGAACAGGTCGATAAATCCACCGAGCGACTAGGAGTGTGGACCCCATCTCGAGCCGCACCCCCGGAAGATATCCGGACGATTTTCGAGACAATACTGATTTTCGAATCCTCACTCAATGATGCATCTAGTCAGTTCCGAAAATGGGGGGCAGTTGATACGTCCAGAAATATCCTGTTAAAGACCAACCGCCACGTCAGTAGAAAGACCTGGACTGTCCGGGACTAGAACTTTGGGCCCATAGGTCAGAGGTCGTCGGACATTACCGCTCGGGATGATCGAACGGCTCGGGCACGAGGCGCGGTGACTTTCCAGGAGGTGTAGCTCGGGCCGGACTTTCTAGGTAGTTTCCTTGTGTGGCCAGAACTCTATTAAGGAAGAATGAGTAGATTCCTAAACTACATGGACGACTTTCCTTAATTCGTGTAAATCAATCGTAATTGATTTACATACCATATCAATACACTTACCATGTAAGGGTGGACTCTTGCATCTATAAAAGAGCCCACCTACCCTCTCTAGGGGGATCCGAAAATCAATTCTCTAAGTATACAAGCATTTACTAGAGAACTCACCATCTGCACGCATATACTCGGCCTGTATTACTGGTAGTGTCGCCCATCCTTGTTGGCTCACCAGGCCCGCCGGTGATCTGCTAGTGAGAAGCGCACAAACGCAACCGTGGACGTAGGTCACCTTGTTAACGGGACCAAACCACATACAAACCCTTTCTTGCTCTTATTCTTGTCCAAATCTTTCGTACCAGTTTTCGGCATCATCACTACCTAAAATAGCTTTAATTCAAGTTTGAAGTACTGGTCGTACTTGCCATGCATATGTCGGGAACCTTAATATTACTGAGGAAAAAACAAGTTAATAACTTAGGAAAAGATTCAAAGTATTCCAAACTTCCTTCTGAGCATTGGAATCTAACTGTCGTATACATGTTTTTGCATTCTGCTATGAAAATAATGCTCTATATATGATCAGAACACATTATTATTGATAAATGTTAATGTCTCACCTGTTTCAAAATTTCATGGTTTTTAAAATGCATGATTTGGGTTTTTGTGGAATTCTTAATGATATTAATAATTGAGATGAGGTTGACTGTAGGTCAACGGTAAGGTGTCAATAAGTACACGGGAACATGGTATCATGTTGCATTGGCATAACTAAACGACATTTATATGACTTAAATGTTATTTGACTTACCTGGTATTTTATAAATAGTAAACTTACCAGAGTAGAGTAAATTCTGGTAATTTTGATATTGTTATATATCATTTTGAGAACTGTGGTGAGAACATGAGTGGCACGTTAAATAAAAGGTAGGTTGTGTAGAGAATCCACAGAATTTAGTTTTCGGACGTAATTCGGACCCAAACGAGACTTAGTCAAAAACTTTTGTAAATTTTAATTTTTACTCGTAAAGACATAAAATGAACATGTGCGACGTTACATGGATTAATTAAAAGTTTGAGAAACTCGCGGGGAGGTAAACACGATTCCCGAAGAGTTTGTCTATATATAGTGAGGGGTGAGAATTTCATTAGTTATAAACTTTATAAAATATCTTGGGAGAGGAGAGATAAAAGGGGATTGGATCCAACGGGCTTTGCAACGACAAACGGCGATCGTTCGTCCGTCAGTTTTCAACCAATTTCAAGATTTGAACTCGTGAAGGTAAGACCTACGTTTTGATACTTCTTAGGCCATGTTTGGCTAATTTTTCTAAAAATCTAACTTCTAGACTTTTGGGGAAAACCCAGTAAAACTTGTAAGAATCATCTCAAATTCAAAATCCGACGATTAATTGGTCCTCTAGTCAATCCTTCAAAGTTTGAGAGGAATCCATGAGGTATGAAGTTCTAACTTGTGAAATACAGAGATATACATGTTTTATATTTCGACGATGAAATTGAGATCCGGGCAAAATCCACATGTTAATTGTAGGCCCGTTAATTATGCACACGCTAAATTGTGAAAAGCATGTCTAAATTTACGTGAGCACGTTGAGTTGTCTATGTGGGTCAAAGGGGGGTCTTATACAAATTCATGTCGGAGTAAGCTTCTCGATGTTTAAGAATTTTAGTAGTAACGTCTACTGTACATGGTTTAAGGCTTGGACTTGCCATGGCACTTGAGGATGTAATGGTTGTAGGCTTGGACTAGCCATTGACATCGCGGTTTAAGGCTTGGACTTGCCGCTACCGGATGAAGGCGTATTTTTCTCCCTAGCGACTATTTATGTGATTTATGAGATTAAAGCATGTTTTACCATATATTTAGAACTTGTGCACTCAGCATTTTGCTGAGCAGTGGAGATTTACTCCATTGCAGGTAAGAAGAAAGACAAGAAGAAGCGTGAGGAGTGAGGTCGAGAATCGTCGGGGGAAGCACCTTGTTCATACTTTTGTTTTAATCCTAAACTTATATTAAGGATTTGGGAATTGTAAAATACATTGTAATAGAACCTTGGGAGCTAGTTGATGGTACTGTATTTTGTATTCGAATACCTATAATGATGTTTTAAATCGCTAATGTTTAGTTGTGATTGTGTTGGCGTTGGTTTTAGAAAGCATGAGTTGAGGAATTGTTACAACACGGCTGCCCAGCAGGGAAGCAGTCGACTGAATCCCGTGTGGGTTAGACACTGAAAAAGAATAGTGTCAAGATCAGTTGATTGGACCGATTCAGTCGACTGGACTACTGTAGATTTTTTACTACTGCTTTTAATTATGGCAAAACCAGTCGATTGGACCATGTTTCAGTCGACTAGAACCCTTTACTAAAATGAGGATCTTGATTCTGCTAGAGGCACAGTCAACTGGGAGGATTCAGTCGACTGAAAAATGAAGGCCCCAGTTGACTGGACCCCAGTCACAGTCGACTGGACGGCTGGTATTCTAATTCAACTTTCTGCTTTTGGGTCTTCAGTCGACCGAATCCCCGATTCAGTCGACTGGACCTCTGTTTTCAAAACTGTATTCTTTTGGACGCGTTTCAATTAGCAAAACTTTTTATAACTCTGATTGTAAATGGATTTGACTTCTTTTTTTTTTTTTTTCCGCTGCTATTTTACTCTAAAAGAACTGGATAAGCCTTGATGGCGTGCCACATGTCATATATATCCACATCATTTATATAATACTAATAATGCATACAAAACGCTATTAAATATAACTTGCGGGAGTTGGTGTTATAGTTGCCAAAACTTAAAATCGATCGTTCATCCCAACTATTATGAGTTAACGTTCCTAACTTGAAACCTAGCCTCTACGGGTTCTAATCAATAGTTTTTCTTTCAATGGATGAGTTTTCGTTAATATTTTTCGGTATCGCAACTTCCCGAGTTTCCATATACATACGTATATACATATACATATATATATATATACATGCGGTTCGGATCTTAAGAGGACCTTAAGAAATGGACCTAAAGACGGACTGTGTAAAAAGTGAGAATTTCTCACTCTTTGAAATTATCACTTTTTGGTGACAAATTTTCACTCTTTACACACTCTGTCTTTTAGGTCTGTTTCTTAAGGTCCTCTTAAGATCCGGAACGAATATATACATATACGGTCTTTGTATAGCATTAAGAATATCTTAAACTACTTTGAGATTGAGTTTAAGATACTCATAGTATTGAATTTTGCTTAATTTAGAAGTGCTGAGAATTTCTAAAATATCTTCGAGATTTGGCTATGGAGTTTCAAACTATAACTCTGAGCTTTGGCTATGGAGTTAATTTAAACTCTCTCTCCCTCTCTCTCTCTCTCTTCCCCCTTTCTGAAACTCTCTTCTTTCTCTCTGATTATAATTCAATTTATGTGCATGGAGAGAATGTTTGTGTGTGTAGGTATATATATATATATGTATATATAGAGTTTTAAATCTTGGGGACCAATTAAGTTGGGAGCCCATGGCTCACAGTCTCTCACAACACGTAGCACACCACATCATTAGTTAGGCTTTGTTTGTTTAGTTTAGTTAAGTTAGTTAGGTTTGTTAGCTTTAGGAAAAATATCTAGTACAAAATCATTGAAATCTTTAAGTATAAATAATGATTAAATAATAAATGAGTTTATTCTAAATCGTAGGATACTTTTGGGGTGCAATCTTTATATGTTGGCTCATATAATTCGCTAACAGTCAGGTATATCACGAAAATATTTATACTTGCGGTTGTGTATTTCAATAATGGAAATTGCGATTAGTAATATAATAGGATCATCGGGTAAATAAAACACAGTAGAAATATGAAAACTGGTATTTTTATTTTAAAATACTAAAATGGAAGTTACAGGTTTTTACACGCTTTGCCGACCGGTCGGTGGCCAACATTGCCAATACCGTTTAATTGGGCAATATTTATATTATATATATATATATATATAAACAAACAGCAAAGGCTTTGACGACCGCTTCAGGACGATATTGCCTTTCCCATTTGGTTACATAGTAAATAAATTTAGCGAAAGGGTAACCTTAGGTTCCACTACTATACACCTACCTAAGTTCTACTACCATAAGCACCATTGTGTGACCTATACGGTAAAAAAAACCAAAGTCCCATTACCATTTTAACACCATGGAGATACTCTAATATGACCCTTATTTCTCTTTGGAGATATGGGGGTTTGACTCTCTCCATGGGGAGAGTCCTGCATGTGAGGCTTTGTGAACATTTGGCTCCTCTCCATACATCCGACGTGGGTTGTGTCCCATCATCCCCTCCCCAAGTCCCCATTTGTGTGTGTCTGCGGTGAATATTTGTATGTGTGAATTATCTAAGACCAAAAATATATATATATAAATAAATTTTGATACTCCCTCCATCCTATTTTATGTATCCATCTTTTCTTTTTTGGCTACCAAAACTATTGTCCACAAAGAATATTCCAAGATTAATATTTGCCGACTTTTCAAAATTACCCTTATTAATTTTCAAATTACCCAAACATAAAGTAAAAGGAAAGAAAAATAAAATACGGGTATTTTGGAACTTTTGTACTAATTTCAGGCCAAGTGAATGATAATCATTATGTCCCCTAAAAATGTTGAACTCCCGAAGTTGGACACATAAAATAGGAAGAAGGGAGTTTTAGTCTGAAGATATTTTCTTTGTGGACAAGACTTCAGTCTTTTTTCCACAGTCTATAAGAGCATCTCCAACTAAAGTGCCAAATTTTAGAGCGTCTTCAACTGATTTGTTAAATCGTACGTGGTATGTTTAACAAGTTTTGAAGGGTCAGATACCACCATCCGCTATGCCAAAAGTCTAGGTGGCATTTGACATCAACTCTCAATGTCTATTTTGACATATTATAAAACCATATGTCTTCTATTTTTCTTAATTATTTTATTCATGATCTCCACCATGAAGCATTTTAGGTAGAGTTCTTAGTGAGTGAAGTTCTTGATAGGTCCCACTGTAAAACTAGAATAGTAAAATAATAAATTTGATATATCTGTCGGGGCCCTTATTTACAGGAATGTCAAATTCGAAGATGTTAAATTGCTACACAAGCTTTCAAATAAATTTGGCATCTTGAAATCTGAAGTATTGATTGGAGATGCTCTTACGTGGCAAATTAGTATATATGAAGATTTGACATCTCGAATCTCCCCGGGTATGTTAAATCATGTATATACTTTTTGATTAAGAAAAATACAACTGGCATATGCCTTTTTCACATGCCATATTTGGCATTTGACATATAGGTTGGGAAAGATTGTAATGACAAAACTAGTTGTTAGAGGTACAATGTCAATTTTGAAAGTTCAGGTTTAGAGCATCTCTAACTGAAATGCCAAATTTTGGTATGTCAAATAAATTAAAGAGCTTATGTGGAAATTTGGCATATTAAAATTTGACATTTCGGTTTGAGATAAATGTTGTCCAATATGTCAAATTTACTATTTTATAATTATTTTAATATTTTTTACTCATTCAACAAAGTAAGTGATTGGCTTAACAAATCTGTAATAATTTTTAATAGGAAAGTGAAAATGGTATAATAACTTTTGGTATGCCATTTTTGACATGTGAGTAAGGATGCCATTTGCCACACAGGAATTTGGCATATTGGTTGAAGGGGTGAAAACAGTCAAATATTGCCATTTGACATGCCATTTTGAAAATGGCATATCGGTTAGAGATGCTCTAAGTTGCCTTTTTTTGTTTTTTGTTTTTTGATTTTTTTATTTGGTGGGGGAGGGGAGTGTTTTTTTTGTTGCAATAAAAAAGTGTAAATTATGCTAATAGCCCCTCAACTATGACCTTTTTTTCAAAATACCCCCTCAACTATAAAAAATCAACAAAATGACCGCCTCAATATTACAAACTTTCACCAACACCCCTTCGATGAGTTTGTCGTCCAAAAAAACGAATACATTTGTATCAAGGTACTAGCATGTGATATAAAAGTATTAACAATATGACATTTTTGACTCGCCTTGATTCCTCAAATTTTCACTGGCTCAAAGGAGGGATAAAACCCCTCCTGTGGTTAGACCCATTATTACTTTACCCCCTATGGTTTAAAAGTAGATACTTATATCACGCCCCGGAACAGCATATACGTCTCTAGGACACGTGGCACTCCACCAAGGCATGTCCCATGCCATTAACGTTCCATAAAAATCATTAGTAAAAGTTTTGACCCATGAACTCAACAAATTTTGAACATTTTCAAAAAAAATTTATAAGCACATTTCCAAACACACCCTAACAAAGCTCATTTTTGAAAGTAACACTTTAATAGTTCGAAGGGGTCCCAAAGGTACCCCCATATTTAATTAGAAGTAAAACTGAACACCTAAAGTGATAAAAGCAAAAGAGGATCAGGTGGTATTTCGACTGGTCGAACTGCCCCCTCGACCGGTCGAATGACCCTTGGACAGAATTCTCCCTTTATGCAGAAGTTTGCCTAGAAGTCAATCTACTTTTTCGAATTTACAACATTTTCAAATATTTTGAAACATCAAGTTCAACTCTAAAACATGTAAAAACATTCGCAAATCAATTTCTTAAACTTCATGAGTTCGAATCCACCATTTAAACAATTTCAAGAAAGAATAAACTAAAATCTAATTCATGTCAAACTCCACGAGTATAACATCGAGTTCATCGTCCTAACCAAACTTATAAGCAAGGAGAATTAGAGTCGCAACATTCCCAAACTAACCAATATAACACAAACCATATTTTACATGACTCAAAATGTTAGGAAATCCTACTAACCAATTTAGTACAACCATATATAATTTTGAAGCCAAAATTCTAATTTTACATGACATGGATTAAGAACTAAACTAGTACTATAAATTCCCAAGTTAAACCAAATACGCACAACCATATTACAAATCCTAGTCCAAAATATGAGATTTACAACATAAGCTCCCAACCATTCCCAAACCTCACGTTGTCTCGCCATTGTCATTATTTTCATTTCTTCTTGGATCCTTCTCCTTGATTACCTACAATGGTCATTCAATAATCACTACACTATATAAGTTATATGCTTGTGAATACCAACAATTATGAATGTGAATAACAAACATGCTCAATCTCAAATTTTATACATAACTATTATGTAATACCCGTACCCGGCAAAAGGTAGTAATATTTACTTTTGCATGCATTAATTAGTATAATTAATTGCATGTGATGATTTGGGTGAGTTTCAGTCACCCCGATGTGATAAGTGCTTGATAAAGGGCACAGTTGGAAAGATGTGAAGTGGGACCCATGGGTGGTCCAGATTAAATAAATTACATTTTAATTACATTTATATGATTAAATGAATATTTGTTAAAGTATTTTTAATATTTTATTGTTAATTATGACCTTTTATGGTACCAGCTTGGGTACCTATGTGAGAACAAATAAGGACATGATTCATAACTAGTAGGTTAATTAGCAATTTCATAAAATATTTGGGACCACATTTGAGACCCACATGTGACATAGACGCATACCCACTTAGATATTGGGTAGTTAATATAAAGTTTAGGGAGTCTCATAATAAGCTTTAGAAATTTTGGAGATGTAAACGCAATTATGACTAAGAGTCATAAGTTTGTGAGTTTGGACAAGGCACGTGTGCCTTCATCATTTTTTTTTTATAAAAAAAAAAAAAAGAAAAAAAAAAGAAAAGAAAAGAAAAAAAAAACCAAGAAAGGAGTCACAGAAAGAGATACAGAAGCTTTCACGAGAGCGACGGTTCCGTTTCGACTTTGCGACGCCATTTTTCTGCCGTGTGACGTTCAATCTTAAAACAGAAGCCATATTCGGACTCGTGGAGGTGAGAGTATTATTTCTACGTCTTTCTTTTTCTGTTTTAGTAACGTTTTTCTGCGACCCATTTTGAGGGGTGATACATATATGCGATATACATATGTAGGATTATCATTGGAATCAATAGAAGCTAGAATTCTACATGGAATTTGGGATTTCTAGGCTTATTTGGACCTATTTGTGAGGTGAGTGTCCTAATCCCAAAATTGGATATTTAATATTATTTATTTATTTTTAGTGAATGCTTAAATTGCTTAATTATTGATTAAGTAGAAAAGCATGTGATTAGTTTGTATTTAACATGTCTAAGATGTTGAAATTGCCATGTTGACATGTTGAGCTGTTTATGTGCTTATTTGGGTCAAAGGGTCTCAAGTGATAATCACCATTATTTAGCCTGTATATAAGGGACGCCCATTCCTCAGAGAAAAAGGGGATGATAATGAAGTCCTCAGAGAAAAGGGGACGGTGGTGACGACCACAACGAATTGACTACGGTCACGAGAGAATGAGTGATTTCGCTATATGCGACGGAAAAAGTGAGAAAGGCCCGGAATCAGGGGTCCAGAACGATGGTGATTGATTACTTGACACGCCGGCGACCATTTATTGTTGTGAATGTTTAATTGGTGTTATGAATCATTAAATACTCCAATTGCATGATTAGTACCGCGTACTCACTGAGCGACAGCTTATTCGATTTTGTGGCTAATGACCACGCAGGTTCAGATGAACATCACAGTGAGAAGCGTTGAACCACGGGGTTCTGGACAGCTTGAGAGTATGTTTCTTTTGTTGTATATTTTAATACGTTTTTTTTTGTGGGCTTACTCATTTGGGTTGGGAATTGGTATAGAAATTTGATGTGAAAAATCCGCAGGTCTATTTTTGGCCTGTCGACTTTTATGAAAACAGACATAACTCTTTCTAGAAAATTCAAATTCGCGCGCCGCTTTTTTGTGTTGGAACCGAGACTCAAAGGGCTATCTTTTGATATAAAATTTGACTATATTTTATTAATGACAATTTTACCCTTGGTCTGGTTTAAGCTAATAAATCCATTTTTCCTATGTTTAACTCTTATTTTATTGCTAATAAGGGGTGTTTTGTTTTGGGTAACTTTTTTTTGTTACACGGTCCTAGCCTTGGGACGGGTTGGGGTTTGACATATTATCTCCGGAAACGCAAGTACCGGCCACCCTTTCACGTTAGTCCGCGACTACTCCATTAATCCGCGTGACTAACAGAGACCCACACCTCTCATTCAGACATGCGACCTCCATGGCCATTTTGGTATGTAGTCAAATTCTCAATGGCAAGTACAAGTTCCCCTTTGACCCATATATATAACTCAACATGCTCATATAATTATTTCATCGTGCAATTTCATAAATTATACAAGAGATCAAAATTACTGTAAGCAAGTAACTTTAAGCTAACTAAGCATGTTTTCACCACAAAGATAATCTCAAACATCAAGTTATCCAAATTCCATAATTATTGTCAATCACCTCTTAAAATTCGGTCCTAATTCACGATTATAGCTCCCCTAACCACAAGGTACAAATCCTATATCAAAATTATAAATTATGAGCTAAATTTTTTAATTGGACTGTGGAAAAATTATCTCAGAAATTGATAAGAATGGTACTACTGCGTTAGACTCACCTCTAAGAATCCAAATATGTAGCATGTTTTAAAATCTAATGTCAAACCGCACGTTGTTTAGCGTCGGCTTAATTTCGGTCCATATTTTTGAGCAATTCTCATTTCCCTGTAAACTAGCCAAGGAAGAAGAATAAAAGACTCCTGATGAGTCATGGGCTAGGTGTCATCACCTTGTAAGTCTCAATTTTGTGTTTCTGTTATAGCCTCTCCTGAGTTTTGTTAGTTTTGTAAAATTACCCTTATTAGTTATAAAGCTTATTAAAACTATTTCAAACTTAAATAGGTGTTTGTCTATGTCACGTATGGGTCCCATAAGTAATCCACATAATATTATAAAGTTGCTAATTAATCTATTAATTGTGCAACGTGTCCAATTCGCTCTCATAAAAATATCTCTAACGGACCACACAGGTGGTCTCTAACAAAAACATACTTTTAAAAATAATATAATAATATTAATCACATAAGCCTTAATAAACAATTAGGCACATAAAAATTATCCCACATATCTTTCCCATCACACGGGGACCTCTCATAACTGTCCCAAACTGAAACTGTCGAATTGGCAAATATCTGGGTTACCAACTGGACACCCCTGATCATCTTAGTGAGTTAAAACTCACTTAGAACATATATTCTCATCATTATTAAATCACTAATAATGCATATTAAAATGTGATTAAAATAATCCTCAAAAATTGGTGTTACAACTTAATCCCCTATGGTTTCGGACTAAAGTGAAACTGTTAAGATTTTCTTCAAAACTAATGAAAATTCTGAAATTGACCAAAAATATTAACACAACCAATTAATTTTGGAGTTAATTGATCCCCTATACGGGAATAATGCTTCCATTTAATCCACAAGTGTAGTCTAATTTTTAACACTTATCCCATTTGAGATTCTGTTTTTGGGATTTGCCTATGTGGGGTTAATTTTTATACTTAAACTTTTCTATATGGAGCTAATTTTAACACTTAGTTCCCATGTGGGGCTACTTTGAGAGAAATCTTAGTAGTTTCACTTTAGTCCAAAACTACAAGGGATAAAGTGAGAATGGGCCAAACCGCTGTTGGGTTTGTGAAGTCTGATCCACGCTGATACCGGGGATTCGGGGGGCGGGCCCCCCGAGTTGGACGAGCAGTCCAACGCAATTCGGTTCCTAACGGCCCGAATTGCGCCGAATTTTATTTCAGACCAAGGGTATTTTAGTAATTTATAGTATAACCCTAGTGGGATATATTATCCCTTCTATGCGCAGCCGCAGTGTGTAGAGAGCTGCGTTCTTTGAGAGAAACTCTGTAACCCTTTTTCTTGATTATAGTGAACTGGTGTGAGAGGCTGTGGACGTAGGCAATTTGGCCGAACCACAGGGTATATCTTGTGTCGTGGTTTGTTTGTTTATTGTTTCTGTGTGCGTTTGCATTGTGTGTGTTATAGGTCATATTCGCAATAATTGGTATCAGAGCAAGGTTGTAGACCAGTGACTTACAATGGCAGAGGAAGGGAAGGTTAAGATTGAGAAGTTCAATGGTTTGAACTTTGCTTTCTGGAAGATGCAGATTGAAGATGTGCTATACCAGAAGGATCTATAACTACCTATCGAAGGCACGAAACCAGCAGATATGAAAGATGAAGATTGGGTTGTACTAGATCGTAAAGCCTTAGGAACCGTACGATTGAGTTTGTCACTATCGGTTGCTTCGAACATCGCAAAGGAGAAGACGACAGCAGGGTTGTTCGCAGCTCTAGAAAAGATGTACGAAAAGCCCTCTGCATCCAACAAAGTCTATTTGATGAAGAAGTTGTTCAATCTAAAGATGGCAGATGATGCTTCGTTGCCGAACATTTGAACGAGTTCAATACCATAACGATCCAATTGAAGTCTGTGAAAATTGTATTTGATGATGATGCAAAAGCCTTATTACTTCTGTCAAGTTTGCCAGACAGTTGGAATGGACTGGTCGTGGCAGTAAGCAATTCATCCGGATCCTCGGTGCTAAAATTTGAAGATGTGGCTGGATTTGTTTTGGGAGAAGAAGCTCGTAGGAGATCTTCAGGGGAAGACTCAACTTCTGGTTTAGCATTGA
Source organism: Hydrangea macrophylla (assembly GCA_033977485.1). Taxonomy (NCBI): domain Eukaryota; kingdom Viridiplantae; phylum Streptophyta; class Magnoliopsida; order Cornales; family Hydrangeaceae; genus Hydrangea; species Hydrangea macrophylla. The sequence goes on from CM066986.1 coordinate 2,461,707, forward strand.
ATGCAGAAGAAAAAGGCAAAAAATTGAACAGGGCCAACAATAAAAATTGGAACAATGGTTCTCGTGGGAGATCAAAATCGAGAAAAGGGAGATCAAAATCTCGTGGATGTGATAAGAAATCAGCTGAATGCTAGGATTGTGGTGAAAAAGGACACTACTAGAGAGATTGCAAAAATCCAAGAAAGCAGCAGAATGGCAACAATCAAGGGGGTAGGAACACCGCAAACATTGCTGAAGATGAGGATAGTGATGCCTTGATTTGTGTAGCAGATTCTCGCAGTGAGTCATGGATTGTAGACTCAGGAGCTTCATTCTATGCCACCCTAAGCATGGATGTCCTTCAGAATTATGTGTAGGGAAATTTCAGAAAAGTCTATTTAGGTGATGACGAGGCCTGCAATATTGTTGGGAAGGGTGATGTGCAGATTACTCAAACCAATAGGACAGTGTTAAATTTGAAGGATGTCAGACATGTGCCTAGTCTGACAAGGAACTTGATTTCGGTTGGACAGTTGTCAGGAACTGGAGTGGTAACGTCATTCATGACAGATTCTTGGAAGATGAGCAAAGGGGCCATGGTTTTGGCTCGTGGTAAGAAAGAAGGCACCCTCTATGTCTCCTCGGGTACCTACAGTAGCATAACAGTGGTGTCGTCTAGAATTGATGCTAGTACATGGCATAGAAGACTTGGTCACATGAGTGAGAAAGGAATGAAGGTGATGATGAAGGAAGGGAAACTACCTGGGTTGAAGTATCTTGATCTGGACTTTTGTGAAGATTGCATTTTGGGAAAACAGAAGAAAGCCAGTTTTACTAAGGTGGCAAGGACTCCAAAGTCAGAACGATTGGAATTGGTCCATACTGATGTATGGGGACCATGTAAGGTACCTTCTCTTGGTGGCTCTCGCTATTTTGTCACTTTCATAGATGATGCTACTAGAAAATTGTGGGTGTATTTCATAAAGCGTAAATCTGATGTGTTTGGTACTTTCAAGAATTGGAAAGCTTTGGTTGAAAATGAGACGGGGTTAAAGCTAAAGTGTCTCAAGTTCGATAATGGTGGTGAGTACTGTGATGATGACTTTGAGTCATATTGTGCTGCAAATGGCATTAGAAGACTGAAAACAATCCCGAGGAAGCCAAGACAGAATGGAGTGGTTGAGCGCATGAATAGGACAATCCTAGAGCGTGCAAGGAGCATGAGAATAAATGCTGGGCTACCTAAGCAATTCTGGGCTGATATAGTTAACACTGCCGTGTATTTGATCAACAGGGGACCTTCAGTTGCTTTGAATTGTGGTTTGCCAGAAGAGTCTTGGACTGGAAAAGAGGTAAATCTCTCTCATCTTCGCATTTTTGGTTGCACTGCTTATGTACACGTTGAACCTAAGAACAGGGGTAAGCATGATCCTAAGTCTAGGAAGTGTTACTTCATTGGCTATGGCACTGATAGTTATGGGTATAGACTGTGGGACTTTGAAAAATAGAAAACAGTTAGGAGTATGGATGTAGTGTTCAACGAGTCTGTTTTGTACAAAGATAGAATTGGTCATCAAAAGGAGAATACTAAAAATTCAGATTTTGTAGAGTTTGAGGAGATTTTAGATAAGAATGTTTTGAAGACCCAAGATGTGAACATACAACCTACACCGCAGGAAGAATCACAAACTCCTCCTCTGAGGAAGTCTACTAGAGTTAGTAAGCCTGTATTGCGCTATTCACCTTCAATGAATTTTTTGTTATTAACTGATTGTGGTGAACCAGAATGTTTTGAGGAAGCTTTACAGGTTGAGACCAGGGAGAAGTGGGAGCTTTCCATAGATGATGAGATGTATTCTCTTTCATCAAACCAGACGTGGGATCTTGTTCAGTTGCCAAAGGGGAAGTCAGCTTTGCACAATAAATGGGTTTATAGAATAAAGGAAGAATCTGATGGGAGCAATCGGTACAAGGCAAGGTTGGTAGTAAAAGGGTTTCAGCAAAAACCAGGTATTGACTACATAGAAATTTTTTCTCTTGTTGTTAAAATTTCTACTATCAGATCTGTGCTAAGTATTGTAGCAGCTGAGAACTTGCACTTGGAGCAATTGGATGTCAAAACTGCCTTCCTCCATGGTGATTTGGAGGAGGACATTTATATGCATCAACCACAAGGCTATGTGGTGGAAGGGAAAGAGAATCTGGTATGTAAGCTTAAGAAGAGTTTATATGGGTTGAAACAGGCCCCAAGGCAGTGGTATAGAAAGTTTGACACTTTTATGGCAAAAGCTGGTTTTACTAGATGTCATTCAGACCATTGCTGTTATTTTAAGAAGCTTGCTACATCGTATCTCATATTGCTTTTGTATGTAGATGATATGCTTGTTGCAGGATCAAGCATGGAAGAGATTTCAAATCTCAAGGCACAGTTGTCCAAGGAATTTGCTATGAAGGATTTGGGAAATGCGAAGAAAATTCTTGGGATTAGAATCAGCAGGGACAGGGTAAACAAGAAGCTAGAACTATCACAGGCAGAATATGTGGATAAGGTTCGAAAAAGGTTTAACATGGAAAATGCTAAATCAGTTAGCACTCCTTTGGCAAGTCACTTCAGACTTTCCAAAGATCAAGCAGCAGTCACAGATGAAGACCGTAACTACTTGGCTAGAGTACCTTACGCATCAGCAGTAGGCAGCTTGATGTATGCTATGGTCTGTACAAGGCCAGACATTGCTCATGCAGTGGGAGTAGTGAGCAGATTTATGACAGATCCAGGAAAGGAGCATTGGGAAGGTGTTAAGTGGATTTTGAGGTACCTTAGAGGCACTAAAGATGTGGCATTATGTTATGATGGTTCAGACATTCGTATTCAGGGCTATGTGGATTCAGATTTAGCAGGGGATATTGACAGCAGGAAGAGCACTACAGGGTATGTGTTTACTTTGGGCAATGCAGCAGTCAGTTGGGTCTCCAGACTACAGAAAATTGTAACCATCTCCACGACAGAGGCAGAGTATGTGGCAGCTACTGAGGCTTGCAAAGAAATGGTATGGTTGAGGAATTTTATGAAAGAAATTGGTAAGGAACAAGAGGGGGGTTCTCAGTTGTTCAGTGATAGTCAAAGTGCAATTCATATTGCAAAGAATTCAGCTTTTCACTCGAGAACCAAGCACATCGATATCAAGTACCATTTCATTCGCTCACTTTTGGTGGATGGACAGTTCACTTTGGAGAAAATTCATACAAACGATAATCCTGCAGATATGTTTACCAAGGTGGTCACTGTGGAGAAGCTGAAGAAATGTTCAACTTCTATTTGTCTTCAAGACTAGAAGACAATGATTTCTCACACCGGCACTATTTGCTTTCGATGGAGGTGACAGCGGTTTCTTTCTCATTCAGATCAGTCTTCAAGTGGGAGATTGTTGGGTTTGTGAAGTCTGATCCACGCTCGGGGGGTGGGCCCCCCAAGTTGGACGAGCAGTCCAACGCAATTTGGTCCCTAACGGCCCGAATTGCGCCGAATTTTATTTCGGACCAAGGGTATTTTAGTAATTTTTAGTGTAACCCTAGTGGGATATATTATCCCTTCTATGCGGAGCCGCAGTGTGTCGAGAGCTGCGTTCTTTGAGAGAAACTCTGTAACCCTTTTTCTTGATTATAGTGAACTGGTGTGAGAGGCTGTGGACGTAGGCAATTTGGCCGAACCACAGGGTATATCTTGTGTCATGGTTTGTTTGTTTATTGTTTCTGTGTGCGTTTACATTGTGTGTTACAAGTCATATTCGCAACAACCGCATGGGGTGAAATGTAATTAACACTAAATAATATCATGTTGTCATTATTTTTGTATCATATGTTACTCACATACAAAAGCGCTAGTGTTTTTGATAGAACTTCAATGGAAGTGATGTTAGTAGTTGAGGGGGTAATTTATCCAAAATTTTTGACCATGTGAAGCACGCATGGACAAAAAATATCCCAGAATAATATCTTATGTAGTTAAAGAAATTTACTGAAGCGTTATCCTATTCTTTTTATCATAATTGTTTGGCAGTTGGAATTTCTAAATAATTATTATAAAATAATGTCAGATGAGCTAAGTTTTTGTGTCAATTCTCCGCAAGAACAAATTTACTGTCAAATTTTTTTTTTCTGAGAAGCAAATCAAATTGCGCATTCCAAATTTCAATCTTTTTTTGATGAAAGTACCAAATTTCAATCTAATCGCAATTTCAATCTTTTTTTGATGAAAGTATCAAATTTCAATCTAATCGTTGTCATGTTTTGAGAAGTTTTTCCACAAGAATATCAAATTATATGATAGCTATTGTAATTTCTCTATCAACCTAGGTCACGTATATGTGTGACACACAAAATGTTTAATTTATAGTCGAAGTCACAAAAGTGTGTCAAACAAATGACATAATTAACATAACTTCTTCTGCCATGCGAAGGTGATCATCGACAAAATCTTAGTACCAATTAAATTAAAGAGAAATTGTATTATTAGCTTTAACTCTTGGATCAAGTGGACTTCTAACTAGTATAAACTTGTGGAGAATAGCTCACTAAGACACTTAAATATCATCATGTTGCTAGTGGTGAATTTCAATTCTTGATTTATTGTTTTGGGTAATTCTTTTTCACTAGCTGTAGTAAAAATTGGAGGGTGTGAGAAAATTCTTTTGGTCCTTATTATTTTAGTCCATGCAGTTTCAATTGGGTCAATATGGTCCCTAAAGTTTTAAATTGAAGCAATTTGATCAAAATGTCCCATTCTGTGAGAAAATTTGACAGAATTTATCCATTGTTATGCACAATTATACTGATAAGCAATTGGTAGATTAGTGGTGTTCTATTTTTGCCCTTAAAAAATGTGACAGCATAGAATTCTGTCACATTTTGTCAAATTTTTGCCCTTAAGTGGAATGATCCTCGAGTTGCTAGTCAGGAATTGACGGAAGGGATTTGGGTGATACGTGCCTCAAATCTCAAGGGATCTAGATAATATTACTGAAACATAAAAGGGTCTAAGTGTAATTAGAGTAAAGCACAGAAAATCTAAGTGTTACTTACCCTAGAATTTAACATATAGTACGGAAAAACGTCATATTGTCATCCGAAAAAGAAAGGAACAATGATTTAATTTAGAATACTCATTTTAATTTAGAAATGCCATCATTTTTAATAGAGTCTGCAACATTTTCTGCAGGGAAAAAGTACAGAATGCAACATAATTATTTAAAACTTCTACTATATATACGATGGGAAGCAATTGAGGTCTGTTCAACTATGTAGAATAGTGGAAACAACTTCGGTACAGAACTCTTGGTATTGTTCATCCTGATCACCTCATATAAACAGTGGGAATAGTGTAAAATTGTAGTTTTAACCAAATTGTGTTTTACTATTCGTATGAGGGGAATATGATAAACAGTACCAATGATACTATATTAAACTAGTTCCATAAATTTATGTACATGTCTGTGTGAGAAAAATAGGAAAAATTTTTGAGTATCACGGTCTGGCCCCTATTTTCGGGGGAATCCCTTCTCACATAAACTCAAACTCTATTCACATACACCTAAAACTTCCACTATATTAGAGACGTTACAAATAGTGACGTCTTATCCCCGCTCCTACTAATATTTCATCGAAAAATAGGAGATAGGGAAGGCTCAAACTCAAATAGTAATTAAGTTGGCCGTCGCTGGACTAAGAGTCTTTTGGCCCTGTTTGTTTGCCGGATAAATGAGGGAGAATTGGATAAAACAATCCAATCCAATCCAAGACAATACTACGTTTGTTTTGGCATTTAGCGGTATAAGTTAACACAGGATAAATACTATTGGGTTAAAAATATCCCGCCTATGGGGGATAAAACAATGATAGGGTGGAGGTGGTATTAAAAATGCGGGGATTGTGAATAAGTGGGATTGTCACTGAAAATGAAAAAATCACCCCTAGCTATTAAAATAGCCCCAATCGACTAGATCGTTCTTCCATCTCACTTTTTTGATGTTCACTCTCTCTCTACAAAATCACCGAAGCAATAGAAGAAGAGATCTCGAGTCCTCGACCAAGAAGGAGCATGAATCTAAAGTTGAAGAACTGTCACACCCCAACCCGCCTCGGGCAAGTTGGGACACATGTAACAAGCCCACACGTTTAAAACATCCTTAATTCATTAAGAAACACACGAATCAGACTTACTAAAATAGCTCCGTTGACACAAAACAGACCCAAGGGCAAAATGTTCATTAATAAAGTATAGCAAATTTTATATGGAAAGATAGCTCTTTGAGTCCCGGTTCCAACGCAAAAAACGGTGCGCGAATCTGAGTTTTCTAGAGAGAGTTATGCCTGTTTCCGTAAAAGCCATCGTGCTGAAACAGGACCAGCGGATCGATCCGCCCCAAATCCGGATCGATCCGGTTTTAGCAGATTGTGATTTTCTGCAGCTTCAGATGTCCCGGATCGATCAGCACCAGACCCGGATCGATCCGGTTTCTGCAGAAGAGTTTTCCTGCTGCTAAAACACCAGATTTTGAGTTCAAATCATCACCAAACATAACCAAACTTTGGAGAAACATTAATGACCTTTACCAAAACATTTCCAAATGTTTTAAAACATCTACATAACCTATCCAAATAAGAATGGACAATCAAAATACATCAATTCCTCATGTGGTTCATAAGTTCATTCCAAAATCCTTGTCTCTCTCAATACACACACAACCATTCAATGTAGGAAAAACCAAGTTAAATTTATAGCAAAAATCACTTAGGTTCTTCCAAGTTACTCCCAAGACACATGACTAGTAACTAGCAACCATGACACATGGTTTGCTATACAACCAAACATAAACCCCCAACTTGACATATTACAAACTTCCTCAAAACAAGAGTAAAAAATGCTGTCAAAACTTGATTAATCCATACCAAATCCTCATAGCCACATCCAAAACCATTTAGGAAATGTACCCAAGTGTCCCAAAACTTTACCCAAACATCATAAGAGTTTTTCCAACCATTACCAAACATTTGGAAAGTAGTTTAACTATTCATAATCCATGGAATTCTAACTAGAGAACTTAATTTACATTCAAGTTCATATTCTTGAAACATATACATAAACATTGATCCATAAGGAGAAACTAAGTTACTTTCACAACCAAAACTACTAACTCTTCCCAACTTCACTCCCAAAATACATAACTTGCAGCTTGCAAGTACAACTCATGGTTTGGAACATAACAACCAACCATACCCAACTTTACATATGACAAGTCTCCAAAAGCAACCCAAGCTACATTTACATTGCCAACAAAAGATACATTCTAAGCATAAACTAGCTAGGCATATGAACACATATACACAAGGACAACTCCCAAGCCCAACCCGTCGTGCGGATCATTTCCTCTCCTCGTCTTGTTTGGTACCTGCGATAGTTATTCAATAACCACAACAGAAAATATATTTCATTTAAGCTTTCGCTTAGTGAGGGAACTAATCATGCCATTGGAATGCAAAATATGTAAATGCAACAATCATTATAAATGACAACTAATTGATCTCCGGAAAGTCAAGTCATTCCAGCCACCACCCCCAGGTCCTTCTCACCCCGGATCTTTCTCACTTTTGGTGCATATAGCGCAACACACACTCTCTTGTGACCCCGAAGGCGTCACCGGCATTTCATTGTGGTCGTCACCACGTCCTACTCATTGAGGACTTCCTATCCCTTACTTATGGGACCTATAAATGGTGACCACTACTTGACTTCCCTTTGATCCATATAAACATTTAAGCAACTTAGCACATAAGAATCACAATTTCACCTTATTGGCATGCTTTTTGCCCAAATTCAACAACATATACATACATGAGCATAAGTTTAACAACTATGAACCACAATTATCACATTATCATAGCTAAACATCCAATTGAGAGATTAGGACACTCACCTCCTCGATTTACTAGCGATTAAGCCTAGATTTTCCCAATCTCTTGCTAATTTCCAACCCAAATTTCACCGGTGTAATTCCTACATAAGTTTGGTATCAAGAACATCGTCTATTAAAAACGGTTGCCGTAAAAATGTTGCCGAAAACGAAAATAAATTACATGCATGTGATCCTCTTACCTCCACGAGTCCAAAACTGGTCTCGGATCGTAAATCCGACGCCGGACGGCAAAGGAACGGCGAGAAACGTCGTCGAAGAATTTCCGTCGTCTTCGTCGAGAGCTCTCGGTCCTTTCCTCTCTCAATTCCCAGCTGGAGTTAGTGTGTAGAGACACATATGCCTCATGCATATGTGTTGTCTCCACTTTGCATTAATTGTATTACCTCCCCTAACTTTCTTTAAGTTTTATTATGAAACCCCCCAAGTCAATTATAATATCTACCCATCTTTTCTAAAAGGATTTAATCTAAGTCCCGCGTGGGTCCCAAACGTGGTCCCACATAAATTATGAGGTTGCTCTTAAACCTACCAGTTATCAATTTTATTCAAATACGCCCTCACATGGGTACCCAAATTGGTCCCCTTCTCTATCATAAGACATAATAATATCAATAAGCATTTAAACAAGTAATCATATAAGCACATAATAATATCAAAATGCAAATTATTTTAATAAGACCCTCGTTGGGCCCCACTTTTATACCAGTCCTGCCTTTCACAGGACTTTCATCTGTGTCCGCATTTGAACACCTTTTCACATGTGGGTTCATAACCCCACCTTAATTCATCTTATGCATTAATTATCTTTAATTAACACATATTATTATCACATTAATCTTCTTTTCCGGGTACGGGTGTTACATTTCTCCCTCCCTTTTAAGAAGTTTGTCCCCAAACTTATTCTTACCTCATCAGTCGAACAAGTGTGGATATTTTTTTTCTGATCTGATCTTCTCATTCCCAAGTTGCCTCTTCAATGCTATGATTACGCCAAAGAATCATGACCAACGGAATTGTCTTCGTTCTTAACACTTGATCTTTCCTATCCAGAACCCGTACCGGATGTTCAACATATGTCATATCTTCTCGGACTTCCAACGGCTCTGGTTCAAGGATATGACTCGGATCTGACACGTAACGTCTGAGCATAGATATGTGGAACACGTTATGAACATGTGCCAATTCTTGTGACAACTCCAATCTGTAAGCTACAGGTCCTACCTTACTCAAAATCAGAAAAGGTCCAACATATCTTGGACTTAACTTACCCTTCTTACCAAACCGTGTAATACCTTTTGAAGGTGAAACTTTCAAGAACACATAATCACCAACCTCAAACTTCAACGGTCTTCTTCCCGTATCAGCATAACTTTTGTAGCGACTTTGTGCCACTTGTAACCGTTGCTTAATCAATTTGACTTTATCGGTGGTGATTTGTACAATTTCTGGCCCCAGAAGTTGCTTCTCCCCAACCTCTGTCCAACACACAGGCGATCTAAATTTTCGACCATATAATGCCTCAAAAGGCGCCATTCCAATGCTTGTTTGGAAACTGTTGTTATAAGAAAACTCAATTAACGGCAAGTGAGTTTCCCAGTCAGCCTTAAAATCCATAACACAAACTCTAAGCATATCCTCGAGAATCTGAATAACTCGTTCCGACTGTCCATCAGTTTGCGGGTGAAAAGCTGTACTAAAATGCAAAGTTGTTCCCATTGCTCTTTGTAGCCCTTCCCAAAACCTGGATACAAAACGTGTATCACGATCTGATACTATAGATACCGGTGCCCCATGCAATCTTACAATCTCTTTAACATAAAGTTCCGCTAACTTTGTCGGTTCTGTGGTCTTAATAGACAAGAAGTGGGCTGACTTAGTCAACCTGTCAACGATTACCCAAATGCTATCATTAGATCTTGGAGACCTCGGCAATCCAGACACAAAATCCATTGTAATGTGCTCTCATTTCCATTCCGGTATTTCCAATGGTTGTATCTCCCCCGCGGGGCGTTGATGTTCAAGCTTTACTAATTGACATGTCATGCATTTAGCTACATATTCAGCAACTTTACGTTTCATACCACTCCATCAATAAACTTCCCTCAAATCTCTATACATTTTCGTACTACCCGGATGCACGGAATACCGAGTACCATGAGCTTCTTCCAAAATTCTTTCTTTGAAATTACTAACATTAGGAACGCATAACCGATTGATGTACCATAATACCCCATCATGCAAACTGAACTCTGGTCGCTTACCCTCAGGTAATTCATCTACAACTTTCTTTAAGGTTGGGTCTAGAAGTTGATTCATTTTAATTTCTCCAATCAAATCAGGTTGTGCTACAATTGCTGCCATTAACCCACCTTCAATTCTAGGAATAACTTCTAGTTCCAAACGTTCAAACTCTTTCACTAACCCTTCTTGTGCTGTCAAAACACATGTTAAATTTTCTGGCGATTTTTTACTCAAAGCATCGGCGACTACATTCGCCTTACCTGGGTGATATTGAATTTTCAGATCATAGTCCTTCATTAACTCCAACCATCTTTGTTGGCGCATGTTTAAGTCCCTCTGGGGAAATAAGTACTTCAAGCTTTTTATGGTCAGTGAAAATTTCACAAGTTTCCCCGTACAAATAATGTCGCCAAATTTTTAAAGCAAAGATTACCGCGGCAAGTTCCAAATCGTGAGTTGGATAATTCTTCTCATGAGTTCTCAATTTCCTCGAAGCATACGCTATCACCTTGTCCCCTTGCATAAGGACACACCCCAAACCTTGATGAGAAGCGTCGCTGTAAATACTAAATCCCCCGGTGCCTGTCGGAATTGCAAGAATCGGAGCAGTAGTCAACTTACTCTTCAATGTCTGAAAACATTCTTCACATTCTTTTCCCCATTCAAAAGGAACATCCTTTCTCATCAATGTTGTCATTGGAGTCGCAATCTTTGAGAAATCTCGAACAAACCTTCTATAATACCCAGCCAATCCCAGAAAGCTACGAATTTCTGACACATTGGTCGGTCTCGCCCAATTCATAATGGCTTCTATTTTCTGTGGATCGACTGACACACCTTCTTTAGAAATCACATGGCCAAGAAAAGTAACACTAGACAACCAAAACTCACTTTTCTTCAGTTTTCCAAACAATTGCTTTTCTCGAAGTCGTTGTAACACCAATCTTAAATGTCTATCATGTTCTTCCGGACTTTTCGAGTAAATGAGAATATCATCAATAAAAATAATAACAAATTCATCAAGATATGTTTTAAAGAACCTATTCATTAAGTCCATGAATGCAGCTGGTGCATTGGTTACCCCAAATGGCATTACAAGAAACTCATAGTGGCCGTATCGAGTTCTGAAGGCCGTCTTTTCAACATCCTCAGCTTTTACTTTCAATTGATGATACCCTGATCTCAAATCGATTTTCGAAAACATTTGAGCCCCTTGTAGTTGATCAAATAAATCGTCTATCCGTGGTAATGGGTACTTGTTTTTAATAGTGACTTTGTTGATCTCACGATAATCTATACAGATCCGCATTGTCCCATCTTTCATTTTCACAAATAAAACCGGTGCACCCCAGGGTGATACACTTGGCCGAATGAATCCTTTGTCTAACAACTCTTGTAACTGAGTCTTCAACTCTTTTAACTCTACCGGAGCCATTCTATATGGTGCCCGCGAAATGGGTTGTGTTCCTGGTATTATATCTATACCAAATTCAACCTCCCTCTCAATTAACACACTCGGCAAATCTTCTGGGAATACATCAGGAAATTCCCTAACAACTGGTATATCCTCTAATTTTTGTTCAGTGCCTCTAGTATCCAATATACTACAAAGGAAACCTTTGCATCCCTTTCTCAATAAACGACAAGCCTTGATGGCGGATACAAGATAAGGTGGTGACACGACACCTGTCCCTTGAAAACAAAAGACCCTATGAGTCGGTGCTTGGAATTCTACCCTTTTGTTTTCACAATCAATAACCGCGTGATTAACTGACAACCAATCCATCCCCAATATGACATCAAAATGTTGGATTACTAACGGTACTAGATTCGCTGTTAACACTTAATCATTAATGTTAACTTCACAATTCCTATAAACTCCCGAACTCACCAAAGATCTTCCCAACGGAACATCAACAGACAAATCATATTCAAGAAGTTCTAAGGGTACATTCATGTTCCTAGCGAATTGATGTGATACAAACGAGTGTGTAGAACCGGAATCCATTAATACATTAGCAGGTGTTGAACAGATAGAAACTTTACCTGTCACGACTGTGTTAGCAACGGTGGTCTCCCTTGGGTTAAGCTGGAAATAACGACCCTGACGTTGTTCTCTTCCTTGTGATTGTTGTTGTTGAGGTAGTCGCGGTGTTGGTGCACTACTCACGGTTGCACTGGAGCCTCCTTGCCTCGGCTTAGGACAATTGCGCATTCGATGTCCAAGCTCCCCACAATTATGGCAAACCATCCCACTATCGTCGGTACGCCTCATCGGAGTATAAGTATTTGGCCTCACTCCCGGACAATTCTTTGCTACATGTCCCATTTGTCGACAATTGTTGCACAGTGTTGTCGGTAGATTACACACACCCCAATGAAACTTACCACACGTGTTGCACCGCGACTTATTACCTCCACCACCTGAGGAACCTCCAAAACTTTGTCTTTTCGAACTCCCTTGTCCACTATATTGACTTGAACCCGGCCTTTTGTATTGTTGAGTTACCGATGCTTGGGAACCTTGTTGATACCCCATATCTCTCTCGGCGATTGAAGCCACATCCAATGCCTCTGCTACTCTGTCCAACCGTTGCACCGATACTTGACGTCGAATCTCATCCCTAAGCCCCGTTACAAACTTTCTAGTTCGATCCCCTTCATTTGGTACTATGTTCTCAGCGAACCGAGCCAAACTTGTGAATTTAGCGGAATACTCCCGAACTGTCATCCCTCCTTGTTTCAATTCCATAAACTCTTGAGCTTTTAAATCTTCAAATGATTTTGGAAAGTATTGCTTTTGAAGAGTACTACGAACTCTCCCCAAGTGTTCGGCCTATCGGGTCCCAATTTTGTACGCCACCAGTACTGTGCCTCTTCTTTTAACGTATCAGCGGCAAATAAAACCTGCTGAGCTTCAGAACACGGAAGAACCCTGAATATCCTCTCCATATCGGACAACCAAAAATCGGCTCTCATTGGATCAGTCTCTCCTCGGAATAGTGTCGGTTTTTGCTTGTAGAATTGTGAAATTGTGGTCACCTCCTCCCTTGGATTAGGATTTGGTTGATCGTGTCTCCCCTCTACTGTATGAGTTTCAACAACTTGTACTAAACCGGCTACAACTCTTTCCATTATTTCCATTTGGGTAGGCGGTGTCGATCGTTCACCAGACATTTTCTCTCTGGCATTCACAATACATATTCATATACACGTTACTTTTATACTTTTCAATGCATGCTCAACATCATTCAACATGCTAAGTAAACGTGAATGCATGAACTACACATCTTTTCATCCTTTATGCTTATTACGCGTCATAATCGTCACTCGTCCCCAAAGGCTCTAACCTATAGCTCTGATACCAAAAATTGTCACACCCCAACCCGCCTCGGGCAAGTTGGGACACGTGTAACAAGCCCACACGTTTAAAACATCCTTAATTCATTAAGAAACACATGAATTAGACTTACTAAAACAGCTCCGTTGACACAAAACAGACCCAAGGGCAAAATGGTCATTAATAAAGTATAGAAAATTTTAAATGGAAAGATATCTCTTTGAGTCCCGGTTCCAACGCAAAAAATGGTGCGCGAATCCGAGTTTTCTAGAGAGAGTTATGCCTATTTCCGTAAAAGCCGTCGTGCTGAAACAGGACCAGCGGATCAATCCGCCCCAAATCCGGATCGATCCAATTTTAGCAGATTGTGATTTTCTGCAGCTCCAGATGTCCCGGATCGATCCGCACCAGACCCGGATCGATCCAGTTTCTGCAGAAGAGTTTTCCTGCTGCTAAAACACCAGATTTTGAGTTCAAATCATCACCAAACATAACCAAACTTTGGAGAAACATTAATGACCTTTACCAAAACATTTCCAAATGTTTTAAAACATCTACATAACCTATCCAAATAAGAATGGACAATCAAAATACATCAATTCCTCATGTGGTTCATAAGTTCATTCCAAAATCCATGTCTCTCTCAATACACACACAACCATTCAATGTAGGAAAAACCAAGTTAAATTTATAGCAAAAATCACTTAGGTTCTTCCAAGTTACTCCCAAGACACATGACTAGTAACTAGCAACCATGACACATGGTTTGCTATACAACCAAACATAAACCCCCAACTTGACATATTACAAACTTTCTCAAAACAAGAGTAAAAAATGCTGTCAAAACTTGATTAATCCATACCAAATCCTCATAGCCACATCCAAAACCATTTAGGAAATGTACCCAAGTGTCCCAAAACTTTACCCAAACATCATAAGAGTTTTTCCAACCATTACCAAACATTTGGAAAGTAGTTTAACCATTCATAATCCATGGAATTCCAACTAGAGAACTTAATTTACATTCAAGTTCATATTCTTGAAACATATACATAAACATTGATCCATAAGGAGAAACTAAGTTACTTTCACAACCAAAACTACTAACTCTTCCCAACTTCACTCCCAAAATACATAACTTGCAGCTTGCAAGTACAACTCATGGTTTGGAACATAACAACCAACCATACCCAACTTTACATATGACAAGTCTCCAAAAGCAACCCAAGCTACATTTACATTACCAACAAAAGATACATTCTAAGCATAAACTAGCTAGGCATATGAGCACATATACACAAGGACAACTCCCAAGCCCAACCCGTCGTGCGGATCATTTCCTCTCCTCGTCTCGTTTGGTACCTGCGATGGTTATTCAATAACCACAACAGAAAATATATTTCGTTTAAGCTTTCGCTTAGTAAGGGAACTAATCATGCCATTGGAATGCAAAATATGTAAATGCAACAATCATTATAAATGACAACTAATTGATCTCCGGAAAGTCAAGTCATTCCAGCCACCACCCCCGGGTCCTTCTCACCCCGGATCTTTCTCACTTTTGGCGCATATAGCGCAACACACACTCTCTTGTGACCCCGAAGGCGTCACCGGCATTTCATTGTGGTCGTCACCACGTCCTACTCATTGAGGACTTCCTATCCCTTACTTATGGGACCTATAAATGGTGACCACTACTTGGCTTCCCTTTGATCCATATAAACATTTAAGCAACTTAGCACATAAGCATCACAATTTCACCTTATTGGCATGCTTTTTGCCCAAATTCAACAATATATACATACATGAGCATAAGTTTAACAACTATGAACCACAATTATCATATTATCATAGCTAAACATCCAATTGAGAGATTAGGACACTCACCTCCTCGATTTACTAGCGATTAAGCCTAGATTTTCCCAATTTCTTGCTAATTTCCAACCTAAATTTCACCGGTGTAATTCCTACATAAGTTTGGTATCAAGAACAGCGTCTATTAAAAACGGTTGCCGTAAAAATGTTGCCGAAAACGAAAATAAATTACATGCATGTGATCCTCTTACCTCCACGAGTCCAAAAGTGGTCTCGGATCGTAAATCCGACGCCGGACGGCAAAGGAACGGCGAGAAACGTCGTCGGAGAATTTCCGTCGTCTTCGTCGAGAGCTCTCGGTCCTTTCCTCTCTCAATTCCCAGTTGGAGTTAGTGTGTAGAGACACATATGCCTCATGCATATGTGTTGTCTCCACTTTGCATTAATTGTATTACCTCCCCTAACTTTCTTTAAGTTTTATTATGAAACCCCCCAAGTCAATTATAATATCTACCCATCTTTTCTAAAAGGATTTAATCTAAGTCCCGCGTGGGTCCCAAACGTGGTCCCACATAAATTATGAGGTTGCTATTAAACCTACCAGTTATCAATTTTATTCAAATACGCCCTCACATGGGTACCCAAATTGGTCCCTTTCTCTATCATAAGACATAATAATATCAATAAGCATTTAAACAAGTAATCATATAAGCACATAATAATATCAAAATGCAAATTATTTTAATTAGACCTTCGTTGGGCCCCACTTTTATACCAGTCCTGCCTTTCACAGGACTTTCATCTGTGTCCGCATTTGAACACCTTTTCACATGTGGGTTCATAACCCCACCTTACTTCATCTCATGCATTAATTATCTTTAATTAATACATATTATTATCACATTAATCTTCTTTTCCGGGTACGGGTGTTACAAGAACATACCGTTTGGTTAGATTCAATCATCCTTGACGGAGGTAACTAATTGCTAATATTTTTACTACTGGGTTTCCCTTTTTACAAGATTTCACAACTTAGGGTTTCATAAAAATGGGGGAAAATGTTAGATCTACAATGTTTTAAACTTCTTTTCGTTAGATCTACAAATTTTTTTTTTTTTTTTTTTTTTTTGAGTTTTTCTTAGTATCTCTACAATGTTTTTGAGTTTTGTTGTTAAAACTAGAATTTTTTAGTGGTACTTCTACCAGTGAAACAGAACATATATACTGATAGACATATATATATATATATATATGTCATTGAAAAATAACTTGGAATATTGAGGTAATCTAAGGATTAAGGTATTAATTAGTCCAATTTTGTTGACATATGTAACACTAGTATCAAGTATTGGAAGAGATCAATGTATTTTGTGGAAGCACCACCTGGTCCTTAGTTTCAACTGTTATAGTTTTTGCACATTTAGCTACAGAATCTTCATATTCATTTAGATTTTTTTCAATCATGCTTGGTAGTTGGTTGTGACTATGACCATAATCTTACAAATTTGGATTTTATTTTTCAATCATAGTTGCAAACAAATGAAACACAGCATGTGTCTGTATCATTAACCAAATGAATTAGTCATATTCAATCCATGCCTATTGCGTCCTGCATGTGTTGAAAACCTTGTTTACTATCCATTTTAATTTGGGCTTTTTATTTTGTGTTACAAATCTATCACACAAGTTTTCATGGCTCCATCAATTTTAATTGCATGTTCTATATTTGTACACACTTCAATAAATAGAGGGAAGCACATGAACCTTTTTTGGCTTGTTTTCTGGTGCAATTGTTGGTTGTAATTGCATATTTCCTAGTTACTCTTTTGGAAAAAAAAAATTTCAGAGACATACCATTCTTTGTGGTCTTTTTGGATATTCAAAACATTATCTACAACCTTCAGCTCACCCCCAAATCACCTCTACATGTCTTATCTTCTTTTAACCACAAACTAACGTCTTTGAAGGTGCTAGCAAGGTTTGGTTGTTCTTCTAACACAACTAATTTCCCTTTTCCTTTCCCTTTCCCTTTCCCTTTCCCTTTCCCATTAACTTCAAACCATTGGTTATTATCAATAGGCTTAACCACCTCAATATGCTTCAGGGTTTGAATTTTTTGAGTATATAAGGTAGTTTTGCAGAATCATGACTGGGTTTACTCTATGTTGGCCTCTGAATTTGCACAACTATTCTTGAATTTATTTTATCAAAAGGGGGAATGTACACTACAAAAAAACATGCTTTTTGTGACGAAAAAAATCCGTCACAAAAAAGGTGCAATTCCGTCACAAATACTTTTTTTTGTGACGGAATTGCACCTTCTGCGACGGATTTATGCCCGACACAAGTTAAAGGCGTCACCAAAAGTCTGTGTCGGTCAAATTCTGTCACAAAAAGTATTTGTGACGGATATTGTGTCGGATTTGTGTGTGACACAAAAAATAGTGTCACATATACTAATAATTTGTGACAGCTTATTTGTGTCGACCCAAACCGTCACAAATAGTATTTGTGACAGTTTATTTGCGTCGACCCGAAACCGTCACAAATACTAATTGTGACGGATTTGTGTATTTTATTTGTGTCAACCCAAAACCGTCACAGATAGTATTTGTGACGGAATAAATAATATTTGTGACAAAATTTTAAATATTGTGATCAAAATTATTACGAAAATCGTCACAAATAATATTGGTGACCGAAATTTATATATTGTCACCAAAAATGATTATTTCTCCATCACAATAAATTATGACATACTTATTTTTAACGGCAAAAATCACATAGAATTTATTTAAAAGCATATTAATAAAGGATAAATCAAGATTCAATAAAGTATATGTTCATACAAAATTGTTTCATAACTGACATTAATAGAAATAAAAATAAAATGATAATAATCTAAATAAAGTCTTCACGCTCACAATTAATTGTCATCATGGTCTAAATCTTCTAATCTCTCGCCACAACCTGAAACAGAAAATGAAAGTTCAATTAAAAATATAATAATGCAGTCAGCTAGCAACCCAAAGAGCAAAACAATACTAAACATACAAATAAAAAACTATCCAAACTAGCAACATAAGGAAATAAAAAAATAAAAAAATAAAAAATAAATAAAAAAAAAAAACCTAAAAAAAATCAACAAAATTTCCTCTATTTCTATAATATCCGAAAATTCGCATAAACTTGTGTAAATAAATCGGGAGATAAATTTAAATGTATCGCATCATTGCTTGAGCAATAATTTGAGTTTCCACACTTCATAGAGTTTCATTCACGTAATTTCTACTGCATTTTGTATTATCCTATGGGATGTCTTACATTTCTTACATTAACATCACCAGCAAGCTTTATTATGCTATTGAATATTGTATTGCAAACAAAGTACGAAGCCACACAAGAGATTGTGCCATCGGTGCCTGAAACAAAGTAATCAAATGTTCAAAAACGTAGAGGCAACAGTTAGCAGTAGATATATAATAGCTCATAATGCTCAAGGGCTGGTAAAAAAAATGTTTGACACTTTATACTCTATCACAGGAAAAAGCATGCTTCTTATCACAAAACTGAAAAGGAGCCGTCTTTGTTAAATTACCACAAAGCTTAATTGCCGTTTCACACACAGGAAGCACCTTGTTGATACGATCATAGTCGGATTTCTTGATGATCCCAATGTCCAGTGCATAATCGGTGTATGCTTTGTACTGAATTTCAGGATTAGTAAGTTCGTTACCAATGGAAAAACCTTGTCAGAATAATTCGGATTAAAGCTCGGTGACAGTCATAACCCAAGATTTGAGTAAGGGTAAAATTGTCTTTTAAGTGCTTATGGGTGTGCTCGTATTTAATTGTGCAGTATTTAAATTTATTTTAACATTTGTTACTGTATTTTTTTTTTTACATTAGTGCTTTGATGGGTACATGTTTTAATTTGGGTGTGTGAAACTAGACCACACACACACACACATGCTTTATATCATCTTGGGTAAAGTCAAATGCAAAACCAAATATCTAAACAACTAGTGGGCCCCACTCCCACCCTAATGGCCAGCCACTCTCTCTCTCTCCTCCCTTCACTTTTCATTTTCTTTCTCTCTCTCTCTCCCTTCTTCTTCTCCCCCTTCTCTCTAGGATACATACACAAATACACCATTTTTATTTCATGTTTTCTTCTTCTTAAAGCCTCCAATAGAGCACTAAAGAGGGTTTTTTTGGAGATTTTCTTATTTCACAAATTAGGCTTAGAATTTCAAGGGCTTCCTTGTGGTGTCCTCCAAATTCTCTTTCAAGCTCATATCCAAGACTTCTCAAAAATTTTCTAGGGTTCTAACTTCTATATAACAGCCTTAGAGGATTTTTGGGAGCTCCTTGCTTTGGAAAGTGTTGTTGGGTCACCTTGGGCTTTATTCTTCCACCACTAGAATTCTTTTTGGAGCTCTTTGGATTTCTCTTTATTTTGGTGCTCTTCCATTTATTTTGGAAGAATCTCCTTGAGGTAGATGTTGTTGCATTAATTTAATATGTTCTTTATGATTAAGGTGATTTGTGATCTCTAAATTGTTAGGAGAACAACTTAGACACATGCTTTAAGATTTCCCACAAAGTTGTAAATTTAGGGCTAATTACAAAAAAAAAATGAAATTATATGTTTTTTTGAGGTTGAATCCAATTATGTGATGTTAGACATGCTTAGGATGCTCCCTTTATGTGATAAACACGTTAGGACGCTAGTTGGAAATTTTCGGAAATTCTATGTAAAAACGTATGTATTGATGGATTTTGCTTGAAATTGAATTATGCCATGAATATGTTGGTTGATCATATTGTCATAGCATACATGAGCATTTGAAGCCGAATTGGCAAATCATAGCATCGACATGACATTCAAAAATTTTGATTTTTGAAAGAAGGCAAAAACCCCTTATGTGGAAATTTGACTTAAGAAATCCGGATATGGGTTGTGATGTGAGACAGGGAGAATGACCCTTAGAACATTCAAACTCCGACTGTATTCCGGTTAGCTCCCGGAGGTTGGTATGCTACATTCCTTGGGTGGGTGGCTCATAGTCCGGTGATGAGAGGAGTGCACATATCACGCATGGCCTTTAAGGCACCCAATCATTTCCATTTTGCCACGGCGGCATTGCATTACATTTGCACCGCATCTCATACTTAATTATGGATTGCATCTTGTCTTCTTGCAATATTTCCTACTAGGCCGTCGCGCCTAATGAACCTACAAAAACCTCTTTTTCAGGTGATATTGATAAGGGGAAAGGACATATGTGAACCAGACACGTAGACGTCGTCGTGAATTTTTTTGTTGGAGGCTAGGCCTTAATATTATAAATACATATAGCTTCCATTGTATTTTGTTGTTGTAGGAGTTTGTAATAGCCTAATTCTATGAAAGTTGTTGTATTATGTAGTTACAAAACTCCTTGATCTTCTATTCCTTTGATTTTGTCATTGGAGGGCTTGTAGTGAATTTTATGGACAAGTGTTAGTCCTTGCACTTTCTTTTTGAAAAGAAACAACTTGTAATATGTTTGTATCCCTTACTTAACTCATGCTTTACAAGTTATTTATGCTTTGTCGATCCTAGTCGGATCTCACTTTGTGTTTCCAATCCTTGTCGGATTTGGATTTTATGTTTGTGATCCTTGTCGGATTCATTAAATTTGGACAGGTAGGCATCTTTATGTCGACATGCCGTCAATATTTTTCTTGTTAAAAACACCTTGTTAATGTTTCAAAACGTTCCCACGAATTTTCAAAATAAAACCAAGCAAAACAAAGGTTTCAAAGGAGGATGAATAGTAAAAACTGCTCATGTTTTTTTTATGAATAGTGATTTTCAAGGCTGCCCGGGGGGGTTCATTTTGCCTACAGCACCTTTTTTCGGACCTCGATAGAAGTGCTAATTAAAACCCAAGCGCCCCTATATGATCCTAAGATATTGTGTAAAAAAAAACGGGGTACTTTTTGGGAAATTTTTCGGGTGATGAATAGTATTTTCCGAACTAAAATTTTTATTTTCATATTTTTATTTGGTTTGACCTTGGGCTTGGATCTCTATTGCCCACATTTGTTATTAAATTGTTGTAGGTGTGTATCCTTCCAAAATTTCCTAATATTCGTCTCAAACATTAAATATTCAAGATATTTTCCATTGTAGCTTTCAAGTTTTAATAAGTGTAAGAGTTCTTTTAAACTTGGTTCGTCATGGTCGCTTCTGCATTGTGTGTTTGTTTAGCATTGTTTTATCTCTCTTCCTTTCCGTTTACGTGTTCCGTTTTCGGGGCGTGACAGTGACATAGTTACAATGCCACATTACAATGCTGAAGTAGGTACAAAGGTGAACTTACCTTCAGATTTATATGAATACCCTTTTTAGCCTTGTTTCCTTGGTGGACTCGAGCAGCAAAAGCAGGAATATAATGTCCAGCATATGATTCTCCAGTTATGTAAAAGTCATTTTTTGTAAATTCGGGGTGCTCCTCAAAGAAGGCCTAATATCATTAAATGAGAATGAAGGCATGAAGCCATAATCATATCTCCCAAGTCCTAGCACTGTTTATCTTATTCATTGTGGGGAAATCGAAATATAATTTTGGTATGTTTGTTGGCTTGTTTTTTCTGATCAATCCTCTTTATCTCCAAGATACAAATAAAATTTTAACAAATTATTTTAAATAATGATCTTTTCGAGAAGGGAAACAAGGTAACTCACCATCGTAACAAACCAAGCAGCTACCTACCCAGTGAAGATGCACTAATCTACCAAAACTATCATAACATTACAATGGAACTTCATGATGAAAAACAAGTAAACTCATAAAGCAGAATAAAATTCGTCAAAGCGATTTGTATGAGAAAAAGATTTTTATAATTTTGGAACAACATTTAACCTGGAGAACTCGACAGTTTAAACATTTAAATTTCTGTCCTCACATTACTGATGAGTTAAAGACTATATAGTGCAGTAATTCCAAGTTCAGACACAAAATTTGCAGTAATAAATAAACACACCTGCAAGAAGTCATACAGGTCATCACTAACACCCGCTTCATTATGCCGAATGTCACGTTCATTAGAGTTGTAACTAAAACCAGTTCCAGTAGGTTGATCAACGTATAGAAGGTTCGATACCTGAAAATTTCCCATTGCATCTATGTTAACTCTCCTTTATAGAGGTCAAATCCAACTCATTTCGAGCCTCTGTGTATAATACTAAATAAAAAAAATTAAAAAAAAAGGTAAGGGAACTCTATAAGGAGAGCTTGAATGATTGAAAACAATTAGTCACAAAATTATCCATCTACGGCATCAACCTCAATATACAAATACACATGGCTGGACGTAAAATCTAAGTGATGCTCAACTTGTTTGACAGCTTTCATATGAGCATAAAAGAAATTGTTATGAAGTTGGATCCAGCTTCAAATGAAAATACCATCACTAAACCACTGCAAGATATTCAGAGTTGTCCCAGGTATATATTTTATGATCATGAAGCACGGGGTTGGCCTTCTCAGTTCTGAACAAGGCCAGATAGTAGGGTCTGATATATAGACACCAAAAGAAGTAGGATAAATAAAGAAGAATAGGGAATTTAGATGGACACATACTAATAAGAATACAGAATATTCGAGAATTGAGATATTAATTTTGATTGACAACTATACTACTACCTCCTAAAAAACCCAGTAAGCTATCATAAAAAAGAAAAGGAAAAGCAGTTACTCATTAGAGATATGCTTTGATTAAAGCTCAACTCGAATTCCAACAAAATCCGATATATATAGCAGTGAGCAGTTTTCTCAACAAAGTAGACAACTAAAGTAAAGGGCTTGAAATGTTAGACACATACACTCTCATACATGCATACCCATAAGGAGAAATTTCCCTTCAAAAAAAAAATAAAAGCCACCCAAGCCCTTCACCCATTCCAACAGTTACTGGGATGTCTCACAGGTAATTATTGATGGGCTATAGGAATTCAGTTAAGAGGGCACTAGTTGGAGTGTGAGAAAAAGTGGCTAGAATATCATATAGAAAGCTATTTTTTGTTTATTTTTAGTACTTCAAACAAATAGAAAAAATGTCAAAAAAGAGGAAGATGGGAAACATGAACTATGAGAGGGCCACGAGGATAAATTTTATCTAGAAAATCTAAGAAAATAGGAATGGAAAAAATGGACAGCTCTGTTGAAGGCAACATTGTTCTAGAATATAGATGGCAAGAAGGTCTCCAGAAATGGACATATAAATAGGATCTATCTGATATCTAGTTCCTTGTACTACTACCTCCACCTTGGTTAAGCAATCAAAATTTTCCAGACAACACTAACTAATTGAAGCAAGTGTGAAGGAGTTAGAGATTTTTCTAATTCTTTGAAAAAGCTTCAATCTGCTGCTTTTAAACGGACTCAACTTTTTTAATAATCTCAAATAATTTGTTACCAAACGGTCACTTCTTAGGATAGGAAAGACACATATTTCATTGCATTTTATCATGATCCTCAACAAGAGTTCATTAGATTTCTTCCAACTCTCATTTTGCTAAAGTTAAATAGATGTATTCTTTAAAAAAAAAAAAAAAAAACAGAGATTTCAAGAAAGGAAAAGAATTGCTGATCTCTGACCTCCTCCCCTGTAGCTTTACATCCAAGATTACAATATCCCAATTTGTATGCTGGATTCCACTTTCTGGAAGTTGGAACAATAATCACAGTAGTAAGGTTGCAAAATTCCATACTTTTGTTCGAAAAAATAAGTGGCTTCTACATTCCATACCTCTTGATTGCAGCCAACCTCAGATTGCTAGAACTACAAAAAGGAAACTAAACCTTTTGCAGTAAACAAATAGATCATCAGAAAAATAACCAAGAAATTGCATGGAAAGGTAAAATGCCATAACTAAAACAAAATGAAAGAGGAGTAAATTCCCTGAAATTCATATAGCAAAATCCCACAGGACCAAAGGAAAATGAAGAAAAGAACAAAAAGAACTACCATAGTTAATACTTTCAGTACATTTTAACAATGACTTGCCATGAATGAGCAAAAGTTACACCACAATATTGACAAATTAAATGAATTAAATGAAGCCAAATCTGTCAATATAAATAGAATGTGTCCAAACCACCTTTTATATCATCATGATGTTATAACATCTAGAAGCATCAAGCATATGGAAAATAACTTTTCAATATGTTCAAAAGTCAAGCTGTTCTCAACAGCGAGCATGAACTTTATCTCTGGATCTTTTGTCTTGTAGAGGACTCTTCACATTGTAATAACCACAAGCTCAATAGTTCTCTATGTACTAACAATCAGCTCCAAGCAACCAAATAATGACTGGAAATTTCAGCATTAACTACATAATTTATAGAACATAAATGTGGAAAAATCTGTATATGTATGTATATATGGATGGTATAAATGGATATGCCATCCAACTAGTGTGTTATTTTCAAATCCCATGGTCTCAGTCACGATATGTTTGTACGTGTGTACACATGTGAAATAAAGGAATTTGAACTTTTAATGCTGGTCCAAATTCAGATATTATTCTTTTTCTTCTTTTTATAAGTTGGACAGAGAGAGGGGTAGATACACAGGTGAATCTAGAACTAATTATGTGAAGTCCTTATCCTAGTATCTAATGAAGTTTATGGGGGAGCTAATTAAGGATCTAAAGTCCACAAAAAACCTAAACTAAATCAGATTCACAGATTACCCAACAAAGTGCTAAGTTATATTATGTCAAGATTCATGATGCTAAACCAACAACTAAGCTGAAACTAAGGAAGTTTTTTACAACTTCCAGAAGTTACAATTATTAAGCATAAGCATATGGTTTTAGTTTCATAGACAGTCCAAGTGCCTGATTATTGATAAATTAATAAATTTAATGGCTGAAAATATGTTACAACTAAGCATAAACATATGGTTCTAGTCTCCCTTGATAATTTTCCATTTCAAACAATTACAAAGGTGACATGAATTCAACAACTGCTATAAAAATACTAGCATTCAAGCAAGATATATAGAGCAAAATAACTAGCATTCAAGCACAATAGTGCCGATTAAATCACACAAATCTTACGAAAATACAGTTCAATCAGTTTATTTGTAAAACCCTAGCTCATAATCAGTCAGATTCATGTAATTTGTAAAAGCCCCAAATTGAAAAACCTAGCACTTTATCGATCAGAGACTAACCTTTTCTTCTTCGTTTTTCTTCTTTCTTCTTTCTTCTTCTTCGTTCTACTTTGTTCGGTTCTTCTTCTTCTTCGTTCTTCTTATTTCTTCTTCGGTCAGAATGGAGGTCGCCGATTGGAGGATGGAGGTCGCTGGTTTGAGAGAGAGAGAGAGAGAGAGAGAGAGAGAGAGAGAGAGATTGGGGAGAAACTCATCACACACAAAGGCACAGACAGATTCGTGAATCTAACAAAACCTTTGGGGGAAATGTTGGGTGCCATTTAGGGTGAGGTCTGAGAGAGAGAGAGAGAGAGAGAGAGAGAGAGAGAGAGAGAGAGGTCATTTGGGGGAAATGTTGGGCGCCATTTAGGGGAAAAGTTGGGTGGGAAAAATTATTTGGGCAAAAATTGGCCATCATTTGTGTCGGATAGGTGTGTTTTGTTGCGAATAAAACTTATTCGTGTCTAATAAATACGTATCCGTCACAAATAAAGTATTATTTGTGTCAGATAAGTACTATTCCGTCACGAATAAAATATAATTTGTGTCGGATATATTTCCGTCACAAAATCCGTCACAAAAACATTTTTTGTGACAGATTTTTATCCGTCATAAAAACTTTCATCACAAAAGACCCTTTTTCTTGTAGTGGTAGTTAGTGCTAATGTTTTAATGAAATTTGCTTGCTTTGCTGTTAAAAAAAAAAAAAGAGAGATTGTCTTTCAAAAAAAAAATTTTGCTTTGAAAAGGATGATGTGGGTAACTTAATTAAATGTAATTTAGTGTGATTAACTTGTTTTTTCTTTGATTTTAGTTTTGATGATTAATTGCGAGATTATCTAATATTGTCTTAATTCTATCTGGTTCAAGTTCAAGCTCTATATTTAGGTTTGAAGATGGCAATGGATCGAGAAAAAAAGGTCAAACAAATTATTGTTCTGCTTATTCGATCAAAAAGAAAATGGAGATGAGGGCTTGGAGTAGTACTTTAATCTATCATAGTAGAATTTGAGACTAACAAAATATAAATTCACCAAGCTAGACATTGATATATTAAATGGTTGTATTTTGTATGTGTAAATGAATTCTAGTTTATTGAACTTGATTATAATGGTGGTTTTAAAAAAAAAATTATGGTGATATTTGATACATGTTTAGAAAAATGCTTAGTGTGAAGTTATTTTGGAAATTTGATTTTTCTTTTATAAAAGGGGCATTTATGGAAAGTTATAGATTAATTCAGACTTATACCATGGTTATCCAAACATAGTATTGAACTAATTGAATTTTATCCTCAGTATAATCCGGCACGAACCAAACACAGTATAAAAATAATACTGCAATGTTTTATCCTGTGGTTAGTTATCCCAGTATAACTAACTATACTTTAATACAATACCCTCTTATCCTATCCGGCAAACAAACAAGGCCTTTGGGTAATGCCTGAGATGGGCTTGAACCCCTCCAATCTACCATGTGATGTGGCATGTCTTCCATCTTCGCATATTTTAGGAAAACGTTGCAAAACACACCTAGCAATAATCTTACATTTGTTAACTTCTACAGTTTACAACCGTCCTCTACTTCCGATTTATAGTCCCTTTAGAAAATTCCAACTACTAAGGACCTTTATTGATTGTTTTCAATTTTTTTACTTCCCAAAATTGCACACTTCTTTAAGTTTGAGGTTTCGGTGTCATAACTTTTTATTTTTTTATTTTTATTATGGGAAGAATCTCCAGGAATTCATTAAGTTCAAGAAAAGTTGGTAACATCAGCAGAAATGAAAGGAGAAATACAGTCGGGGTAAGCATTAAGCCAAACATGTGTATTCTCGCCCTCTCTAGCGTTCCTAGCTAGTCTCTCTATCGTCTGGTATCTTTCTTTAGCGTTTGCTTGTTGTTATCTTTCTATGCCTATCATCTGCAACTGGCCGGCCACCATATTCACACTCCGTTTCACATAGTTGCTAGATCGCACATTCATTTTCTGCAGGAGTCTTTAATTTCAACAAGGCACCCTCCAAAATTTGCAGAGTCATAAGCGGTGGAGTCGGACCCATTTACCATAATCAAAGAGTCTGTTTCCACATAAAAATCTTTGAAACCCAAATCCTCAGCCACCATCCAAGCTCTCAGTAAAGCCATAGCTTCCACTGTGGGGACATCAAACACACACTTGAACTTCTCAATGAAAGCCATGATCACAGTCCCATTTGAGTTTCGCAAAACTGCACCCGCTCCTGAGGAATTACACTCTGCAAAAATAGCCCCGTCAACATTTAACTTTAGAGCATCCCGAGG
This sequence comes from Hydrangea macrophylla, assembly GCA_033977485.1. NCBI lineage: Eukaryota > Viridiplantae > Streptophyta > Magnoliopsida > Cornales > Hydrangeaceae > Hydrangea > Hydrangea macrophylla. The sequence continues at coordinate 2,489,567 of CM066986.1, forward strand.
TGGTGGAGTCTAAGCCAAGCCAAAGGATGAAGATTGAATAATGGACGTTAATGCTCGAGTTGCATTTGCTTGAGTAAAATCATCAATGTAACCACTGATATTATCAACTGTCCTCTGGGGATAAGATTTTATGCCGTTAAAAATGAAACAGTTTCTATTGTGCCAAATAAACCAGGTACAAACCATACCCTAGATCACAGCACAACTTGTTTCCTTTAAAAGAAAAACACTAAACCAGTCCGCGAAATTCATACCCTTTTCCACTTTTGTGTCCAACGTTGGCATAGCGAGTTCCCAAATATCAATAGCCCAACGAAAGGTGAGAAGCGCATGAGTCATCGATTCATAAGACCCGCCACATAACACACATCAACGATTGTCAACCACCCTTCGCTTCCTCAAGTTCTCATTGCAAGCGATCGTGTCCCTACAGGCAAGCCAAAAAAAAAATTTGATCTTGTTCTGACAGGTAATTCCAAATGCCCTGCCACCTTAAGCCAGACCCTGAACAAGATGATGAGCCAAACCTTTTCCCTCTCTTCGCAGACGCATGGCAATATAATAGGCAGATTTAACAGCAAAAATTCATTTTACATCCCAGTGCCAAATCCAGGAATCTTCGATATTCCGCCGAGTGAGTGAGATACTTTTGATCATGGCGGCTTCATGATCCATGAAAATTTGGTCGATTAAATTATGATTCCATTGTCTACTTGTGTCCTCTTGGATGAGAAAACTGACTCTTTCAGTCTATAAGCTCTCAGGTAGCGAGAGATTGGCTTGAAAGTACTAGGGGTTGGAAACCATGGATCCAAACCAATACAAATGTTTTGACCATTTCCAACCCTCTAACGAAGACCGTATATGAGCACACCAAAGGATCTCCTAATGCTTCGCCACGCATGTGACGGCCGACTACCCAGCCGAGCATTAAAGAAATTACCATTCCAAAAATATGCCGCTTTAAAGACTTTATAGACAAGGGAATTTTTATTTTGAAAAATCCTCCATCCTTGCTTAGCAAGGTGAGCAAGATTAAAGCACTCCATATCTCGGAAACCCATTCCTCCTTCCTTCTTCGGCGTGCATAAGGAGTCCCATGCTATCCAATGGATTTTCTTCTCCTCACCTTTTTGGCCCCATCAAAATTTAGCCAAAATACTACTAAAATCCCTTAATAAAGACTGAGGAAGTTTGAAACATGGCATCACATAAGCAGGGATTGATTGGGCAATGGATTTGATCAAAACTTTGCGACCACCACGCGAGAGCAAACTTTTCTTTCCATCCTGTAGTTTTACTGTGTAATCTGTCTCTAAAGTATGAGAAAATTTGGGTCTTTGACTTCCTTATAAGGGTAGGAAGTCCTAGATATTTGTGATGTCCACTGAAGCCTTGCACCCCAAGAATGTCCGTCACTTGCCCATAGGTCCCATTTGGAGTGTTAGAGCTAAAATACACATTGGATTTATCAATGTTCACCTTTTTCCCAGAAGCTTTTTCATAGATCCTCAGAACATTTAAAATTGTACAACATTAGCCCACAGAAGCTGTAATACGACATTCGTCTACAGAAGCTGTAATACAGCATTTGTCCACAGAAGCTGTAACACTCGTACCCGAAAAAAGAAGGTTAATGTAATGTTCATGTGTGATAATAAATGATAATTAATGTTTACGATGGTTTAAGGTAGGGTTATGAACCCACAGGTGAAAATGTGTTCAGATGGGAACACAGATGAAAGTTTCAAGTCAAGTGAAACTAGTATAAAAGTGGGACCCAACAAAGGTCTAAATAATGTAATTGCATTTAGATATAATTATATGCTTAAATGACTACTTGTTTAAATGCTTAAAGATATTATTATGTCACATATTAGGTAAAGAGGACCAGTTTGGGTACCCCTGTGAGGGCATATTTGAATACAATTCATAATTCGTAGGTTTAATAGCAACCTAATAATTTATGTGGGACCACGTTTTGGACCCATGTGGGACTTAGATTAAATCCATTTAGAAATGTGGGTAGTTAATGTACTTAATATGGGGGTTTCATAATAAAGCTAAAGTAAAGTTGGGAGAGGTAAATAGGAATAGTGCAAACTTGTTCCAACACATATGCATGAGAGCATATGTGTCTCAAGCACAAATTATAGTTGGATTTACGGAATTTTGAAAGAACCAAAAGCTCTCAAGTCGGCGATGGTTTTCCTTGACGACATTTGACGCTGTTCCTTTGTCGTCCGGCGCCGATTTACGATCCGAGACAATTTTTGGACTCGTGGAGGTAAGAGGATCGCATGCATGTAATTTGTTTTTATTTTCGGCAACAGTTTTTTCGACGACCATTCTTGATAGACGATGTTTGATGTATCAAAACTATGTAGGATTTACACTGGTAGGATTTGGGTTGGAAATTGGTAAGAGGTTGGGATATTCTAAGCTTAATTCGCTAGTAAATTCGAAGATGTGAGTGTCTAATCTCAAAATTGGGTTTTTAGTTATGTTAATGTGATAATTGTTGTTCATAGTTGATTAACTCATGCTTATATATATGTATGTTGATGAGTTTGGGCAAAAAGCATGTTAATAATGTGAAATTGTGATGCTTAATTATATGCTAAGTTGCTTAAATACTTATGTGAATCAAAGGAAAGTCGAGTAGTGGTTACCATTTACAGGTCCCATATGTAAGGGATAGTAAGCCCTCAATGAGTGGGTGTGGTGACGACCATAATGAAATGTCGGTGATGCCTTTAGGGTCGCAAGAGAGTGTGTGTTGCGCTATATGCGCCAAAAGTGAGAAAGATCTGGGGTGAGAAGGACCCGGGGGTGGTGACTGGAGTTACTTGACTTTCTGGAGATCAATTTGTTGTTATTTATAATGATTGTTGCATTTACATACTTTGCATTCCAATACCATGATTTGTTCCCTCACTAAACGAAAAATATTCTTTCTGTTGTGGTTATTGAATAACCATCACAGGTATCGAACGGGAGAACCTTTGAATCCCCGACACAAAACACTTAATAGATCAACAAGAAGAAATGATCCGCACGACGGGGTAGGCGCGGGAGTTGTGTTTAAGTGGATATGTTCATATGACTAGTTACTTTATGTTTAAAATGTATCGTCTGTTGTCAATATATAAGTACCTTGGGTTTTTGGGAGACTTGTAATATGCTAAGTTGAGTATTGTTGATTGTTTATGCACCAAACCATGAGTTGTACTTGCAAGTTGTAATTTATGTATGTTGCGAGTGAATTTGAAAGGACCTAGTAGCTTTGGTTGTAAAACTTATCTTGTTTTTCTTATGTTGAATGGTCATGTATGTATTGGGAGTAATGTGATGCAAGTTGATGTTCAAGGGAAGGGTTAATGAGTTTGAATGTTAAAAACAACCTTTCAAATGAGATCATGTACATGTTTGAATTTGTAGTAGATATGTGAAGAACTCATATTTTGAGAAAGCTTGTAATATGTTAAGTTAGGTGTTGAGTTTGGTTGTGCAACAAACCATGTGTCATGGGTGCTAGTTACATGTTATGTATTTTGGGAAGAAACTTGGAGTAGTAAGTAACTTGGTTGTCAATTGAACTTAGTTTTCTTTTGGTTAAGAAGTTATGCGAGTATTGGGTTAAAATGTGGATTTTGGTGTAAGTTCATGATCTTAAGGAATAATTTGTGTGTTTTGATTGTCAATCCATGCTTGGAGATGTGTTAAGGTTTAGGAACATTTGGAAATGCTTGGAGAATAATATTTGATGTTTCCCCAAAGTTTAGGGAAGTTTGGAAATGTTTTAAACTGATTAAAGAGAGTTTCAGCAGTAAGAAAACTCATCTGCAGAATCTGAATCGATCCGGGTCATGTGCAGATCGATTCGGGGTATCTGGAGTAGCAGAAAATAACAATATGCTAAAACCGGATCAATCTGGTTTGGGGGCGGATCGATCTGCTGGTTTGGTTTCAGCCTGACGGCTTTTACGGAAACAAGTATAACTCTCTCTAGAAAATTCAGATTCGTACGCCATTTTTTTGCATTGGAATCAAGACTCAAAGACCTATCTTTTGATATAAAATTTGCTATACTTTATTAATGACCATTTTGCCCTTGGGGCTGTTTTGTCATTATAAACTTGTTTTATAAGGTTTAAATCATGGTTTTCTTAGTGGTTTAAGGGTAAATTGTTGTGTGGGCTTTGTTACATGTGTCTTAATTCGCGTGAGGTGGGTTGGAGTGTGACAGAAGCTCTACATAAAAGGAGGCTGCATGCCATTTTTTGCGTTGGAATCGAGACTCAAAGACCTATCTTTTGATATAAAATTTGCTATACTTTATTAATGACCATTTTACCCTTGGGGCTGTTTTGTCATTATAAACTTGTTTTATGAGGTTTAAATCATGGTTTTCTTATTGGTTTGAGGGTAAATTGTTGTGTGGGCTTTGTTACATGTGTCCTAATTCGCTTGAGGTGGGTTGGAGTGTGATAGAAGCTCTACATAAAAGGAGGCTATTGTCAGCAAAGAACAAGTGAGTAACCTCTAGATAACCTCTCCCTACCCTAGCCCCATGAATATCCTGAGATAGGCTTGCCCTATGAAGCAACGATGAAAGAGCTTCTGCACACAAGATAAAAAGTAAGGAGACAACGAGTCCCCCTGGCGCAAACCCCTAGAGGGGTTTATAACAGGGGTGGCCGAGCTATTGACCATAACCGAGTAAGTAAAAGAGCGCACACAAGCCATAATTAAATTTACCCACTTCAGAGCAAAGCCCATCTTGAGCTGTAGAGCCTCAAGGAAAGACCACTCAACCTTATCATAGGCTTTGCTCATATTAAGCTTGATGGCCATCAACGACTCTTTTCCTTTAGTTCTAGATTTAAGGTGATGCAAAAGTTCAAAAGCCACCAGGGCTGTTGTCAGAAATTTGTCTACCAGGAATGAAAGCACTTTGGCTTTCTAAAATAATAGTGGGAAGAACCTTTTTAAGCCTATTTGTCACCACCTTTGAAATGATTTTGTAGACAACATTACATAGGCTTATATAGAAATTTTCTTCGAATCCTTAACTTTGGGAACTAAGACCACTTGGGTACTATTCAAATCAATTGGAAAAGAGCCAGAAGAGAAAAAGGAATAAACAAGGTTGATTAGATCATGACCCATAATATGCTAGTGTTTTTAATAAAATAAAGCAGACATACGATCAGGGCTAGGTGCTTTGGTTGGATGCATTTGGAACGACCCTCCAAATCCGTAACTGGGGCCAAAAGGGTCTCATTAGTAGCGTCAGAGATGCGTATAGAATCAGACCTCAGAACCTCAGATAAGTTTGATGGGACCGAAGTCGAAAAAAGGTTGTGGAAATACTTTCAGTCCATGAAACCAATTTTGTTTGGCTCAGATTGCCAAAAACCATCATCATCCTCAAGCCCCAGAATAAGGTTTACCTTTCTTCGTTGATACGTCTTTTTTATGAAAAAAAGAAGTGTTTCAATCCCCATATTCAAGCCAGCTTATCTGAGATTGTTGTTTCCACAACATCTCTTCCCAATCAAGCAAAATATTGATCTCTCTAGATAGACCCTTTGCAACCTCTAGTCTTTCCGCTGCAGCCGGTTGCATTTTAAGACGCACCAACACCTCTTGTTTACACCATAACCTCTTTTGAATATGTCCAAAAGTGGAATTGTTCCATTGTATTAGCTTCTCTCCACATGACATTATTTTATGAGCAATAAGCATCATTGTTCCCCCTTTGGTCCAGGCTTGAGCCACCACTTCTCTACATTGCTCGTGTGTAAGCTACATCTCCTCGCATCTGAAGACCTTGGTCTTCCGATTTTGCTTAACAGTTTCATTCTATGGGCTTAACACAATATGAGCATGATCTGAAATTGGAGCAGCAAGGTGTAACGTTATGGCTGAAGGAAACATAGAGATCTAACTCTCTGTTGCAACAAAATGATCAAGCCTTTCTTGAATGAAGGTCCCATCTTGATGGTTATTTTGCCATGTGAAAATGTTGCCCCAGAAAGGAATATCTTGCAAATTACACCATTTCAAACATTCTCTAAAAGCATTAACATGAGCCACATTGATGTTCCTTTCCTCATCTTTTTCCCACGAGTAAAGGACTTCATTAAAATCTCCCCTAACCAGCCAAGAAAGGGACATATCACTATGTAGCCATTTGATTAGGTTCCATGAGTATACGCGCTTAGAAGAGTCTGAGTGCCCATAAAAACCCGTGAACTGCCAAGTCCTACCTTGATTAGCATCCTCCACTGTAGCATCAATATAGTATTGAGAATAGCTATTAATCGCAAGGATTTCATCCTCATCCCAAGCCAAAGCCAAACCACCTCTTCTACCATCATGACCAACCGCCAAGCAATTTTTCAAACCCATACTTCTGCAAATAACTTCTATCCTGCGAGCACAAAGTTTTGTTTCTGTTAAGAAAACAAGTTTGGGCGCTCTTTCCTTCACTATATTGCGAAGGGGCACGAACTACCCAAGGGTTCCCAAGCCCTTGGTAGTTCCAACAAAGGGTTTTCATGATGATAGGCAGTGCTGCCTAGCAGTCACCGCCTCTAGGACATCAAAACATGGATCAGAGTTTGTATCATCTTTCACCCTCTTTATAGAATCATCCTTTCCAACAGCAATGTGCTCTGGTAAACAACGTTTGAATTTTCTCCCGAATCCATATCCATTGGGGCATTAGTTATTGACACACCTTGCGAACGAGCAATTCTCTTCCATTTAGGCTTTCTTCCATCAAAAGTCTCGGATGCTTCAACAGACGTTTTGAGTGGGCTGATGACTTCTTTAGCTTCAATATTCTTCCCCTTTGTAGTGTCTCCAGTTCGTTCCTTTTCCACATGCTCTGTCAAGCAAAGGGCCATTTGGGTATTGCCAATAGGTGTTATACCACGTTCTGAAGTTTTTGGATGCTCATTCGAGAGAGTTAGCTTCCTAGAGTCACCTACTTCTCAGAGAGATTTCTCAGTACTACCCTGTACACCAGCAACATTGCCTCCAACATCGTCAAGTAAGGCTTTTGAAAGAGGGGTCTTGGCCACATCAGGAACCCTATGTTCAGATCTCGAATTTTGAACGGTTATTGCCTTTAGCCACACCCCATATTGTGATGTTGAGGGGTTGTGCCTCAAGTCAACATGATTTGGTTCAATACAGTCCCTCTCAGTGTGACCAATAGTTCCACAGATGAAGCAAAAATTAGGTAGTCTTTCATATCAAAAATTAGCCCATAAACTTTTTCCATACACATTGATCATTGAGCCACGTTTAAGAGGTTTTGTGAAATCCATACAGACCCTCACTCGTAGATTTGTTCCCCATCCAATACCTGTCTCGTCCACATTCACCATTAAAACCTCACCAATCCGTTGCCCTAGTTTGATGCCCACTTCCTTTGTCATACTACCCAGTGGTAAGTCGTGAATCTCCACCTAGAGAGTTGTAGTGGTGAAAACCATGCTGTTTATAGGACAGTTGATATCGAGCACTTGAAGGCATAGCAAATTGTTGTCAAATGTCCATGGCTCCGTGTTCAAAACCCTAGCCTTGTCCCGTGAATCTTTAAACTCAAACAGAAAACTATTAATACCCACCTCAATGAAAAAACACCCTTTACCTTTCCATAATGAGGCAAATGTCTTTTTCATTGCATCAACACTAAACTTCCTATTCGTATAGAGCTTACCGACCAGACAAAGATCTTTTTTTGCCCCAACTCGTGCGAAAGAGTCATCATCAAAACGCACCTCTTCGTGCTCACCCTCTGTTAAGGTTAAACCCTCTAGCAAAATGTTGATTTCCTCAGCCATTAAAATTCAGAGCGAAAGATGAAACAAGTTGAGAACGGGAAGAGCAAAAAAAACATAGAAACAGAACGAAGGGGAAACCCAGAGGAGAGAAACAGGGGAAAGGGGACCAGAAACTCCTAGATGATTAGACGATCAATAGGAGACAGGGACTTAGAAGGACCGACTGCCCAGACGAAACCCTAGGTTTTGAGGGACCACTAGCAATAGAAGGAGTAGATTTTCTTTTTCTTAATTTTCAGTGTCATATCGAATAAAAAGTGTGGAAGTTTCAATTATACAATAATAGGTGTACTTAAAAAGTGCATAGTTAAAAAGGTCATCAATTAATCTTTTTTCCTTAGTTAGAGAGAGAAGCTCTCCATTCTCTCTACCTTTCTTCATATTCTCTGACTTTCTTCTTCTTCTCAGTAATGCCTTTGGACTCTCTCGTGGTCGTTGACCATGGGAGAGCCTGATTTCACTCCTCTCTTTGTTCTCTCTGTCTCTCATTAGGAGAATTTGTCTTCCCTTTGGGGAGTTTTATCCCCTTTTGTGGGGGGTTTGTTTGTATTTGTTTCTTAGTTTCTTTAGATTTTTGGGCAGGATCCTTGGATTTCATTGTTACTATGCCTAGATCCAGTGTCCTTCCGTCTAGATCTAACATTTTTTCGTCAGAACTGGTGCTTTGCTGGGCTCTTGGTGTAGTCGTGATACTCTTGGGGTGATCCTTGTCGGTTGGTAACTTCTCCTCAGTCCCAGCTTTTAACGGTGCCATAGTCCGAGATATCTTTGAAAATGGGAGATATAGTGCAGCTTCAAATGTTTTTCAGTGTTTTTTGTTTTGTGTTTATGTTTTTTTTTTCTCTGCGTGCTGATGTTCATTGTCTCATGTATTTTTCTTTTTCTGATGCCTGTACTGGTTCCACTTAGGATCTGCTTTGTTCTGATGCAATGAAATGCTATTTGTGATTAAAAAAAGTGTGTAGTTAAAATCTCATAGAAGACTTTTACCAAAATAGATAGAATAAAGAACTGTTAATTTGGGTAGGATGGAGCATGTTTCTACAGTTTTACCTATAGATATATAACCAAAAAAAAAAATCGAAGGTTATACAGAAGTTTATATTTCCATAACTGAGGAACTTAAGGGCCTATTTGGGAATGATGGAAACAGGTTCAAGTTCAAATTCAAACTAAGTCCCACTTCTTTTGGCGTTAAGTCGGTTTGATAAATAACCATTTCTTGATTTGTTTTTAAGGGCACACTCCTATATATGTACTAAAAACGCATCTATACTAATACATAACTATTTTGAACTGGTTCTTCTTTGAACCAGTGAACAAGTTACTATGTTATAGAAACAGGCAGTCAGATAAATTTGATGCATGAATTATGATATGACCAAAAACCATCCAGCAAATCACTCGTGGACACTTGGCATATCGTTCCCAACCAGAACCAAGCCTCATCTCTTGGGCTAGATAGCTAAAGCTAGGCCCATATGGCTTAGTTCGGCCAGACCCAAGACTCTTCCAAATTTGCTCAAGTGTTCACACGGGCCAAGCCCAGCTAGCACGGGCCCAACCAACTCGGTCCCTGCAAGATAACCTACCTGCAGAGGCTCCTAATCCATCTTGGAGTTTCTAAGACGAGTCCCATTATGACTCTAAGAATGATCTCCTAATTGGGTAAAGAATATTAGTGATAAGGTAAGAAGATATCTACAAGATATTCCCTAAACCTATCATAACTCTACCACATACAGGTATAAATACATCAACCAAGTAGGCTTATATACTCTCTTGAATACCTAATATTAACTTCCTCCTTCATAAACTAACTTGATCGTCTGAGGAGGCTTAGGGTACACACCCTTCGCATTTTCTTTGCAGGTGATCGAGGGACATCAACCAATCATCGCTCGGTACAGATTTTGACTACATCAACTTACACAAAAAACATTATTTTACGAAAGAAGAAAAAAAAAAAAAGAAAAATAAAAAAGCATGCCTGGAAAACATAGTTCATCTAAGCTTATTTGTAATCAGATTGAGAAAGTTTTAGATGGAGATCAACATCTACATCCCCATCATGAGGTGACTTTCCAGAAAATTCACTAACTGATCCCCTGAAGCCAATTCCACCAACATCCAATGGTCCTCCAACGTAAACCAGAGATGAAGAATTACGAGAATGAACTGGTGTTAATAGTGGATGTGATGTGTAAGACTTAGCAGCTGGTATATCAAATCGAGCGGCTGTGGCAGCATTAGCCCCCGTGGACTGTCCAGATCGATACACAAAATGTGACGATGATGATCTGAATGAGTGGGAGTTTATAATTGGTGCTGCAGCAATATTGAGGTGTTGATGGTTGTGAGATTGGGCACGCTTTGCTCTTTGACGCTCTCTCTTATGTGCATTTTGGTGGCCTCCTAAAGCTTGTGAGTTTGCAAAGAGTCTACCGCAATATTGGCATTGGAATTTCCTATTTTCTGGAAGTAGTAATTTACTACCGACACTCAACTCAAAACCAAATAGCTTGAATGATGATAGTGGCTTCTCATGAGTTAATGGCCTGTCTTGAGATGCATCTTTAGACAATAGTTTGGCTGGAACTGAGCTCTCTGCCATGTTTTGTGTTTGTGTGTAAGAGAAAGAAAGAGATTGGTAACTTGTGAAACTACATGCGTACTACTACTTTATAGGGACTAATTTGTTTGATTATAGCAATTCACTATATTTTCTTCCAATCTACTATTTCATCACATGATTGTCCAAAGTGATGTCCTGAAAAGGAGTATTCAGACATAGGAGATTTCTATGATAGGATCACGCTGTTTTGTCGTATCATACGACCGAAATCTGGTACAATATTTTGAGATCTAAACAAATTAAATGATTTTATATAGAAACCTTGTACCCAGGTCCCAAAACATTGCTCTGAGATGATTTTTATAGTTATTTTGTTTAGGTCTCCAAATATTATACCATGCAATCTATTTTGATTGCATGATACAACCTATTCATATCATAGAATTTTCCTTAAGTACTCACATAGATTATAGACCAGTCATATATTTGGATTAATACCATATATAGATCTGTGTGTATTAGTGTATATATATAGAGCTGTACCCAAGTATATTCACTGTTAAAATATGCGAGGCATGCGACCGGTAGTAAGATAAATTCATTGATTTTTGAAAGGGTACATGTGGTAGAGAGGTACCACGAGGAAAAACATATCACTCTTGGGATTCGGTGAGGTGCTCTGCGAGAGAAATTATACATAAGACCATAAACATGAGCTACTAATGGTAAAAGATGATAGGGCGAGAAATAGGGAGGACTTCCAGATTAATAGGTACGTCATAAAGGTTGTCCGTCTTTGCTCTCATAGTTCTCATATCAAGGGTGGATCACTTAAAAAACTGTAGAATTGTTTGTAGATTTGGTATAAAATATTACATGTAAATCTAGAATTTTTAAAAGTTCACCGTGTTTAAAATCTATAAAATATTACATACAAATCTAGAATTTTCGGGGTGGGGGTGGGGCTGTGTGAATTTTAGGAGGATCCATTTCTAAAATTTATAAAATATTACGAGCACGTTTGGGTTAGCTGAAATATTAAGTAATAAAATATTAAGTGCTGGAATTTTAAGCAATGAAATATTAAGTTGTTAGCTATTTGGGTTAGCTGAAATATTCATTACTTAAAAAACAAGAGCATTTGGTAAACAAGCTTAAAAAAAAAATGATTGTTTCTATAAAATGACAACAAAAAAAAAAAAACAATATGTTAATATTATTCAACTCATGTTTTCAAGCATTTTTGTCTTTTAACAACTTAAAAGTGAAATTAACTGATTATTTGAAAATTAATGTACTTTTTTCAGCTCGTTTTCAGCTTAATGTTTTTAGCTAGTTTGTTTAAGTGTTGAAATCTTAATCTAACTCAAATATTTTCATTTTACAAAATTATCACTTTTTTTTTCTTAAAATCCGTAATTCATCACTTAATTTGTATTTTTCAGCTTAATCAAACGAATTCCGCATGTAGTCTTGTAATTTTCAAAAAAATTGAATCCACCCTAGCACTTATGTGCCTCCCTGCCCATGGTTCTCATAAAGGTGTCACTCATGGTCCTTGGCATGTCAATCTAAATTACAAATATATGCCTCTAGGAAAACCTTCTTCATGCCAATTTAGTTTGATAAGTAAATATTAAATGCAACGGAGATACTTTGTTATATACGACAAGGATCAAGTGCAGATTCAAAGAGACGGACTACTTTAACGATAAAAATTTTATTGCTAAAAGAAATTCATCCCTTCAAATCTGCTTAAGATCCAAACTATTGTTATATATATATATATACAAAGATTCTCTAAGGATGGCGCCCTCTCTTTATTAAAGAGAGGGCCACTGTTTTAACTGTCGGATCATGTTTAAAAACTGTGAAATGACAAAATTGCCATTAATGAAAACACGATCCGACGGCCAAAATAGATGCCCTCTCTTTAAAGAAAAATGGACGCCCTCTTTAGGGCCTGACTGTATATATATATATATATATAACATATTACAGTAATACATTTGAAAGTTGAGCTTACGTGAAAATTTCTTCCTAATTCGACCTATAGTAGTTTGGTGGCGTGGGTCGGTCCCAAGTCATTCAAACACACGTTACACACCCGTCCAAACTCTTCAATTTGGAAGGTCCTCTTCGCGCTTATCCATTCAGGAGGAAAAAGAAAATTGTGTATTGGTGGATGAAGACTGACGTGGGTCTATGCTCTATACTCTATAGAGATTGGTTGACTCATGACTGCGCCATGTGCGTGTGTATATATAGCAGTAATAGCACTAATATATCTAAATCTTGAATATACGGTGAGAATGTACGGATAGGCTATTAGTAAGCTTTAAATACAGGACTATGGTTGAAAATCAAACCCACGTTGATCAAGAGATTCCATTTGTTGTGACATCCGCCTAATTTTTTTTTATATAACTTCCTTTTTTTAGCATGCACTATATAGGTACTTATTTTCTTAGAGAAGACTAGTGTGTCCTCTTATTTGTTGGTTTTTTTTTTTTCTTTGCATGGTTCTCTTTGTCTGTTTTGTTTTCCAGACTACCAATTAACGAAAAATATAAGCCCACTCTTTAAAAAAATATATATTTTACTAGTCCAGACAAAAAATTGGATCATTTAAATCCACTCTTGACAAAAAGGTTTACTCTTATTTTTACCCATAAAAATTGGTGGATGAGCAATGGCGCTAATTCCCTCACTAATTTGCTTGCAAATTCCAATTAATTATAATTTCGTGTATATGTATTTTATTCCGTTCCGTGTGTCCTTACCAGTGCTTTGCATCTGATGCTTATATGGCAGAGTATCTCAGAGACAAAAGGAGGACCTGGTAATTTTAAGTTACACATTTGTCTGCATAAAAATGTGTGCGCAAAATTTAAGTGAGTAAATTTGTTTTGGGATTTTATCTTCTATTTTGGCAGACAGGGATAAATCCCTCCACTTGTCGTTCATGACTTGGATTTTACCCTTTTTTTTTTTCAGACTGAGTTACCAACTATGTTTTATCGGAGTAGGACAAAGGGTATACCCCATGTAAGCACACCCACCCCACAATACAAACCAGGTAAGTCTGGAAGGCAAATGAATGTTATGATTTAAACCCACGTCAAACTCTAGATATGTGCATTTCGTCTACGCACTTGAAATTTGTCGATCCAGCTCACTGACTTCGACCTTTACTTTTGGCCTTTGAAGATTTCAAAACCTAGACATTATTTAAAAAAATCAAGAGTTTTGACCAATTCGGTTAAGGAGATAGATTGATTTTGGGTAAGGCTATAGTCAACAGTTTTTCATATGAAAAAGTAACCTTTAGCCATTAAATAAGCCATTAGTTATAAATGAATCTCGAGATCCTCCAAAATTCAATAATTATTTTTTCATCCAAGAGTCATAATCTGTTTTTTCACCAAAGAAGCTTTTTATATTGAGTAGTGCTACATACACACACTTTTTGACACACAGCTTTAAATGCATGTATCCTGTATTATGTAAGTGGTGCATAGAAAAGTGTGAAAATTCAAATAGCACAAAGTACATGTGTTTAAAGCATAGTGTGTCAAAAAGTGTGTACCAAATATTTCCTTTTTATATTTTAGAATAATACTTGGGGCACCAAAGGACACAAAGAACTTCTACAAAATAAGTGGAAAGTATATGTGGTACACTGGAACCCTCCATCAATTAACCATTATTTTCATTAATTGCTGGCAGGTCTCAGTGTACCACATAGATTTTCCACTCATTTTGTAGAAGTTTTTTGTGTCCTTCGGTGCTCCAAGCATTATTGTATATTTTATCTTCATCTTCACTGTTATTGTGAAGACTTTGGTTTCAGCGTGGAGCGACACGTGTTAGTACCATGTTAGCTTCCTATTGATGAGATAGACGGTGTCGGCCACTGACATATGTGTCAGAGCAAGCGTAAAAACCCCTCGTGCAAAGGTTGGATGATGACAGATATGTGTGGGCACAAACTCGATTGACATCTGCTTTATAAAAATAAAATAAAATAAAATAAAAAGAGTACTATTAGACTTACACAGAAAATTACATATTTTTTTTATACACAGTTTTAAATGTATGTACTATATATTACGTAAGAAAGGCACAAAAAAAATGTAAAATTTTAAAATAACACAAATACAAGTATTTAAAACTGTGTGTAAAAAAAATATGTGATTCACAGTTTAAGTCAAGCATTTTCCAAATAAAAAATACAATAACACTGAAAGTTCATGGAGGATGTGTATCTAAAGTGGTCTTACTTTCTAATTCGAAGTTCATCTCTGTAGCTGATGAAAGTATTTTTGTCAGGTCCATCGTTATTTAATCTGCTGGGCATTGAGTAGAAAGTTTCAGGAACTTATAGGTAAAAGGCCCATAGATATGTAGGACCCAGTTTCTAATTATCTTACTTCTTAGATAGTTTTATAAATGGTAAATTACACTGACCTCCCCTGAGGTATTTGATAATTATAGAGACCTCCCTTGTGTTTTCAAAAATTATACTCACGTTCCTTTTATTTTAAAAATGACAGTTATACTTTTAGACAAATTATCAAAAAAAAATTATCTACTACCTTTTAAAAAAAATATATATATATATATTAACAATTATAAAAAAAATAATTTAAATCATCGACAAAATTTCAGTATATACAAAATCAAGCTTTTACTAAATTTTTTTAAAAAAAAAAACCTAAAAAACATCAACAATTTTTTTTAAAGAATGAATAGTTTAATTGTATTTTAGTGTGCTTTATATTTTTAAAATTGTGAACTTGCTCCCAATATTATGAATGAGCTACTCCAATGAAACTTAATTAGTACAGGCCTTGCACGGGCATTGCTCGTGTGTGTGTGTGTGTGTGTGTGTGTGTATGTGTGTGTGTATATATATTAAAGACTCCACTGAGCATGTTTTTTTTTAAAAAAAAATAAAGCAGACAAAAATGCAATATAACTATTCATTTTTTTTTAAATTGCTGATATTTTTTTTTTTCATTATTGTTATTATTCTTTTCATTTAAAGTGGTAGTAAATAATTTTGTTGATATTTTTTTATGTTTTTAAATTATTATTGATATTTATAAATAAAAGAGTAATGCTATGCTTCCCAAATTTCTTCCCAAAAAGTGTTTCCCAACACATGTGGTAGTGGACCCAGTTGATTTTGATTAGTTGTGATATTAAAGTGGTTCAACTATGGTTCCACTTCAACATCATTTGGGATGAAAATTTGGGAAGCATAGTATTACTCGAAATAAATATTCTAGTATTCTTCATCTACTACTTAGACAAAAAAGTTAAATGGCTTAAATTAAAAAAACTAAAACTGGAAACTATTATAAGTTAGGCTAAAAATTAAAAAACCTAAATTTGAAATTTTTATAAAAAAAAAAAAATTTGCAGCTGCAAATTTTTATAAAGTGAGGGCTAAATACTGTAAATCTACATATGTAAAATTTACTAATGTATATATAATTTTATCTAATGCGCGAGCACACACACATTCACACAAATACACACACACATGTACATATATATAATAAGACAAGGGGTAAATTGATAATCTTATACTAAAAAAGTAGGTAGAAGAGAGGTGACTATTAATTTTCAAACTAGAGCAAAGGTCTCTGTAATTGTCATATATCTCAAACGAGATAAGGTAATTTGCCCTTCATAAAAATCGAAATACTAGTGGTTTGACCCTATATATAGTATCGAAATTGCTATGTACATTGCTAATTCTGCTATGTACACCGCTCATCTTTACAAAAGTGAAAATTTTTAGAAAAAAAATGATTAAAATAAAAGAATTTGGGTGTACATAACAAATACACGGATGTACATAGCAATTCTCTATATTATTAGTGATTTTAAATGACCAGTGAAATTATTTGCAGGAAAAGTAGCAGTCGGAGGCGGTCTTAGCATTCTCAAACGGGGGAAATTATTCAATACGTACGTGACACCATATGGGCATTTTGACAGCAAGTGTATGGCTTAGATGAAATGGTTATATCACATCTATATTTTGACGTGGTGTGATCAACTCACTGAATAACTTCTCCTTAAACGGAGTCACAACTATCTATTTATACGATCGTAGATTATATTTTAGGTGCCTCTTTCTTTGACTAATCATATTTTTGCAAGAGTATTGCTATGCTTTTTAAATCTTTTAAAATAATTTATTATTGTTGAAGGTGATCGCATATTGTCATCTGTGTTTGAAGATTATTTAGAATACGAAATTTAAAAAGTATTAACATTACATTATAATTTATATCGTAGCAACAGTAGTTTTCATATCATTAATGGAAAGTTTATACAAACCTCAAAGAGAGGCTAAGCTAGTTTTCACCCCCACCATATATGGCTAACGGCATCACATCATCAGTCGTTGTTCGACACTTGTTCCCTCCATTATTCAACTTCATAACACCAACATAAATTATGGAGTGACCAAGTGACCCCCCACTAGCTAGCTAGGAAATTATTTGCTTTATATGCCTCTAAAATTTCCTGTTCAGTTGGAGGCAAGGAAAGTGGGAAAATTCTCATACAAAACCATTCCATTGTGACTAAAAATATTGGGCACACAATACATTTCATAATAGAGTTTTAAATGTGTTATATCTTATATTGTTTAAATTTTTACACTTTTTTTATGCACCACTTATACAGCACATAGTACATGCATTTAAAGTCTAATTGTGCAATGTATTATAAAATGTGTTATGTGCTAGCATTTTTGCTTTGTGACATGCACCATGTGATAGTTATTGTAGTTTCTTCATTATTGTGGACATAACATTCAAATAGTTGTGACACATGTCTAATGATCACATAAGATAATTTCTCCTAGCAATGTCTCACCTTTTCACAAAATGACAATTGAATAACATCATGCAATGGACCCAATAAACAATCACAAGTGGTGATCATACGCGTTTAGGGTGCCAATGCCACTCAGGAGTTGATGATGTCAAAATTTGGTACATCGTAAGAGAAAGAAGATAAGAGAAATTTGTATGTAGACCGACCTTGTTAACAAAAAGACCTACGTCCACAGGTGTGTCGGAGCACCTTCACTATACTGTAAAAATAGTTAGTGGGCTTTGGTGAACCAACAGTAGACTGGAACTACCAGAGGCCAGCCGGGCAGAGTGATTCGAGCTGCAATATGTGTGTGCTGTCGACTAAAAAAGTCCTCCCTAAAGGAGGTGAATGGTACCTTTTATAGATACAAGAGACCTACTCGTACAAGTAAACTAATACATATTAAGTGACGTAATCTGGTTAGGTTTGATTGACGTGAATCATGCGATCTTCCTAATTGGATTATGAAACTTTCTACACATCCAAGTAGTCTTCTAGCTGGCGTGGGAAACCGTTTGGGACATTCTGGATCACGTCCGAGGGCTGGGTAGTGTCGTATCCATGACAGGCTAAGCTCGCGTTGCACTCCCGACATGTTTGTCGGGCCTTGTGACATTTGGTCTACTGTTCGGGATAATGCTGGAGATGACACAACCAGTCCCTAGGCAAACCAGACTCTCCTTAGAGTGGTGGATGAACTTTGCTTTTATTGAACATCTTTGTACGTATCAGCTGTCCCCTATTTCCAAGGCTAAAGTGATGCTTCATCAGATGAGGGTTGGAAATCTATATGGTTCAGGTAAACTGCCCGGGACGTAGCTCGTGGAACTGCTCGAGGCCGGACCAGTCATCTTGGTAAATCGGGGCTTGCACAGATTGGATACCTCGGGAGCTCAGGGTCGGTACCTGTCATGTGTCAAGGAGCGGTTGGTCTAGTCAGGATCCAATCAAACTGGTAGAAAGGTAACCAGACCGTCACAATCGTACCGGCCTGTCAAATCGTGTAATTTAATGCACACGCCTTTCAAGGAGGCGCTTGGGTTGCCCGAGGTGCCAACTGTCGGTCCCTTGGCAGGACGCTTTTAGGGCCGTTAGATCTGAATGCATCTGGACAGTTCGTGTTACCTATATAACGGACAGTTGTGCAATTCCTCATTCCTTCTGCTGTCCAAAGAGAGAAAATACCGAGCAGTCTTCTGCATCCCGAGCTCTTCCTTTGCTTACTGTAAGTCTTTTTTTGCTCGATCTTCTGTCTTTATTCATTATTTTCATTTCCTTCTTCCTCTTTTTTCTATTTCTGAGCAACTCTGGTGAGTAGGAGTCTAGTAGGTTTTTTTGTGAGGGAGTGAGACTTCTATTTCCTGAGATTTTGTTTTTTCCTTAGGTCGGGGGACTCTCTTGGCTTGGTAGAGTGGTACAACCGACTGGTGAGCCAGAATTCTTCCTTTTCTGAGTGTTCTTAACTGCTCAGACCTTACACGTCCTACCATTTAGGCTTTTGAGTCTTCCACAACTTTACCTTAGTTTAGGGGTTTAGGACCCCTACCTAGGTCACCAGTTACTTCCCCGACCTATCATAGAGGCTTTAAACATGTGCCATGATAATGTCACCTCATCCTCCGGTCGAAGGATGAGTATTTGAGATCTGGGAATCCGAGCGTTAACGACCCCCCATCACTGACCCCGTTCGACCACCATAGTGAGGGTAGTATTCTCGAGCGTGTGGCCAGCGGGGACGAGGGCCAAGGGCAGCCCGGAGCTTCTGAGCCGAGCAAATCAGGTAGTGATGCATTAGTGTCAAATAGGCCCGAGGTTGCCTTTTCCTACGATTGGATTCCCAGTAGTCTGCTCATGTCTGATCTGAGTAGACTTATGGAGAAGTATGACATTCCCAGGGGGGTTTCTCTGACTGTGCCACATGGCAGGGCTTACCTATACCAGTTGGGGTTTGTCACCCTTTATGAGGACGCCTTTTATCTCGAGCCTCTGTCTTCCCCTTCACTCTCTTGCCCGGGACCTATTGATGTACCTCGGTATTACTCCCGGGTAGCTCGCCCCTAATGGCTGGAGATTCCTGATGGGGGCCATTCACCTCTGGCCCCAAGTTTTTGGTATGAACTTACCGTTCAAGAGTTATTGTGGACCTACTGACCGTTCCCGTTGCATGGGAAGGTCGATTTCTTCTCCCTGAGCGCTCGACAAGGGAGAAAGATAATAGATAAGTGCCCGAGCAACAACAAGGGATGGAAGAAGAAATTCTTCCAAGTGTCCACCCTCGGGCTCAGCGATGATGCTCTGGGAATTCAACTAAGATCTACCTGGGCGAGAGTGTTGAGGGGTAACCTCCGGAGTCTGTTGTTTATCTTCCACTTTATTTTCTTGCTGCCTAGATGCTGACTACCTCCCGTGTTGTTTTAAAGCCGGATCTCTGGGATCAAATAAGGGCATTGGCCTAGGAGCCTGTCAACATCATCGATGTGCTGACCCGGATGGGAGCCCGGAAGGTTACATACCAGCCCCTACGAAGTCTTTTCCGCCCCATTTTTTCCACCTATCATTCCCGATGAGTTCCTATTTCTCAAATCTTTTCTACTGCCTCCTTATCCTTTCTAACAGTTTGCTGATTCATTTATTTTTCTGATTCTGCAGAGATGGCTCCCAAGAGAAATCTTGATGCCTTGAAGGAGAAGGAGGCCACTACAGTCGCTCGGGCAGGTCAGAAGAGAAGAAGGACTGACTTGGCTGCCAATCCACAACTCTAGTGGCTGATCCGCGGGCCGATAGAGGTACCGATTGAGACGGAGGGTTAAGGTGGTGTTAACTACCGAAAGCCCCCCGGGGAATTTTCTGCTCGGGGTTCCATAAGTGGAGTTTGAGGAGGAGAGACATAGGAGGATACGAGCGGCCCTCCTTCCGAGTCAATATGAGAGTTATAAGGGGATGGCCCCTTTTGAACTGGTCGGGTGGCTTTACAGCCTCTCCAATCTGGTAAGTGATTTACCATTTCCTTTTCTACTTTTTTTTGTTTCCTTTTCGACGATTGACTGACTTTTGTTTCATTGTTAAAGCCTACTGTCTAGCAGTCGGGGTTGGAACCTCTCTGCCCAGTTTGGCCGAGAAGACGACTGCTGCTAAGGCCGCTCTTTTGAAGGAGAGAGCGGTGCGGGAGGCCAAGGAATTAGCCCTGGCCGTGGAGAAGAAAAAGGTGAAGGGGTTGACCCTGAGCTTGGGAGCAGGTCAGGCAGAGCTTGAGACCGTCTTGGTGAGCCTGGCGATTGATGAGGCCGAAAAAAAGGCTTTGGCGAATGTTGCGGACATTCGAGATGAGGCTGCGGAGGCCGAGGAGGTAGTGAACGAAGGATTCGATGTTGGTTTCTTTCATGGCTATGTAGACCTGAAGAGGAGGGTGGTTGTGGACCATCCCGAGTGTGATCTCGCGGCTTACTCGGGGGTGAGTTTTTATTTCTGGGACATGGGGTTCACCGCTGCTGAGGAAGAGACACTTGTTAAAGAGGTGGCTCTTGACGGGGAGGTTGAGAATACCGTGGATGAGATAGTCGTCGTGGATGATCCTCAGTAACGAGCCTGCCCGACTACTTCTGGACCACTTCACCCTATTGTTCCTGGCCTGTCGCTTGCCCTGTATATTTGAATTTTCTCTTTTTTGTTTTGTTTTGTTTTGTTTTGTTTTGTGTGGTGGCTGCTATAATTGTCCCCCCCAGGCAATGTACTTTTTCCAAACTAGTAATGAAAAGGCCCCTTGAGGTCACTTTTTAACATACTGTGAATGTTTGTACTTGTATTTTTTGCCAGTTTGTGTTTGTAATTGCTTGTGCCCGACCGGTTGTCCAACTTCATTATGACCTTACCTTAGTAGAAGGTTCTAAAATTGTGACTAGTGGGGATCACTCTGTCTTATAGGGACCTACAAAGGCTTTTAAATTTTCTGAACCGTTGATGACTAGGAGATACGAAGTCGGTAGGTCTCGATCGGGGTACTGTAGGAGCTTTAAGTCCTGTAAGTACCCACTTGGTCCAATACTCAGGGGGTTTATTGATGTTGTCAAAATCAAGTTCTTATTTAACCCTATTAAAAACGTAGTATGTTTGAAGTAGGGTGTCGAGTCCACATGGATTGATACAAGAACAATGTTTGGGAAGTTTAGTAACTAATTAAAATGCTCAAAAGAAAGAAATAAGAAAAGATGATGAAAATGAGTAAAAATGACTTTGCGTCTTGCGGTTTTTTGTTTGATTTTTGAAGGAGAAAAGGATAAATAAATACTAATCTAAAAAGCAATAGGTTGGGATCATTCCCCCTATCTTGGGTCACAACAAGATTAAATGGACTAGTGTTTCAAGCACATTCTAAGGTAACATTTCATTGTGGCATATTATCAAACACAAGGAGTGCATCTATGTGAAGAGGAAAGAAGCTTAGAGATTTTCATAGAAACGGATTTGAAGCTAACGTTTGACTATCAAGGATGCATGGCATACAAGATGAAGCCTCTATGACTTCTAATCCGAATGATTTGTCCACCCTACACTAACTAATCTACTTGGTGGACAAATCACCTATGAAGCCTTCAAAAGATAGTATTTAAAACCCAAGTGTTTGAATAATCAAAGATGCTTGACATCAAAGATGAAGACCCCAAGTTATAAATCCCACACACAACATTTATCAAACACATGGAGTGCAAAACACAAGGTTACATAATATTCCATATGAAATACATAGGGTAGGATTCAAAGTCTAAGTTATGACAATAAAAAAATGCAATACAAAGAAGATGAAGCTCCTAGTTTTGAATCCTACAGAAATGAACCCTAGAAATACTACAACATTAAATCCAAGAGCTCATGATCCACAACCTAAGTAAATCTAACTAATAATAGAAAGAATAGCAATATCATCAAAAAAGAAGAGATAAAAAATATATCTAGCCATTAAAACTTCAATCCAAGCTTCAAATTTATACAAATGAAGAATAAATAGAAGGCAACCCAAGTGGGTTCCTAAAAAATGAGAGAAGAAGAAGATTGTTGGGAGAAAACACCAAAAGATAATAATTCTCTACAAAAACCCTATCTCTTTCTATTTATACAAAAAACACAAAAATGAAAAACTTGTAAATAAAAAGGGAAAAAACTGCAGCTGCCGATCGATCCCTTCTTTGGGGCGGACCGATCCGCCTTTTATCTGGGCAGTTGATATCTCTTTGAAAAGTCGTGGATCGATCCCTTCATTAGGGCGGATCGATTCATCTTGGGATTTTTCTGGCAGAATGTTCCTTCGGAATCGCGGATCGATCCGCATCTTTTGAAACTGATACCAAGATCCTCAAGAACCCACGGATCGATCCACTCATAGGGCTGGATTGATCCGCCTTTGCTGAAATTCTTTCCTTTCCCTTTTTATGATAAAAGAACCAAACGGAGTTGGTTCTCACTTTGAACAAGTCCCCAAACACTATAAGAAAGAGATTTTTATTAGCAATAAGTGAACAACAACAAGAACAACAAAAGTACAATTTATCCATTAAATCTCCCAATATAAGTGATAATTTGTGTCCAATAAGGGTAAAATCATGAAGTTAAGAATGCAATATTGGCCACGAATCACAATCCCCAACTAGCATGTTGCTAGTCTCTTAGCAACAAAGCTAAATACCAAGAGATTTAAGAATAACCTTGCGCAACAATTTATTTAAAATGAAAGATAAATCATTTTCATGGGGAACACGATTGCATTGAGCATATGCAACAAGCCGTTAAACCTCTAGGTTACCCGTAGAGGCAGAGTGTTGTCTCCAAAGGGTTCTTGGAATGATACCCACAAATATTTTGTTTCCTCATGATAGTTGCCCACTATCTAACACCGATACTCAACATAGTCCCAAGAATTTTTAAAAGATTTTAGCACATGACACGCAAATCCAAAAAGTTCTCAAACTATCAAGATTATTAGATAAACTTCATTAAGATCAATCTTGGATGCGTGTGTGGTGTGAAGTGCAGAACTACAACTATCAAGAAGATGGCAATGCTTTCATAATCCGAATTTCGTTCAAAACACGCTTCAACTCAATTCTCACCGGTATTACACTCTAAAAATGAATCACTTGAAATGGGTAATACACTCGGGGCATGCGGGAAAACAGAGTAATGGAAATGGATATCAAAGCCACGCATATGCCAATGATGAAAAACGTAAGCGTGAAAAATGAGTAAAAATTAATCTCATAAAAGATATTATTCATTAGAGGATGTGGAATAACTCTGACTACTTGTCACATCTGTTTCAAACTTCGAATCACACAACTTGAGGATCAACTAGGACCTTGATGGAGTTGTAAAGTGGGAAAAAAGTTATGAGGTGAAGGATAAGGGGAAATGAAGTGAGATGTTTGGGTACAAACTCGGGATTTATTGGAATGTATGGATACAAAAACCAGAAGAGATGAATCATTCACAAATATTTTTTTTGAAGCTCAAAAAGAGAAGTACAATTGACTATGAAGCTTTTTTTTTTCTTTTTTTTTTTTAATTCTTTTACTTTACATATATTTTTTTTAGCTTCTTTTCTTTTCTTTTTCTTTGTACTCTCACAACCACACGATTCATACAAAGACATCCCAAAAATGTAATTCAAACGTGGATATAGAAGGTGTATGGTTAAGTGAAGGAAGAGTATGTGTGGTTGAGGCTAGAAATGGTAAAAGGAATGACCTAAAATCATTTTCTCGAATAATGTGATTCTTAGTTATCCACTATAATGACAGGCAAGCAAGAGTTTTGTATTCCACAAAAAGATTCCTCTAATGAACAATCAAAGCAAGAAGATGAGATTATCTACGACTTATGTATGTTTTTCAAAAAGAGAGAATTGAAGTATGTAACACTCAATAAGGGAGAAAAGGATCTAAAGCTCACAAGGGTAAAGTCTCCAAATATGTTTTAAACAATTTTCGGGTAACAATTGCATTAAATATCATCCTAATACAAGTAGTTATACAATGTGCTCGATAATACAATATTTGAACTTTATGAAATTTACTATAATCAAGATAGTTATAGAACTAATGAGATTCAACAAGTGACGCATACCAATATCGAATGAAAACTCAAGACAAGCGTCATCGCTCGGCATTAGAACAAGGTAACTATAATAAAATCATTGGAAACTATTTTTAATTTAAATTAAAAAAATTTATTATAATTTTTATTTTTAAATCATCTTTTCTTTTATTAACAACCAAAACATGTTTGGAGAATTAATGGCAAGAAGAAAATGGAACATCAATATGATGGGTGAATATCCCACACCCCCCAACTAGAACATTGCATTGTCCCTAATGCAAATGATTCGAAACAAGGACAAAAATGAGTAGGGATAGAGTGATATCACCAACAAAAGGAGCGATCCCCGATAAGCACAAAAATGATATTCCTGCACATGAATCACTACCGAGCACATCAAGCAAATAAAAAGAAAAATCAAAACACAAAAGAAATGAAAATGGAATGATTAGGAGATGATGCAGATGAATTTGAAGGTTAGAATGTTGCATCTACCACTAGCCCAACATGCAAAAGATAAATAATATTCCTTTAAAAGAGGTGTTCTAGAAAATTTGGCAAAACAATCATACTTTGCATTACTATACAATGGCTCTACTTTGAGTGACATGATTTGCCCACCCTATAACTAAATTACATTAACTAAACTAAGTTAACTAAACTACATGGTGAAATACATCACATTCTCTTGATATGAGTCAAGCAAATTAACACAAAGCATAATTATCACAATAACAAATAAGTGGTAAATTACTACACTATGCAATACCTTTGATTAGAATGACACATCCATCCTATATTAACTAAGCTACATGATAGACAAATCACTTTCTCTTAGGATGACTCATGTGAAACAATACACCACTTCTATTAAGCCCAACTATGTAAGAAATTACAAAAATCAATTGCACATGCCAAAATTTTAAAGAACAACAACCAAAGGAGATACTAGTACCTTCCCCCATGCGAGACCAATGTGTCATCAACATCCTAGGTGGAGGTTTAGCTCTTCAAGAGTAGCTAATCCTTCAAAACAAAGACAAAATAAAAAGATCAAAAGCAAAAGTGCATATAATTAGAAACTAAATAACTTTACGTTGTCGCCAATCCCCGGCAACGGTGCCATTTTGATATTGTCAAAATCAAGTTCTGATTTAACCCTATTAAAAACGTAGTATGTTGGAAGTAGGGTGTCGAGTCCACAGGGATTGATACAAGAACAATGTTTGGAAAGTTTAGTAACTAATTAAAATGCTCAAAAGAAAGAAATGAGAAAAGATGATGAAAAGGAGTAAAAATGACTTTGTGTCTTGCGGCTTTTTGTTTGATTTTTGGAGGAGAAAATGATAAATAAATACTAATCTAAAAAGCAATAGGTTGGGATCATTCCCCCCATCTTGGGTCACAACAAGATTAAATGGACTAGTGTTTCAAGCACATTCTAAGGTAATATCTCATTATGGTATATTATCAAACACAAGGAGTGCGTCTATGTGAAGAGGAAGGAAGCTTAGAGATTTCTATAGAAACGGATTTGAAGCTAACATTTGACTATCAAGGATGCATGACATACAAGATGAAGCCTCTATGGCTTCTAATCCGAATGATTTGTCCACCCTACACTAACTAATCTACTTGGTGGACAAATCACCTATGAAGCCTTCAAAAGATAGTATTTAAAATCCAAGAGTTTGAATAATCAAAGATGCTTGACATCAAAGATGAGGACCCCAAGTTATAAATCCCACACACAACATTTATCAAACACATGGAGTACAAAACACAAGGTTACATAATATTCCATATGAAATACATAGGTTAGGATTCAAAGTCTAAGTTATGACAATAAAAAATGCAATACAAAGAAGATGAAGCTCCTAGTTTTGAATCCTACACAAATGAACCCTAGAAATGCTACAATATTAATTCCAAGAGCTCATGATCCACAACCTAAGTAAATCTAACTAATAATAGAAAGCATAGCAATATCATCAAAAGAGAAGAAATAGAAAATATATCTAGCCATTAAAACTTCAATCCAAGCTTCAAGTTTATACAAATGAAGAAGAAATAGAAGGAAACCCAAGTGGGTTCCCAAAAAATGAGAGAAGAAGAAGAATGTTGGGAGAAAAACACCAAAAGATAATAATTCTCTACAAAAATCCTCTCTCTTTCTATTTATACAAAAAACACAAAAATGAAAAACTTGTAAATAAAAAGGGAAAAAACTGCAGCCGCGGATTTATCCCTTCTTTGGGGCGGATCGATCCGCCTTTCATCGGAGCAGTTGATATCTCTTCAAAAAGTCACGGATCGATCCCTTCATTGGGGCGGATCGATCCATCTTGGGATTTTTCTGGCAGAATGTTCCTTCGAAATCGCGGATCGATCCGCTCAAAAGGTCGGATCAATCCGCATCTTTTGAAACTGATACCAAGATCCTCAAGAACCCACGGATCGATCCACTCATAGGGCCGGATCGATCCGCCTTTGCTGAAATTCTTTCCTTTCCTTTTTTATGATAAAAGAACCAAACGGAGTTGGTTCTCACTTTGAACAAGTCCCTAAACACTAC
The DNA here is from genome assembly GCA_033977485.1 of Hydrangea macrophylla. Taxonomy (NCBI): domain Eukaryota; kingdom Viridiplantae; phylum Streptophyta; class Magnoliopsida; order Cornales; family Hydrangeaceae; genus Hydrangea; species Hydrangea macrophylla. The sequence goes on from CM066986.1 coordinate 2,516,568, forward strand.
AAGAAAGAGGTTTTTATTAGTAATAAGTGAACAACAACAAAAACAACAAAAGTACAATTTATCCATTAAATCTCCCAATATAAGTGATAATTTGTGTCCAATAAGGGAAAAATCATGAAGTTAAGAATGCAATATTGGACACGAATCATTTATCTAAGAGTTAGAGTCTTCACCCGGTGTGTGCTCTGAGCATTCTAGGCGCTTGGGAATGTCTAAAGGTTTACACTTAGTTAATTTTGAGTCCTGTAAATGCCCGATGTGACTTCCTGTTTAGCTCATTATTCTTTTCTACCCCCCTCCCCCAAGCTTTTGCTAAGGCAGGTGTTTATAGAGGTAATGACCATAGTTAGCCGACATAAAACATTGGTAGTTCTAGAGTCTTTTGACTCCTCTATTGTTGGCCACCTAGGGGATTTTGCCCCATCATAGGTTACGGACCTAAGTGGAGTCAGTGCCTCAGGTACGATTCCGAGGTCTTTTGATACCTCGTGATCCCGAGGTCTTTTAGTGACTCGGGTGTGATCCCGAGGTCTTTTGTTGTCATGAAACACTGGTAAGGAACACTGTTTGCAAGGAAAATTCTTTATTCATACTAAATGTGTTTAAGAAATTACAATTCACTTAAAGAAAACAAATTTTGAATTAAAGAAAATAATTTTGGAAAAAAAAAACATGCAATCTCCCCACAGGTCCTGATCTTGAGTCACTGGTAATACTTCCGCAGGTGTTCCATGTTCTAGGGGTGTGGCAGGTCCTAACCTTCTAGCGTTTGTAACCAATAGGTTCCTGGTCGGTTAATCCGGGTAACCTTATAAAGTCCTTCCCAATTTGGCCCAAGCTTTCCATGGCTCGAGTTTTGGGTGGACTGGTTTGCTGCTTTAAGGATGAGGTCCCCCACTTGGAAGCTGCGGTGCTTTACTTTTCCATTGAAATACTGTGAGACTCTTTGCTTATAGACCGCCATCCTGAGATACGCCCGATTCCATTTTTTCTTCTATCAGGTCGAGCTCCCTTCTGAGGGCTTCCTCGTTACCTTGCTCGCTGTAGTTTGTCACCTGGTAGGTTGGTAGTTCCAGTTCTATGGGGACCACTACCTCAAAGCCATAGGTGAGTGAGAACGGGGTCTCTCCTGTTGTGGCTCGAGGAATAGAACGATAGTCCCACAGAAGGGTCGGTAGTTCCTCTGCCCAGAGTCCCATAGCCTTTTCAAGCCTGGTTTTAATGGACTGTAGAATCGTTCGGTTTGTTATCTCGGCTTGTCCATTAGCTTGAGGATGTTTGGGAGAAGAGTAGTGATTTGATATCCCATAGTCTGAGCAGAACTGCTTAAATACTGGTGTGTCAAATTGTCTACTATTATCACTGACTAGTACCCGGGGCACACTGCACCTATTGAGAATGTTCTTTTCAACAAAATTTTTCATCTTCTTTTCAGTTATTATTGCTAAGGGCTCGACTTTTTCCCACTTGGTGAAGTAGTCCAGTGCGATGATAGTGAACTTGGCTTGACCCTTTACCATGGAGAGCGGCCTAACTATATCGATGACCCACTGAAAAAATTACCAGCGACTGAGGATTGGAATTTGTGGCTTTTTCGGCCGGTTGATTATACTCGCATACCTCTGGCACTTGTCACATCGCTTGACATAATCCTAGATGTCCCGGGCCATTGTAGGCCAGTAATAACCTTGCAACAAGGCACTACGGGAGAGTGCCCGGCCCTCAATGTGGCTTCCACACACTTCATCATGGATTTCATATAAGATTTCCTTGACCTGGGTAATGTGGATGCATCGGAGATAGGGGATGGAAAATCCCCTCTTGAAAGTATACCGTCGACAAAGTGGTATCTGGCCGATCGGTATCTGACTCATCGGGCTTTGTCCTTCATGGTTGGGAGACTTTCGATCGTGAGGAACACTATGATAGGATCCATCCAACTGGGCCCTAAATCGACCGGGTCTACCTCTATACCTTCCGAGTTGGACACATTAGGTTCGTGTAGGTATTCTACCCTAATTCCGTGAAGGTCCAACTCAAAAGATGATGCTAGGCATGCTGACTGATCGGCTCGTGCATTTTCTTCCCTCGGGATCTGTGTGATTGTCATTCCTTTGAGTTTGCTGGTAATCTTCCTGATAAGGGTTAGGTAAGCCACCATATTGTCTTCCCTGGTTTCATACTGCTGTTAGACTTGATTGACAACCAGCTGGGAGTCACTATACACCTAAACCTATTGTCCGCCCATTGAGGTAGCTAACTGAAGCACACCAACAAGGCTTTATACTCGATTTCATTGTTGGAAGCCTGTAACCCAAACCTGAGGGCGTACTCAAGATGGATCCCATCAGGTATGGTCAGGATGATTCCTGTCCCACTGCCCTGCTTGTTAGAGGACCATTCCACGTAGAGCATCCCGGTCGGCATCTCGGCCTGTAGGTCGGGTGGCAAGTCGGGCAGGACAAATTCCTCGATCGAGTCTTTTGGATAGGTGAATTCGAAAAGGAAGTCTGCGATTGCTTGTCCTTTGATTGCTATCTGCTATAAATTACCTCGAACTCTTCCAACTCCAGGGCCCACTTCATGAGTCGCTAAAACGTTTCAGGTTGGCACAGAATCCTGCACAGAGGCTGATCTGTAAGGACGACTATGGTATGAGCTTCAAAGTATGGGCAAAGTCGTCGGGTAGAAGTGACAAGAGCAAATACTAACTTTTTTATTCGTGAATACTGACTTTCCGCTCCCTGGAGTACCCGACTGTATAGTATACCGGATATTGTATCCCATGTTCCTCTTTGATGAGTGCCAAGCTAACCGCCAAAGGTGATACTGCTAGGTACAAAAACAACTCTTCCTTTAGAATGGGCATTGAGAGTAGAAGGGTTGAGGCCAAGTACTTTGAGTTCCTGAAATGCGTCCTCGCACTCTTTCGACCACTCAAAGGCCTTGTGCAAGATCTTGAAGAACGGAAAACACCGGTCAGTTGCTCGGGACATGAACTTGTTCAATGCTGCCACCCGCCCTGCCAGATTATGAACCTCCATGGTTGATCTGGGTGACCGGATGTTGATGATAGCTAGGATTTTCTCCGAGTTTGCCTTGATTCCCTGCTTGCTGACTAGGTGCCCTAGGAACTTTTCGGATGAGACCCAAAACACGCACTTTACTGGATTTAACTTCATCAGGAATCTTCTAAGGATGCTAAATGCTCCAATCAAGTGCTCGAGATGGTCGGATTCATCCCGGCTCTTAACCAGTAGGTCATCTATGTATACTTCCATGGTCTTTTCAATCAAGTCTCTGAACATGTGATTCACTAGGCATTGGTAGGTCGTCCTGGCATTTTTAAGGCCGAAGGGCATCACTTTGTAGCAGTATGTTCCCATGTTAATAATGAAGGAGGTCTTCTCCCTGTCGCCGGGGTACATACAGATTTGATTGTACTTTGAGTACGCATCCATGAAGGAGAGTAGTGAGTGGCCTGCCATTGCGTTTACCAAGAGGTCTATTCTGGGTAATGGGTAGCAATCTTTGGGGTAAGCTTTGTTTAGGTTGGTAAAATCTACACACATCCTCCACTTTCCGTTACTCTTGACCAAGACCACATTAGCTAACTAGTCGGGACACTGCACTTTATGGACTGACTTCTCTTTGAGGAGTTTCTCGACCTCCTCGCGTACTACTTCATGTCTTTCAAGGGCCATTCCTCCATCTTCTGCTTAACTAACCGAAAGCTCGGATCAACATTGAGTTGGTGGGACATAACCCGAGGGTCAATTCCAAGCATGTCTTCGTGGCTCCACACAAAGACGTCTTGATTTTGTCTCAGGAACTATACTAGCTTTTCTTTGAGGTCTGGTTCCAGCAGAGAGCCAATGCTGACGGACTAGTCAGGAAACCGGGAGTCCAATATCACTTGACTGAGTTCTTCAACTGGGCTGACTCTGTCCCTAATGTCCCTTGGGTCCATCTCTTCAATGTTCAGTGCTTAAAAAATCGTATCCTTACACAAAGAACTGACATAATAGCTCCGGGCGGTGGATTGATCTCCTCTCAAGCTCCCCGGTCCCTGCAGGTCGGGAACTTAGCGATCAGGCTGTAAGTTAACACGATCGCTTTGGCCTAGTTAAGTGTTGGTCTCCCGAGAATGATGTTGTAAGTAGATAAGGCCTCTACCACAACAAAGTTTACGAGTACGGAGGCCTGCTACAGATAGGTCCACATTAGAATCGGTAGCTCGATCATCCCATGAGGTTGTGTACTGGATCCGTTCAATCCCACCAATGGAATGGCCACTGGTCAGTGTCAGTCCCTTGATATTCCAAACTGATCAAACACTGAAGTAAAGAGTATGTTAGAGCAGCTTCCTGTGTCCACGAGTTCCCTCTTGACCATGTAATTGGCTATGAAGAGTGTTACCACCAGTGGATCATCATGGGGGTAGTGTAGATACCTTGCTCAATGAGTTTCTCTATAGCATTTTGAGTTTAAAGCAGTCCTCACTGTCATGGTCATGGTCTTTGTGATTGGAGCAATTCTGGTCCCGATTCCTTTTCTAGGGTGGGCTCTTCAACTTGGTTGGTTTCTTGAGCAAGTTCTGAGCTCGGTGGCTACCATGACTTCTTGGATGGGCCCGAAAAAAGTGGCATGAAGGCGATCGGGGCATGATCCCAACCACCCCTTTACTGATCCTGCTTCTGTTTCTTTCCTAAGCCTTTCTTGGAGCCTTTACATTTTCGTTTGGCTATCAGGGACTCATCTTCCGTGAAGTTTAAACATTTGAACTTCAAGAACTCTTTAGTGTCTATGTACTTCCCGACCCTCTCCGAGAGTTCAACCAAGATTGCCGGTCATTGTCTGTGGAACCATATGGTGACCTTGGTGTTCTGAACCCCCAAGCAGAAGGTTGTGATTGCGACTTTCTCATTTAGGTCATGAATTTGAAGCTTTTGCTGGTTGAATTGATCGATGTAATCCTTCAAGGATTCTCCCTTTCACTGCTTGACAGTAAGTAGCTGGGTATCTGGCTACGCTCGACCAAGCATGCCCACGAACTGGCTGATGAACAGCTTACTGAGTTCATCGAAATCATTAACCGATCGGGTCCTAAGGGAATGAAACCACTGCGCAGCTGGTTTAGAGTGCTGGGAAAGCTAAGTAGTGCAGTTCATCGGCATTGGTTGCTAGTGCCATCTAAGCTTTATAGATCCGGATGATCAGACTTCCTGAACCGTCATAAGAGTCGATACGAGGCTATTTGAATTTGCGTGGAATGGAAAATCCCGTGACCCGGTCGGTGAGCGGCGACTCAGTCTCTGTGTTGGTATAATCACAACTTGGTTTTCGGCCTAGCTTCTCAATCTGCTTCTCCAAGTCATTGATGCATGCTTCCACGTCATCTCGACCGGTGTCTTTCCCAGTATCAGTATGGTAGGTCAGGTCGGTGGAAGAAGCTTCCTCCTCAAAGAGTGTTGTCCTCAGGGATAAGACTTGGCTTAAACTTTGGTTGATTGTGTGTCTAAGGTTGCTTCGGCTTCTGGCCGGGCGATCTTGGGCCGATTCCCGGGTAAAGCGCTCTTGTCCCTCCCCTCTGGTGGCATGCCTATCATTAATAAAGTTCCTGGCATCCATCACGCAACTTGGGCCAACTCTGGCACATTGTCCGGTCTGTATTGGATCCCAACCACGCTCTCATTCCCGGGCTATCAGGTATGTAGACGGGTTCGTATGGGTGTCCGACCATGCTCGGCGCTCCTGAGTTGTACCTCAATTTGCAGAGGTTTGTTCTGTTGAGCCAGCAGGGCTTCGATTTGTTGTTGGGTTTGACACTGACCCTCTAAAAGTTGTGCAAGAGTCGCAATGATCTACTTTGGAGTTATGAGAGCCGCCGGTTCCTCAACCAATGGATCCACCTGACCTGTTGGCTAAGCAGTCTTCTTGCTCTTTTTCGGCGGCATGATGATCAGTCAAGAGATTTGTTGATGGAAAACTGTTGTTTCGCACAGATGGCGCCAAACTGATGATGCCAAAATTTGGTGTATCGTAAGCGAAAGAAGATAAGAGAAATTTGTATGTGGCTTGGGCCTGTTAATAAAGAGACCTACGTTCTCGGGTGTGTCAAGGCACCTTCTCCATACTGTAAAAAAAGGCAGTGGCCTTTGGTGAACCAACAGTGGATTGGAACTACCAGAGGCCGGCCGAGCAGAGTGATTCGAGGTGTTATATGTGCGTGCTGTAGACTAAAAAAGTTCTCTCTAGAGGAGGTGAGTGATCTCTTTTATAGATACAAGAGACCTACTCGTACAAGAAAAGTAATACAGATTAGGTGATGTAATCTGATTAGGTTTGATTGACGTGAATCATGCGAGCTTCCTAATTAGATTAGGAAACTTTCTAAACATCCAATTAGTCTTCTAGCTAGCGTAGGAAACCGTTTGGTACATTCTGGATCACATCCTGGGACTGGGCCGGGCCGAGCTCGCGTTGCACTCCCGACCTGTTTGTCGGGCCTTGTGACACTTGGTCTTCTGCTTGGGACAATGCTGGAGATGACATGACTAGTCCCTAAGTGAACCAGACGCTCCTTGGTGTGATGGATGAGCTTCTCTTTTATTGAATATTTTTGTACGTATCACCAGCTGATTACTATAGAGAGTCGGGAGCTAGCTAAAGAGATGAAGAGTACTATGACTAAGGGCGGAAGTATGAGTGAGTTAAGATGACCTGTATTAGTTCCCCTCGATTTTGGGAATTTTTTTTTTTTGCATGTAATATATTGGTTAATTTTGATCTAATCCACACCTGCTCTTTTTATTTTTCAATTCAGTCTCCTTATATTGTGGCTGCTAGTAATCTAGTCTACAAGTTTTTTACAGTGGGCCCCAAAAAAATTTCTGACTGTGCCTTTGCTATTGCTAACGCATGACTAACCTTATACAAACTTGCATAACACATTAACGTCTGAGAGGAGCTTGATTAAGAATTTTCATCATTCTACTCTTGGGGGTATTCTTTTTCCACTACATTAAGTACAAAGTTAATAAGCTTTTAAGAATTTTAACCCATGCATCACAACTCTAAAAAGATATTGTTTTACGCAGGGATGGATCTAGAATGGGCAAGCAGGGGTGACCACCCCTCCCCCTCCCACAATTTGTTTTGAAAATCATTAAGCGTTCCCTCCTACGCTTAATTCTTGGATCCATCCCTGATTTTACATTTTTTGGATTTTTAGGATCTTGGGACATCAAACTACAATAACTGTCCCACTAATCTACTTTGTTTCTTGTGAATTTCTTGTTAACTTCAATGTACTTCGAGATAACTTTTGCAGCAGTTCTCCTTCTTATTTGAAACAATAGGAGTAACTTTTTCTTTTTTAGCCAGTTTGACTAGCTGTGTTGGCTAGAGCTCTTGGCCTCCTTAAGGGAGGTTAGGGGTCGAAATTTCTTGGGACTAAAGTAAGTGAGTTGGAAGGACAAATCTCAAGTGCCTGGACAAACCATATATATTCAGAATTTGGCGTGAGTTTGAATCTTACTGTTCACTTTCCTCCATGATTTATCCGGTACTTGTGTTGTGAGGTCGCTACACGTACTCAAGATTTGCCCTCTGTCCTACTCCAATAAACGGTGTCGGTAACTCCGTTCAAAAAATGCCGGTAAAATCCAGGCCTCGTAGGATAGGTGGAGCTATTTATCGCCTCCCAAAAAACTTTTTTTTTTTTGCTGCTCTCTCTCTCTCTCTCTCTCTCTGAGTATTAAGTGTATATCGTCACGCACATTCCTAAATAGAGAGAGTAAATGAAAATTCTATAATACAACCAATTGAACCAAGTGGTTTAATTATATATATATATATATATATATATCATATGATCAAAATAGAGTACAATATTATTTTACTCTTAATTTGGGTACAATATTTTGGGGCACAAGGTACAATATTTTGTTATCTACACAAAACTACAGAAACCACGTGGATTTATTATCTTAAGTGCAATGTTTATTTTATAGTTTCGATAATGCTAGCTTTTGATTAGATAACAAAATATTGCACCGAAGATAGCAAAACTTTGTACGTACCATGTGATTTCTATAGTGGTTTAATTAGATAATAAAACATTATAATAAGCTAATAAAACAATGTATCCCAATTTTAGTCCTGTCATAATCCAGTGTTGATTGCTTATTCAATCAAAACTAAACAAATATAATTTAGATTACAAAAAGTTGGATGAAAAGATGGTTTGGCTGACCCAACCTGTCGGAATAAGACACTGAAAGTACTTACATGACTACACTTGAAGATTGCCAAATCTTTGAATGATGGCCCATGCCCCTTCTGAACACTTATCAACAAGGGCCAAATCTTACATTCTGATTTATTGCACCAACATGATGCAGCACCAAGACCTTAGTTCAAGGCTATGAATTCCCTTCTTATGGGGTAGGTCAACTTTGTAGGCTATTGGTTGGTTTTAAGATTAACCATTAGCGCAATTCTGCTTCTTCAATCAGTTGAGACTTAGCTGCTACAATGCTTTTATAAGATTTGATTTTAGATATTATGGGCAATCACTTTTTGCTATGTCTTCTTTTGGGGGCCGTACTAGAGAGAAATTATCCCATGAGTGATTGACATGTGTCATCTATACAAGACCCAAGCCCTACAACTCACGTGACTTGTGTCATCACACATTAGTACAACATTTTTGGGTTTGATTCATCGGAAACGATATGTGTACCGAATAAGTGCACATAAAGTGTACACTGAAAAATTCTGATTATAGGATGCCATGGACTCTGCTGTGTTTGGTAAGGGGCTTCGTTGATTCTGCGGTCGTGATTTTTCGGTGCACATTTTATAATGTGCATATTTTTTATGCACATAGCATTGTCCTTGATTCATGTAATTTCTTTTTACGAAATAATAAGTAATAAGAGTACTTGTTATTATCAAATGACACCTTAAAAAAGTTATTATGAAATGACACCAAAATTACAAAACAATGGCACTTTGTTACTATCCACTAGCAAATAAATTTTCCCATTATGTGGAAATTTGAATTTTGTTTTCACCTTTGGGAGCATTAAACATGCTCTAAAATGAGTAAACAAATCTCTAGTTACAATATCCCAACTGTCCGAATCGTAGTACTTTGAGTATTCTCACAAAATGTCTAGTGTTGAAAGTTTGAGAGTGGCCACTCCCACAAGAGGGCCTTGCCTCTCTATCTTAATGCTTCATGGGCTTGTGGCCTGGAACCTCATATGGAGGTAGGGGCAATAGTCCGATGAAGCTGAGAACTCTCCACTTGGCAAAAACTTATGTAAAAGTACATAAAAATGACTTTATCATATCCACTTTGTGTTCTGTCCACTAAATATGTAATGAACAATATTTAAAACAAATTAATTTTAAGATAGACTTTGTCTTACTCCCTTGGTGTCTTATCACTTAACTACTTTAAAAAAGAGGGGATAAATATACATACACTCTTGTTCTTGAACGTGTTTTCACCTTGACCCCCTTAACTTTAAAATGCAATACTAATACCCCCTGAATTTTGGGATAAAGTATAAACGTTACAATTTCTGTTGAAATTAACAGAGTCAAAGAGTTCTCCTACCAAGTCACCATTATAATGACTATATTAGCCTCATCTCTCTTATTATACATGTTTCATAATCAATCTTTCATTTTTGCTCTCCTCTTCTCTACTACTTAATTTATGTTGGAGAAATCACGTCTAATTTTTTCACATGATCTGTAAGAAATCAATACAAGAACGAAAGAAACAATCACACAAGAATACCAAATTTTTACGTGATTTGGCCAATTATGCCTACGTACACACCGTCGCAGTTGTATTATGCTTTAGGGTTACAAAGAGAGTTGCAATCGCTGTTTATAGTCTTAGGAAAGAGTATTTATAGCCTATAGTTCCTAACGAAATAGCTTCCTAAACCAATTAGGAAAAAGAATTCTGCTGCAGATCCCCGATCCCGTCCAAGCGGTCCACTCGGGCAGATTACCTGGCAGGCGACTTTCAGCAAGTTCAAGGTAAAACCTCGCTTCAAAACTCACACACATGGCCGCTTGAGCAGTGGCCCGCCCGGGCGACATTGCTTTGCCCATACTTCTGTCTCCTTTTGCTAATAAAAGCTCTACCGAAACTATCTCGAGCTCTTGGGATTAAGCTCCACCATTCCTATCAATCTCTCACTTGGAGACTAATCATACCACTGTAACCTATATAAACACAAACCCTTCTCAAAGCCACAATCACACCCTTTGAAACTTGTCTTCAAGTCCTATGCTTGAAGCCCAACTGAAGTTCCACATAACTTTAGTTTGCCAATGGTCACCACCTTTGTCAACATGCCCGCCAGATTCTGAGACCCACTGATCTTCTCAAGAGATAATACTCCATCATCCAAGATAGACCATATAAAGTGGTATCTCAATTGAATATACTTTGTTCTCGAATGGAAAACCAGATTCTAAGGCATTTTACTTTCAAACCGTTTCATTCGCCACCAAGTCTTTCCATTTCTTAAAAGTGCAAAAGACATCTGATTTATTCTTCAAGAAATAAACTCATACCTTCCTGGAAGAATCATCAATGAAAGTCACATAGTATCTAGAGCCTCCAAGTGATAAAACTGTAAACAGTCCCCATACATCGGTATGAACAAGCTCTAGCTTCTCCGTCTTCAAACTTCTCCCAATCTTTGAAAAACTCACCTTTCTCTATTTCCCGAAGACACAATCTTCACAGAAGTCAATCTCCACTCATTTAAGGCCTTGTAGCTTTCCCTTTGACTATAGAACTTTCATCCCTTTCTCGCTCATGTTTCCAAGTCTGCAGTACCATAGATTGGACTCGTTCGACTCAGTAATCGATATGGCATCATTACTCCCCGTGGTCACATATAGAGTGCCCTCCCTTATACCACGAGCCAGCACCATGTCTCCTTACGTAACCTTCCAATCATCATTGGAAAACATCGTATTGTATCCCACACTAGCAAGTTGGCTCACAGAAATCAAATTCTCTATAAGCATGGCACATGCCTAATATCATTAAATTTCCATGTCGTTCAATTGGGTAACTTGACAGTCACCTCACCTTACCAATAATATTGCAAGCTTTATCCTCCCTAAGATAAAACCTCCCAAAGTCACTACGAACGTAGTCCTCCATGACCTCCATGTTCGATGTAGCATGAAAAGAGGCTCCCGAATCTACAACCCAAGATTCTGACTGAGCATCAATAGACAAAATAAGAGCATCTTCAACATCACTAGTCACTGCATTTGCGGAATCCTGCTCCTTATTCGTCCCTTTCCCCTTATCACCCATGTTCATGCGACAGTCTCTACTAAAATGACCCTTCTTTCAACAGATCCAATATTCTGCATCGACGGCCTTTACTTTTCCTTTAGACTTCCCCCTTCATGATTTTGATCTTCCTCGGTTCGGATGCCTCCATGGTGCTCTCCCTCTATTATCCATATTCAATGCTGACCCAGATGATTCACCCAATTCCATCCTCTGAATTGCTTTGCTGAGACCCAAGTCATAGACATCACCACACATTAGCGTGTTGCTCTCGGAAGCACTGCTAACAACTGTGATAGTCCCATTCCAACTATCCGACAAAGATGACAATTATAAAAGTATAGTCCTGATCTCATCATCGAATTCAATACCAACCGAACTCAACTGTGTGATTACAATATTGAATTCATTAAGGTGATCTGCTATAGATACACCTTATCCCATACATAAGGTAAAAAGACGTCGCATCAAATATACCTTATTAGAAGCCAAGGATTTCTCATACATGTTAGACAAAGCAGTCATATGACTCTTTGTCGTCTTCTCCTTTGCAATATTAAAGGCAACGTTGTGAGCCAACGTTAACCAGATCACACCTAGGGCTTGTCGGTCTAACAACGCCCAAAGCCTCATCTTTCGTCCCTTCTGGTATTTGTCTTGAAAGAGGAGCATAGAGTTTCTTCTGATCAAGATAATCCTCCATCTGCATCTTCCAAAATCTAAAGTCTGTACCATCGAATTTATCGATCTTTACTTTTTCTTCTTCTACAGTCGCTCTCACCCAAACCAAAACCTCTGACACTAGTTATTGGGGAAATCACGTCTAATCTCCCCACATGATCTGTAAGAAATAAATGCAAGAACGAAAAAATATAATGAATAATCACACAAGAACACTAGATTTCTACGTAGTTTGGCCAATTGTACCTACGTCTACACCGTTGCGAAGTTATATTATGTTTCAAGGTTCCAAAGAGAGTTACAATCACTATTTACAGTCTAAGGAAAGAGTAATTATAGCCTATACAAAGTTTCCTAAACCAATTAAGAAAAAGAATTCTGCTATAAATCCTCGATCTCGCCCGAGGGGCCCGCTCGGACAGTGCTCGTCCAAGCAGATTAGTTGCTAGGCGACATTCCGGCAAGTTCAAGGAAAAACCTCGCTTCAAAACTTGCACACATGTCCGCTCGAGCTGCGTCCACCTGGGCGACACTGCCTTGCTTCAACTTCTGTCTCCTTTTGCGGACAGAAGCTCCACTGAAACTATCTCTAGCTTTTGGGGTTAGGCTCCACCGTCCTATCAACTACCTCCTTATCTCTCTCCAATCCCACCACCACACAACCATTAACATACCAACCACCACCAAAACAGTCACTCTCTGAAAAATTAGTTCGCACAAAAATTCTCAAGAGATAAAGAGAAGGCAAGAGAAAAAGATAGAAGGAAGATTACTATATTCTATGCGCGAGAGGGAGAGAGAGAGAGAGAGAGAGAGAGAGAGAGAGAGAGAAGGATCAATAGCAATCTATTGAGTAGGGTTCAATCAATTGATTGGTCAATCTTGGCAATCGATTGGATGAGATTCAATCGATTGGTAGGGGCTTTGCAAGAAAAGTTGGCACAATGCTACTGAACCACTTTTAGACATAAGGGAATAAAATAAGTAAATTGAAAATGCGAGTATTACAGCACACGTGTGGCCCCCAATTTCCAATCTTTCTCTTCAATCTTAAGAGCTTAACCAAATTATTGTTGATATTAAATGAACTATTAAGTGAAATTCCTTTTGATATTGGGATTCTTCACACCTATGAGTGAGAGAATGACTCAGTGGAGTAAAATATTAAAATAATGCCCAATGTGTATTTTCTACATATCTATATAATAACCTAGGAATGCCTTTATGGCTCAAAATATATCTTAACTATCCACTAATTTGGGACAATTTTGGCCGTTGGATTTGATCCAGAACCTGACCCTTCTCTCTGTGTTTTGATTTTCCTTTTCTCACACACGTCTCTCTGTACCCACTCAGTCCACATCTGTCTTTTCACGATTTCCCACCCCATTTTAAAATTATTTTGAATCTCTAGCAGATTCCCCCTGTTCTTTACTCACTATCCCATCTAAATAGAGAAATACACCAAATCTCTCTCTCTCTCTCTCTCTCTCTCTCTCTCTCTCTCTCTCTTCAGTTCACCTCCACCACGGCTGCTCTATCTCATTTACACAGTCCGATGATCAAAGTGCCGTCACCGCCGCCAATAATCGCCACCACCAGATCTGTTCTCTTTTCTCTCTCACATACATACACACACAAACTCATACACTCTCTTTCTGTGTTTGCACACTCAGATCCACACACAACATACACAGATTTGGTCTCTCTCGCGCTCCCACCCTTTGCCGACGTAGCTCCTTCTTGGTAATATCTTTCTCACTCACACAAGCATGCAGATATGGTCTTACACACACACATACACACACACACACTCTCTCTCTCTCTCTCTCTCTCTCTCTATGGTTCATGAACAGTGAGTTTTCAGATTTGTGTTTTCTCTCTAATTCTTTTCAAGTATATTCCTCATTTTTTCAACCATTTAATGGATTCTGATTTGTGAATTTGAAAATAACATTTATCATGTTTTTGAAATCAATGGTGAAGAGACTGAGAATCATAGAGGTTTGCTTCACTTTAAAGTTCATACCCATCTTCTTTGGCTCTTCTTTGCATATATATATATATATATGTGTGTGTGTGTGTGTGTGTGTGTGTATGTGTGTGTGTGTGGTTTAGAAATAATTTATTTTATTCCAAATTTCATTTATCAATTTATTGATGATTTTCATTTTAATTTAGGGATTCCCTGGGTGAGGAGGAACACCAGGATTTTGGATGACTAGACCTCCTTCTATGCTCCTTTTCTGTTCTTCTTTATCTTCCCAATCTCACTCTCCATCTCTCCTTCATTCCCTTTTCTTTTCTGCTAAGACAAAATAGATAGTAGATCTTTCTTTTTGCCACCATTGTATGTTGGATGATTGTTTTTGGGAACCAAATATTGGGGTACAACTGTCAAGGCATTTGGGTACCAAATATTAGATCCCAATCATGTATTATTGTATAGCTTGCAGTTTTCTTTTTATTATGAAAATATCAGGGGGGGGGGGGTTTGCTATAATTTTCGTTATTGTCTAAATTCCAATATAAAAAGAAATTGTATCAGAGGTCTTAGAAAACCCTTCTTCTTCCTTCTTCCTTATTCTTCTCCTTTTTTCTTCTTCTCTCTCTTTTTGTATGCCCCTTTTTTCCTCTTTTCTTCTTCCTTTTTGACTTTTAGGTTCTTCCGGCTAAATACTTTTTGTAGCTACCTTAGGACCTTCGATTAGATGTAAGTGAGATTTAAATTAATTTTATTTTTTATAGCAAATTATTATATAATTTGTTTTAGATAGATAGTTATTATACTACTCTTTATTTTAATTGTGGGTTTTACTAATTTGAGAGAGTTTTGGACAATGTTATTTGAAAATGGTTAAGTTGAATGATGTGGCTTTTGATCTTTCAAATGGACCGGTCATCGCTGAGGTTAGTAATACTAATTTCTCCGTCATTTTATTGTCCTAAATTGAAGATACCATGCACTAACATATATACATATATATACTAACATATATATATATATATGTTATGACACTATAAATTTCACCTCTCTCTCTCTCTCTCTCTCTCTCTCTCTCTCTCTCTCTCTCGCTCTCTCTCTCTCGCGCAATTTAGGGAACTTACCTTCAAGTGTACACATGACAAGAGATGAGAACTTATATTAAATTTGAAGATAAATTAAGAGCTTTTTAGTTGTTCTGAAGTGATTGGACATTAAACCAGACATCTTAAGTGATGGTTGGTGTAGAGCAAGCTTTATCCATACTAATGGTGCTAATCGAGGTAGTAGAGTTAGAAAGGAGGTGAGGACGACATTGATGTTGTTTATTAAGAGAAAAGAAAGAGAAAAAACAAAGAAATGTAGTTTGATGGTAGATTGTTTGTGTGAATTATGTGACCTTTTATGTAGTGTAAAATTTTGACTCTTTAGTTCTTCACTAGACATATTCTCCATGTAGTGTGAAAATTTGACTCTTTGGTGCTTCACTTGACCTATCTGTCATTGTCCCTATGTCATTGGTTTTTAAATAATCGAATATTTAAAGCCTTCCATAATCCAAAATCTCCATGGGATCATTTAGTTCATGTTTCCTTTACCTTTAAATCAATTTAACTCTGGAGATATATGTAACAGAATGGCTTAGCAATAGAAAAATGACAAAAGAAGATGCTATACTATATACAAGGAAAAAATTTTCGTTTCAGGTTGGTCGAAACCACCGAAACTTTTTGGTTTCGTGGCCCACCGACACAAATTATCATGGGAATATCAAAATTCCAGAATTTCGACAAGTTTGTGAGTTTTCCATATGTTTTGAACAAAACATGTTTGTTTCGAATGAAATAGTGACGTGATTTGACTGTGGGGCAAAAGGGGTGGAATCAAATGATTAAAGAAGAGAAATTTAGGGGAAAGCTGTCGAATCTGCGTATCAACAACATACTTGGTTAAGAGTTCATTCAGATTAGTTCTTCTTTTTCTTCTTCTTCTAATTCGTCTGATCTTCTTCGTTGGTTCCTCTTTTGTTGGTCCTTCACTGGTTTTGTCATGACTCATTCCGCTACGGGCGGAAATAGGACACGTGGCATACGACCAAGGCTCATCCAATTCATTAAAAGATTATAGCAACGGAAAAAGGAACTTAAAACAACATTGAGTGTTCAAAACATTTGGAAACAATACCATCCGAGTTGTAAAATCTGGATAAAATTGAAAACGTAATTATAATTTGAAACGAATGAATTTATGTTGAAAAGGGGTCCTAAAGGTACCCTAAGAATCAACCAAAATATTTAAATAATTTTCGGAAGGGGTAGAAAAAGATTTCATCAGGAGTTATTTTGACTGGTCGATTTACCCTGTTCGACCGGTCGAATGACCCTTTAGCAGAATTCTTTTTAGCAGCAGAATTCTTACTAAGGATACATTCAACCTCACACTTTGCAACTTCCAAAACTCCCAATCTTTAATCCAAAACTTCTCAAGTCAATCAAGATTGCAAGAACATATAACCATCTTGCTAATCCTTGAAAAAGAACGGTAATGAATCCAGTTAAGGCTTGTTTGGATTAAAACACAAAAGTGCTATTACATTTCTCCAACAAACGAATTTAATGAGTTAAGCATTCAAAACACAAATCCATGAGTTCAGATTTCTTACAACCGTAACCAATGTATTTCTACTACCTATTACAACGTTACACATCCATTCCATGGTTTCCAAGTTACAACCAAACGTAGTTCTAGATACTTAAGACATATTTTACAGCAGTGGAATGTAATACAAAACATGTACAAGAGGAGGATTCCCGTCGTCCTACAGCCTCACTCCTCACGCTTCTTCTTGCCTTTCTTTTTGTCACCTGCAATGGAGTAAAGCTTCACTACTCAGCTATATGCTGAGCGCACAATTCTAAACATATGCTTATATGATAATTCATACTCTAAACATCAAAACACATCAAAATAGTCTCCGGGGTGATAGATACACATTAATCCGATAATGAAATAATGAAATTGATACAGTAGGGAGACCTTCTCCCAATCACTCATCCAAGTGTCCTGACAGGGCCTTCTCCCAAACCATGCACTATAGGCATCGCTACATAATCCTCAAACATCTAGGAGCTTACCCTCGGAATGAAATTGTATCAAACTTCCCTTTGACCCACATAGACACATAGCATGCTCATAAGAACACATATACATGATTTTCTTGTATTTTTACGTGCATAATTAACGGACCTAATTAATACATGAATTTCACTCGGATCCAAAATATCAAGTCGTATATTTAAATACATGAAATTCCTTATAACTCATAAGTCTAGAATTCTTACCTAGTGCAAACGTCGAGGCAAGTACTAGGGTACCGATTCAACGTCGAATCTTTGATATCAAGTGATTCCTACAAGTATACATGTGTTTCTCTAAATTTCTAGAATTAGGATTTTATCAAAACTTAGCCAAACGAAGCCTAACAACTATCAAAATAAAGCTTTTACCTCAAGGGGTTCGAATATGAAATTTGATAAAAATGAACGGGCAGAAGTCCGTCGATTGGCGTCATAAAGCTCTAAGTAATAAATCTCCCTATTGATTTAGGTTTTGAAAAACTTGTAAACGAAAATATCCCAACAATTTATATATATAGGCAACACTCTCAAAAATTGTGTTTATCTCCCCATGAGTTCTCAAAACTTCCAATTATTCCCCGAAACGTCTTACATGTCTAATTCATTAATTCACGAGTGAAAACTAAAAATTATAAAAGTTTTCAACTATTTTCTGTTTTCTCGCCGAATTATATTCCGAAAACTAATTTCGTGGAATTTTTAAATAACCTACCTTTTATGTAACATATCACATTGGTTATCTCTAATTCGTTCTAATTAATCTTTGTCAAGATCAAAACTAACAGAAATTACTCTACACAGATAAATTTACTATTCATAATTTACCAAATACGTCAAATAACATTTAAATCAAAGAAATGTCATTTAATCACACGAATGCCTCAATGATTATCGAATCACCGTATCCTCACTTAACACCTTCCGTCGATCACACTCAATTATTTTCACAATTATCAAAAGCATTGATAATTCTCAAAAATCCAAATACGCATTTAAAAGAATATATCTTTCCAGGACGAGTGTGACAGGTTTCTTCTTCTTCTTCGTTGCCACTAGAGTCAGCCATCACTGATCGAGAGAAGCCCTAGAGAGAGGTGAAGAAGTTTTTTGATTTTTTTTTTCTTTTTAAAGTATCTCATGTATTTGTATAATACTTATATAACTTATACTGTATTAGTTATACTTTTATAACTTACTATGCTATGTTTAGTAATTTCAGTCTATAGTGACTAATTTAATATTCACGTGCTTCATTGTAGCTTACTATTTGAATCCCACATACCAGTACTATAACGCCCTGCATCCCAAATATGGGCATTAGTGCGGATAAATAAAATTAAACTACAAACTTTCTTTGAAACTCTTTTGAAAAATTCAATGATTTTAGGTAGATCAATCCATAGAGGAAGAAGTAAACGAAAATCCAACGATGATTTTAAATAATCCAGAAAAGTTAACCGTTGACCCAAAATGACCAAAATGCTGAGTATGGTTAAAAAAAAACTTTTGATTCAAGAGTTTAAAAGTCATGCGAATAGTTCATCTAGATCCTCATATATCAAATCTAATTTTTAAGAAAATTTGAAAGGAAGGGAACCTTGTGAAAATGATGCTCCAACATCAGATACTGTGCAAAAATTGATAATTTTTCCTTCGGAAGGAAAGTTAACTTTTTTCTATAAGGAATTGATAAAATTATTTTTACTGAATCCAAATCGGTGGTATTTCGTTAATTACATTAATAACTTAAGTAAAATAATAAATGAAAGGGAGAAATAATTTAGTTAAATGGTATTGATGGAATTAACATGCAGTGAACTATACATAGTTTTAGTAATAAAAAAAATGCCTAACACTCTCTTTTGCACAAAAGGGTTAAGTGTGTAACTTCCACAACTCAATCCTAACATGATTATAACATTTATAAACATCTCCGAATCGTCTAAACCTATTTAATCATGTTAAACATGAGTTCAAAAACACAATCAATGTATAAACATCGACGAGAGAGATTGAAATGACTCAAGTCCTTTACGTCTTACAAACCGAATATTTAAATTCCAAAAGGGGCTAACACGTGGCCAAATAAATTCTACAAGTTATACAACTCACACAACTTCTTAACATGAACCCAAATATGAATTGAGCCTAACATAGAGCACTATGAATCGGAAGAAAAATGTAAATGATTACATTTTCAATAGCTACTACACAAGCAGAGTCTTCAACCTTGGACTCCTTGAGTTGTCATATCCAAGCATAGCCCTCACGTTAAAACCTCAAAAAGGGTTTTACATTGTTCCTGAGCACGATAGCCCATATAGTTCGCATAACAATCAACTACTATGCATTCCGTGCGTGCGTGCAATGTCGTCTGTGGACCTTTATTTTATAAATCTTTCCACACATGGAGGTTTTTCCTTATTTTGAAAATATTGGAAGTCTCACACATGGAGAGCATTCCTTTTTAAAAAAGAAACCCCACACAAAGAGGTCTTTCTCTCAAAATTCTTTTCGTGCATTTTTCGTGTTTATGCACATGTCATGTATGACAATATGAAATATCTATGTCTATGCTTGCAAAATAATATAAGCAATGTTATATTCATAAGCAATAACCAATATTCATAATTTCAATAACTAACTAAGAAATATGAATTTCCACAACTTCACATGCTTTCAAACCTAAAGCATTTAATTCAAAGACATATTTTAATATTTTCAACTAAATATATTATCAACTTGAATTTAACATTTAAGGTTCAAGTAAGCACATAGGTACATGTAAACATTTAAGGTTCAAGTAAGCACATAGATACATGTAAACACATAAGTTACATGTAAACATATAATTACACTTCATCAATATTTTTAAAGTATATGCAAGATCTATAAGCTTTCTACACTACTCATACTTCTCAAATTAACTTGTATCGAAGTTAAGTGAGCAAATAAGCATATAAACTAACATATATAAACACCAAGAACATATAGTTCTTGGGTAAAATTCCAAGAAACCTAGGTTGGATTTTTTGTACGTCGAACGTGTACCAAACTTAATAGTCTTCTAGATTAATGTTTTACATAGTAGGTGAAAGTTATAGGAACTACCTTTGAGTTTGAGAAATTTTTCTAAGAAAATATTTGGGGCTTTTGCCAAATAAAGGCATCCCCACGTGCTCATTGTCGCAAGGATAGATTGACTCCAAAGGGACAAGGCTAGAAGTGAATAAAAGTAGATGATACCCAAGGTCAAAGCTTGAAAAGTTTGCTTGAGACCACAACCATGAAGTTAGGAGAGAGAAAGAGAAGTATAGAGAGAGAGAGAGAGAGAGAGAGATGAGCAACTTATCTGACAAAAATATCTCCAAGTCGTCTTTATATAGCAAGTGGCTTGGTACAACTCGTAAAGCACGATGTACCATCCACTAAATCTGATATATCTCACTAGCTGTACTAGTTATGACAAAAGTTGTAACACCGGAATTGATTTATTTTATCATACGCTCCTATTAGTCCAAAAATAATATTTTCAAAAATTCTGGTCAAGTCTTACAAAATTGGTAAAAATTACCAAAATGCCCATTGTGCCCAAATTTTACAATTTTTGCACAAGAGGTTCCACTAATCAAATAATGATAAAAGCACTTCCTAATTAGTGCTAGATTAATCCTGGAAGTAAAATACAGGTTATACAAATACGAAGAAGGTGTAGGTGTGAAAAAAAGTTTGTTGGGAGCACTTAGAGCCGTGGTATCTCGATTGGAGCCTGATGGTAATCGTGCTTCTCAAGCACTTGCGGAGGTTAAAATTTTTCGTGAGGCAATGTATGGTTGTTAGACTAAGCAATAATCAGGGGGAGAAATAGGATCGATCCAGGTAAATTTTGTGCCATATGTACCTTAAAGAAATTGTTTACAATTTTAATTAACAATTGTCTATTAATTACAACTGAATCGTGGTTTTTGTATGGTACGGACGCTCCAAACTTGAGGAAGATTGCTATGAGAATTTTATCACAAACAGCTTCATATAGTGGTTGTGAAACAAATTGGAGCATGTTTGCTCTTATTTATACTAAAGTGCGCAATCGACTCCATTATGGCAAGTTAGAAAAGTTGGTTTTCGCACAATACAACATATGGTTGAAGGTTAAACACGTGTGTAAAGAATACAGAAATCAAGAGTTCCAACCAACTGACTAAAGTACTATAAATGAATAAATGACCTCAGGGATGCACTTCTAGATGAGCTTGATGGCAATGGTATACCGAATAGACCAAATTCATACTTAGCTACATGGGCAAATCACCCGATAAATGATGGTATGGCTCAGAATTATAGTGAAAGATGGTTAAGAGGGTCAACAACACGTGGTAAGCAACCTATGGTTAGTAGCGATCATGATGATTATAGTGATGATGGAGATGACAACAATGATGATGAAGTCGATGATACTAGTCCTCCACAAGGTGGGAGTCCGGGTGGCAATGTTGATTTTTCATCGTGAATAGGGAGGGATAGCTGAATCCCTCAAGGGGCCATATTCACTGAAGAGCAAGGATTCACTTATGCTACACAAGATGAAGATCATGGCTCCTGTCGTGTGCTTCAACATGAACGAGGTCAAGATCGGCATTGTAATCCACGCAATCAGAGAAATGATCACACCAACACAAGGTATGGATGTTGATACCCGATCAACACATTTATGTCTAGTATGAATATGAGCGGGGGTGAATTCTATGGGTAAGGATCATCATCTTCCAATGCTTATGGCTCAAGATATGATTCACATACAGCTGGTCAAGTTTATACATTTGGATATGACTCCTAAGTATCATCCTCACAAAGCTATAGACATGGCCATGGACTTCAACAATTTGGATGTAGTCAAGTTGATTATGAGAGGTTTAGGACTAATTATGAGACATGTTTTTGTGCTTACATGGGTTGGACTCAGTGTTGCCGATATATCCAGAACACATATAATTGGTGAATACCCGGATCTTGGACCAGTTTATGCGTCTGTTCGACACTCTACAACCGGTTAGATGTGAATTTGTTGGATGAACAACCATTGTATTTTAGAAATGTCTTACTAGCTCCTTATGTGCTTATATGTAACTTTTCTTTTCTATGAATGGTGTTTTCTGTAATCTATGAACTGTTTAACAGTAGATTGATGCCTAAATTATCATGTATTTTCAAATTAAACTATATATTATTGATATAACTACATATATAGACTTCTCAAAGGTTCAATTTATCAATTATAAGCTTTATATGTGCATACAATTGAGTTTGAAGTTATGTACCACAAGTTTCTTAGTGTTTCCAAAATTTCCAGTGTTTCCACATGTTTCTGAAACATTTTGAAAAGTTTCCAATTCCGGGAACACCGAAACAAAATGTTGATCCTCGACTATATATACTATAAATTGTAAACTAAGATAAAGACAATTGTACAAGAAGCTTACCAGCCCCTAACAGCCCCCTGACCAGCCCCCAAATAGCCCTTAAATCAGCCCCTATAATCAGCCCTTTACACAGTACCCAAATCAGCCCCACTTCTTAGACCCACTTTCTTTTAGAAAATTAATGCTTTGTTTTGTTCATGGATAGTGCTGGAAAATATAAGAGAAGAAATATCATTCCCTTAGTAGAGAATTTAAGATTTTTCATTTAGTAACCAAGCAACGAAAGCGTACTTTTTAGTGTTTTCTTCGCTTTCCTACTTTGTTCTATTTTTCTTTTGTTGCTTCAATCTTCTGAGAAATCATATAGGCAAGGCCTTCTTTCAGTTGTTTTTGTTGACAGCAATTTTGCAGGAAGTTAACCAATCAGGTAATACTTCTTGGTTTCCTCTCATATGATTATAGCCTATAGGTTTTTTATGTGTTTTGATTCACCATGCCATCATGTTTATTGGCAATGAGTTTTTTATAAAAAAAAATTTAGGAAAAAAGAAAGAAAGAAGAGAAAGTCATTTATATACTTAATACTTCTCAAGAAGGCCTATGAACTCTCTTTTGCTCTCATCCTTATTTTGATGATTTGATGAATAAGAAAGTAGTCCCATTGACACAATCCTTGGGAAAGAGACTTTATGTATTAATTCATTGTATGACATTGAAAAATGTTACATCCATTAGTTAAATGCAAAATGATGTGAATTAGAACTTAGACGAACATGTTATCTTCAAATGCTTGGACTTCTTTGCCTATTTAATTCATCAGTTGTTGAGGAAAAGTTGTTCAAGTTTTTGAATTCATCATCTGCCCCCTTAATTTCTCGCTGCACTCGTAAACAAATCTAATTTCTGGTACCTATTTCACAGAAATTTGTAGAATGTTTTAAGAAAAGCAATCAATCATTTTTTTGGAATAGCACTTTTTTAATTTGTGATTAGACTCCAACTGTATAATGTTGTTTTGAGATATATGTAGCACTGGAACAAAAGGAATGGAAAGAAATTAAAATAGAGGGAGTTGGATCCAATTGCATCACCTATTTAACATATTATGTTATTTAGTCCTTAGGTAAATTGATTGTATTGACAGTTGATAATTTTTCTACAGAATGATGTTCCCTTCATTTAGATCACAGTTTCATGAAATCTGTGTTAAAGTTGGAGTAGATCCCTTAGCCTCAAACAAGGGTTTCCGGGCAGAGCTGTTAGGGATTGGTGACTTCTACCATGAACTCGGTTGGTATTAGTCTTCTTATATCTCCATTTGTGCATGAGTCTTAAAGCATGTTGGTTCCTCCTTGGAATGGATTATAAGGAGGATTTTTCCAACAAAAATGGAGGAGGAAAAGCTGCAACAGCTGTTGCTAATAGCTTAAATAGGGAGTTTGGGTAATTTCCTTCCTCGTCCTTCCTTTTTCTGTTTTGTATTTTTTGAATCATTTAAACCAGGTTTACCTTTTTTTTTTGTCTTAAAGTTTTAGAATCATCTAAACTGAAGGAGCAGATGTAGTATTGTGTGGATCATCCGGAGGAGATCAGCAAGCTTTCAAAAGCGAAGGCTCAAGTTTCTGAAGTCAAGGAAGTGATGATGGAAAATATATCGCGCGAGAAGGTTTGCTGAAATTAATATATATGTGTACACTTTTTTGGTGTGAATTTACAGGCACAAGATTTCAGGACACAAGACCATGATGAGAAGAAAGACATGGTTACAGAATATGAAGATGAAGCTGATAGTTCTTAGGATCATTATAGCTTTGATTATCATCATAGTTTTATCAATTTGCGGAGGCTTCAACTGCACCAAGTAATAAGCATGGTTCTTCTAATATAGAAGGTACTCCTAGATAACTTTCTTTTTTTCCTTTTGGATATTTCAAGAAGTAAGAACCCCAAACAAAATTTAAAAAAAAATAAAGAATAAAGAAAACTTGATTGTTTAATCAGTGACTTAGGTAAGATAATTCATTAGAGTTCTTTAGCTAAGTTAAATTGTAAAGCTTTATTGTGCTAGAGACTTGGAAATTCAATCTCGTTGCCTTAAAATTAGTTAAATGTGATTTTTCTTGGTTTTTATTACAAGACTATTTGACTTGTGGGAGTTTTTGTAAATTTCTTAAGTTTCCATCACAAGTACTCATTAATGTAAGCAAATTTTGAGACTCTGCAACCATAGTCGACTCTTTGCTACCTTGTTAGGGACTGAAATTATTTATTTATTTATTTATTTATTTATTATTATTATTATTATTATTATTATTATTATTAACATTAGGATTAGGGACTAAATTTGCAAAAACTTTGGTGGTTTGGTGTTGAAGTTAGTGATAGAGTTGGAACGAAGATAATGTTCTTGCTCGATCTTGGTTAATTCGTCGTTTTCTGTTTTCCACCACTGCTTCCTTGTTAATCAAACAAAAAAAAAAAAAAAAGCATTTTCCTCAGCACTATCTTTTCTCTTCCTTCACTAAATCTATGAACCAAACAAAGCCTTATTAACAGGGAGGTGAGAGTTATTTCCTGAGCAATCAACGTAGCTGAAATTCAAGTTCTGTTTTACATTTTAGACACATACGCTAAAAACTCATGCTAATTAGGCATGATCTAAGAATATGCGGCATGATTGTCACTTGTCACTTATCAAATATCCACTCTTATTAGCAAGCCCATGGATCAACCATTTTAGGATAAATAGAGACTTGGTTGTCAGTTGTCACTTATCAACTATTCTTTTATGATTTCTTTTTCTAACACATTCGTCAATTATGGTGAAAAATAGGGTGATGATGATCCAAGGGCAATGAGGAAGCAATTGTAAAAAGTTAAGTTGATGTACTAGGTTATGGACATAAAGAGATTTGTGTATTTTATCTTTCTTGAGTTAAATTCATGTGTAAGCAATGTTTTGAAAACCGGACCGGTCATCGAACCGGAAAAATGACCGGGTCACGGGTTAGTGGTTCAACCGTCGGGTGAACCGGATCAAACCGGTGATGTCATAATTATGTAATAATTAAAATTTTTTATATATAAATTAATAGTAATATAAAATTAAAAAATATAAATATCACATAAAAATATAAATCACATAAAATTAATAAAATATCTCTAAACAATTATAAAATATTCATAAAAGAGCATTTTATTTAATTTATTTTTACCAATCAATTACTTTCCATTCTATACATACATATATATATATATATATATATCTCTTGTACAATCAGATTACATATAATATAATATATAAAACATTATCACGTTAATAGAAAATGAAAAGCTGAAAAAAATCAAAGTCAATAAAGTCATGACTCATGAGTCATGACTACTCACTGCTAGCTATTGACGTGACAGTAA
Source organism: Hydrangea macrophylla (assembly GCA_033977485.1). Classification (NCBI taxonomy): domain Eukaryota; kingdom Viridiplantae; phylum Streptophyta; class Magnoliopsida; order Cornales; family Hydrangeaceae; genus Hydrangea; species Hydrangea macrophylla. The sequence goes on from CM066986.1 coordinate 2,542,548, forward strand.
CACAGCTGGGAAAGTAAGAGAGAGAGAGAGAGAGAGAGAGAGGCGCGAAAGAAAGAGAGTCAGAGTAGGAATTTACGAACCGGCTGGGTTAAGAACCGGTGCCGGTTTTCCGGTTTTCCGGTTCAACCGGTTCACCCACCAGTTTTTGCCGGTTATATGCATAGTAACGGTTTCCGGTGTCACCCGGGCCGGAACTCCGACCGGTCGACGGTTCAACCGGTCGAACCGGCCGGTCCGGTCCGGTTTTCTAAACAATGTGTGTAAGATGTAATGTAGTTAAACTCAGAACTTGGATATGGAAAAAGATTTGTAAGATGAAACATTTTGTATTCTACTTGTGTTTGGTATAGATTGAGCTTGTTATTTTTGTGTTTGTATGTATTATTTTTGTGTTTGTATGGATTATTATGCTTGTTAAAAGAAATGATTTGCAATTCTTGTTTGTGGCAAATTTTGTGTTTGGTTTGACAAAAGAATTGATTTTCAATTCTAGCCAATTCTCACCAATTCTCACCAATTCTAGTTTTAGCCCAAAAACAAATCCCACTACTTTTGATAGGATTTGGTGAGAAATGATTTCACTTTAAGGGTGCGTTTGATAATCCAATTAAGTGTTGAAAATGAAAAGTTTCAGCACTTATTTCTTTCCAGTGTGTTTGATAACGTACCACTTAATTGAAAAAGCAGCAAAAAAATCACTGAAAACTTTAAGTGAAAATTTTCTACTAAAAATAATCACTGAATGCAGTCTATTTTAGTACTTGAAATACTGTTTTCAATATTGCAAATTCAATCACTTAAAATTTTCAATACTTCAAATTCAACACTTAATTTTCAGTTTTATCAAACGGACCCTAAGTGAAACAGCATGATATACCAATATTAACCCTATATGTATCACTCATTCTCTTTTTATATGGACAATATAGTAAATGGCAATGATTATTTTCATTTTATTTCTATTTTAAACCAGACAAAAGAATTAGAATCGCAAATCAATTCTATTCTTATCTTTTCTTTTCTATTCTATCCAATTCAATGCTATTCTATTTTACAATCAAACCAAACGTTACAGTCCGTTGGGTTTTCCACAAACAAGAAAAGAATTGATTTGCAATTCTTGTTTGTGGCAATTCTTATGTTTGGTTCGACTATAAAACCAAAATTGAATTCATTTCCAATTCTAGCTAATTCTTGTTTTAGGGGTTCACAAATCCTACCAATCAAGAATTCATTTTAATTCTATTGTATTCTCCTTCTCTTGATTTATGTCAATCCAAACAAAGTGTTTTTAATGAAATTAATAGTAAAAATGAGAAATCTAGTTGACAGCGTTGAATACTATTTTGGCAAAGCTTAGAGTTGATAAATTTGTGATGGAAGGTGTGCGGCCTGATCCACGAGCTATGGCCCCTTTCGTTAATAACTATTTGGTGGAATTCTCCGAAGCTCGCCTTGAAGAAACCAATCCGGTGTTACCCCATTTTATCCGAATCGAGGGTTCGCTAGAAGCCACCCTATGACAGATTTCTCAAGCTTAATGTTGATGGGACGATTTTCTCTGACCGCTGGGAGGTGGGCCTTGGGGGCATCTTGCGGGACCATAGAGGTGAGGTTTTACTTTCTTTTCCCGAGGACCTTAGAGCTAACTTTGATGCTATAACGGTGGAGTGTTGGGTGGTCTGGTGTGCGGTATCTATGGCATATGAGGCGGGCTTTCGTGAGTTTGTGGTGGAGTTGGACTCTTTGACCCTTGCTAACCACCTTTGCCATAATGATTTTCAGTTTGCCCCTTATGGTCATATCCTTTTGGCAATACAATCTCTCACAAGTCTCTTGGATTGTGGATGCGTACATGTTCACAGAGAGGGTAACATGGCTGTCCATGTGTTGGCTAGGAACACCTTAGTGTCTAATGGCTTAATTGTTTGGTTGGAGGAGTTTCCTCCTTTTGATCTTGATTCTGTTTTGTTTGACTGTCCCACTTGTTTTTGTTTTTAATGACATTCAGCTAGTTATCAAATATAAAAATAAAAAGAGCTGACCCCTTTTATTTGAAAACAAAATAAAAATAGAGAAATTACATAATGATCCTTAAGACTTAAGAAAAGAATAGAAATATAAAAATTAAAATAACTTCAAACACTCCCCCTCAAGCTGGTACGAAGATGTCCCTCATGTCCAGATTGCTAAGAGCGGAGTGAAACGGTCTACTCCCAACCCCTTTGGTAAGAATATCTACCAATTGCTTGCCTGTCTTCACAAAATGAGTGAACATTGTACCGTTGTCTAGATTTTCCTTAATAAAGTGCCTATCAATCTCAACATGCTTGGTACGATTATGCTGTACTGGATTATAAGCTATATTGATAGCATCTTATTGTCACAATATAGTCTCATAGGTTCTGTCAAATCCACCCTCATATCCTTTAGGAATGACTTAATCCACAAAAGTTCACAAATACCTTGAGCCATTGCCCTGAACTTTGTCTCTGCACTGGACTGTGCTACTACATTTTGCTTCTTACTTCTCCAAGTAACTAAATTACCTCCTACAAAGGTACAGTATCCCAAGATGGACTATCACAGCCCGGTCCCACAATAGCGGAACCGGAGCCCGTGGCACGCCACCGAGGCTAAACCAATACATTAACGTTCCCAAAAATTAGGTTTGAAGAACACACGCAGCGGAAAACAAAACACATTTTTAATCAGAGTTTCAGTCGACTGCTCAGTCGACTGCTCAGTCGACGGAGGCAGGCAGGGATTTTAATATCAAATTTCAGTCGACTGCAATAGGAGGTCCAGTCGACTGCTGAGGGGTCCAGTCGACTGCCGAGGGGTCCAGTCGACTGCTTTTGCTAAAAGAGAAGCAGAACTAACAGGCTCAGGGGTTCAGTCGACTGCTCAGTCGACTGCTCCCCTGGCAGCAGCCCAAACTGCAGAAAAACAAGTTTTAAAGCTTTCTAACTATCACCAATGATAAACCATTCAAATCAAACTCAGTCTAAAGTAATTCTAGCTGTATTAAAGCATTACCAAACATAATTACAACATGTTATCGTCTAATACAACGATTTAAAATCCATTCTAACATACTAAGTTAAACATGGTTTAAAAACAACCAAAATCTTATTACAACATTTCTAGGATCCCAAAACTACAAGATTACATTCAATTTGCCTTCCAAGTGAACTCCCAACCCACGTGCTCACTTCTCTGATTCCTCGCCAGCATTAACACCTGAAATGGTTATTTGAATAACCACACATATTTCGATTTGTTTAAGCTAATGCTTAGTGAATAAATCAATATATGTACATGAATGATAAACATGTCCGCATTCACATCTCTACATTTCATACTAGTCGCCGGAGACTCACGTGCCCGTCCATATTCCCAATCCGCGACTCCTCGCCAATAAGTCCACGCGAAAGGGTAAGACCCACGATTCTACAAACAATCGTGCGACCTTAATGCCACTCTATCGGCTCCACAAAATGGTACGGTGACCACGTGCTCCTTCTGACCCAAATAAGCAACTTAACATGCTCAAATACATATCACCATGCTCGCGGTAGTTAAAACACATCACCGTGCTATTGAGCCTACTTATCAAAATAAATGCCCAATATGAACTACACAATATATCTCTAGGAATTAATACATGCTATTCAAACATAACATGAATACATGCCAAGAAATCATTCCAAAACATAGTTGAATCACTCACCTCCGATTTACGCTCCTATAATACAATCCAAAGAAAACCCGTGCACAAAGAACGTGCAGAAGTTCGTCTAGTACAAATCCTATGGATCAAAATTCCATTTATCAACTTTTATGAAAAATTCTAGAAAATAACTTTTCGGAAAACTTAGCCAAACAGGCCCTAATAGGTATCAAAACGAAGCTCTTACCTCGAGGAGCTCAAATATGAAATCTGGGAGAAACCAGACTGACGGAAGGTCGTCGTTTGGCGTCGCAAAGCTCTAAGCAATCAAATCTCCCTCTAGCCCCCTTTTGGCCTCCTTCTTGAGTTTAGGTTAGAAGTGATGAGAAAATATCTCATCCATCTCTATCTATATATAGGCAACTCTTTTGGAAATTACGTTTACCTCCCCACGAGTTTTCAAAACTCCTAATCAGTCTCTGAAACATTCTATACAGCTTATTCTTAGCTTTATGAGTAAAACTTCAAAATTATAAAAGTTTTCGACTAAGTTTCGTTTGGTCGCTAAAACGCGAATTTCTATATGACGTTTCCGAAGTTGCTAATTAGCCTACCAAATTAATAGCGTGTTCATTCGTCCTCACCAGGATACTAAATCTAACATCAGAAATATATTCTAAAACAGAAAATAATACAGATATTGAAATACACAGGTAAACATTTATTTTCAGATAAACATTTAAAGTGTTCCACAGTGACCGTCTCACACTCGGAGAGATGTCACAACAACAAATTCTCAATCCCAATAGTTTCAAAGGGTTCTCTAATACAGACACCCAAATCAACTCGTGAGTCAAAACTCACTCAAACATGTGTCATAGGACACGCCACATCACATTATCATGCATGACAATATGATACAAATGCAATAACACAAATGTGGGTGTTATAATACTCTCCCCCTTAAAAGAAGTTTGTCCCCAAACTTATACCTCAAGTCTCGAAAAGGTGTGGATACTGAGTACGCATCTTATCTTCTATCTCCCACGTCATCTCTTCCGTAGTTTGACTACGCCATAACACTTTCACTTTCGATATTACTTTATTTCGTAATACTTGATCCTTCCGGTCCAATATCTCTACCGGATACGCAACATACGTTAAATCACTCTGAATCTCATTCGATGTCGGAGTCATCACTTGATCTCTCTCTTCCACTAACTGTTTGCGTAGCAATGATACATGAAACACGTTATGAACTTGAGCATACTCGCTCGGCAAGTTCAAACGATAAGCTACGGGTCCAACCTTTCCAATGATTTCAAAAGGTCCTACATATCTCGGATTGAGTTTCCCGTATCTACCAAATCTGGTTATTCCCTTTGAAGGTGACACCTTCAAATACACCAAGTCTCCTACATCGAATTCCAACGGTTGTCTACGCTTATCGGCATAACTCTTATACCTACTCTGAGCTGTCAGTAACCGTTGTCGAATTACCTTTATTTTATCCGTCGTCTCTTGTACAATTTTCGGCCCTTCAATCTTTCTTTCTCCGACTTCTGTCCAACTAATCGGTGAACGACATACACGACCATATAAAGCTTCATAAGGAGCCATCCCAATACTTGACTGAAAACTGTTGTTATACGCGAACTCAATTAACGGTAAATGGTCTTCCCAGTCACCCTGAAAATCAAGTACACATAGCCTAAGCATGTCTTCCAAAATCTGGATTACTCTTTCTGATTGACCATCGGTCTGAGGATGAAAAGCTGTACTAAAGTGCAATTTGGTACCCATTGCTTCTTGCAAGACTCTCCAAAACTTCGATGTAAGCTACTATCCCTGTCCGAAACAATAGAAACTGGGATACCATGTAGTCTCACAATTTCGCGAATATACAACTTAGCTAACTGCATCGGCTTAGTTGTTCGAAGCGGTAGGAAGTGCGACGACTTCGTCAAACGATCAACAATCACCCAAATAATAGTGTTTGATCTCTTCGACCTCGGAAATCCACTAACAAAATCCATTGTTATGTGCTCCCATTTCCACTCGGCTATCGGTAACGGTTGTAACAATCCCGAAGGTACTTAGCGTTCGGCCTTTACTTGTTGACAACTAGTACAACGTGAGACATAGCGTGCTATTTCTCTCTTCATTCCCGGCCACCAATAAACATGTCTCAAATCTCTATACATCTTGGTGCTTCCTGGATGAACGGTATACTTTGTGTTGTGTGCTTCCTCTAGGATGTTCTTTTTCAACTCTTTCTCACTAGGTACACAAATTCTACCCCTCAATCTCAAAACATTGTTCTCAAACGTGAATCCCGGTTGTTTGCCCATTGGAATCTCATCACAAATCTTCTTCAAAGCCACGTCTTGAAGTTGTTTCTCTGCGATCTCGTGAATCAAGAGTGGTTGTGCCACCATCATCGATATCAAGCCACTTTCAATCCTCGGAATCACTTCAAGTTCTAAGTTCTCCATATCTCTTATCAATTCTTTCTGAGAAGTCAAATCTGATGCGGGGTTGGTTGGTACCTTACGACTAAGAGCATCGGCGACAACATTCGCCTTGCCCGGATGATACTGAATTGATAAGTGATAGTCCTTCATCAACTCTAACCATCTCCTTTGCCTCATGTTCAAATCTCGTTGTGTAAACAGGTACTTCAAACTCTTATGATCCGTATAGATCTCACATTTCTCTCCGTATAGATAATGACGCCAAATCTTCAATGCAAAAATCACGGCGGCCAATTCTAGATCATGTGTTGGATAATTCTTTTCGTGCGGTCTAAGTTGTCTTGACGCATACGCAATGACTTTATCACCTTGCATAAGAACGCAACCTAAACCTCTATATGAAGCATCACTGTAAATAATAAATCCTTCAGTCCCTGACGGAACGGCTAAAATTGGTGCTTTCACTAGTCGACCCTTCAACTCTTGGAAACTTTCTTCACATTCTGGACTCCATACAAAAGCAATATCTTTCCTCATTAACTGCGTCATCGGCATTGCTATGCGCGAAAAATCTTTTACAAATCTCCGATAATACCCAGCTAATCCTAGGAAACTTCTGATGTCTGTCACATTCGTTGGTCTCGCCCAATTGGTAACTGCTTCTATCTTCTGAGGGTCTACAGAAATTCCCTTTGCCGACACTATATGTCCAAGGAAAGCTATCTCGGTCAACCAAAACTCACACTTCTTCAATTTGCCGAATAATCTCTTTTCACGCAATCGTTGTAAGGCTAATCGCAAATGATGCTCGTGATCTTCAACGCTTTTGGAGTAGATTAGGATGTCATCTATGAACACGATAACGAACTCATCTAAATAATCTTTGAAAACACGGTTCATCAAGTCCATGAAAGCAGCTGGTGCATTAGTCACTCCAAATGGCATAACCAAAAATTCAAAGTGACCATATCGAGTCCTGAAAGCTGTCTTCTCAGCATCTTCCTCTTTGACTTTCAACTGATGGTAATCGGATCTCAAGTCGATCTTCGAAAATACCTGAGCCCCTTGTAACTGATCAAACAAGTCATCTATTCGTGGCAATGGATACTTGTTCTTGACGGTCAACTTATTTAATTCCCGGTAGTCGATGCACATACGCATTGTTCCATCTTTCTTCTTCACAAACAAAACTGGAGCTCCCCATGGCGAAACACTAGGTCGGATAAAACCCTTCTCCAACAGTTCTTCTAACTGAACTTTCAATTCTTTCAACTCTATCGGTGCCATTCGGTATGGTGCTTTAGATACCGGTTGTGACCCTGGTACTACTTCTATTGTGAACTCAAGCTCCCTTTCAATCAATATGTCGGGTAACTCATCGGGAAAAACATCCGAAAATTCTCGAACTACTGAAATGTCTTCTATTAGTGGTCCAAGAACTCGCGTGTCGATAATTGAACATAAGAAACCCGAACAACCCTTCTTCAACATCTTACTTGCTTGAATCGCCGATATCAAGTACGGCGGTACGATCACTCCCTTTCCTTGAAAAGTAAACTCTTCTCGTCCTGACGGATAGAAACTAACCCGTTTCTGTTCACAATCGATTTTGGCTTGATTAGCCGATAACCAATCCATACCCAATATAACATCAAAGTAATTCACCGTCAATGGAATCAAATCAACGCTCAAGACTTTATCACCTATCTTGATCTCACATGACTTGAATATCGAAGAAGTAACTAACGGTTCACTACTAGGCAATGATACACACAAGTCATATCCTAGCGGTTCTGACTTAACAGTTAAATGCTTAACAAAATCACGTGATACGAATGAATGCGTTGAACCAGAATCCATAAGTATACGTGCAGGATACGAACAAATAGGAAGAATACCTGATACGACGGTATCATCTGTATTCCCCGGCCTGAGCTGAAAGTATCGTCCTTGTTGTTGCGCTACTCCTTTCCCTTTATCCACTCGAGGTTCTACTCTTGACCCGCTTGGCACACTCGATGCCCCGGTACTCATTCCAGGTTGTCTCTTACTCGGGCAATTCTTCGCTATATGTGTAACGACTTGACAAAAAGAAATAAATATATATATATATATATAAGACAATAAATCAATGGACAGTTAATTACTATACATTTTTATAAAATTTTCACAAAATACAATCATGCACTTTTGGGGTTGTGATACATCTAAAGTTTAGATTCCAAATTGTATTAACAAGTGCCAAATGCTTTGGTATCGGTACTATTGGGTAGTAAAAATTCTAAGGTGCCAGTTAATAGTTATAAAATGCCATTTGGTAGAAACTTTTCTATGTGTCATTTAATGGTAACTTTTTAGAGTACCATTTAATTATAATAAAGTGTCATTTAATAGTAGTAGTATTAATAGGATAACTATCAATTTAGATGACTATTCTGTGTATGTATAATTATGTAAATAACTCTAGATAAAAGATAATAGAAATATATGAGTAAAATTTAAACCACATTGGCAAAGACCACCCCACATGAATAGATCTAAATCTTGATCAATATATATACACGTGTGTGTATAGATAACTTTAAGCTAGTGGCTAGTGCACGTGTGATTGTGAAGATAAGTAAGAGAGAAACTTAATTGGTGGCCAAGTTAGGAAAAAAATAATAAAAAAAACTAGTCAGATAAAGCCAAGAGAACTTGGTGGCCAAGCCAAGTTCTCATTATTAATTGTGAGTTATCTAATATATGTATATATACTATATAGTGGCAGTGGGCGTTAAAAGAGGAAGAAGAAGGAACCGTGGGTGGGATTAGTTCTCTTGTGTAATTGCTATGTGTCTATACATATATATATATATATACACGTATATACCACAGGTGTACGTATGTGCTAGATTATCAAGGAAGGTTGAAATGTAAGGGAAATAGAGTGTTTTTGTTGGTGAGTAAATCTCTTCTATTTTATTTATTTATTAAATATGTCCCTTATGTTGGATCTTTACAAATATTTATTTTAGTTAAAAATGGCCCAAAAGCCAGTTTTGATTATTCAGTACCATATATATATATATATATATATATGTAGAATTAAGTATTTAATATTACTCTTTTAATTGCATTGTCATACCATATGTAACCATGCATTAATTATGATATTAATAGTGATACTGGTTAAGGTCAAGGCCTTGTGATAATTAAAGGACTGAGGTAGTCCATGTTGAGGTGGCTGGGATTGAGATACTCCTACAGTTAGTGCACTAATATACTACTCCATTTCGAGCTGGGCTGGTGGGTAGTATACACCTTTCGAGCTGGGCTGGGGTGCTGTGGCCATGTGATTGTATACATTTCGAGCTGGGCTGATGTGTACAATTGTGTTGGTAATCTATTGTGAATTTGGTAAGAACCAGTATCAAAGAAAAATTAATGCATAAATTTCTTCATATGCACGCATTGGAATGTGTAAAATTAATATATATGTGCGTGAAATAAATGTGTGATATGTAATTTGTGTTGCAGATAGCAATTGGGCGCAAATAAAAGATATTTGAGAAACTATATATTTTCAGACACTAATTAACTGGGACTACTGATAATGATATAATAAAGTATTATATCAAAGATTTGAGATCAAAAATCTATTTTTATATAAAATGTGTTTTACTCACTGAGCTCCTGTCTCATTATTATTTTTATTAATATTTTTTTAGGTGAGAAGGAAGCAGCAGTTGAGCCGAGTAGCATAGTTGGACCTTTTATCAACTAACCATGATTAAGAGTGGGGCATAGGTGTACTTGTATTTAATAGTGGGAAGAAGTAACAGCTGTAATTCCTTTTATTTTATTATTAATGAAATTAATGGAATTTTTATTATTATATATATATTTTTTTTAAAATTAGACTGTCATGTCTTATCTGTGCGTCGAAGTTGGACCACAATTTTGAATATTGACTGGTTGACCATCGCGTCCCGGGTTTGGCGAAATTCGGGACGCGACAGAGTGGTATCAGAGCAAAAGTTCGAACCTAGGGACTTAAGAGGAGGTCTAACTGTTATTTTACTTTTGGATCATAATTTACAGGACTATGTTATGTTGTACATACTAATTATTTGTACCCACTAATTTCTAATCTAATCTGTCTTGTAGGATTTAAAGAGGTGACATATGATGGAGATATATAAAATTTTTGGGAGGTTTAATTCGTAGTTCAATTATGTTGTAAGTTTTTTTTAATATACTTTAAGGCATTATTTATTAAGTGATTTGTAGCTAGTTGTTTACAAGAATAGAAATATTTCTAGAGTTTAAAGTGACTATTTTGGTAGACTAGAGAACTTTAGGACATAAGGTAATTAGTGTTTGAAAAATTTGCCATGGTGAAATTAGGTGACCTTAGTTAGCTCATGTCAACTAAACTTATACAGCCGAATTGGTCCCATGAAAAAAAATGTTAAAGAGCCCTAAGAGAAATATGATCGCTGTAAAAAAAAAAAAAAAATCTTCAATAATCAAGTAAATTATGAATTGTGAAAAGAATATTTTATTGATAGACATCCATGAACTGTGCGAGATAATATCACTATTAGAATAAGATGGCTTCATTCTCCTGCTGATAGTTTTGACCTATGACAAAGGAAAAAAAAAAAATTTAATTACAAAAAAAAAAAAAAAAAAAAAACATTTCTGCCCTTTTTGGGTGTTGTTTTGACAATCGTATAAAATGACAAAAATATTAGAATAATAACTTGTATATATGTATTCCTAATTATATCTATGAGGTGCTACATGTCCCTAATAAATGAGATCAACTTCAGATAGGTTTTGTTGGTGGGACTAACCATCTAAGTATTCTTTGGTAAGGGTAATTACGTTGAACTTCAAATTGAGCCAGCCTTACCTACTTACTTACTTCTGTCCTTTATGTGCTTTTGCCTATGGGATTATATGTATACTGAGTGCTACAAAAGTGTAGTTCGTAGTTTTGTTAAAACAAAAAATTAAATTAAATGACGGAAATGATATAATGATGGTATAAAGAGGAGCTTTAACTTTGGAAAGGTACTTGGTGGCCATTTTATTATTAGATCATAACTTATATGCAATACACTTGATGTGTTTTATTTTCTGTGCTATTTGTTTGTTAGGTAAGGTGTAATCTATTATGATTTGATTGTTTGTGTAGGGAACTGTAATTAATGTATTTGTTTATTTTAACAACCTTATGAATTATTGAACAAATGACCTAATTATGGAGAAGTGTACTTTAAAATCTAAAATATCACTTGAAATAGAGATATTAATTCTTTTTATGGTAAGAATCAAAATTTGATTGTCAAAAACGTAACATGATACTACATAGAATTACTCACACCACTACCATATTTTATAATTAGTTACTTAAGTATCATTTAAAAATTTTACAGATTTTTTTCTCCATTATTTTGGTGGCACTTGAGAAAGTCACTGGGAGCTTTTGAAATGGGTCATTTATACATTACTAGTAACGTTGATTTCGAGGACGAAATCCACTTTAAGGAGGGCAGAATGTAACGACTTGACAAAAAGAAATAAATATATATATATATATATAAGACAATAAATCAATGGACAGTTAATTACTATACATTTTTATAAAATTTTCACAAAATACAATCATGCACTTTTGGGGTTGTGATACATCTAAAGTTTAGATTCCAAATTGTATTAACAAGTGCCAAATGCTTTGGTATCGGTACTATTGGGTAGTAAAAATTCTAAGGTGCCAGTTAATAGTTATAAAATGCCATTTGGTAGAAACTTTTCTATGTGTCATTTAATGGTAACTTTTTAGAGTACCATTTAATTATAATAAAGTGTCATTTAATAGTAGTAGTATTAATAGGATAACTATCAATTTAGATGACTATTCTGTGTATGTATAATTATGTAAATAACTCTAGATAAAAGATAATAGAAATATATGAGTAAAATTTAAACCACATTGGCAAAGACCACCCCACATGAATAGATCTAAATCTTGATCAATATATATACACGTGTGTGTATAGATAACTTTAAGCTAGTGGCTAGTGCACGTGTGATTGTGAAGATAAGTAAGAGAGAAACTTAATTGGTGGCCAAGTTAGGAAAAAAATAATAAAAAAAACTAGTCAGATAAAGCCAAGAGAACTTGGTGGCCAAGCCAAGTTCTCATTATTAATTGTGAGTTATCTAATATATGTATATATACTATATAGTGGCAGTGGGCGTTAAAAGAGGAAGAAGGAACCGTGGGTGGGATTAGTTCTCTTGTGTAATTGCTATGTGTCTATACATATATATATATATATATATATACACGTATATACCACAGGTGTACGTATGTGCTAGATTATCAAGGAAGGTTGAAATGTAAGGGAAATAGAGTGTTTTTGTTGGTGAGTAAATCTCTTCTATTTTATTTATTTATTAAATATGTCCCTTATGTTGGATCTTTACAAATATTTATTTTAGTTAAAAATGGCCCAAAAGCCAGTTTTGATTATTCAGTACCATATATATATATATGTAGAATTAAGTATTTAATATTACTCTTTTAATTGCATTGTCATACCATATGTAACCATGCATTAATTATGATATTAATAGTGATACTGGTTAAGGTCAAGGCCTTGTGATAATTAAAGGACTGAGGTAGTCCATGTTGAGGTGGCTGGGATTGAGATACTCCTACAGTTAGTGCACTAATATACTACTCCATTTCGAGCTGGGCTGGTGGGTAGTATACACCTTTCGAGCTGGGCTGGGGTGCTGTGGCCATGTGATTGTATACATTTCGAGCTGGGCTGATGTGTACAATTGTGTTGGTAATCTATTGTGAATTTGGTAAGAACCAGTATCAAAGAAAAATTAATGCATAAATTTCTTCATATGCACGCATTGGAATGTGTAAAATTAATATATATGTGCGTGAAATAAATGTGTGATATGTAATTTGTGTTGCAGATAGCAATTGGGCGCAAATAAAAGATATTTGAGAAACTATATATTTTCAGACACTAATTAACTGGGACTACTGATAATGATATAATAAAGTATTATATCAAAGATTTGAGATCAAAAATCTATTTTTATATAAAATGTGTTTTACTCACTGAGCTCCTGTCTCATTATTATTTTTATTAATATTTTTTTAGGTGAGAAGGAAGCAGCAGTTGAGCCGGGTAGCATAGTTGGACCTTTTATCAACTAACCATGATTAAGAGTGGGGCATAGGTGTACTTGTATTTAATAGTGGGAAGAAGTAACAGCTGTAATTCCTTTTATTTTATTATTAATGAAATTAATGGAATTTTTATTATTATATATATATATTTTTTTAAAATTAGACTGTCATGTCTTATCTGTGCGTCGAAGTTGGACCACAATTTTGAATATTGACTGGTTGACCATCGCGTCCCGGGTTTGGCGAAATTCGGGACGCGACAATATGCCCCAGTTGTCCACAGTCAAAACATTTTCCCCTCATCTCTGGGTTGTAGCTCTTGGCGTTCGAGGTTGTGTTTGGTGTAGTCGAATTTGTATTCAAAGGACAATTCCTAGACACATGCCCCAATTGTTTACAAATATGGCAAGTGATCAATTGATAGCACGTTCCTCTGTGTCGCCGGTTACATGTTGGACACAACGGTCTCGAGTCTCCCATGAACGTACTCCCTCCTTGGCTACTCATATATGATCACGAACCTTGCGTGAACGGTTTCTTCGCATTCCCTTGGCTCTTGCCCCTATTGTCATTGGGTCTCTTTCCTTGTTGCCCTTGTCGATATCGGTCGACACTCTTCTCAGCTATACGGGCGGCTTCCTCGACTAGAGAAACGGTCGGGTGTTGCAACATGTCCACACGGCCCCGAATATTCTCTCTAAGCCCTTCCTCAAACTTACGAGCTTTATCCCTATCAGTCGGAACGGTAGTTTTCCCAAATCGTAACAAGGCATTGAAACAAGAAACATACTCACCCACGGTCATATCTCCCTGAACTAAACTCGCAAACTCTTGGCGTTTCTGAGTATAAGCAGATTGCGGGAAGAAACGTTTGTTGAATTCTTCTTTAAAAGCTTCCCACGTGGTTGGCTTCCCTCGTTCAAGCACGTTGTTCCACCAATCCAATGCTTCGCCCATCAACGTATCGGATGCGCACAAAATTTTCTCCTCATCGGTACATATTACCTGACGGAAATGTCTTTCCATGTCCATCATCCAATGATCGGCCAAGTCTATGTCAATTTGCCCATGATACAACGTCGGTTTTCGCTTATGAAACTGTTCCACGATTGTGTGTTGAGGTCGTGGTGCCGATGGTGCATTAACATAACGAATTTCCACTTGTGGAGGCTGAATGTTCATATGTTCTCTTTCACTTACCGCTTGTATGAAACTTCCCACCATGTTCACTATTTGGTCCATCCGCGAATGCGGTGACAATTCTCTTGGTTGATCTGCCATAATGTTTCAAATATTTCCCCTGTTGAGTCCAATGCATAATGACCATGCATGCTATGCCACAATATAGATATATGTGCACAGTTCATCACAATCAACAAATGCTAATGCATGAAGCATTTCTACAATGATAATAATTATCTTCACAATTACACACTCCACTCGACGTCGCTCAGCATATATAACGTCAATCGTTCCCAAGGCTCTAAACTTATGCTCTGATACCACTAAATGTCACAGCCCGGTCCCACAATAGCGGAACCGGAGCCCGTGGCACGCCACCGAGGCTAAACCAATACATTAACGTTCCCAAAAATTAGGTTTGAAGAACACACGCAGCGGAAAACAAAACACATTTTTAATCAGAGTTTCAGTCGACTGCTCAGTCGAGTGCTCAGTCGATTGCTCAGTCGACGGAGGCAGGCAGGGATTTTAATATCAAATTTCAGCCGACTGCAATAGGAGGTCCAGTCGACTGCTGAGGGGTCCAGTCGACTGCCGAGGGGTCCAGTCGACTGCTTTTGCTAAAAGAGAAGCAGAACTAACAGGCTCAGGGGTTCAGTCGACTGCTCAGTCGACTGCTCCCCTGGCAGCAGCCCAAACTGCAGAAAAATAAGTTTTAAAAGCTTTCTAACTATCACCAATGATAAACCATTCAAATCAAACTCAGTCTAAAGTAATTCTAGCTGTATTAAAGCATTACCAAACATAATTACAACATGTTATAGTCTAATACAACGATTTAAAATCCATTCTAACATACTAAGTTAAACATGGTTTAAAAACAACCAAAATCTTATTACAACATTTCTAGGATCCCAAAACTACAAGATTACATTCAATTTGCCTTCCAAGTGAACTCCCAACCCACGTGCTCACTTCTCTGATTCCTCGCCAGCATTAACACCTGAAATGGTTATTTGAATAACCACACATATTTCGATTTGTTTAAGCTAATGCTTAGTGAATAAATCAATATTTGTACATGAATGATAAACATGTCCGCATTCACATCTCTACATTTCATACTAGTCGCCGGAGACTCACGTGCCCGTCCATATTCCCAATCCGCGACTCCTCGCCAATAAGTCCACGCGAAAGGGTAAGACCCACGATTCTACAAACAATCGTGCGATCTTAATGGCACTCTATCGGCTCCACAAAATGGTGCGGTGACCACGTGCTCCTTCTGACCCAAATAAGCAACTTAACATGCTCAAATACATATCACCATGCTCGCGGTAGTTAAAACACATCACCGTGCTATTGAGCCTACTTATCAAAATAAATGCCCAATATGAACTACACAATATATCTCTAGGAATTAATACATGCTATTCAAACATAACATGAATACATGCCAAGAAATCATTCCAAAACATAGTTGAATCACTCACCTCCGATTTACGCTCCTATAATACAATCCAAAGAAAACCCGTGCACAAAGAACGTGCAGAAGTTCGTCTAGTACAAATCCTATGGATCAAAATTCCATTTATCAACTTTTATGAAAAATTCTAGAAAATAACTTTTCGGAAAACTTAGCCAAACAGGCCCTAATAGGTATCAAAACGAAGCTCTTACCTCGAGGAGCTCAAATATGAAATCTGGGAGAAACCAGACTGACGGAAGGTCGTCGTTTGGCGTCGCAAAGCTCTAAGCAATCAAATCTCCCTCTAGCCCCCTTTTGGCCTCCTTCTTGAGTTTAGGTTAGAAGTGATGAGAAAATATCTCATCCATCTCTATCTATATATAGGCAACTCTTTTGGAAATTACGTTTACCTCCCCACGAGTTTTCAAAACTCCTAATCAGTCTCTGAAACTTTCTATACAGCTTATTCTTAGCTTTATGAGTAAAACTTCAAAATTATAAAAGTTTTCGACTAAGTTTCGTTTGGTCGCTAAAACGCGAATTTCTATATGACGTTTCCGAAGTTGCTAATTAGCCTACCAAATTAATAGCGTGTTCATTCGTCCTCACCAGGATACTAAATCTAACATCAGAAATATATTCTAAAACAGAAAATAATACAGATATTGAAATACACAGGTAAACATTTATTTTCAGATAAACATTTAAAGTGTTCCACAGTGACCGTCTCACACTCGGAGAGATGTCACAACAACAAATTCTCAATCCCAATAGTTTCAAAGGGTTCTCTAATACAGACACCCAAATCAACTCGTGAGTCAAAACTCACTCAAACATGTGTCATAGGACACGCCACATCACATTATCATGCATGACAATATGATACAAATGCAACAACACAAATGTGGGTGTTATATGGACCTTCTATCAACCAGCCCAATCTGCATCAGTATAGGCTTCCACCCTAAGATGAACATGCTTGACAAAGTACAAGCCCTTTCCCAGAGCGGACTTTAAGTACCAAAGTCCGAAAGACAGCCTCCAGATGAGTCTCACGTGGAGCATGCATCAATTGGCTAACCACACTCACTGTAAATGCGATGTCGGGACATGTATGAGACAAATAGATGAGCTTACCTACCAGTCTCTAATATCTCCCCTTATCAACTGCTGTTCCACTACTTTCATCACTAAGTTTCTGATTAGGATCTATAGGAGTGTCACAAGCTCTACTCCCTAGCATCCCCGCCTCCTTCAAAAGGTCAAGGACATACTTCCTTTAGGAGATATATATATATATATATATATCCCGTGCTTCGATCTAGCAACTTCAATCTCCAAAAATACTTTAGAGCTCCCAAATCCTTTATTTCGAACTCTGTGGCCAAGTAATTCTTTAATCTTTACATTTCCTCGAAATCATCCCCTGTAAGTACAACATCATCAACATATACTACGAAGGTGGTGGTTTTACCCTGTGAGGAATGCAGTGTGATCAGCAAGACTCTGCCTGCAGCCATATCTAAGCATTGCTTGAGTGAACCTCGCAAACCAAGGTTGTGGGGATTGTTTGAGACCGTATAATGACTTTCTGAGTCTACATGCATTCCTTTTTGTCTTAGAGTCCTTAAAGCCAGGAGGCACATCCATATGCACCTCTTCTTCTAGATCACTGTCCAAGAAAGCATTCTTCACATCAAACTAGTGAAGGGGCCAATCCAGATTTACTGCAAGTGAGAGAAGAATACTAACTGAGTTCATCTTATCAACCGGTGCAAATGTCTCCTGATAATCCACCCCATAAGTTTAAGTAAAGCCCTTTGCAACAAGACGGGCTTTGTATCGCTTAATAGAACCATCAACCCTGTGTTTCACTATATACACCCCCTTGCACCCCACAGTTCATTTGTCCTTGGGTAACTTTGTCAATTCCCAAGTACCACTCTTACGAAGAGCTTTCATCTCTTCAATCATAGCATGTTTCCACTTGGGATTAGCAAGAACATCATGAACATGGTTAGGTATACAAATAGAGGAAATATTTAAAACAAAAGCTCTATAGGAAGGGGACAAGTGAGGGTGAGACACAAAGTTTAGCATAGAATGTTGAGTACAAGACTTAACAGCCTTATGAACAGCAATGGATACATCTAGATCATTAGGCACAATGGGAGAAGGTATATCAGAATTAAGAATTACCTAGATCTTCATCCATCAGAAGAATGGCAGTGAAAGAATAGGAGAAGTTGCCTCTTTATTAGGAGAAGGAGTCTCTAGTCTTTCTCTTTCTCTTATTCCAAGTTCCTTTTGAATAGACCAACAATTCTTTCTCCTTTGGAGTTGCTTTTTTTTTTTCCTCAAACTCCTTTGTCTCACTCTCTTTTTCTTCCTCTGACTCCTTTACCTCACTCATTTTTTCTCCCTCCGACTCCTTTCATCACCCTTTTTTTGTGATCGTCTCTGTTTCAGCCTCAATAAGCGTAGGCAACATGAACACATGTATCTCTTCCTCTAATCTCTGCTTCTGGAAATAAGATTGAGACTCAAAGAATGTGACATCCTAGGAAGCACCGACACTTCAGAAAGGGCTTCGTACCCGTGTCTGACACGTATCGGACACCGACACTCGCCCGACACACCTCCGACACGTATCAGACACGAAAAATACATGTCTTGTTTCTGTTATGCAATGTGTAGAGGTGGACACATCACCGACACACGGCGGAACACTTCAAGGGACATGGAGGGTAACTCTTTTTTGACCGAAAAGCTATATTTTGTTAGTTTTTATTTTTATCATTTTGAAAACCAAACAGAGTTGATTTTGTCAAGCATTACATCACTTATCTCATCACGTTCTCCCGACATAAGTCTCTCAAGACCCTCTTTGTCCGATCGCATCTATCTCTCTATCTTCTTTGACCATCTCACTTTCTTCATTAGGTTAATATTAAACAATAACGCTCAAAAAATGTGAAGTGAATTTTCTGTAGATAACATTTTAATAACATTTCTGAAAAATATAAGAATGAACTTAAAATTAAACTTATTTTTTAAAAAATATATATATGTATCCTCGTTGTGTCGTTGCAGTCGTTGGGATATATTTTCTCTTTTTTTATGCAATCGTTGTTGAGAGCTACGTTTTTTTGAGTGAAACTCTGTAACCCTTATTCTTTGATTAAAATGAACTGGTGTAAGAGGCTGTGGATGTAGGCAATCTTGCCGAACCACAGGGTATATCGTGTGTTGTGTGTTGTGTTTTCTCTGTTCCTTATTTCTGTGTGCGTTTGCATTGTGTTACAGGTCATATTCGCAACAAGCAACCTGTGAACACACACCCTAAGGGCACGAGGATCTAACTTCCCACGATTGGGAGAAATGTTATGAACAAAGCACACACAACCGAAGACCCAGGGGGGAATAGAAAAGAGTGTTGAAGAGGGGAGGAGCACTTCAATTGGCGCTCTCTTGTTCAACACATGAGTAGGAATACGATTAGTAAGGTAAGCACATGTTAGGACTGCCTCACCCTAGTAAGACTTGGGAGCATTTACTAAGAAGAGCATGGAACGAGCATCTTCTAACAAGTGACAGTTCTTACATTCGGCCACCCCATTTTATTGAGGTGTATCAGTGCAAGAAGTCTAATGAATTATTCCATGAGAACAGAAAAAATCTCCAAGACCAGAATCAATGTACTCACCCCCATTATCAGAAAGAAAATTTTTTATGTCTACCTCAAACTGAGTACGAATCATCTGTTGGAAGGGTTTGGAAACAGAAAATACTTCCCTTTTTCTCCTTTAACATATAAATCCATGTGACACAAGAAAAATCATCAATGAATGTAACAAACCATTTATGACCTTTGAACGACACAATACGAGATGGACCCCAAACATCAAAATGGACTAAAGTAGCACGGTGATCCTTTCCTTCACAAGACTCACATAAAAACTCGGACGCCTTTTTATTTAGGAAAACTGAAGGCAATAAATGTTGCAGTAAAGAGAAAGGAGGGTGTGCCAACTGCTTGTGCCAAAGCCATAGGTCTTCGGTTTAATTATTAGAGACTATGGTATTATCTACCATCTGCTCTCCTAAATCCAAGAGATAAAGACCATTCTCCATTTTATAACTGCCAATCGTCCTCTTCGTGGTAAAATCTTCAAAGACACAATGTTCAGGGAAAAAAGTTACACTACAATTCAAGTCACGAGTAATAGGACTGGTTGATAAGAGGTTATTGGAGAAACTAGGGACATGTAAACCGATGACAATGGTAATAAGGGAGTAGCATGAATTAAACATTTCCCAAAACAGACGAAAAAGTTCCATCAACAATTCTAACTTTGTCTTGACCTGAATAGGATTATAAGCATAAAAAATATATGAAGATCTAGGCATATGATCAGAAGCTCCGGAATCAATAATCCATGGGAAGGAAGAATGAGATAGGAAAGCTCTCGAGGAGGTGGCTAAGTTACCTAAATGGGCAAACAAAAAAGGAGGAAATTGTAGATGTAGACGGAGCACTACAAGCCATCATCAGATTCTGGGGAGCAACCTCAAACTCTCTACTGTGTGAATAGTGTCGGTGAACAGTACCTATGAACAGTCTCGCGATGAATAACGTTGTTGTTAGCGTTTGAGATTGATTGTGGGTGACTCTGATACCATGTTGAATGCTATTTTGGCAAAGTTTAGGATTGACAACTTGTTAGACCCCTTTTTATATTAAATGGAATAATAATAGACAAATTATATAATAATCTTTAAGACTTAAGAAAAGAAAAAAAATATAAAAAATTAAATACCTTCCAACAGATACTACCTTAAAGACCAAACTTATAGAATCACCAACATCAAATATAAAAAATAAATAATAAATAAAAATCGGCTAGCGTCACACCAAACCACGGAGAGTGATATATTGATGGAAAAGCTCCTCCAGCATAATCTACAAAAATCATCAACTGTCCCAAGAAAGGAAATAAAACACCAAAAATTATTAGCAGAAGAAGAAGAAGAAGAAAAGTAGTTATTAGGAACGAATTTTCAAAAAATATATTAGGAAGATGAAGAGATGACAAACAGCGACAGTGAGGCCTCGGAAGACGTCAAGAGAGAGGAGGCGTTGATTTGGAATGGGATGGTTTGAATTATTAGGTTTGGATCTTTCTAATAATTCGTTCGGTGGTACTGGTTATGATTCTCAGTGATTCTCCAGAAGAGGCATTCATTCTTCTTCGGTATCTCCAACTGTAATCACCATTGACGAACATCCCCCCCCCCCCCCCCCCCCCCCACCCCTCTCTCTCTCTCTCTGGGTTCCTTCTTCTGGTCTATTATTAGTTGACCATTTTAGTATTGATGAGATTGGAAATTTGGATTTGGCAAATGACAATGATGCTTTGTCAACTCTCAATAGAGAAGGGCTGGGCACACATATCAAATCACACCCTAAACCACACTATATGCTTTAAATGCATGTACTCTGTGCTGTTTGAATTTTTTACACTTTTCTGTGCACTACTTACACAACATAGGATACATGTATTTAAAGCAAGAGTGTAATTTGAGGTGTGATTTAAAGTGTGTGCCTAACATTATTGCTCTCAATATGCAACCACTTGACTTGGGTATGAAACACGTAGCATAGTCAGAAGAGTTTTGACTTCTCGGCTAAAATGTCATGTTTGTTTTGCAAATGGTCAAATGTTTGGTGCACTATTCCGCTCACGACTTAAAAAGGAATCTTCAAAGATTTCAAATTAATTTGATCTCATTTGGTCATTTTGAATTTTGAATTTGGATATTTCGTAATTTTACATTACATTTATTTACATCAAGTTATTATCCAATGATAACTTAAGGCTTGTTTTGCAAGGTTTTTTGAGCCTTGAGGCAACTTTCAAGGATTAAATTACTTTTGTATATTAAGACTTGTTTAGCAAGTTAAGTCTTAAAGCAACTTTTAAGGAATTTTTGAATTTTCAAACAAGCTATAAGTTATTTTTCTAAACAACGGCTTGTTTGAACCTTAAGACAACTTTTAAAGAATCTTTGAATTATCAAACAAGACTTAAGTTACTCTTGTAAATTGCTATTTTGTATGCATATATATATATATATATATATGTACATATATATCATAATTTATTATTAATATTATTTGAGTATTTAAAGTGTGCAGAATTATAAATTAAATTATTAAATTACCCTTTTGTAAATTAGTCTCTTGCCTTTTATAATTACCCTTGTGTATATATACATATTTTTTTTTATTATATTATTAAAATTACCATTTTTCCTTTTGTAAAGTACCATTTTCTTAAAGTTTAAAGTGCATATAATTATAAATTGACCATTTTGTTCAATTGAATTACCAAATTACCCTTTTATATGTATGTATATATATACATACTATAATTTTATTATTATTATTATTATTATTATTATTATTATTATTATTTATGTATGTAAAGTGTGTGCAATTATAAATTGAATTGCTAAAAGTGTGTGCAATTATAAATTGAATTGCTAAAAAGGGGCAAAATCAATCAGAGTAAAGTCAAAGGGAGAAACGAGGGACACAAGACATTACTCAATCTAGATATTCCCAAAAAATTAAAACAAAATAAAATAGATGTATGAGTGCTGTCACCAATTTAAATATCATTTCACAATTATTTCTTTGCCCCCAATCAAATCATCAAGATTTAGGGTCAGAGCTCAAAGAAGCAAACACTTTTCTTCTTACTAATTGGTAAGCGAATTGAATAACTATGCAGTTATATGAAAGTTGTCCACACAAACAGAGCTCTAATTGCATTGAAACCTAAAATCCAATCCAAAGTTACACTCTTTTTAATTCATCCAATTGGGCATGGGTAGGAACACGGATTCGAGTGAACTGACACTCAATGCAGTCCATAGAGTGCATTTAGTAATTAATGAAGTGCGCATAACATTGCCTTACCTTTATTGTCTACGGAAAAATGGACATTATCCATGGGCTGTGGTACGCGGACAAAGAAGCATGTTAACTAGTACACTACAGTCACAAATTATTTTCCTTTGTAAATACTTTTGCTCACCCAAAATATGGTACACCAATGCTCACCCAAGCAACCCATTGGCCAATGCAGTGGGACCCAGGATTAAACAATTCCATTGGCCAATGCAATCACCAATGTTCACCCAAGCAATCCATTGGCCAATGCAGTAGGACCCACTACATTGGCCAATTGAATTGTTTAATCCTGGATCCCACTGTATTGGCCAATAAGATGCTTGGGTGAGTATTAGTATACCATTTTTTAGGTGAGCAAAAATGCTCTCTTGTCCTTTTGCCTTCAGTTCCTTCAAAATGGTTGGAATGCTCACATTAAACTATTTTTCACATAAATATATCACTTTGAAAACATCATAAGAAAACTATTTTTCCAATTAAACTATTTATGGCAGTGTCCCATCCTTAAATTCATGAATTTGGAAACTTCGTCCCGTAGACACGTACCCACACCTGGCACTCGTACTCGAGTCCATGTAACATATTCCAAGGCAATGAGTATCAATTTATCACCAATCCGTATTTATAGAAGCTTTACGTTTCATGCTTACTCATTTAGTTCAGTTTATGAATTGTGAAATGGTGCATTGGAATAATGGTCTTATCTCCTATTGGATTATCCCACATCGTCCAAGCATAGCCCCTGTCTATGCTTCTTATAAGCCTGGATAATCCTTCCCTCAGAAGGTGTCTTTTGATGGTGAGTCAGCCCATTGGTCTTTTTACTTAGTATCAGAGTTGAGTTGGGCTCCCTCTCCTTACTGAGCTTTCTGTGTTGATGTAATCTAGGGGTGTGTTGGATTGTTCCACATCGCCCGGACATAGTCCCCCGTCCGTGCTTCTTATAAGCCTAGATAATCCTCCCTCATAAGGCATCATTTGAAAGTGAGTCAAATCCATTGGTCTTTTTACTTCTCCTAATATTCAAACCCAAAACAAAGAAGGAAAATATACCATCAAGACAGTTTTTTGAATTCCTAAGAGTAATAGAGATCATACCTAGGGATTGCCAGTTCACAAAAAGGATAATCATTTCTACATTTTTAGGTTCACCCAGAGCTTAAAGCTGGTTTTGAAATTATATTAAAAGCTTAGTGGATTACAATTTGAACCATAAAGTTGGCCGAAAGAGAACCAAGCACAAAGAAAATCCAATGACTATAACGAGCACAGGGTATATGTATCTAGAGAACTAGAAAAGTAGCATCTGACAGTTGAATTCTGCTCAAGATCTGTTATAATTATTGTGTCACAAAGCTTTCAATACATAGATTCAATCCGATCTCCGTATTTCGTGCAAAATTTAGGCCTCAATCCCCACTTCACAACTAAGAGAATCCTTCCATAGTCTAATCTAATAAGAAAAACAGGAAATTTTGAAACCATACATATTTACGATGCTAAAAAAATAGACTCATACATATGACATATGTATAAGCGTAAATAATTACCTTGGATAGAACATACTTTCAGACCTTGCTGTAGATTCCATGAGAATATCAGGGAGAGTGTCTCCAACTGTGAGTCCATTTAAGCTTGATGCCATTTATATGCATGCACAGTCACTCAATCTGATTTAGAACAAGACCACAAACACCAATGTTTGTTTCACATTGACAATGTTGTAACATGAAAAGCTGACTTTCTTAGATTAAAATTTATAATAAAAAAAATAAACCGTATCAAAGTAGCGGAAACAAAAAAATAATCGAAAAATCCGAATTTAAGTTGAAATGAGACGAACATCACCAAATTAATTTCGTGAGTCAATATATTAATAATATCAGGAAATTCATCAAAGAAAATACATATATCGACTTTGAAACACACATTGAAAGCTCAATGGGATAGAAAAGGGGGATAAAAGAACCATCTTTGAATTTTGAGGCCAACACATAGGAACCCAATTTTTGCAAAGCTTTATACTTCATGGTAAGAAAATCCAATTACAAGTTGTCAATTAACAATGAAAAAAAAAAAAGAAAGAGGAAAATCAGAAGAAGGGAGTTTAGAGTGAGAAAGAGGACCTCGCTAAGGAAACGCTTATGGGAATGGAGATTATCGACATAAACCTCATCTTCCAGATCTCTACGACTCTACTTCGCTTCCCATTCACAGACGCTGATGATGCTGGGTTCATTTGCAAATCCATTACTCTCTCTCTCTCTCTCTCTCTTGGCACTCAAACTCTTTTTTTTTTCTCTCGGAAAATCTCAACAAGGAATCCGAACTTCTGGTAATGACAGAAGAAAATCGGATTAATGGAAAATATGAGAAATTATTCTATGACGACTAATGGAACAATGTGTGATCAGCATGATGACATGGTGTGACACTGTGACCTCCCCAATAAAAAGGAGACACGTGCCCACTAACACTAGGAGGTTATGACATGTGGTGGGTATTTTTTATTTTTATTTTTTGTAATTTTGATAACCACATGGCATGATCTCCTAGAAGTAAGGGGTATATGTGTGGTTGAGATTGAGAGGTTATATCACATCATCTAACGTGACGTGACAGTCTCATTGAATAATTTCTCAAGTATTTGGTAGGGAAATTTAAATTTCCGTTACTTTTTTGTGGGATAAAAACTCACAGTTGAGAAGGAGAGAGATCCAAATATAGAAAAGATATTACTGTCGATGGCAGTAAAATGCACAAGGTGCAATCGCTCGATGATGATGAACAAAGACAGATACAAGGGTAAAATGATCTAGGATGACCTTACGTTGGAGCCGCCAATGATCTTTGACTGGAGACCAATAAGGGCAATTATAAAGAATTAAGGTCAGAGAGAGAGAGAGAGAGGAAAATATTACCGCATTTAGGTAAGTTTTTTTTTTATCCATTAAGCATCTCTGCTTGCAGGGGTAAGGCTGCGTACGTCTCACCCTCCCCAGACCCCGCAATGGCAAGAGCCTTGTGCACTGGGCTGCCCTTTTAGTAAGTCATATATTCCATCCCTTAAAGTTTCGTTTGGTTTGCTGATTTAAAGAAGGAAAGGAAAACTCGAAGGAAAGTTATTTGTCGTTTTCCTTAGTGTTCTACTCTCTGCTTGAATAAAATCAACACTAAAAGTTTTCAATAAAAAGTACAAGCTAAAAAAGCAAAACAAAGATAATATTTTTCTTTGTTTCTTTTCTCTTACTAACCAAAGAGTCTTAGTGAAGTGAAAATTGTCATGCAAAAGGTAATTCTAATATTGAAAATTCACCTTTCCACAACCTAAGATTAGATGTATCATACATGCCAGTGGCTGATCGATTTGACATTATTAGCAACTTTTAAATGTTTTTTTAGAAAATCACATTTAAGGAAGGTCGATATCCACCACATTGATTTTTAACAAAGCTCAATTCCCTACTTTATCATTGACTGCGCCATCTTAAAAGGAAAAAAATTCACCTATCTTTCAAAGTTCATCATATAACATATGGCCAGGTAATATTCAATTTATGAAATAGTAAGGCTCTTAAGTCAATGAAAGAGGCTTAATTTGTTTGTAACTTCTAAGTCAATTTGATAACAGTAAAGATCAAGGCACAAACACTCTACAAACAAATTACACTAACACTAGTGGAAAATTGCCATGAGTTGATTCATTTTTGTCCCTTGTGTGGCAGACAACTTTGCCACATGGCAGTCTTCCACGGTGGTTAGAGTAATTTTTTTTGTGGAATGTTTCTGCCCAAATCTTTACTCATCTGATAAACGTTGGTGAGTCTACAATTGACAAAATGAAACAAAACCTACATCTATTGCAATCTGCAATACCTAAAAAGCAAGTTATAATGCAGTTCAAATGAAATAGTCAAGATACACAAATTTTCTCGATGCTACAAAAATTGAAGCCCAAAGGATTCAAATGGGTTTCAAATTTCTTTCCCGAATTTCAACAGACAAACAATCAAGAATTTCTAATTCAACCAAAAATGAAGCTAGAGGAAGGATTCAAATGGGTTTCTCTCTCATCCAATCACTAAATCTGGAGTGTCTTTGAAAGAATTATAGACAAAATAATCAAAGAATTTGAAGAATTACAGACAAAATAATCCAAGAAATTCTAAGATATAAACACAAAACAAAAAAACACAGTAAGTTGTATTGAAGGGATTAGAAAAAGTTTTCTAACCTCAAGTACATGGCTTCCAAAAATTATGTCTTGGCGGCGAGGCGATGAGCGGCTGGTGACATCGCAAGCGACGGGCAGAGAGAAGGGTTTTTTAACTTTTTGCGAGGTTGGGGTTTGGGGACGCTAGTGAGAGAGAGAAGAAGAAGAAGAAGAGTGAGTGAGTGAGTGACTGTGAAAGAGGGGTACGGTCGTGTGACTGAGAGAGAGAGAGAGAGGACGCACGGGAGAGGGAGTTTGAACTTTCAACCGTTGGATCACTTTATTTAAGAGTAGGATGTCTTTGTGCAATTAATTTTTTTTTTTTTCAGCGTCTGTGCTAATGTTCCATTTAATTTAAAAACGTTAAGTAGAATTTTTTTGTTGAAAATAATCATTGAATGCAGTCTATTTTAGTTCTTGAAACGCTGTCTTTAGTTTTGCTAATACAAATTATTTAAAATTTTCAACACTTAAATTCAGCACTTAATTTTTAGTTTTATCAAATGCACCCTATGTTTTGGGCACAATCAAATCTTTATTTTATTGTGTTTAAAATGTCTCTCTTTTTGGGGGTGTAAACGGTCGTTTTCGGTCTTTTTTGATTTTTCGTGTTTAAAAATTAACCAATAAGTTTTTTAGTATGTGTTTGGTCGGTTTTTTAGTCGTTTTAGGTTTGTACATTTATTAAGGGAAAAATACATTTCTCAGCTGACCCAGTTTCGTTTTAGTCTCCGAAGTTTTATCGGTCTCAATTTCATCCTTCAATTTTCATAAGTGAGTCAATTCAGTCCTCTGACCTAAGGAATTATTAAAATTAGAACCATAATTGTTTAAATAGTTAAATTAGACTCCCCAAAAGATTTCAAAAATACTATTTTTTTCTTTTTTCTTCTAATTTATTTTCATTTTCATTTTCACCACCTTCCACCAATCTAGTATCAGAGCCTGGTTCCTCATCCTATTAGATTTACGTATTGGATTTACCAATCGTGTAATAGCAATCAAAAGGAAAATAAGAGAACTTCGTAGACAATTAGCTATCCTAGCTTGTTAACAGGCTTTATCGAGTCAGACCTCGACCGAATTAGTTTTTTATTTGTTTAATAAAAAATAAAAAAATAAAAAACAATAAAAAAAAAATATATATATATATATATATAAAAACAGGGTAGTTTCAAGAAATCTACAAACATTAGGGGTTGTATTCATAGTATTTGTGCGTTTAAAAGTAGTAAAATGACTAGATTAGAACAAGAACCAAAATACAAGGACCAAATTAGCACAATTAGAACTATAGGGACCAAATTGACATAAACATCAAATTTGGAGGGTACAAATTGTAATTAAGCCTTTATTTAATAAATCATTTTTTGGTCGATCGATCAGTGTACGGTTTTTTTTTCACGCCTATTTATGAGGGCCGGGATTCGAAGGCAAAAAAAGTGTAAAATTTAGGCCAATAGATTCTGCCACGTAAAAAACACTTGGGACTTTTCACATTGGGTTAATTACATTTTATCCCTGTAGTTAGGTCTATTTTCAGTTTACTCCGATGTATTTCAAAAGTGTATACTTAACACCCAGGAGTTTCAAACTAAGGTGAAACCGTTACAATTTCCATCAAAACTGATAAAAATTTACCAAAAATATTAGCACTTAACCCCCTTCGTGAGGTTAATTTTTGGGGTTAACCCATATGTGGGGATAATGTTGTCTTTAACCTACATACGTGCGATTAATTGGCTAATTTTTAACACTTAACCCCTTTGTGGACCTATTTTTGGGATTAGCTGCATGTGTGAGGTTTATTTTGATACTTAAACTCTCCTATGTGGGACTATTTTGAGAAAAATCTTAATAGTTTCACTTTAGTATAAAACCACAGGGTAGTTAAGTGTCCACTTTCAAAGCACAGAGGGTAAACTGAAAATGAGCCTAACTACAAAGAGGTAAAATTTAATTAACCCTTCAAATTTCAATATTTTAAATTTTTGGGTTAGGTTCTTCATGCTATGCTCATACCAGGGTTCGAACCTTCACCCCTTGCTACACCAAATGATAAATAAAAAAAGGGTTAATATCACTTATCACCCCTGAGGTTTGACCCTAGAACACTTACCCCCGAAGAATAACACTTTCTCCCTTGTGTTTTTTTTTATTTATTTTTTTATTTTTATCATTTGGTTTAGTGGTCTCATGCGATGACATATTTGCCAAGACCCACCTCCCCTGTGCTTTTATTAGTCGTAACAAACCCCCCTTCTATTTATTGATCGTTACTCAAACTAACAGAATAATGATGGTTTTAAAGTAATGTAGTTAAACTATCCTTACCCTGTTTTTAGAAGACTGAATGTTTCATCTTCATCCTCACCAGTATTCTACCCTTTATGTGACAGTAGAGAATTACATAAATTAGAAAATTATTTGTACCAGAAGACATGAAAAAGCATACTTTTGTGAAGAAAAAAATGGATATGTTTGAAGAAATCGTCAAAATGTTAAAACATATTTTACATTCGTGAAAATTTCAGAAAATTTTGAAGAACCCGAAAAATTGTTCAACCAGATTTCGGAAAATAAAAAATCATGAAATTTGTAAATACCTTGTAGATCGAGGGGCACTTAAGACATTTTGCAAATACTTCCAATTAATTTCTTTATCTATTTTGAAGGCTAGATTGTAATTTTACCAAATCCGTTAGGTCTATTACAAGATAGGAGGGAAATGTTATACTTCAACGGAGGGGGTAATTATAATCAGGTCAAATCTCAGGAGTTATAGATGATATTAACTCTTAATCTTTTCTTTCTTTTTAGGGGTAAATGCAGTTACATCTTTGTACTTTAAGCACGTAGCGTGACCCCCTCAAATTTGAATTGTAACACTAATACCCTTAAAATTTTAGGTAAAGTGCAAATGTTAATTTTAACAGAAACTAAGAGAAATGGCAAAAAGATGTTATTGGCCTCAATTAATTGACCTGCAGTTGATTTTAATCACATTTCTGTTTACCCTATTAAACTGTTTCAAAAACCCAACTTATCTCATGCAATCAAACTCCAAGAAACTACTCCCTCGATCCCATTTTCTTTGACTATCTTTGTATATCTAACATTTTAAGCAAACGTCATTAAATGCATTGTCTCTTATTAAAAAAAAGTTTATTCTTTCAAATTTGTCCATTTTACTTCCTTTTACCAAGAACTAATACTCTTCCATATTAAAGTTTAGGAAGGGGATTGTTGGAAAGTGAGCAAAAGGGTTAAATACATTTTACACTCTTGTAGTTTGTCACATGTGTCAGTTTGGTCACTGTAATTTAAAAAGTGCCACTTTAGTCTCTGTAGTTTCATAACTATGCTGGTAAATGACAACAATTATAAACATGAATAACATGTATTTTTTTATTGTTAAATGTAATTTCCATGTTATGAATTGTATTACTTGTTTTATTTCAATAGAATTCTTTAATTGGGGTTAAACTGTAATTTTTATAAATTCAAGAATACTTATGTTGGATTTCAAAACTGTATCTTCAAGATGGTGAAAATATTTACTTTCGATTCAAACTGTATTTTTATACAACCGGACATTTATTTCCTACGCTAATATAAATTTTCTGTATTTTTGTGGTGATCACCGCACCGCGAAAATACCAGTTTATGAACGAAAATTGTCTGTGCCGCATATGGACTCCCACAATTTGGAAATCTCCATCAAATAGGAAGTGACATTTGCTATATACACATTTAATGATATCAATCATTGGTTAGGCTTGTTTGGGAATGCTTTTAGTTTAGGAGTTAACTTTATACCATAAGCTATTTTCCCAAACACTCTTATAGATTCCTAGACATTTTACTTGTGCCTTGTTTGACAATGTCTACTTTGTGTGTGTTGTATTAGTGCCTAAAGCTAGATTGCCAAACACCCTTATGTGACCCCTAGCATCCCATTTGACCCTACTAATTCCTAGCAATTGGAATGTATACCATCCACATTTATACAAGTTATATACGTATATAAGTGATGTATATATGTATAATTCTATTAGTTTGTTGAGTGAGGAAGGTGGTTTTTGGCCTCCAAGCATTAGTTTTAATATATATATATACACTCACATACTCTCCACAACTCACATCTGCACATTCTAACAACTGAAATATAACACCCACATTTGTGTTATTGCATTTGCATTTACATTGTCATGCATGATAATGTGATATGGCGTGTCTTATGACACATGTTTAGGTGAGTTTTGACTCACGAGTTGATTTGGGTATCTGTATTAGAGAACCCTTTGAAACTGTTGTGATTGAGGATTGATTGTTTGTGAAGTCTCTCCGAGTATGAGACGGTCACTGTGGAACACTTTAAATGTTTATCTGAAAATAAATGTTTACCTGTGTATTGCAATATCTGTATTATTTTCTGGCTTAGAATATATTTCTGTTGTTAGATTTAGTATCCTGGTGAGAACGAATGAACACGCTATTAATTTGGTAGGCTAATTAGCAACTTCAGAAACGTCATATAGAAATTCGCGTTTTAGCGACCAAACGAAACTTAGTCGCAAACTTTTATAATTTTGAAGTTTCACTCGTAAAGCTATGAATTAGCTGTATAGAAAGTTTCAGAGACTGATTAGGAGTTTGGAAAACTCGTGGGGAGGTAAATGTAATTTTCAAAAGAGTTGCCTATATATAGATAGAGATGGATGAGATATTTCTCATAACTTCTAACCTAATTTCAAAAGGAGGCCAAAAGGGGGCTAGAGGGAGATTTAGTTGCTTAGAGCTTTGCGACGCCATACGACGACCTTCCGTCAGTTTGTTTTCTCCCAGATTTCATATTCGAGCTCCTCGAGGTAAGAGCTTCGTTTTGATACCTATTAGGGCCTGTTTGGCTAAGTTTTCCGAAAAGTTATTTTCTAGAATTTTTCATAAAAGTTGATAAATGAAATTTTAATCCATAGGAATTGTACTAGACGGACTTCTGCACGTTCTTTGTGCACGGGTTTTCTTCAGATTTAATTATAGGAGCGTTATTTGGAGGTGAGTGATTCAACTATGTTTTGGAATGATTTCTTGACATGTATTCATGTTTTGTGTGAATAGCATGTATTAATTCTTAGAGATATATTGTGTACGTAGTTCATATTGGGCATTTATATTGATAAGTAGGCTCAATAGCACGGTGATATGTTTTAATTACCGCGAGTATGGTGATATGTATTTGAGCATGTTAAGTTGCTTATTTGGGTCAGAAGGAGCACGTGGTCACCGTGCCATTTTGTGGAGCCGATATAGGCATTAAGGTCGCACGATTGAAGAGAAGAATCGTGGGTCTTACCCTTTCACGTGGACTTATTGGCGAGGAGTCGCGGATTGGGAATATGGACGGGCACGTGAGTCTCCGGCGACTAGTATGAAATGTAGAGATGTGAATGCGGACATGTTTATCATTCATGTACATATGTTGATTTATTCACTAAGCTTTAGCTTAAACAAATCGAAATATGTGTGGTTATTCAAATAACCATTTCAGGTGTTAATGTTGGCGAGGAATCGGAGAAGTGAGCACGTGGGTTGGGAGTTCTTTTGGAAGGCAACTTGAATGATAATCTTGTAGTTTTGGGATCCTAGAAACATTGTAATAAGAATTTGGTTGTTTTAACCCATGTTTAACTTGGTATGACAGAACGGATCTAGAACGTTGTAATAGACTATAACATGTTGTAATTATGTTTAGTAATGCTTTAATACAGTTAAGATTACTTTGGAAGTGTGTGTTTGATCCTTGGTTGAAGTTAGAAAGCGTTTAAAACTTGAAATGCTGCTTAATGTGCTGCTGTCAGGGGAGCAGTCGCCTGATCCCTGATTCAGTCGACTGGATCCTTATATCTGTTAGCTACTGCTTCTTTTATAGCAAAAGCAGTCGACTGGTCCCCGCCTCAGTCAACTGGACCCCCAGCCTCAGTCGACTGGAATTGCTATTAAACCTTGTGAAAACTCCCTGCCTTCTCCCGTCGACTGAGCAGTCGACTGAACCTCTGATTTTAAATTATATTTTGTTTTCCGTTGCGTGTGTTCTTCAAACCTAATTTTGGGAACGTTAATGAATTGGTTTAGCCTCAGTGGCGTGCCACGGGCTTCGGTTCCGCTATTATGGGACCGGGCTGTGACATTTAGTGGTATCAGAGCATAAGTTTAGAGCCTTGGGAACGAGTGATGTTATATATGCTGAGTGACGTCGAGTGGAGTGTGTAATTGTGAAGATAATTGTTATCATTGTAGAAATGCTTCATGCATTAGCATTTGTTGATTGTGATGAACTATGCACATATATCTATATTGTGGCATAGCATGCATGGTCATTATGCATTGAACTCAACAGGGGAAATATTTGAAACGTTATGGCTGATCCACCAAGAGAATTGTCACCGCATTTGCGGATGGACCAAATAGTGAACATGGTGGGAAATTTCATACAAGCGGTAAGTGAAAGAGAACAGATGAATGTTCAGCCTCCATAAGTAGAAATTAGTTATATCAATGCACCATCGGCACCGCGACCTTAACACACAATCGTGGAACAGTTTCATAAGCGAAAATCGACGTTGTATCATGGGCAAGTTGACATAGACTTGGCCGATCATTGGATGATGGACATGGAAAGACATTTCCGTTAGGTAATATGTACCGATGAGGAGAAAATTTTGTACGCATCCGATACGTTGATGGGCGAAGCATTGGATTGGTGATGAACGAGGGAAGCCAACCACGTGGGAAGCATTTAAAGAAGAATTCAACAAACGTTTCTTCCCGCAATCTGCTTATACTCAGAAACGCCAAGAGTTTGCGAGTTTGGTTCAGGGAGATATGACCGTGGGTGAGTATGTTTCTCGTTTCAATGCCTTGTTACGATTTGGGAAAACTACCGTTCTGACTGATAGGGATAAAGCTCGTAAATTTGAGGAAGGGCTTAGAGAGAATATTCGTGGCCGTGTGGACATGTTGCAACACCCGACCGTTTCTCTAGTCGAGGAAGCCGCCCGTATAGCTGAGAAGAGTGTCGACCGATATCGACAAGGGCAACAAGGAAAGAGACCCAATGACAATAGGGGCAAGAGCCAAGGGAATGCAAAGAAACCGTTCACGCAAGGTTCAGGATCGAATATGGGTAGTCAAGGAGGAAGTGTGTTTGTTGGAGATTCGAGACCGTTGTGCCCAACATGTAACCTGCGACACAGAGGAACTTGCTATCAATTGATCACTTGCTATATTTGTAAATAATTGGGGCATGTGTCTAGGAATTGTCCTTTGAACGCAAATTCGACTACACCAAACACAACCTCGAACACCAAGAGCTACAACCCAGAGATAAGAGGGAAATGTTTTGAGTGTGGCCAATCGGGGCATATAGCGAAGAATTGCCCAAGTAAAAGACAACCAGGAATGAGTACTGGTGCATCGAGTGTGCCAAGTGGGTCAAGGGTAGAACCTCGGGTGGATAAAGGAAAAGGAGTCGCGTAACAACAAGGACGATACTTTTAGCTCAGGCCGGGGAATACAGATGATACCGTCGTATCAGGTATTCTTCCTATTTGTTCGTATCCTGCACGTATACTTATGGATTCTGGTTCAACGCATTCATTTGTATCACGTGATTTTGTTAAGCATTTGACTGTTAAGTCAGAACCGCTAGGATATGACTTGTGTGTATCATTGCCTAGTAGTGAACCGCTAGTTACTTCTTCGATATTCAAGTCATGTGAGATCAAGATAGGTGATAAAGTCTTGAGCGTTGATTTGATTCCGTTGACGGTGAATTACTTTGATGTTATCTTGGGTATGGATTGGTTGTCGGTTAATCAAGCCAAAATCGATTGTAAACAGAAACGGGTTAGTTCTATCCGTCAGGACGAGAAGAGTTTACTTTTCAGGGTAAGGGAGTGATCGTACCGCCGTACTTGATATCGGCGATTCAAGCAAGTAAGATGTTGAAGAAGGGTTGTTCGGGTTTCTTATGTTCAATTATCGACAAGCGAGTGTATGGACCACTAATAGAAGACATTTCAGTAGTTCGAGAATTTCCAGATGTTTTTCCCGATGAGTTACCCGACGTATTGATTGAAAGAGAGCTTGAGTTCACAATAGAAGTAGTACCAGGGTCACAACCGATATCTAAAGCGCCGTACCAAATGGCACCGATAGAGTTGAAAGAATTGAAAGTTCAGTTAGAAGAATTATTGGAAAAGGGTTTTATCCGACCTAGTGTTTCGCCGTGGGGAGCTCCAGTCTTGTTTGTAAAGAAGAAAGATGGAACAATGCGTATGTGCATCGACTACCGAGAGTTGAATAAGTTGACCGTCAAGAACAAGTATCCGTTGCCGCGAATAGATGACTTGCTTGATCAGTTACAAGGGGCTCAGGTATTTTCAAAGATCGACTTGAGATCCGGTTACCATCAGTTGAAAGTCAAAGAGGAAGATGTTGAGAAGACAGCTTTCAGGACTCGATATGGTCACTTTGAATTTTTGGTTATGCCATTTGGAGTGACAAATGCTCCAGCTGCTTTCATGGACTTGATGAACCGTGTTTTCAAGGATTATTTAGATGAGTTCGTTATCGTGTTCATAGATGACATCCTAATCTACTCCAAAAGCGTAGAAGATCTTGAGTATCATTTGCGATTAGCTTTACAACGATTGAGTGAAAAGAGATTATTCGGAAAATTGAAGAAGTGTGAGTTTTGGTTGACCGAGATAGCTTTCCTTGGACATATAGTGTCGGCAAAGGGAATTTCTGTAGACCCTCAGAAGATAGAAGCAGTTACCAACTGGGCGAGACCAACGAATGTGATAGACATCAGAAGTTTCCTAGGATTAGCTGGGTATTATCAGAGATTTGTAAAAGACTTTTCGCGTATAGCAATGCCAATGACGCAGTTAATGAGGAAAGATATTGCTTTTGTTTAGAGTCCAGAATGTGAAGAAAGTTTTCAAGAGTTGAAAGGTCGACTAGTGAAAGCACCAATATTAGCCGTTCCGTCAGGGACTGAAGGATTTATTATTTACAGTGATGCTTCATATAGAGGTTTAGGTTGCATTCTTATGCAAGGTGATAAAGTTATTGCGTATGCATCAAGACAACTTAGACCGCATGAGAAGAATTATCCAACACATGATCTAGAATTGGCCGTCGTGATTTTTGCACTGAAGATTTGGCATCATTATCTATACGGGGAAAAATGTGAGATATATACGGATCACAAGAGTTTGAAGTACTTGTTTACACAACGAGATTTGAACATGAGGCAAAGGAGATGGCTAGAGTTGATGAAGGACTATGATTTGTCGATTCAATATCATCCGGGCAAGGCGAATGTCATCGCATGCTCTTAGTCGCAAAGTACCAACCAACACCGCATCAGATTTGACTTCTCAGAAAGAACTGATACGAGATATGGAGAATTTGGAGCTTGAAGTGATACCGAGGATTGAAAGTGACTTGATGTCGACGATGGTGGCACAACCACTCTTGATTCACGAGATTGCAGAGAAACAACTTCAAGATGTGGCTTTGAAGAAGATTTGTGATGAGATTCCGATGGGCAAACAACCGGGATTTACTTTTGAGAATGATATTTTAAGATTGAGGGGTAGAATTTGTGTGCCTAACGAGAATGAGTTGAAACGAAACATCCTAGAGGAAGCACACAATACAAAGTATACCATTTATCCGGGAAGCACCAAGATGTATAGAGACTTGAGATATGTTTATTGGTGGCCGGGAATGAAGAGAGAAATAGCACGCTATGTTTCGAGATGTACGAGCTGTCAACAAGTAAAGGCCGAACGCCAAGTACCCTCGGGATTTTTACAACCGTTACCGATAGCCGAGTGGAAATGGGAGCACATAACAATGGGTTTTGTTAGTGGGTTTCTGAGGTCGAAGAGATCGAATACTATTATCTGGGTGAT
This sequence comes from Hydrangea macrophylla, assembly GCA_033977485.1. Taxonomy (NCBI): domain Eukaryota; kingdom Viridiplantae; phylum Streptophyta; class Magnoliopsida; order Cornales; family Hydrangeaceae; genus Hydrangea; species Hydrangea macrophylla. The sequence goes on from CM066986.1 coordinate 2,579,733, forward strand.
TGTTGACCATTTGACGAAGTCGTCGCAGTTCCTACCGCTTCGAACAACTAAGCCGATGCCGTTAGCTAAGTTGTATATTCGCGAGGTTGTGAGACTACATGGTATCCCAGTTTCTATCATTTCGGATAGGGATAGTAGTTTTACGTCGAAGTTTTGGAGAGCCATACAAGAAGCAATGGGTACCAAATTGCACTTTAGTACAGCTTTTCATCCTCAGACTGATGGCCAATAAGAGAGAGTAATTCAGATTTTGGAAGACATGCTTCGTTTATGTGTACTTGATTTTCAAGGTGATTGGAAAGACCACCTACCGTTAATTGAGTTCGCGTATAACAACAGTTTTCAGTCGAGTATTGGAATGGCTCCTTATGAAGCTTTATATGGTCGTGTATGTCGTTCACCGATTAGTTGGACGAAAGTCAAAGAAAGAAAGATTGAAGGGTCGAAAATTGTACAAGAAACGACGGATAAGATAAAGGTGATTAGACAACGATTACTGACAGCCCAGAGTAGGTATAAGAGTTATGCCGACAAGCGTAGACGGCCGTTCGAATTCGATGTAGGAGACTTAGTGTATTTGAAGGTGTCACCTTCAAAGGGAATAACCAGATTTGGTAGATACGGGAAACTTAACCCGAGATATGTAGGACCTTTTGAAATCATTGGAAAGGTTGGACCAGTAGCTTATCGTTTGAACTTGCCAAGCGAGTATGCTCAAGTTCATAACGTGTTTCATGTATCGTTGTTACGCAAACAATTAGTGGAAGATAGAGATCAAGTTATGACTCCGACATCGAATGAGATTCAGAGTGATTTAACGTATGCCGCATATCCGGTAGAGATCTCAGACCGGAAGGATCAAGTATTACGAAATAAAGTAATATCGAAAGTGAAAGTGTTATGGCGTAGTCAAACTACGGAAGAGATGACGTGGGAGATAGAAGATGAGATGCGTACTCAGTATCCGCACCTTTTCGAGACTTGAGGTATAAGTTTGGGGACAAACTTCTTTTAAGGGGGAGAGTATTATAACACCCACATTTGTGTTATTGCATTTGCATTTACATTGTCATGCATGATAATGTGATATGGCGTGTCTTATGACACATGTTTAGGTGAGTTTTGACTCACGAGTTGATTTGGGTATCTGTATTAGAGAACCCTTGGAAACTGTTGTGATTGAGGATTGATTGTTTGTGAAGTCTCTCCGAGTATGAGACGGTCACTGTGGAACACTTTAAATGTTTATCTGAAAATAAATGTTTACCTGTGTATTGCAATATCTGTATTATTTTCTGGTTTAGAATATATTTCTGTTGTTAGATTTAGTATCCTGGTGAGAACGAATGAACACGCTATTAATTTGGTAGGCTAATTAGCAACTTCGGAAACGTCATATAGAAATTCGCGTTTTAGCGACCAAACGAAACTTAGTCGCAAACTTTTATAATTTTGAAGTTTCACTCGTAAAGCTATGAATTAGCTGTATAGAAAGTTTCAGAGACTGATTAGGAGTTTGGAAAACTCGTGGGGAGGTAAATATAATTTCCAAAAGAGTTGCCTATATATAGATAGAGATGGATGAGATATTTCTCATAACTTCTAACCTAATTTCAAAAGGAGGCCAAAAGGGGGCTAGAGGAAGATTTAGTTGCTTAGAGCTTTGCAACGCCAAACGACGACCTTCCTTCAGTTTGTTTTCTCCCAGATTTCATATTCGAGCTCCTCGAGGTAAGAGCTTCGTTTTGATACCTATTAGGGCCTGTTTGGCTAAGTTTTCCGAAAAGTTATTTTCTAGAATTTTTCATAAAAGTTGATAAATGGAATTTTAATCCATAGGAATTGTACTAGACGGACTTCTGCACGTTCTTTGTGCACGGGTTTTCTTCAGATTTAATTATAGGAGCGTTATTTGGAGGTGAGTGATTCAACTATGTTTTGGAATGATTTCTTGACATGTATTCATGTTTTGTGTGAATAGCATGTATTAATTCTTAGAGATATATTGTGTAGTTCATATTGGGCATTTATATTGATAAGTAGGCTCAATAGCACGGTGATATATTTTAATTACCGCGAGTATGGTGATATGTATTTGAGCATGTTAAGTTGCTTATTTGGGTCAGAAGGAGCACGTGGTCACCGTGCCATTTTGTGGAGCCGATATAGGCATTAAGGTCGCACGATTGAAGAGAAGAATCGTGGGTCTTACCCTTTCGCGTGGACTTATTGGCGAGGAGTCGCGGATTAGGAATATGGACGGGCACGTGAGTCTCCGGCGACTAGTATGAAATGTAGAGATGTGAATGCGGACATGTTTATCATTCATGTACATATGTTGATTTATTCACTAAGCTTTAGCTTAAACAAATCAAAATATGTGTTGTTATTCAAATAACCATTTCAGGTGTTAATGCTGGCGAGGAATCGGAGAAGTGAGCACGTGGGTTGGGAGTTCTTTTAGAAGGCAACCTGAATGATAATCTTGTAGTTTTGGGATCCTAGAAACATTGTAATAAGAATTTGGTTGTTTTAACCCATGTTTAAGTTGGTATGATAGTACGGATCTAGAACGTTGTAATAGACTATAACATGTTGTAATTATGTTTAGTAATGCTTTAATACAGTTAAGATTACTTTGGAAGTGTGTGTTTGATCCTTGGTTGAAGTTAGAAAGCTTTTAAAACATGAAATGCTGCTTAATGTGCTGCTGTCAGGGGAGCAGTCGACTGATCCCTGATTCAGTCGACTGGATCCTTGTATCTGTTAGCTACTGCTTCTTTTATAGCAAAAGCAGTCGACTGGTCCCCGCCTCAGTCGACTGGATCCCCAGCCTCAGTCGACTGGAATTGCTATTAAACCTTGTGAAAACTCCCTGCCTTCTCCCGTCGACTGAGCAGTCGACTGAACCTCTGATTTTAAATTGTATTTTGTTTTCCGCTGCGTGTGTTCTTCAAACCTAATTTTGGGAACGTTAATGAATTGGTTTAGCCTCAGTGGCGTGCCACGGGCTTCGGTCCCGCTATTATGGGACCGGGCTATGACATGAAATTAGAGAGAAAATAGAGAGATTCAGAGAGTTTTTATAAAAATTTCTAGTGAGAGAAAGCTTGGGCCACCATAGCCAAAACTTGAAGTGGGTATTCTTACTTTGCAATCTTTCTCAACCATTCCAACGTTCAATCTCAGTGAGTATTATGAATTCACTTAGAATGAATTCCATGCTTTAATTACTGTTTGTAATGTTAATCGTAAACCACCATTGATGATTTTGTTCTTAAAGCTTTAAGCTTGAAAAATGGTGATTTTTCAAACTTAATCAAAATTGGTTTTGATAGATAAAAATGAAAGATTACAGTTCATAGATGCCATGTTTAAAGGTATAAAGCCTAATTCATTCATATCACGATGTAGATTAGAAATGAAGTTGTCACCTCTCAGTTTTTTGTAAAATCCGAGAGCCACGATTCGAATTAGTTTAATCTGATCGCATCTTCGCGATCATTGCGGAAAAATGGAGAGAACCATATATTACATTACTTGTTTGATTTCAGTTTACAAAATGGGTAAAAACTAGCTTTTAATTTCGAAACTGTGGAAGAAGACGGAGTTCCAATCGAATGGCAACATAGCCAATCGATTGCCATGTCATCCAATCGATCATGTCATCCATTCAATTGCCACTTTTGCCAATCGATTCCCATTTATCAACCACTGACGACTTTAGTAAAACGGTCATAACTTCCTCTAGAAAACTCGAAAACGCGCACCGTTTGAAGCGTTGGAAACTAGACTCAAAGACCTTTCTTTTGATATATAATTTATCAAAAAAAAATGTAACTCATATTAAGGGCATTGCTTCCAAGTGGACCCATTTGTGTACTTGTAGCTATAAAAGCATATTAAAGAATTCTTTGATGAATTCACCTATTGTTTCATAAAAGACTTGATTTCTCATACGCTCATTGTTGTTATTTTCTAGTAATTATGTATTGCCCGTATAAGTCATGTGACATACATGTTAAATTCAAGTTTACATGCATGGTGAATAATGGTCAGTATGAAAAGAGTAAATAGATGATGTTGTGTATGGACACTCCCTTGTAATCGTGTACTATAGTGTGATGTTGTGATGATCTATGAAATGCGACGATGATAAATTGGACACTCCCTGCACCTGTGGTATTGCTATAGTGTGTGATGCCGACTTGGACACTCCCTGGCACTGATAGTTGTGCTATGGTGTGTGGCCAACTGGACACTCCCTGGCATCTGTGTGTAGCAAACTGGATACTCCCTGGTACTCATGTACTATAGTGTGAGGCAAACTGGACACTCCTGGTACCCGTGTACTATAGTGTGGTCACCTTAGTATTTCAAGGTACTAGAACGAGAGAGTGGGATGATGTCATAGTCGAGGTAAAAGAGTCAATAAGATGAGATGGTTGCATTGTTTCATGCACGGTCGCATATTTTATTGATAATATTGATGATGACTATTCCCTATTATTTCTTGTCTTATTATAATGTTAATCTGAAGAAAAAAAAAAGGTATTTCTGTAATACATGGAAAATAAACCTATGAACGGAAATGGTACGAAAGTATGTTTTACATAGCAAGCATATGCTTTTAATACTCACCAACTTCTTGAAGTTGATGGCGTTGATGCGCCCTGGACATTCGTGTCTAGGCTTTTCAGATTATGACCAGGCAGGACAGTATGACTATGCGAATTGAATACAACCATCTGAGAAGAGGAATTTGTTATTTCTACTTTATGTTTTGTAATAAGGATTAATGTAATAGATATTATATGTTTGTAAGGCGGGTTGTGCCTTAAGATTCCTACGTGATGTAATAGTTATTAACTCTAAAAAAATTATAAGTCTTGATTGCTCTTGCTCTGATTTATTTTATTATACTATTCGACGTTTGGGACTGAATCGATCATTCAAACTGTTGCGACCTATCGGTCCATAATGGAAATTAAATGCTTTCTCTATTTATGCTACGTCGGGGCGTGATACTTGGTCTCCGGGAATGCAAGTACCGGCCACCCTTTCACATTAATTAGTCTGTGCGACTAACCGAGACCCACGCCTCTCTCATTTAGACGTGCGACCTCATGGCCATTTTGGCACCTAGTCACAATCTCGATGGCAAGCACAGGTTCCCTTTAACCCATATGTACAACTTAATATGCTCAAGTATTCATAACAACATGCGATTTTACAACTAATATACGAGCGAAAAAAAAGTACTCTAAACATGCGAATTAAAGGCAAATAGACATGCTTAGTATCACAAAGATCATCTCAAGCATCTAATTATTCGTATTTCATAATTAGTGTCACTCACCTCAAAGATTTCGATCCTACTTGAAGAATTAAGAGCCTAGTAAGATCCAAGTATAAATTTTATACAAGATATACAAGTTATAAGCTAAAACCCCAAATGGGGCTGCGAAAAAACTTGTCTAAAAAATCAATAAGATTAGTACTAACGTGTTAGACTCACCTCCAAGAGTCCAAATATGTCGCCTGTTTCGAAAATAAACATTAAACAGCATGTCATTTGTCGTCGCGAGCGTCGCCGAGCTTTCCGTTGATTTTCTCTCATTTTCTCTCTTTCTCTATAAATATCCCAGCTAAGTGTAATGAAGGAGATGACTCCTACTGAGTTATAAGGATATGTGTCCTTCACATATGAATCCAAGGTTTGCAATTCTATTATGATCTCCCCAAGGTTTTTTAAGTTTTACAATTATACCCCTGCTAATTAATGAAACTTACTAAAACTATCCCAAACTTAAATAGGTATTTGTCTATGTCATGTATGGGTCCCATAAGTGGTCTTACATAATATTATGAAGTTGGTAATTAACCTACTAATTATGCAATGTGTCCAATTCATTCTCACAAAGGTATCCCTAACGGACCAAGGAAGTGCTCTCTAACGATTAACATGTTAATAAAACATCATAATATATATAATAATCACATATGCCTTAATAAACAATTATGCACATAAGAACTATTTTTCCATATCTGTCCTATTAGACGGAGAGCTATCATAATTGTTCGAAATTGGGATTGCCACTTGGCCTATCTCTGGGTTCCAAACTGGACACCCCTAAACATCTTAGTGAGTCAAAACTCATTTAACACGCATAATCACATAATCAATAAAATATTAATATGCATGCTAAATACAATTAAATATTACCCGCGGGAGTGGGTGTTACACCACCAGCACCAGCACCGCCAGTACCAGAACCAGTACCTTCACAATTTGTTGTGGAGCCACCAATTGCAGTGCCTGAGACAATTCTAGAGCCCAGGGAGGATGAGGACCCTGGAGGGGACAAGTAAGAAGTAGAGGTGTACCCCCGACGAGGAGAAGGACCTGATAGAGCATGGAGGGGCCATTCCGGAAAGTCTGGGTTTGAGTCACAAATGTTTTGGACAAGTCCCGTTAGTAACCAAGTTGTTTGTAAATTTTTTTTTGAACTCTTTTTCGATGAATTTCCTATGTCTATGTTGGTTTGGCAACGAATGAGTTTTAAATATGACTTGATTTGATTCAAATGAGGTTGGGGACATGTTTTATATATTTGGAAGAACCCCAATGTGTATTAGAGACATGTTCAAGAAGTTTTGTGAATGTTTTCTCATGAATCTGAATGGCTTTTCCTTAATCCACGTTAATAATTGATGTTATACTTCAGGTATTCATTTGCTACACGATTCTAATCCGCGCGTGGGGGATGGGATATGAAAATTGTTCATTAAATATCTTTATGAATTGATCCCAAGGGTTGGTTGACTGGGTCCCAACTTGGTGCCCCACCAATACTGTGTCTCATCCTTTAGTGTATTGGCTGCGAATAAAACTTTTTGTACCTCCGAACATGGTAGTACTCTGAAAATTTTTCTCCATATCGGAAATCCAGAAATTGGCCTCCCCTCGGAATATCGTTGGCTTTTTCTTATGGAATTAAGAAATGGTGATAACTTCTTCCCTCGAATTCGATTGTACCTGTCTCTCGTATACGACACGTGTCTTAGCCACTCGGACCAATCCTTCGATTGCCCTTTCGACCCTTTCCATACAATTCAATGATGGGCATTTACTTCTAGACATGTAGCCTGGCACCCACACAATATAATATACACACACACGTTACTCTAAATAACCACATGGCATGCTAATCAACATTACAAGCAAGCTAAGTAAACATGTGTGCATGATCATGTAGCTACGTGTCGTTGTGTGCACACTACGTGTCGTATACATCACTTGTCCCAAAGGCTTTGGCCTATTGGTCTGATACCAAAAATTATCACACCCCATCCTGCCATATGTGGATTAGGACCGTGTGACAAAGGATTACCCAAAACAAAACACCAATTATTAACCTGATTTAGAGAAATTCCCTTCTAATTAATGATAAAACATTCACATTTGAAAACTGGCAGATTAGGTCGACTGGTTGGGGTTCCGGTCTACTTAGACCTTTTCTACATTTATAGAGAGCACTTTATGAGAATACCTAATTTGGTCAACTAGTCTGGGATCTAGTTGACTAAGTTTGCAAAGAGGGTTGCCAAACCTGGTCGACTGGTTCTAGTCCGGTTGACTATACCAGTATTACAGTGAGCTCAGTTCAAAAAATGTTGATCCATTCGATTACATTGGATAATACATTCAACTAGTTTTAAGCTTGACAAAAACTGTTACGAATTAATAGCTAATCCAATTGACTGTACACCTGATCAATCGACTGGTTTATACTAGTAGAGCATTCTTCAGCAACTTACACATAAGTATTCCCAGCCAACTCAAAATAGAACAAACCTAAACAAAATTGCTAAACACAATCACAAGCAGTACTAACCATACTCATACATTCAAAAAGTTATAACACGAGTCTTGAGTTACAAAATCACATAGGTTACACAACCAACTACTAGTTGTCAATTACACAAGTTTACATAAGTTCCAAAAAATCCTAATGGTTACATCCCATTACGAAACCAATTACAAAGGAGCATAATAGCAACTCCCAGCCCTTTCCCCGTGTATCCATCATCTCCTCTCTGGGATCTGTTCCGAACGTGCGGTGGTTGTTATGTACCACAATAGAAAAGGAAAACGATTTTCTATACGCATTACGCTTAGTGAATAATCCAAACATGATTGAATGCTAAAACATGTAAAATGAAACCATTAAACCCATAACACATATCCGTGATCGCTAAACTACCATGTTAATGGTTCACTCAGACTCGAAGACCTTTCCCTTGGCCCCGCGGTCACTTCTATTCCTTGGACATCCGCTCTTAAAGCGGATTTCTTCTCCTTCTCCTCCCTTATTACTCCACAATGAGCCATTTTCGCAAGCGTCCATTAACCACATAGCACATAGACACATAATCACAAAACCATGGAAATTTTTAACATAATTGAAATGGTAACCACAATTCTAGCATTTTTTATGTCTTCTAAACATGAATTTATCAATTCTATATATATCATTGAAGCATTTAACACATAAACCACATTCATTTCTAGATCAAAAGACTCACCTCTTCCGAATCTACTTGATTAAGCTAAAAGATGCTGAATTCTACCAAGTCTTAGCTCAATTCTCACTTTAGAGTAATTCCTACACATTTTTGGTAAACCATATGTCACCATCTAAAACATGTCATCAACATTCGACGATTAAAATGTAAAAGAAAGGTATTGAAATGCTTGTCTCACCTCAACGAATTCGAATATGGCTTCAGTTTGTGAATTGGTTGACGACATAACGAATTAATGGCAACATAACTTCTCTCTCTCTCTCTCTCTCTCTCTCTCTCTAAACTATTTTTCCTTTGTTTTAATTAAATTAAGAGACACTTGTGTCTCTCTCTCTAAAGCCCCAAGTCATGGCTCATGGGCATTATTGTGTTTAACACCCCTCATCTTCCAAATTCTATTATGAAACCCCCAAACATTCTATTAACTGCCCAATTATCTAAATGGGTATTTGAAGGAAAACAGAGTACGGATTCCCTTAAACCATTCAAAGTACAATCAGAAGTGAAGATTTTGTCTTCTAATTGCCATCTAATTACAAAGCTACTCCTAGATAAACTGGTAACCAAAGATAAAGGAAATACATGATAAAAGTAAAGAAAATGCTAAGTGTTCTTGATCTTTGGGGATCTCTTCCTCTTGTTGCTTCGTTCCTTTAAATAGGTAATAGCAGTGGTAATTGCTGCCACTACACTGATAAATTGCCCATTATCTACATGATCTCAGAATAATGGGTTTCATTCACACCCATGCCTGCTACCACCTTGTATTACACGTGTCATTCGTTTCACTTATTGTAACCACCACTAACTGACCTGCTGATGACATGGCTTAAGTCCTCAATAGTGGTGTTGCTATGTCGCATCAACCTGTTTTCCATCAGCTTGTCTCTCATGCTTTGCTCTTTCTCAGATTTGGTGGGTCCCACTTTTAATATTATTTTGTGGTACAAACACATAGCCTGAGACCTAAAAATAAAGAATAGCAAGATAGGAGTAGACTTTAAGAATAGGACCATCGTATAGTTTTAAGGGACGCGTGAGACTAGTCATCTCATAACCCTAGTTTTGAGAGTAGAAAGGCACAGATAGGTCTTAAGTACGAATGGACTACTCCAGATCTGTTACAACTGCCAAATGCCTAGACATCTCGCCAGAAGCTGTGTAGCACCCAAAGGGACATCAAGGCAAATGGCAACGTCTACAACAACACGAATCATCGCTTATCGCATCATCTCATTTCATGAATTAGTAGATAGCTTAACGAATAACCTACCCAATCAAATGAGGGAGCAGAATATGTACTCAACGGATCGTACGACCTCTCGAAATACCCGTAGCAATTACGTTCGACTGTGACTTACGAAGTACATCACACTCTTGAACAACTCTACAAGGAACAGTGGGAACGTCACTAAAGACTAACACCGCAATCCATCCTTAGACTGACATCCAGACCAGACACTTTAATCTAGCAATGGAAGCACATTACAAGCTTACATCATCAACTACAAAGTCTCATGGCACACCGGGAGCAAGAGCAAATTAATGATCACTACAATGTCAATTATCCAAGTATGGGCATGACGACATTCAAAGCCGTATACTGAAGGCAAACGCCAATCACCAGTACGATCAGTATGTTGGAAAAAGATCAAATATGGAAAATTCCTTGGACCTAACCTTATCTAGGAAAGTAACGATAAGATCATGATTGTATAAAAAAATAATGCAAATAGTGCAAAATCGACGCAAAAGCTACACAGACCAATGAAAGAAGAACCCTATAGTTGAAGTTGAAAATCAAGCGCTATTGAAGGTGTACTTGCCTTGATCGTGTTAGACCAAGATTCGTGTTTTACTTTTGAATTTTGGAAGAATCTTCAAGCAGCAATGGGAACTTCACTAAAATTGAGTTCAGCCTTTCATCTGTAGATCGATGATTAGACAGAGCGAGTTAATTAAGTAATAAAAGATATGCTACAAGGATGTGTCATCGATTTCGAGAGTTCATGGGAGATGCATCTACCATTGATCGAGTTCACATACAATAATAACTATCACACGACTATAGGAATGGCACCGTTCGAAGCTTTATTGGAAAACCATGACAATCACTGCTATGCTAGGCCGAAGTTGGAGATAATCAACTTCTTGGACCGGAATTGGTTTGAGAAACTAACGAGAAGATTTATATCATGAGAGAGAATATGAAGACGGCACAAACTAGACATAAGATCTACGCAGATAGACACCATAAAGAATTAGAATTTTAAGTGGGAGATCACGTTCTACTCAAAGTTTCACCAATTTGAGTCATCGTGAGATTTGGCCAAAAGAGAGAAAAACTATCACCACGTTTCATTAGACCATTCAAGATTTTAAAACGTGCGAAAAAATTCACCTACAGACTTGCATTGCCACCTAAGATGTAAGGAGTACACAACATTTTTCATATCAGTATGTTGAGGAAGTCTGGCCATAACCCAGCACACGAGATCAACTTTGAAGACATTGAAGTGAATAACAACGTGACATTCAACGAAGGACCAGTGCGAATCCTAAATCGAGGAGTGAAGAAGCTGAGGAATAAGGAGATTTCGTTAGTGAAGATTCAGTAGAAGCACCATGAAGAATGAAAAGCTTCATGGGAGCTAGAGTCAGAGATGGAGATGCAAGAGAAGTTTCCAACTTTGTCTTAGTTTCGCTTAACTCGGATTTTGGGAACTAAATCTTTTGATAAGTAGTGGCCAATGTAATACCCGCATTTTCAATGTACTTATTTTATGCCTTTATATATAAAAGAGGTTCAATAGCATTGTACTAACTTTTCTTGCAAAGCCCCTACCAATCGATTGAATCCCATCCAATCGATTGCCAAGATTAACCAACCAATCAATTGAACCCCACTTAATCGATTGCACTTGACTGCCTGTCACCAATCGATTGAACCTCATTCAATCGATTGAATGGGAATTTGCATGGGGTATTGATACATGCCCCCTCTCTCTTCCTATATATATTGGACAAAAATATGTGTTTTATTTTGGTTTGGCTGATTTAGAGAGAGAAATTGAGAGTTTGATTTATATATATACATACCCATACATACACACACACAAACACACACACACACACTCTCTCTCTCTCTCTCTCTCTCTCTCTCTCACTCACTCACTTTGGAAGAGAAGAAGGAAATGACAAGAGAAATAAAAAGAGAAGAAAAAGAAAAATAAGGAAAAAGTGGTACCACATTGAAGTTCCAAGCTTCCCAAGCACTCACACACAACCCCTCTACACCTAGCTTGAGTGTCAAACTCACTCTACAACATTTTTTTAATCGAGTTTTACATATTTTAAAAGAAGGAAAGACATTCAAAATGCAATAACCAATTTTCAAAGTCGTCACTACCCAGTCTGGGAAAGAAGACGTAGTTTCAATCGATTCCAATCGATTGGAAGGGTCCAATCGATTAAACCCACCCAATCAATTAGCAAAGACTCAATCGATTGGAAGGGTACCAATTGATCGGATGTGTTTCTCAATCGATTGTAAGGGTCTTTTACCAAATCGATTGGACCCTTTTCCTGATCGATTGTTACTTATAGAACGTTGACATTTCCTGTTGTTTAATATTATGAATTATTTAGCTATTATATGCTATACCTCATTTTCCATATGCGATAATGGAGTAGTATAAGAGACAACTATACGCCGTAATGCAGTATCATTTTGTTAATATAGGATAATGGAGTCGTGAATCAAATCCGGTTGTTAGTTACCATATCCAGTATTGTCGGTCACATGGGAAATGCCAAGTATCGGTGTTATTGTGGACCTAACTAGGTGATTTGTGTTCAATATTGTAATCTTAATGTCATGATTTTAGCCCTATTGAGCACAAATTAGTACCCAATCCGGGAGATTTAATAGATAAATTGTACTTTTGATTACTCTCGTTGTTACTCTCTTTTCCCTAATAATGATCCTTTTTTTGTAGGTTTTACAAGCTTGGGCAGGGGCGTAGCTACATAGGAACCAGTGGGTACCATGGTACCCACTGAATTTGTACATTATAATTTTTCTACACTTATCTTGCTGAAGACATGGTTGTCCTGGTGGTTTGTTACTTTTCTTTCAACACAAAGAGCCTGGGTTCGACCCTCCCAGCCTCAATTTTTGTTTCCTTTTTCTTTTTTTGAAAAACTGATTTGGTTTTCAGTCCCTTGTTTTATAAATATTGCTTAGGAAACCCCACTATCTATCTCTCTATTTATTTCTTTTTTCTTTTTTTTGAAAAAATAATTTGATTTTCAGCCCATTGTTTTATAAATATTGCTTAGGCAACCCCACTATCTATCTATCTATCTACTGAAAATACTCACTGATGAATGCGGTCTATTTCAATACTTGAAACACTATTTTTAGTTTTGCAAATTTAATCGCTTAAAATTTTCAGTACTTCAAATACAACACTTAATTTCCAGTACTTAACTTTCAGATTTATCAAACGTATCTAAGGGTTTGTTTGATAACTCAATTAAGTTCTATCAATTAAAAGTTTTAGCATTGCATTTTTTTTTTCAGTTCGTTTGATAATGTACAACTTCACTAAAAATGTGTCCAAAAACTACTAAAATTTTTAAATAAAAAGGTTGTATTAAAAATTGTATGGTGGTATTAGAACATTTTGGACATAAAATCAATTCTACACATAATTATGGTTAAGTAAACAAAAAAAAAAAAAATTCGCCTCGAGGTCGCTGCCCCTAAACCCCCGCATAGCCTAAGTCCCTGATTGGTACCCACTGGATGAGATTTCTGGATACGCCCCTGAGCTTGGGTGTAGTAGAACCCAACCATTACGGCATTCTTGAAGTAAAAAGGGACAAGAAAGAGATTTCAGGAGATCCGCCCTTTAGAGGGGATCGATTCGCATGTTTAATGGAAAGTTACCATCAGATTCAAAAAAGGCGGATCGATCCGCCATTTAGAAGGGATCAATCCGCGATCCTCATGTAACATTCTGTGACAATGATCCCAAAATGGATCGATCTGGCTACAACAGCGGACCGATCCGCGTCTTCTTGAGAAGCCAGTAATTGCCCAGATGAAAGGCGGATCAATCCGCCCTTGTAAAGGGATCGATCCGCGAATGCTGATTTCTTCCCCTTCTTATTACAAGTTTGCCATTTGGTGTAGGGAGTATATATAGTTAGAGATGGTTTTTATTTAGGGTTAGCTTTTAATTTACTAGCATTTGGAAGTTTAAACCCTCTCTCCCTCTAATCCCTTCATCTCTCTCTCCCCCATTACTCCTCATCTACCACTATCTACCCCATTTAGAGTTATAGAGAGAGAGATAGTTGAATGTATTAAATGCTTGCAACTTTATATTGAAGATTCACTTAGAATTTTTATGGCATTTATTGTGGATTTCTCTTGTTGGTATAATCTCCTTTCCCCTCTCTTTAATATTAATTACATTGTAGTTATGAGTAGCTAAATCATGTAGGTTGGGGATCATAAACCCACCATTGGACCCATGTGTGTTGTAATGGAGGATTCTCATACCTTGTAGCATATCTAGAGTTTATGGGTGCAAGGTTTGACTTCTTGAGACTTCACTTACAATGTCAAGCATTGAAAGTTGTTAATTCCCTAGATGTCAAACCTATACTCATGTACTGCATTGCAACATCTATCAAGCATGTAGGTTGACTACCACATGTTTGATAGTTTGCCACAATGGAATTTTCTACTCTAGAAGGTGCTACAAGTACAAAACCTATGTGTTGGTTGGTCCAAGGTGGGGGAATGCTCCCAAACCTCGATTTCTCTATTTGCAAAACCCCCAATTTTTAATTAAACTTAGCTTTGTTCAAAGTTAATTCCCATGTTCTAAATAGTCATTATAGGAAAATTTTAACACAAATTGAATCAAACTCATAGTCGAACAGACTCTTTTTAATATCTTAGTTTGTCAAATGCTCCTCGCATTATAATTGGTTATTAAGCACCCAACAAGCATTGTTGCATTCCAACCCCTGTGGAATCGACACCCTATTTCCATTGTACTACATTTTTAATAGGGTTAAACAAGAACTTGATTTTGACAACATCAGTAGGTTTGCTAGAAATGGGGATTGTGTGTGTGTGGACGGGCATTGGTCACGATATGCTCTTAAAAGTGATAACCTGTGCATATGTTCTTAAAGGTAGTGAGCTGGACAAATTAGTCCTAAGATAGACCGGTGATCCATGGTATGTTCTTAAACGCGGTGAGCTAGGATCATTGGTAGATGCATAAGTCGTGGCAATATAATGATATGTCTTGCTCATACTTGGTCTTTAAAAGCGGTGAGCTGTGAATATGTTCTTAAAATCGATGAGCGAAGAAATGGTGTATCCATAGAATATTACTGTCGAGTCAATTCATCAATCGATAGAGTGCTGTCGGTCTTTGAGTAATAAGATGAATAGTGTTTGATTAATGAAGAGACGAATAAGAAGAATATATTATTAGTAGAACTCTGATTATATATATATGTCTTAATCTTGTAATCACTTCATAACTGTGATATCTCGTTAGTATTTCACTCACTCGGCTTTCATAAGCTGATGACATACTTACCCTGGATATTCCATGTCCAGCTTTTCCAGTTTATGGTAATGCAGGGGAAGGACTTGATGGCGAGGACTTCTACGCGGGTGATAGCGATGGCGATGCTATTGAAGGCAACCCCAAGGAAGGACCAATGGAAAAAGACTACTACCCTGATGACTACGTCTACGCCAACTAAAGACTAGGGCTAGATTGTAGTTTACTTTGTTTTATGTTTTAAGACATTCGATGTTTTGTAATTGGCATATGTTGCCTTAAGACTTTGGTTCTTTTATATTCTGCGAACTCTGATGTAATAGCTTAATAACCTTATGTTATATATCATGTTGAACTTAGAATCTGTTATTACTGTCTGCGCATTACTATTGTTTAGAAATGTGTGTTGTGGACAATCATGTGACTTCACCAGTCAAGACCTAAGAATCCAAAAAGAAATTTTATTTTCCCTATTTTTGCTCCTGTGGGGCATGATATGTGTATTCCTCGATGTGCTCCACCCTCTTTATCTCTCCTTTAGTCCTCGTCTCTCTCTTTTTCTCTAAATCACACACACACACACAAACATTTACATATATATATATATATATTTATAGACACATAAATAGGGGTTCTCAAAATGATCAAAACGTAACTAATAGATAGACACAATGGAAGATTTCTCTCTCTCTCTCTCTCTCTCTCTCTCTCTCTCTCTCACTCATAGAGTATGGCAATCTTCCTTCTATCTTTCTCTCTTGCCCTCTCTTTATCTCTTGAGATTTTTTATGGGAACTTTTTTTTTCTTCGGAGAGTGGCTATTTTGGTGGTGACTTGTGAGTTAGTGGTTGTGTGGTGGTGGAATTCGAGAGAGATAATGTCATGCCCTAAAATAGCAAAAATAGAGAAATAAAATTTTCTTTTTAGGTCCGTAGGGAATGATTGGTGAAGTCACTGAATTGTCCATACTATACAATTCTAGTCAATAGATAGAAACAAAGAACAGTAATATTCGTAATATAAACAACCTAATTATTATATTAGAGTTTAGAAATAGAAATATAGAAGTCCTAGGGCAACATATGCTCGATTACAAACGTACTAATAAAGTCTGACGAAAACATAAGACTAATATTATCTATCTTCATCTTCAGCTTCAGCTGGCATAGACGTAATTATCAGCGTCATAGTCCTCTCCGGTGTAGACGTCCTTAATGGGACCACCTTATGTGTACTCCCCCTCCGGATAGTAGCCATCGTGGTAGGACTCATCACCTGCAGTAAAAGGAACAGGATAATCTAGACAGGGAATGTCCAGGCAAGGCCGTCAGGTTATTGAGAGCTGAGTGAGTAGAAACTAGATAGGTACCAGTTATCTAAAGTAAAACAAGTGATGAAGACACGAGTTAAGTTCTACTAAATATTATCTTCTCTTTACTCAACGTTATTATCCAACCATTATCGTCTTGTTATCCTAAGACCGATGATCAACACACTCTGATTGAAAGAACAGACTTAATCGTTCAACTCTGTTGACATACCATTATTCCGTCCATCGCTTTTAAGAAAATATTCATAACTCACCGCAAGTCATGGACTCCACGTGTAACACCCCGCAAAAATAAAGCGTATTTCCATCGAAAAATAAAATGAATTACACTTTGATTCTTTAAAATAAAAGTACAATATTTCTTTAAAACTCCAAACATGCCCATATTCTCCACAGATCTCCTATATCATCCTTAGTCTTATCTCTCTTCTAGGCTTCGATTACCGGCACTACCTGCATCTAAAAACCACACCGGAAAGTATACAATATGATAGGAATATTAGAGGCTCAAAAGTTACAATGAAATCAAATAAATAGACCAATCATACAAACCAACCGCTCATACGAACCAACCGCTCACACAAAGAGCATCATACTAGGTTTCTCTTGGTCACATAGCAAAGAGCCACCTCACCTCACCTCACCTCACCTCACCCGTCTCTAGTACGTCTATCCCTGAGGCCTGTTGGACTATTGGTAGGTGCTCCTTGCTCATGACCCTTCAGTCCCATAACACTTAGCAATCAACACATACTCATTGATTCCAAATGAAAGCACAACATAACTGCAAATAGAGCACAAGTAGAGATAACAAAGAAATACTCTGGAGAATTTAGAATGCATATTGTACACAACTCGGTTTACCCAGCTTTTCGATCATATCCTCAGCTCCTCTTATTTTCTTCCACTAACCCGATGTGTATATATATCTATAATTGTGTGTGTATATATACATATATAATGTGATTTGTTTATGAAATAATACATATATATAGACTTCAGAAGTCTTGGGGACCAAGTTGGGTTATGTGGTCTTTAATGTTGCACACCACACACAACACATACCACACAACTTGCAAGGAACACAAATGAACACATGCACCACAACACGCGTACACCACACAAATGGATAGCACACAAATGAACACATGTACAACACATATACACCACACAAATGCACATGGCTTGGGTAGTGCCCAAGTAAATGGTTAGGTGTGTTTGGGTAATACATATATACACATCACATTACCAATATTAATACCCAAATTAATATATCTAAAAAACTATAAATAGTAAAGAAATACTATTGTTGCATTTATTATTACTATTATTATCTCGAGCTGTATAATACAATACAAATACAAAAACTAATATTTTTATGAAATATAAATAGTTAAAAAATACAGGTTGCTACACCATCAGTCTGTATCCAGCTTTTAAGAACATATTAACAGCTCACCGCAATATAGGGACACAACGTTTCGAACAAGACATATCAACCTATTGCCACAATAGCGACGTCTACCAGTAATCCTAGCTCACCACCTTTTAAAAGCATATTATTAGCTCACCGGCTTTTAAGAAAATATCATGGATCACTTGGCTATCTTGGAACTACTTTGTCCAGCTCACTGCCTTTTAAGAGCATATTAACAGCTCACTGGCTTTTAAGTACATATCATGACCAAGTGTCCACCCAGGTACAATACTCAGAACTTATCAGCCCTACCTAAATTTCATACTAGCATCGATCCATGACTTCCCCATTGTGGCCTGACTACTCTGAGTGACATTAAATGAATATCAAACTTATTCAAGAACAACATAACATCTATTGTCATCACATTATTCCCTTATAACCCCCCATATTCGCATAACCGCATATCGAAAGTATAAAACGTTGGTTGCACAATGAACAACTTATATAATAAACAAGAAGAACAATCCAAGCTCTAGATCTTCCAATCGATTAGGACGGGGGTCCAATCGATTGGGATAAAAATCATAACAATCAATTAGAAAACATGGCAGTTGATTAGATCCAAAATCATACCAATCAATTGCAAACTTTGGCAATCGATTGAGAGTCATCAAACGCCAATCAATTGGTAAACATGACCATCGATTGGGTCCAGATGACAATCGATTGGAAAAAATCCAATCAATTGGGACTTCGTCTTCTCCAGCAGAAAAATAGTCCAGCATATAAAAACGTTGGAAAGACATTTTGCTAGGTCTTTCCTTCTTTAAAAGCTTGTAAAACATCCAATAAAAGGGACGAAGTGAGTTAGAACTCACCAAGTTGAAGGAGGTGGTGTGTGGTGGCTATGGGAGCATGGAGCTTTCTCTCTCCTCTTCTCTTGCTCTCTACCCCTCTGTCACTTCTCTCTTTCTCCTCTTCTTTCTTTACTTCTTCTCCTTTTCTTCTTCTTCTTCTTCTTCTTCTTCTTCTTCTTCTTCTTTGCCTCAGGGTAGTGTGTGAGTATAGCTATGTATGTGGGGGTGTATATATATATAGATATGTGTGTATATATATATATATATCACAAGGTGTATATCTTTCTCTCTAAAATCTGTGAAACATCCCCTAAAGCCATGAAATGGGAGGGTATATATAGAGAATGAGAGTGCAAAGTGTCAAACTCTCATGCAAACTTTGAAAACCACATTCTGTCGTTGGCAATCGATTGGTACTGGTGGCAATCGATTGGCATTAGATATTTATGAGGGCAATCAATTAGATTGGAAGGAAATTGATTTGGATAGGCCACATCATGGATTCAAGCCAGTAGGGTTGCAATCGATTGAGACACAAGGTAATCGATTGGTATTCAAAAAGTGGAAATCGATTGGGATACAAGGGCAATCGATTGGTATACAAAATTTTCCAACAATAGGGTAAGGGTCTTACAAGTATACATGAATAATACCAAGTCTCATTTATTAATATACATGTCAAAAAACAGGGTATTACAGATAAGGAGGAAGAAAGTAGCAGAAAAGAGGAGAGCAAAAATGAAAGATTGATTATAAGACATGTATAATAAGAGAGATGAGGGTAATATAGTCATTATAATGGTGACTTTGGTAGGAGAACTCTTTGACTCTATTAATTTTAATAGAAATTATAATGTATACACTTTACCCCAAAGTTAGTGTTACGTTTTAAAGTTGAGAGGGTCACTGAAAACACGTTTAACTACAAGAGTGTAAGTATATTTATCCCTTTTTTTAAGTAGTTAGTGATAAGACACAAATGGAATAAGATAGGGTCACTGAAAACACGTTTAACTACAAGAGTGTAAGTATATTTATCCCTTTTTTTTTAAGTAGTTAGTGATAAGACACAAAGGGAATAAGATAAAGTCTATCTTGAAATTAATTTACCTTAAATATTGTTAATTACATATTTAGTGGATATATCGAACACACAGTGGATATGATAAAAGGTATTTTTACATACTTTTACATAATTTTTTTCCAAGTAGAGAGCTCTCAGCTTCGCCGGACTAATTCCCCTACCTCCATGAGACTCCACACCACAAGTCCCATGAAGTGTTAAGATAGAGGGGCAAGCCCCTTTTGTGGAAGTGGCCACTCCCAAAATTCGAACACTAGACATTTGGAGAGAATACTCAAAGTTCTATTGCTAGGTCACTTGGGAAATTGAAACTAGACCTTTGTTTACTCATTTTAGAGCATACTTAACGCTCCCAAAGGCGAAAACAAAATTCAAATTTCAAAAGAACTGGAAAACTTATTTGGCAACATGATTCATTCATTTGTTAGGTCCCAATGAATAGTAACAAGGTGCCATTGTTTTGTAATTTTGGTGTCATTTGATAGTAATTTTTCTAAGGTGTCATTTGATATAACAAGTACTGTTATTTGATAGTAACTTTTCTCAGGTGCCACTTGATAGTAACAATGATACAATTAATGGTAATTAGGTGCAAATGTATAATAATTTTTAGTGTATGGTATGATACATACCTAATTACTTGTTTTGTAAAAAGACACTGAATGGATCAAACCCAAAAATGTTGTATTAATATTTGATAACACAAGTCACATGAATTGTAGGGCTTGGGTCTTGTATAGATGACACATGTCAATCACTATGAGATAATTTCTCTCTAGTAAGGCCCCCAAAAGAAGACATATGTCACATAGCTAAAGTGATTGCCCATAATACCTAAAATCAAATTTTATACAAAGCATATTGTAGCAGCTAAGTCTCAACTGATTGAAGAAGGAGAATTGCACTAATGACTAATATTAAAATTAAGAAACCAATAGCCTACAAAGTTGACCCACCCATAAGAATGGAATTCATAGGCTTGAACTAACGTCTTGGAGCTGCATCATGTTGGCGCAATAAATCAGAATGTAAGCTTTGGCCCTTGTTGATAAGTACTCAGAAGGGGCATGGGCCATCATTCAAAGATTTGGCAATCTTCTAGTGTTGTCGTATAAGTATTTTCAATATCTTATTCCGACAGGTTGGGTCAGCCAAATTTCATCCAATTTTTTAAAGAGTAAAGATTGGGGCACATTCAAAGACATAATTTTTGGGACACAATCTACAAGATGTGTCTATATCTCTCTTATGATGTAATTGGACCCCACACAGTGACACAGGAGAGAAATAGACACATCTCTTGAGTTGTGTCCAAAAAGTTGTGTGTTTGGGTGTGCCCCAAGTATTACCCCTTGTTAAAATCTATTAGGAAGACAGCCTGTGTAATGTACGGGCGTTGGATTTCTTAAAAAAAAATACACTGTATATTTTTTGAATGCGGATTAGAAAGAAAAATAAGTTTTAGGCCTAATTGCACTTTATCCCCTCGTACTATACACGTTTTTTTAATTGGGTACATGAACTTTTTTTTTTTTGCAATTGGGTACATGAACTTTCATCCCTTTTCCAATCAGATCCAATTGATGACGTCGTTAGTTTAAAAATAAAGGAATTGCCCAAAATTGTCCTTTTTTTTACAATTGGGTATATGAACTTTCATCCCCTTTCCAATCAGATCCATTCACTAACGGCGTGAGATTTTGTTGGATGCAATTGCCCACGTGTCCTTCCCCAAATTTTGACCATTTTTTATAACCCTTTACTATTTTTTGACATCAAAAGGAGAGAAAACTTTCTTGCTGGAACAGAAAAATGACTAATTTGAAACCTCATTTTTTTTATATGTTAAAATAGATAATTTTATCTATTGATAGATAAATATTATTGAGCTAAACAAAATAAGGATGCAACTTATATTTTTTTGTGAAATTTCGAAGCCCATTGCGTTGATCTCGAACAAATAC
Organism: Hydrangea macrophylla; assembly: GCA_033977485.1. Lineage (NCBI taxonomy): Eukaryota > Viridiplantae > Streptophyta > Magnoliopsida > Cornales > Hydrangeaceae > Hydrangea > Hydrangea macrophylla. Next base: position 2,601,576 of record CM066986.1, read on the forward strand.
TTAAAATAAAAAAATCATCCCAAAGGGCCAAAAGATAAAAAAAATTAGGATTGTTTAGCTCAATATTATCTGTCTGGCAACAGATAAAATCACATGTTTTTGACAGATAAAATGAAAAAAAGAGGTTCCGATTTAGCCATTTTGGAGGAAGGATACTTGGACAAATTTGTCCAACAAAATCTCACGCCGTTAGCGAATGGATCTGATTGAAAAAGGGATAAAAGTTCATGTACTCAATTGCAAAAAAAGGACAATTCTAGGTAATTCCGTTAGTTTTAAACTAACGGTGTCATCAATTGAATCTGATTGGAAATGGGATGAAAGTTCATGTACCCAATTGCAAAAAAAAAAAAAAAAAGGTTCATGTACCCAATTGAAAACACGTGTATAGTACGAGGGGGTAAAGTGCAATTAGGCCTAAGTTTTATTAATTTAGAAAAATATGAATGGTTTAACAATTATATTAATTGATGTCATCCTACAACTTGAGGCTCTTTTCTTTAACGCATAGATAATAAATAAATAAATATAAATATATGTATATGTATATATATACACATACATATATACAAGAAGGGTACTATAAAAAAGGCAAAATGGTAATTTGGCAATTTGATTTAACAAAAGAGTAATTTGCAAAAGGCTTAAGAGTAATTTGATTATTCAATTTGTAACTATACATACTTTAAACTTTTAGGCTCTTTTTTTTTTAACTTATAGATAAAATATATATACATATACATATACACACACTCGAATATAAAAAAGAAAAAAAGAAAAAAAGAAAGAAAGAAAGGGTAATTTATGAAAGATAGAAGGGTAATTTGGTAATTTGATTTAACAAAATGGTAATTTGTAAAAGGTATAAAGGTATTTAGATTATTCAACAATTTACAATTGTAAATACTTTAAACTTTAAGCTCTTTTCTTTAAGGTATTGAAACAAAAGGGTAATTTGCATAAGGCATGAGAGTAATTTGGCTATTCAATTTATAATTGTGCACACTTTTATTCAATTTTGGTATATAGCATATTCAATTTATAATTCAACAATGTGTGTGTGTATATATATATATATATATATGCACACAAGGGTAATTTGATAATTATAACATGTATATGTACACACATGCATATATATATATATATACAAAAGGGTAATTTACAAAAAATTAAAGAGTAATTTAGTAATTCAATTTAATAAAATGGTAATTTGGTTATTCAATTTATAATTATGCACACTTTAAACTTGACAAAAAGTACTTTACAAAATGTAAAATGGTAATTTGATAATTTTATTTAACAAAAGAGTAATTTGGTACTTTGATTTATAATTGTACACACTTTAAATACATAAATAATAATAATAATAATAAAAATTAATATGTATACATATACACACACACACACACACACACATATATATATATATATATATAAAGATAATTTACAAAAGTAACTTAAGGCTTGTTTGCTAATTATAGGATTCCTTAACAGTTGTCTTAAGGCTCAAACAAGCCTTAAAATTTAAAATTAACCTAAGACTTGTTTAGAAAAGTGATTTAAGGCTTGTTTGGTAATTCAAAGATTCCTTAAATGTTGGCTTGAGACTCAAACAAGCATTAATTTACAACAGTAAGCTAATGCTTGTTTGATAATTCAAAGATTCCCTGAAAGATGTCTTAAGACTCAAAGAAACCTTGCCAAACAAGCGTCAACTTACTATAGGATGGTAACTTGATGTAGATTAATTGATGTGAAATTACCAAATAACTGAATTAGAAATAAAAAATGACCAATAAGGCCAAATTAATTTGACATCTTTAAAGAATATTCCACTTTATGCCTCTTTTATATAATAGTATAGATATAGAAATTATGTATGCTTAGTTTTGATTGAATAAGCATTCACCACTTGGCCTAGTGTAAAACAGCGGGGTGTTATACCCCTTTGGTTGAGGGTTCAAAACTCCACAATAGCATTATGCAGGTTGTGGCTAGAGTTTCTTGGCTTTCCAAAGGGAGGTCAAGGGTTTGAAGCCCCCAGTGGTCGTGTGAGTGAGTTGAAAAGACAATTCTCAAGTAGTTGGACGATTCGTATTCAGAGCTTGGTGTGGGTTTGAATCCTACCACTCATTTACCTCCCTGATTTACCTGATGCGTGTATTGTGGGGTTAGTGCAGGTGCCAGAGATTTGCTCCTGTTCTACTCTGATAAAATGACAGTAAATACTGATCCCGAAGTCGCGAAGAATAAAGTGGGGGATTTGTAATCATCATCCGAAAAAAAAGCACTAAATTTTAATTCTCGGAGAATTGTATGACAAGACTAAAATTGGAATACATTGTTTTGTTATCTTATTACAATGTTTTGTTATCTAACTAAAATCACTTTTTACAATATACATGGTTCGTCCAGCCAAGAACACGGCTAGCCGAGGTGGCTAAAAAAAAAATAATAATTTGCCCCTGTGGTTTCAAATAAGGAGGAGAACTGTTGCACAAGTTATCCCAGAGTAACAACAAATTCACAAGAAACAAAGTATATTAGTGGCACATTTATTGTAGTTTGATGTCCCAAGAACCTAAAAAATCAGTGATTGTAAAATGAGAGATGGATCCAGGAATTAAGTTTAGGAAGGCAAGCTTAATAATATTAAAAAAAAAAAAAAATTAGTGAGGGACAAATATCTATACCTAAAGTATATTTATGTAAATACTAATATAAATATAAGTTTTTTTCAAATCTAAGGGGGACGCTGTCGCCCCTGCTTTGCCCCCTCTGATCCATCATTGCATAAAACACTACCTGTTTAGAGTTGTGATGCATGGGTTAAAATTCTTAAAGGCTTAATTAACTTTGTACTTGATGTAGTGGAAAAAAAAAACCCAAGAGTAGAATGATGAACATTCTTAATCAAGCTCTCTCAGAGTTAATGTGTTATGCAAGTTTGTACAAGGTTACTCATGCGTTAGCATTAGCAACGGCATAGTCAGGAATTTCGTTGGGGCCTACTAGCAGCCACAATATAAGACCATCTCCAACAATGCCATCAAACTAAAAAATGCAGCAACTTTGCTGTTCCACATCAGCAAAATGGGCTCCAAAGGGAGCATCAAACAGCAGCAGCAATTTTGCTGCCCTTGTCATATGTAGCAAGTTTGCTACATTTGCTTGTTGCATCAAATGAATTTTTTGAGAATAAAAAATGTGGGAGAGAGAAAGAGAGAGAGAGAGAGAGAGAGAGAGAGAGAGAGAGAGAGAGAGAGTGGTTGGATGATAAAAAGTGATAAAAAAAGTTTGAATATAAAAAGATGGAAAACTAAATATATATTAAAATAATCAACATTTGGTGTATCCTTTGGAGTGCATGAGTTTGATTCAAGTAGCAAATGTAAATTCTTGCATCAAATGAGTCATTTGATGTGTAAATTTTGCCTTCTCTTTTGGAGATGGTCTAAGGAGACTGAATTGAAAAATAAAAAGAGCCGGTGTGGATTAGTTCAAAATTAACAAATATATTACGTACAAAAAAAAATAAAAATCCGAACATTGAGGGGAACTAATATGGTTCATCTTAACCCTCTCATAGTTCCGCCCTTGATTACTAGTACTCTCCAACTCTTGGCATGATAGAATTGAAATTTGGTAATAAATTTTTTAATGTTTTCTTTGATAGAAACAGTTTGATGAATTCCATTACAAAGTAACTTGTAGTGTATGTATAACACAACCGGGTAATGTTTGTATACATGAGATCTACCGAAATTAATGGCTTAAATTTTTATGTGCACATTTTATGTGCACCAATCATTACTCCACACAACCAAACAAATTTGGTGGTATGATAGAAAGACCCTTCACTTCTTTTCCCTCAAATTGTCATGTTACTCAATATACCATCCTCTTTTATATTTTAAAGGTCACTTGGGAAAATGTTATAAAACAAAAGTACAAGCAAATTATAGAATTGTTAGAATGTCCATTAATTAAGGCAACAACTTTGACATTAATTTTTCAAATGGGTTGGAATATGGCCACAATTTTGCTCTTCCTTTAAACTTTGATGCTATCTTGGTATTGGCAAGAAATCTCTCCATATTCTTGGCTTCTGTCATCTCCTATTGGCTAATATCATACTCTTTAACTAGCAAGAATAATTCATGAGCATGAATTTTAATAAATGGATTTTTGGTGACAAATCCCTCAAAATGAGATGGTATAAGGAAAAACCTAAAGTTTTTGGCATTTTTTTTAGCTAGGATATTTCACCACTTTTTTGGTACCAATTAGAGTCATTCTTCAATTTTTTTCCCCTTATTTTCAGTATTTTTTTACCTTTTAAGAGTTAGATATGCCATGTCATTATTAGTTTTCTTTAAACTTTAAAATTTCATAACTTTCAATTTTTAAACTCATTTTTTCATAAAATTCAGATTTTTAAAATCTGGAAATCGAGATCTTTTAAACAAGATCCAAATGACCCTCAAGATAAGTTTACTTTATATTCGTATCATTCTTTCAAGGTTACTCATGCGTTAGCAATAGCGTCCGACTCTCCATAATCCATAGTAAGCTCCTGAGTGGCAAAAGCACCCTAAACGCATATGGTTGCAACCTCCCTTGTGATTTTTTTCAATAATGATTGGGTGATCGAAAATATGCACCGAAAAATCGGGACCATTTATTTCGGTGGCTCCTACACCGAAGTGCATGGACTTCACCAAAATGAATCGCCCCAATTTTTCGGTGCACAATTTTAGTACACATTTTCGGTGCCTCTAACACTACTGATTGTTTTTTGGGGTCCATTGCATGATGTTCTTAACCTGTCATTTTCTGGAAATTTTCGAGGCATAAAGCAACTAATTCCTAGGGGGTCACTTGGGTACTCACATAATTTATGTTGGTCTTATGAAGTTGAATAATGGAGGGAACAACGAATGATGATGTGATGCCGTTAGTTATGGTGTGGGGGATAAAGCTAGCTTAGCCTCTCTTTGAGGTTTGTATAGATATTCCATTAATGATATATAAACTATGTTATTATGATATTAAGTAATATTATGCTTTTTTAATTTTGTATTCTAAATAATTTTTAAATGCATATGACAGTGCTACAACTTCAAACAATTTGGAAAGCATAGCAATACTCGTGCAAAAATACATTCAATCAAAGAAAGGGGCACCTAAAATATAATCTACGATCATATAAATGGATAGTTATGACTCCGTATAAATGGATACAACATCAACATATTGATATGGTGTAACCATTTCATCTAAGCAATACACTTATCATCAAAATGTTGATGTGGTGTCACAAACTCACTGAATAATTTCTCCTTTTTGAGAATGCTAAGGCCAGTGTGCTACGTACTTTTTTGCAAATAATTTCACAGGTAATTTAAAATCACTAATAAATTTTTTATATTTTTTTATCAAACCAATATTACTTCGATTTTTACAAAACTAGCTACCTACATTAATAAACTCAGTACAATATAAAAGGCTGGATCTACTTAATTGTAAGGCTAGGGGGCTTAAGCCCACCCCAGATTTTTGAAAAATTTTAGATTTGTACTAAAAAATATATATATTACAGTTAAGCCTCCTCTTAAAAATTATAAAAGCCTCTCTGACATTATAAATTTGTCATATTAAGCCCCCTCTCTCTTATATTTTTGTGCTAATTATATAAAAGCCCATCCCTTTTGTGTTTTTGTGATTTTTTTTATAGTATTAGTTTATATCAACTACACAAAAGTTGTATAAATAGGTCCCAAAAAAAAAAAATTTCGAGCTAGGGCAAACCCATGTACACTAGCCTCTATATATCAATCGAATAAATTTTTATTCACCCTAAAATTGTTCATCTTTGCTCTCCCTCCTCTCTCTTTGGCTAATGCAGTAGGATCCAGGATTAAATCAAAATTAATTAATACTCCGTAGTGTAAAGTATAGGACTCCACTACATTAGCCAAAAAAAATGAGGATGAACAAAAAGTGAGCAAAACTGCAACGGTATGCACTCATAATATATCTATTGGCCTTTGACCTGTAAGTTCCACAAACTTTCTACTCGATGGCTCTAGCAGATTAAATAACGATGGACATGACAAAAATACTTTCATCAGCTACATAGACGAACTTCAAATTTGAAAGTAAGACCACTTTAGATGTCATCCATCAACTTTCAGTGTTGTATTTTTATTTTAATTTATTTTATTTTTTTTATATCTTTACTAGGGGCGTAGCACAGCGTGGATGAAATTCGTGATATATGCGCGTCTGGTGTAAATTGATTAAGTTAATGATATATGTATAATAATTATAATATTTGACACTTCAATAAATATTGATGTAATTATTTCTGTCACCATAACTACTTTTGTTGTCATAAAAGCATAAGTTTTTTCATGAGATTGTGGAGTATTATTTACAACCTCCATTATTAAGGAGATTAAGATCATCTTTAACTATGCAAGGTTTTTCTTGTGTGTTAGCTGGCTTTTAGTGTACACATGGACATGAAGTAAAGAATAGATCACATGCTAACTTTGCCTTTATATTGGGTTCTCCAATGAGGCCAAAAGTCACATGTGAAGTGACACAGGGTGACCTCATCAATAGCAATTGATGTATTGATTTTGTATAAAAACTAATCATTTCCCCTTCCTTGTTAATCATCTACCAATTGGGTAGTCAAGTCAAAGCCCATGCATTTTCTTACAATTCATGCTAGATGGACAAAAAAAAATGCACAATGAAATGTATAACTAGTTTAAAATTATTGGATTTTGTGCTGAAAAGTCTGTACACACAAAAAGATAAAAAAGAAAGTGTACAGCTTTTTCAACACGAAGTCCAACAAATTAAAGCAGGTTGTGCATTTCGTTGTGCACTTTTTTTGTGCATCTATCATTACTCAATGTTTTAACATCTAACTCTTCCATGTAGGAATATAATAGATATTCTTCAAGCACTACCTAGCACCTGACACAAACACCTCTCAAAAGTCTTCATTGCAGTTGCTCTAATAACACTACATCTCTCGTAGGATTGATAATTAGTTTGTAACATTTTTGTTTAAATGTTATTTACTTGTTGGTAGTAATTAGGGTGAAGTGTTTTCCATTTGTTGAGTTCTGGCTATCGTGCATGGTTATTGTATTTTTACCCTACCCAGCTCTTAGTTGTGAATTAAATTGTATTTATTATACACTAAAAAAATGTGATATATGTGCTCTTAGTCTGTGTTTGATCATTAGTTTTTGGTATATGGTTTGGTTTCACATTTCCTAATTCTTTTTACGGATTTTATTTTTTATTTTTTATTTTTTTTTACATTGTTGGTAGTATTTGTTGCATTTTGAAGTAGTAATAGATAATTTTAATATAAACGTTTAGAGCATTTTCGACTTTTCAAAACTAAACTATATTTTGACGTATTTTATTTATTTTTTCATTGTTGGTAGTATTTGTTCTATTTTAAAGTGGTAACACATAGTTTTGTTGATTTGGTATGAGGTTTGAGTAAAAGTCAATTTGCTATGATTTTACAGATTTCATTTTGTTGATGCTTTTAATACAAAAGTTTACCTTAATAGAACTATGCCTACTAAACACCAAATACTCTAAATACAGTAGATTCATGACTTCTTAGTTTGAAGTTTACTCAAATATTATTATTTGTATGAAATGACACCAACAACAAAATAGCCGCCATAAAGTTCGCTAAAATGTAATTTTATCTACAAAAATTGCATAGCTTGATAACAAAGTTGACATTAATGTAAAAAGCCAAGGAAAAGTTGACCTAAATATAACTATTCATGTAGAGTTGACCAAGATGTAATTAGTTGTCTTATTGTTGATATAAATATATTGACCTAAATATAATTAGATGTTATTGTTGACCAAAATTGTTGACCTAAATATAATTACATGGCATTTTATTGATCTAAATGTAATAAGACATAATATAGTTAATTAATTTGTGTTTTTTTATATTAATTTAATTTTGAAAAGCTGACCTGAGTATAATTATTAGTCGATCTAAACATAATTATTAGTTTAAAATAACATAATTACCCTTAGAAAAATCAATAATCCTTATGTATTTACATAGATGTATGACTAATTATAGTATTGTAAAAAAATATTATAATATTTGACTAACTAAACAATTTATCGTAAAAGACATAATAAATACTCCCTCCGTCCCTCTTTTTGAGTCTATCTTTGAGAACTCAATTTATTAAGGGGACAAAAAGAATCTACACTCACTTTCCGCAATTGCCCATAATCATTACAATAACTTTTTTAATTTTGTCTTAGTGTAAATTTAAAAAAAAAATGTAGTTTTAAAAAGTAAGTAAAAATTGTATACTAATTTAAGAAAATAAACACTAATTTTAAAAAATATCCCAAAATAAAATATAAAACTAAAAAAAAGAACGGAGGGACAAATACCAAAATTACAAAATCAATTAAAAAAAATTGACATGATTCCATATGCGACATATGCCAATTCCATAGGCGACATAGCCTCGTTTATAAAGCAGATGTCAATCAAGTTTGTGCCCATTCATCTGTAATCATCCAACCTTTGCACGAGGGGTTTTTTTGGCTTTGCATGCTCTGACACATGTTAGTGGCCGACACAGTCTATCTCATCACTAGCAAGCTAACATCGTACTAACACACTTGCTCCACGCTGAAACCAAAGTCTTAACAATAACAGTGAAGATGAAGATAAAATCAAGGGATAAATACATTTACAGTTAACACCCTCTGTCACTCAAAAGTGTAATACTTGAGATATAATTATTTACAATATTTTGAAATACAATCAAAAAAATGTACTGTATCTATCTCTTTTCTGTATTAATGTAAGATTTATTGACATCACAGGGAGAGGTAAATACATCTTTTAGGTTGTGTTCAAAAAATTGTATGAATAATTGTATCCCACGTATTATTCTTTAAATTATAAAACCCGACGAGTTCCCCCTTCGAGTTAACTCAGTCAAGGAGTTTTTAAATGACAATTAAAATTACAATCTTACCCTTAAAGAAAGTGACCACCCACCCACACACACTCACTCACTCTCTCATATTGGGGGATTTAATGTTTCCATGACTGAATCTACTCCACAACTGCCACCCCACCACGACTTTATGCAGCCAATACTCCTCTACCTTTCCTGATTCGTACATTCGTGCATTTTTCTATCTATTTTGACTATCAACTAGTCACTAAGTCAAACATTTGCAATTGGAATAGTGGTGAACAACGTTGTTGTGCTTGAAAAATTTGTGGTTTAAGTAGGCTTGGAGGAGAAAACTCACACAATTATGTAATAACAGAAGTTGGCAACGGTGGATGGTGGAGTTGATTGATGATGTTTAAGCCAAATGAAGCTTTTGGGCTTAGGTGGTTTTCATCAGTTGTGTTCAATTGATATGGGGTAAATAGTAAAGGTTGTATTATATATGTAGATAATTGAAACTTTTTACATATGTAATATATAAGTGCCCATTCACCTTGGAATTCCATCACTGATTCAGTACATGCTAGTAAACCTCCACCATCCTCGGAGGCACTAAAAACACAAATCTTAACCCCATGGATATCCACCATCAATTCAGCCTATTATTCACTACACTATATGGTCAAATTATGTCACAGTCCGGATCCCACAGTAGCAGAACCGAAGCTTGTGGCACGCCACCGAGGCTAAACCAATTCATTAACGTTCCCAAAATTTAGTTTGAAGAACACACGCAGCGAAAAACAAAACACATTTTTAAAACCAGTGGTCTAGTCGACTGGGTCGGGACCTTAGTCGATTGAAGACCTGAAGCAGAGAGTTTTCAAAAGGTTAATAGCCCGTCCAGTCGACTAAGACTGGGTCCAGTTGACTGGGGCCTCCATTTTTCAATCGACTGAATGCCTCCGGTCGACTGAAGCTCAAGCAGAAACAAAAAACATTTTTTCCTTCAGGGGTTCAGTCGACTGAAACAGGGCCTAGTCGACTGGTTTTGCCATATTAAAAAGCAGTAGCTAGCAAGCCAGAAGAGTCCAGTTGACTGAACACTGGACCAGTCGACTGATCCCCTGGCAACAACCCATTTTGCAGAAATTCTAAATTTAAAAGCTTTCTAACTTCAACCAAGGATCAAACACACACTTCCAGAAGTACTCCAAAGTAATCCTAACTGTATTAAAACATTACCAAGCATAATTACAACATGCTACTAACTGTTACAACGTTTTAGATCCATTCTAACATACTAAGTTAAACATAAGTTAAAACATTCAAATCCTTATTACAACATTCTTATTGTCCAAAACTACAAGATCAACATTCAGGTTGTCTTCTAAGTGAACTCTCTCACTCCCCCATGCTCATTTCTTCGATTCCCCATTGGCATTAATACCTGCAGTGGTTTGGTGACCATATGCTCCTTTGACCCAAATAAGCAACTCAACATGCTCAAATACATATCACCATGCTCTCGATAATCAAAACATTTCACCATGCTATTGGGCCTACTTATCAATATGACTGTCCAATATGAACTACACAATATATATCTATAAACTAACACATGCTTTTCATAACAAACATGAATATATGTCAAGAAATCATTCCCAAACACATAGTTGAATCATTCACCTCTGGTTAACGCTCCTAAAGTTCGTTCCAAAGAAAACTCGTGCACAAAGAACGTGCAGAAGTCAGTCTAGTACAATCCCTATGGATCAAAAGTCCGATTATCAACTTTTATGAAAATTCTAGAAAATAACTTTTTGGAAAACTTAGCCAACATTGGCCTAATAGGTATCAAAACGAAGCTCTTACCTCGAGGAGCTCGAATATGAAATCTAGAAGAAAACAGACGGACAGAAGGTCGTCGTTTGGCGTCGCAAAGCTCGAAGCAATCAAATCCCCCCTTTTGGCCTCTTTTTGAGTTTTAGGTTAAGAGTTGCAAAAATATGAAAGTCATCACTATCTATGTATAGGCAATATTTTTCAAAAATTGTGTTTACCTCCCCACAAGTTTTCAAAACTCCTAATTAGTCTCTGAAACTTTCTACGCAGCTAATTCATAGCTTCACGAGTGAAAACTCAAAATTATAAAAGTTTCTGACTAAGTTCCGTTTGGTTGCTAAAACGCGAATTTCTACATGACATTTCTGAAGTTGCTAATTAACTTACCAAATTATTAGCATGTTAATTCGTCCTCACTAGGATACTAAAATTAACAACAGAAATAAATTCTAAACTAGAAATCATACAGACAGTGAAATACACAAGGTAAACATTTAATTTCGGATAAACATTTAAAGTATTCCACAATGACCGTCTCATACTCGGAGAGACGTCACAACAACAAAAAGCTCATCAACACAGTCTCAAAGGGTTCTCTAACACAGACACCCAAATCAATTCATGAGTCAAAACTCACTCAACATGTGCCAAAAGGCACAACACATCACATTATCATGCATGATAATGTAATGAAATGCAATAACACATATACGAGTGTTATAAATTTGTAACGGACATATTTTACGATTTGTATCGGGTATTCCCATTACAAATCAGTAACGCTAATATCCATTACAAATTATGAATAAGCGTTACAAATATCCAACATTCTGCTCTTTTAATTTTAGGAATGGTTGTATAAATCTTTGTAACGATTATAAATGTCACAAATAATTAGCTAAAATTTTAAAAAAATATTAAATCTATATATGTTAAAATAAAAGGTATCGGGCTAGAGGGAGAAAAGAGAAACAATTGAAAGGAAAGAGAGAGAGAATGGGAGGGAGAAAAAGAGAGAAAGGGCTGTCTGTGCCGTCGCCATCATCCTACATGCCGCCGTCCTCCACTGTGTCACCGTCGTCGTTCTCCATTGTGCCGTCACTCGCAGATAACAATTCATCCTCCTCTTTTTCTTCTTCTTCTTCTTCATCTTCATCTTCATCTTCTTCTTCTTCTTCTTCTAAATTGATTTAGACCCTAGAACCCTAGATCTTCTTCTTCTGCTTCTTCTTCTTCTCCTTCTTCTTCTGGTACAAACAGAAACAAACCCTAAAATGAACAAAATGTATGTCGACTGATTAACTATTTTGGAGCTAATCTTCACAAAATATATAAAAGGGATTTGTTTAACCCCCTTTTTCCTGCTCATAAGTGATTAATATTGTTTCACTTACTTTACTCAACCTCTGATTTACAAATAGCCATCCCTTACCTTGATAAAAATCCTAAACTGAAATGGATTCGTTCAAGATTAGAACCCTATATATGTCCCTCCACAGTACCTCCAAACTCGTTCATCGCAAAGAATGTAGATGTGCAATTCATAATTCCCTTTTGCCTTCTCGATAATGGTGCCTATAATAGTCAATTTTTTCCTATAGAAGTGGCCAAGTGATGCCCTCTAGAAATTAGTTCTTTTGCGTAAAAATTCAAGAAACTTATTCATAAAATCTTTGGAATTTGGGTGATTAGCCCATGGATGATCCTGTGGCCGTGATGGCTATTTGGATTGAGCTGGTGGGTAAATGTAATACCCTGTATTTTTGGATACATGGTTATATAAATAAGACCCTATATGCTTGTGTGAGCCCTTGGTGAAGAACCTTTCTCAATCGATCGAAGTCTTCTCGATCACTTGAACTTTTGTATTCTTAAGTGATTGAACTCGTTTCAATCGATCAAAACTCTGCCGACCTGATTCTGTGACATGTACCCTTTCTTAAGCGATTGTACTCCTTTTAATCAATCGAACCTTGACCGACCTATTCTCAAGCAATCGAACTCACTTCGATCGATCAAAAGTGTTATTATTCTTATCCTGCAGAAGATACCACCTGCTCTTTTCCCCTCCCTATATCTATGTATGTTTTGTGTGTGTGGGTGTTTGGCAGTTCAGGGGAGGGTAGATGAGAGTTTAGATAGAGTTGGTGTGTGTATGTATGTGTGATATATATACTCATGGGTTAAGAGAAAAGGATAGGAAGAAGAAGAAGAGGAGAAATAAAAAGACAAAGAGGAGGAAAAAGACAGAGAAGAAGAAGAGAGAGAAGGAGCTCACCATAGCCACCGCCGCCATCAAGCTCGGGAACGCCATCACTTAACCGCTAGAGTGAGGTGAGTTCATTAACTTACTCAAGGGATAATTCTGGGATAATTTTTGTGTGTTTAGAATGTGTATATTGTGATCTTGAGACTCCTGCTTGTCTCTGCCAAATTCTGGGTAGAAGATGATTCTCAAGCGATTGAACCTTGTTCGATCGATCGAACTTGTTGTTTCTTCAATTGATCAAAATGACTTCAATCGATCGAACTTGCTATTTCCTCAATAGATCAAAGGGACTTTGATTGATCGAAACTACTTTTCCTTAATCAGTTGAAAAGAGTTCAATCGATCGAACCTCACAGAACATGAATAATTCCTATTGATTACAATATGAACTGTTTAGTTGGTTAAATATTATACCATGATTCCATATGTTGATATTGTTAAACTATATAGTAGAATGGAACACAACTGCATGTTAATAATCAGTAATGAGTAGTTATGTTAAACATAGAGCATGTGGTAGTTTGGTTATCTAGAGCATGAGAATTGCACAATATGTGGTCAGCACGCATGGGATAGTGTTATGAAAAGATAAGAGAATATGATGAGAATCGGGAACTGTGCTTCAATGTAGAATATAAGATATGTATACTTTGGATCCATGGGATTAACTGTTGACGAGTCAGGTGGATATGGGATAGATAGAGTTCCTAGTACGCTCTCATTGTTAAAGACGTCCAATGATGCATATGCACTGTTGAAGACGTCCAGTGTACCATTGACAATTACGTCCGGCTAGTGCCCTAATATATTCTCATCGTGTAGACGACCAGTGAGAGTATGCACATCGTAGAAGATGTCCGATGTGCCACTTCCATCGTTTATAGATAAGATGTACCATGTAGACGACCGGTAACCTATCAAGGGATCGTGTGAAGTAGGACACCATTAGGTAAGCGATCGGTGTGGCCTACTGGTTCAGTTATGTGATATTGACGTATGGATACGAGTATGAATATGGATATCGACATATGGATAGAATTGTGTGAAGTAGGACACCATCGGGTAAGCGACCAGTGTGACCTACTGGATATATTATATGGTATCAACGTATGGATACGAATATGAATATGGATATTAACCTATGGATAGAATCGTGTGGCGTAGGACACCATCGGGTAAGCGATCGGTGTGGCCTGTTGACTCAGTTATATGGTATCGACGTATGGATATAGAATGGTATTATGGTATCAATGTATGGATACAGATACAGAATGGTATTATGGTATCGATGAATGGATACAAAAATGGATGTGACTATGAAAATGGTTAGTAAGACGATTGTTTAATTGTGGGTTCAGCGTCCTGACGTAAAGATAGATACATGGGGTGGATGCATGGATTTGGTGAATAGCATGATGAGATATCTTTGCCATTACTTAAAATGTTCTTATTATCTATGATTAAATGTATAGTTTAATGAGACCTCTGCTATGTCCGTAAGAGACGACATTGATAAGAGATTAACCGTATTTTAAAATGCTGAACAGTAATGGGTGAGGAGTGTGTTTGATGTACTCATTCAGCTTCGTATTCAAAGATGATGGAGTTTATGCCCTTACATTCCAATGTCTAGAGCTTTGCTGGACTTGAGGACTTAAGACTGATGTTCTGCTGGACTTGGAGCTGAAGGCTTAAAGTTGAAGACGTGCCATTGTGCAATAGTTAGTTCCTATATCTATTATACTTCTGTTAATATTTGTTGTAGGCCTCATACTCTAAGCCAACTATTGTAACAAATTTAGTAGACTTTTATAATTGGTACTTGGGTATATGTTGCTTCTAAACCTTTGATATTTTAGATGTAGCCTCTGATAATGTTAATAAATATGTTGTATGAATAGCATACTCCTTATCGTTGAGTTTTTTTGGTTTGAATAGATGACAATGCGATTATTCAGCAATCATGGGCCTACGGGACCAAAAGGAATTTATTTTCTCTATTTTTGTTTCTCCAGGGTGTGATAGGATTTTTTGTATGAGAGCCTAGGTTTAATTTTTAACCGCTTATCTTTTGTTATTAGAACCTGAGTTCTAAGTTAATATCGATAGCATGAGGATTAGCTGAGATGAGATGGAACTGTTATTTTGTCACGTAGACAAGAAGTTAGTAGAATCCGCCTTAGGATGATTCTTTGGAGGGTAATAATTGCTGGAGACAATAAGAAATCTTTAGAACTATTGGTAGTGGAGTTCATAGAGAATAGGCATCGAGAGTTAGTTGTGGTTGTGGAGATCCTAAATGTAGAACCGTTGGAGTTGGACACTGACAAATTCCTAAACAATCTCGGAACAGCCAATATGACATAGAAATAGAATGAGGTTAAGGATAAGAATTTTGTTAACTTGAGCCACATGTTAGTTGAGTGGTCTCACATGTTAGTTGAGCAGTATTCATAGTTTCGAACCTGAGAATAGAAATAGAATGTTTAGATTTGACGTTACGCATAAAACCTGTAGTTTCGTGACCTTTGTCTTGAGCATAGATACATTTGAGCGTACCTAGTTGGTAGACTGACCTCTGTGGTTAATATTATTATTTATGTGAGGTATTCGTTATGCTTGATGTGATCGTATTATATAGTAGTATTACATATTTATTACCGCATGTTCTTAACTGAGCTGTAAGATAGAATGTGACTGACCGAGTAATTTTTCATTTGTAGGTAGAGACACTGAACACTACCAACACTCGTTATGGTTAGGATAACTCGAGGAAACTCAGGCTAGCTGAATGGAGTACCTGATGTAGTACCTCCCGAGATAGATCCAACAGGAATGGTTGGATTTTCATCCGTTGCATGGAGAATGTTATCAATCGTACAGATTGTGTCATCGGCAATGAAGCACCAGTACGTTAAACGAGAGTCAAGCTGCTAAAGGAATTTATTGCTCTTCAACTAGGAACCTTTAGCGGATTAACGGGAGTATGGCAAGCTGAGCAATAGATTCGCCAAATAGAATTGATATTTGAGACTCTCGAATGTACTGACACTGAGAAAAGACAATTGGCAGTATTTCAACTAACGTTCTCAGGAGCAAATTGGTTGAACGCAGTGAAAGCTATGATAGCTGAAAAAGCTATTAGAAGAATAACTTAGGAATCATTCAAAACCCGATTTCTAGAAAAGTACTTTCCAGAATCTGAGAAGAACAAAAGGGAAATAGAGTTCATACAATTAGTCCAAGGTAGTATGATAGTGCCGGAATATACAACTCAATTCGAGAGGCTTTCACGATTTGTACCATATATCATCGATATACCAAGAAGGAAGATCACAAGATATCATCAAGGATTAGTTTCGCATATTCATCATATGACTATAGGACATTTAGACCAATCCTTCAAAGCTTTGGTAGAAATGGCAACGAAATTGGAAAACAACACTCAGATTAGTGAAGGACAATGATTTGATCAAGCCCTACGAGGAAATGATCATTTTCTCCTAAGAGATCAGAGAAGAAGGGACAGTTAGGTTATGTTGGCAGCTAACCAATGGTGTAAGAGATTGGGGAACGACAAGAAAGAATCAAAACCAATGGCGACTCCAACACAGCACAGAGAACGAAATGTCTACTACAATTATAGAGTACCAGGACACCATTCCCAAGAATGTAGAGTATTAAGGAAATATAATAGACGAGGAGTACAATGTTTTAACTGCGGGAAAGTTGGTCATGTCCGTAAGTTTTTTCCAGAAGCAGAGATGCAACACAATGCTCTATCACAATAAGTACCACGAGGGCAGACTTGTCAAACAAATAATTGGTCTCAACTTAGACAAGGACGATAGACAGAAGGTACAACCCTTAGCACCTACATTTTGTATTACATATGATCCTGATATTTCATAAGTTGGCATTATTTTGATTTGATAGTAAGAGGATTAATAGACTAATCAGCCCACCCTACAATGTTGAGCCTACACCATAAATTTGTAGATACCTGAGCAATTCATTTGGCAATGATCGATAGTCGTCTATGACAGTAGTTATCCAAGTATAGACATAACATCAATTGTAACCCCATATGACTTCTTTTGCATCCCAATATGACATCAATTGCCTCCCTACACAAAAGACTATGCTAACCGTTGGTAAGTTGGACAGAGACTAGAGATGAGGAATCTCAATTTTCTTAAGACATAGCCTTGACAAGAGAGGATGAATTAGAAGATCACGAGTATACGAGACGACACTATAATTACAAAGAGTGACACTATAATTACAAAGAGATATGAGTGACAAAGAGACGACACTATAATTACAAAGAATACCATAAAAAATTACTTTTCGACACCGATTGCTTGTTGCTTTCATCCAAACAAGATGTTATATAGTAGAATGACTCAAGAAAATCAGTGTATAGCCCTACCTAACCTATTTAATTAGTACGTGGAAGTAAAATGAGTATTCAACAGATTGTATGACCTCAAAGAGATGATTATATCAATAGTACGTGAGAATTTGGAGACGTGAGGAAGTTTAAATCACCAACTATGATGCCAAAGTCACAACACTTTCCATTTAACATACTGAAGGATGATAATAACGCGAGAGTTAACAAGGACATCGTGTCCAATAAGAGACCGATTGAGGATTCTAACAATCATAACAAGGAGTCTAGAGATAGGAGACAGTCAACTGATGTTGTAGTACAGACATCGTCAGCACAGTATGAAGCACCTTCGGAGATGGGAGTTCATGGCAACGCTTTGCTACAACTTAGATGAGATTAGAACACTTGATCAGTTGAACCCTCACACCGTAGAGTTTCACTTGAGGAAGATACCTTCTGTGTTTGGGAACTAGTCGTTTCAGATTTATAAGATGGTTAGATTATGCTACCTAGAACCTTTTTCTGAAGTTCTACATACGAATTTCATATAACTAAATCTTGAGGATTGGTAGCTGTCACCCTAGTACTCATAGATCATTGATAACTTCGTATCGCGTGTTTAGAACTTAGCTAGTTAACCGTCGATGTAATCGTTTATGTAAAATAAGAACTTGAGCATTTTAGAGTATGTAAAATAAAAATCTTTTGATAAGTGGTGGATAATGTAATACCATGTATTTCCAGATACATATTATATAAATAAGACCTTGTATGCTTGTGTGAGCCCTTGGTGAAGAACCTTTCTCAATCGATCAAAGTCTTCTCAATCGCTTGAACTTTTGTATTCTCAAGCGATCGAACTCATTACAATCAATCGGAACTCTGCCGACCTGATTCTGTGACGTGTACCCTTTCTTAAGTAATTGAACTCGTTTCAATCGATCGAACCTTGACCGACCTATTCTCAAGCGATCGAACTCACTTCGATCGATCAAAAGTGTTATTATTTTTATCCTGCAGAAGCTGCCACCTGCTCTTTTTTCCTCCATATATATATGTATGTATGTTTTGTGTGTATGGGTGTTTGGCAGTTTAAGGAAGGGTAGATGAGAGTTTAGAGAGAGTTGGTATGTGTATGTTCCATATATATATAATTGTGTATGTATATACATATGTGATACATATATATAGGACAGGAAGAAGAAGAAGAAGAAGAAGAAGAAGAAGAAGAAGAGAAAGAAAAATGCAGAAAGGAAAAGAGAGACAGAGAAGAAGGAGGTCACCATAGTCGCCACCACCGTCAAGCTCGGGAACGCCATCATCGGACCGCTGGAGTGAGGTGAGTTCATTAACTCACTTAAGGGATAATTCTAGGATAATTTTTGTGTATTTAAAATGTGTATATTGTTACCTCGAGACCCCTGCTTGTCTTTGCCAATTTTTGGGTAGAAGATGATTCTCAAGCGATTGAACCTTGTTTGATCGATCAAACTTGATCGATCGAACTTGTTGTTTCTTCAATCGATCGAAATAACTTCAATCGATCAAACTTGCTGTTTCCTCAATCGATCGAAGGGACTTCAATCGATCGAAACTACTTTTCCTTAATCGATTGAAAAGAGTTCAATCAATCAAACCTCACAGAACATGATTAATTCCAGTTGATTATTATATGAACTATTTATTTGGTTAAATATTGTACCATGATTACATATGTTGATAATGTTAAACTCAATAGTAGAATAGAACATAACTGCATGTTAAAAATCAGTAATGAGTAGTTATGTTGAACACAGAGCATGTGGTAGTCTGGTTATCTAGAGCATGAGCATTGCACAACATGTGGTCAGCACACATGGGATAGTGTTATGAAGAGATAAGAGAATATGATGAGAATCGGTAACTGTGCTTTAATGTGGAATATGAGATATGTGTACTTTGGATCCATGGACTCAACGATAGACGATTTGGGTGGACGTGGGACAGATAGAGTTCCTAGTGTGCTTGTCATTGTTGAAGACATCCAGTGATGCGTATGCATTATTGAAGATGTCCAGTGTACCATTGACGATTACGTCCAGCTAGTGCCCTAATATATTCTCACCATGTAGACGACCAGTGAGGGTATTCACATCGTAGAAGACGTCCATGTGCCGCTTCCAACGTTTACAGATAGGATGTACCGTGTAGACGACCGATAACCTATCAAGGGATCGTGTGAAGTAGGACACCACCGGGTAAGCAAATGGTGTGGCCTGCTGGTTCAGTTATGTGGTATCGATGTATGGATATGAATATGAATATGGATATCGACGTATGGATAGAATTGTGTGATGTAGGACACCATCGGGTAAGCGACCAGTATGGCCAATTGGATATATTATATGGTATCGATGTATGGATACGAGTATAAATATGGATATTATAGACGTATGGATAGAATCGTATGGCATAGGACACCATCAGGTAAGCGACTGGTGTGGCCTGCTGGCTTAGTTAAATGGTATCGACGTATGGATACAGAATGGTATTATGGTATCGACGTATGGATACAAATACAGAATGGTATTGTGGTATCGAAGAATGGATACTAAAATGGATATCATTATGAGAATGGTTTGTAAGATGGTTGTTCAGTCGTGGGTTCAGTGTCCCGGCATAAAGATAGATGCATGGGTTGCATGCATGGATTTGGTGAATAGCATGATGAGATGTTATACCATAATCTTTATCTTTGCCATTACTTAATATGTTCTTATTATCTCTGATTAAATGTGTAGTTTAATGAGACCTCTGCTATGTCTAAGAGAGACGTCATTGATAAGAGATTAACCGCATTTTAAGATGCTGAATAGTAACATGTGAGGAGTGTGTTTGATGTACTCACTCAGCTTTGTATCCAAAGCTGATGGCATTTATGCCTTGGATATTCCAATGTCTAGAGCTTGACAAGACTTGAGGACTTAAGACTAATGTTCCGCCGGACTTGGAACTAAAGGCATAAAGACGAAGACATGCCACTTTGTAATGGTTAGGTTATATATCTATTGTACTTCTGTTAATATTTGGTGTAGGCCTCAGACTCTAAGGCAGCTATTGTAATAGATTTAGTAGACTTTTATAATTGGTACTTGGGCATATGTTGCTTCCAAACCTTTTATATTTCCATTGTAACCTCTGATTATGTTAATAAGATATGTTCTATGAATTGCATCCTCTCTATCGTTGAGTTTTTTGGTTTTAATAGATGACAATGCGATTATTAAGCAATTACGGGCCAACAGGACCAAAAAGGAATTTATTTTCTCTATTTTTGTTTCTCCGAGACGTGACAGTAAACGTTCATCACATACATTGTTTGTTGTTGTTGAATGTTGATGGTGATTGTAATCTTTGATATTCGTAGATGGGTACTTGTTTATTATTTGTTTGAATAAAATCCTATATGAAATATCTAGTAGAATTTTGTTTTTTAAAAAAATGGTGGTGATGCCCAATTTCATTGTTTGATTTTCTTATCAAATTTTGAGGTTTCTATTTGTGAAGTTCGGTATTGGTCTAACTTTTCTGTCAATTAGACCCTTCCTGGACCAGTCACTGTATTGGTCTAACTTTTCTGTCAATTAGACCCTTCCTAGACCAGTTATTGACCCTTCAAAGCTTCCAAAGTGGAACTACGATGGTTCAAGCACTTGTGATCAAGCTCCTGGTGAAGACAGTGAAGGCATTTTATAGTATGTCATATTTATTTCCATATGTAAATCACACAAGGAAATATTCAAGGATCTATCAGAAGAGGCAACCACATTCTTGTAAGTGTTGATTAGCAATTCGTTGATTTGAGCAAGTTTTGTTTTTAATCTTTTATTAATATGTATTGAAAATACCAGCTTTTGTTGATATTTAAAATTTATAGGTTATGATCGATACTTACACTCCGGTTGGAGAGCCAATTCCAACGAACAAGAGATTTAATGCTACTAAGATATTCAACCATGCCGATGTTGTTGTCGATGAACCTTGGTATGATCTTAATATTTTATTTGAGTGTTTACTTGAAAGAAAAAGAAATATTCATATTATTCCTTTCCATTTTCTGTTACAGTCATTAATCTTTTTCTAAATTAACTGTTAACCTAACTACAAATTGAAAAACAGGTACGATATAAAGCAGGAATATACATTGTTGCAGAAAGATGTAAAATGGCTGCTCGGGTGGCCAATGGGAGGTTTCCCAGGACCTCAGGTAATCAAACTTCTCATTTACCAAGCTTGTATCTTTCATAACTATCCTATTTTGTATCCGAAAATATTCAAATATTCAGATTTTTCTTTTGGTTCGTAACACCACATCATCACTAATGCGATTGTCAAGTACATTTTCTCTCTCTCTTGATCCCTAATCAACAGCATCTTATTCCTGCATTTTCTTGATTTAGGGAAGGTATATACGATATGTGCATCACAATATATGATGTGATGATATCATCTATAATTGTAAATTTTGGCAACAAATTACTGTAAGTGGTAGGACAAATTACTTACTAGAACAAGTTGCAACTTATGGTACAAGAATGCAAACTTCTTTTTCTATGCTAATTGTCAAATGTTTAATGGAAATCAAGAATGATAGTAAGGAAAATGGATTAGCTTGAAATGGTTTATTCAGAGATTACTTCTCGAAGATCAGTTTTTTGTCACATTACAAATTTTTAGTTTTCTTTATATAGTTACCATTATAGCTTGTTCACCTATGGATGAAATGATTGTCTTGGAGTCCAACAACATATGCTACACACTTATGTAATTGCAAGTTGGATAGAGGAATCATTTGCATATTATATTTTTGCCTTTTAGAAAATTTCATATTTTCTCAATAACAAATTTATTTTTTTAGCCTTGTATCTGTGCTCCCCTTATACATATTTTTTTGTGGGCCAACCAACCACAGTCTTGTGACGTTTCGTTTTGTTCTTGTTATGAATTATTTTGTTTAGAGTTGGTGCTCGTGAGAAATTCTTCCATTGTAAGAGGCGTGGTATGAGTTCGCTCCCATAGTTTTCTTATGTTGTAACTAGAAACTCGTCAAGTTGATAAATTTTTTGTTTATCTAGTTGTGTGACTTTATGTAGTATTATGATGCTGATTCAGACTTTTTTCTTTTTCTTTTATGGTTTCTTGAAAAATTCTATGTAGAATTTCACAATTGGCTTCTAATCTTTGAAAAATTCTATGTAGCTCTATAACTTTTTCACAAGGTGTTCTCACTCTACTTGAACATAACTGTAGACCTAAACTTTTCCAGAATTAATTAGCACACTGCATAAGCATGTATGTGAATAGCTTCGTTGATACATTAATTTACTTTTATTTCTAAGTTGTCTAGCTCTATCTCTGTTCTTTTTGTTGTTTAAACAATTCACTTTCAGGCCTTGTGTTTGTTCGTCTTCGCATATTGATTTGATTAACTGCCAGATATAGATCTCTCCAGGGAAGAAAACCAACGGCACTTACTCAATAGGTTCGTCCTTTAATTTTACATTCATTTCTCAACATTCTTAAATTTGGTTATTTATTGAAATCTCACATATCAGATTCCATTGTGAAAGACACAATTTTTCTCTGTAGTATTCGCCATGATATATCTATCCATGCATAATAACATGAACAATGCAAACAAATCTTTACTGAAATGTAGTATTGATGATAGGTATATTGTAGTGGCGATTTAGGAGATACCAAATACAAATCTTGTTGGCATTTCACTTTTATTTGAAATATTTCTTTATCAACCACAATAAATGACTTCAAATAGCATAGAACATTCCTATCCTGTGCATAGCACGGGTTATCAACTAGTGAGTTAATGTTTGTGAGAAAGAAATGAACTGCTGTCCTACAGATTGAACAAACTCAGTGCATTTTCTACTCACAGAATCTAGTAATTTCTGCTTTCTACTTGCATTATTGTGAATTTTTCCCAAAGGCAATCTACGTCCAGGATAATTAATTGTGTACCAAAAATGAAAAGAGTTTGTGCATAAACTATAGAATAATTAATTGTGTGTTGGGCCTCTCACGTCCCGGAACCGCACATACGATTCTAGGACACGTGGCACGCCACCAAGGCTTCCATTACACTCCTAAGTCACCATTATTAACAATAAATCATAGTTATAAAACACATTTCCCATTTTAAACACTTTTTAAAACGAATCATTTTGAAAACAAAGTATCCAGTCGACTGATCGGGACCCCGGTCGACTGGACACACCAATTACAGAGAGCACTTTTCTGAAATTTCCCCTGGTCTAGTCGACGAGATGGTCCGGTCGACTGAGAATTTTGAGGCCCGGTCGACTGAACAATGGGTCCAGTCGACTGAAGACCCCCAACCCAGAAATTTTGGTATTCTACTCCACGATCCAGTCGACTAAACAAACACCTGGTTGACTGGTTTGCAGCAGCAGAACCCAATCCTGTAGCAGCCCTGTTTTAACACCAAAACTAAACTAAACATGTTCAACACTTGATAAAACACCCAAATTCAACCCCAGCAATTCATGGAACCAAAACCCAACCATAGTATAACGTCCACGAGCTACTCCACCAAAGTTATTACAAGATTAAAACCCGGATTGTAAACATAACTAGACAAAACATGAATTAAAAGTGAACATTCACAAGTCTTCTTTAAAACCAACTCGAATCAACTTATTACAAGTTTCTAGGTAACATTATAAGTTAACTACAAATGTAGAACCTCTCCCCAAAACCCACGTGTCTCGCCAAATCTTTACTGATTCTATTTCTTCATTCTTTTGCCAACTTGACTTTATCACCTACAATGGTTATTCAATAACCACTACAATATATCAGCTATATGTTGGTGAATGCCAACAATTATAAACATGAATAATAGACATGCTCAAACTCATCTTTCTACACATCACTATGGTCTCCGGGAACGTAAGTACCTGCCACCCTTTCACGTTAGCCCGCGACTATTCCATTAGTCCGCGCGATTAACCGAGACCCACGTCTCTTTCCGTAAGACGTACGACCTCATGGCCATAAAGGCACCTAGTCTCATCACTTCGATGACAAGTACAAGTTCCCCTTTGACCCAAATATTCAACTCAACATACTCATATAGCCATTACACCGTGCAATTCACAAATTATACAAGAGCTACCATATTACTCAAAACAAATGGGTCTTATTACAATATGCTAAATTATACAAATAAACATGCTTATCATCATAAAGATCATCTCAACCATTCAATTATCCGAATTCTACAATTATCGTCACTCACCTCAATGATTTTGCTCCTAGTGGCCAAATTAAAAGTCTAGTAACCTCCATGTACAAATCCTATACCAAATTAGCAAATTATGAGCTAAGCTCCCGAATTGGGGCGCAGAAAAACTACCTCAAAACGCAATAAGATTTATACCACTGCGTTAGACTCACCTCCAAGAGTCCGAATATGTAGCCTGTTTTGAAATCTGGAGCCAAATAGCGCGTCGTTTGACGTCAAAAGCTCCGTCGAGTTGCGTCGTCAATTTCGTACCTATATCTCTGTATACTAATCAAAAATGGTGAAGAAGGCTCTTGAAGATGGTGACATGAGTCACCATCCATGTGTCAACATACATGGAATTCAACCTTTGTGATTTATTATAACATCCCCTATGTTTTGCTTATTTTGCGATTATACCCCTACTAATTAATGTAACTTATTAAAACTATCCCAAACACAAATGGGTGTTTGTCTATGTCACCCGTGGGTCCCATAATTGGTCCCATAACAGACCATAGAGATGGTCTCTAACAATTAACATGCTATAAAATCAACATATTAAAATATTCACATATGCCTTAATAAACAGTTAAGCACATAAGGATAACCCCACGTATCTGTCCCATCACACGGGGACCTCTCATTACTGTCCCAAACTGGGACTGCCACATTGGCCTACCACTGGGTTCCAATCTGGACACCCCTAATCATCTTAGTGAGTTAAAACTCACTTAAAACAAGTAATCACGTCATTAATAAAAATGAATAATGCATGTGTAACACCCTGTATTTCTTTTCCGTTAATAAATGTTTATTTCAATTTAATTTCTATTTATAAATATTTTCTATGGTTTCAAAATGGATATCTACATTTTTGGTACAACCCGGAATTCATTCCTACATTAATATAATTTTTTGTATTTTTATTTTACCAGAAAAATACCAGTATTGATTTAAATCTGCATTATACCGCGACTTGGGTGTGGGAGCACGTGAGTTCAACCACACCGGGAGAAATCTCCCTAATTCTTAGAGCCTACACATATCAGTGTATATATTTGTGTGTGTATCTCTGAATCTCACAATCTTTTATCTCTCAACTCTCTGCATCTCTCAATTCTCTCTCAATTCTCTCAACTCTCTCAAGAACACATACTCAGATTATATATATATATAAACACACAGTCACATCCACTAACATAGATATACAGCTATATATATCTCAAGATCAAGAGAACGGAGGAGTAAATTTCTAAAGACGGAATCGACGGCGGAATTCTCGGTCTCAATTTTTCAGTCTAATTAACATCAGTGAGTATTATAAACTCACTCGCCACGTATATATATGTATATTTTAGTGTATATATATGTGCATATGTGTATATATATAGATACACCATTAAAGCTTTGAAAATTGGTGTTTTACAAAAGTTAACCAAAATCAATTCCGTAAATTGGGAATGAAAGATCTTAGTCCCAATAAGCTACGTTTCGAATCCTACGGAGTAATTCATTCGTATCGTGACGTACCGTTGATTTAAAGTTTTGACACCCTTACTTTAATCGCGAATATCTAGTGATACAATCCGTATTAGTTTAAATTGATTGCATTTTCTTAATCTACGCGGAAAGATGAAGAAATCCATATGTGGCATGACATAATTGAAACAGAAATGGGTAAAAATACAGTTTGAAATCAAAAACAGGGAAAAAACGAAGAAGATGATGAAAGTGTGATAACTCGAGCGCGCGACCCGTTCTCCCCCTTTCGCTCGCGCGGCTCGCTCGCGCGATCCATCACCCTTCGGGCGCGCGACCCGCTCGCGCGACCTGGGCATTTTGAGCAGTTTCTGTATTTTTATATAAGGGACTGTTTGGAAAAGGTTTTGAAAATTCTTAAAGAACTGTTTGACAGATATACTATTTTAAAGGCTCACTGTTAGGAATTGAACTTATAAGAACATTTTAGACTGAAATTTATGTTGAACGAATATCCATCTTTGAGATTAATAACTGCTACTACAAATTGTGAACATTGACATACATATTAGGGTCGAGGTTGTGTCAGCATGCATGTGTGTGAGAAAACGTGAAAAGAGTAAAGAGTGGCGGTCTGGTGTGCGACTTGAATATCGATCGGATGTTATTCCTGGTATTGGAGGCGACAGTGTTGAGTACGGCTTAGATATCGATCGGATATTATTCATGGTATCTAAGGCGCTCGTTTCAGATATCGATCGGATATTATTCCTGGTATCCGAAGCGATGGTATTGAGTACGGCTTAGATATCGATCGAATATTATTCCTGGTATCTAAGGCGCTCATTTCGGATATCGATCGGATATTATTCCTGGTATCCAAAGCGATGGTATTGAGTACGGCTTAGATATCGATCGGATATTATTCCTGGTATCTAAGGCGCTCGTTTCAGATATCGATCGGATATTATTCCTGGTATCCGAAGCGATGGTTGGTCGTGATCGACCCAGATATCGATCGGATATTATTCCTGGTATATGAGGCGATAGCGTGGTGTGCGGCTTGGATATCGATCGGATATTATTCCTGGTATCTGAGGTAATGGTTTGGTTGAGTCGAGTTTTGTTAAGAGAAAAGAGTCAGAAAGATGAGATGTTACATTGTCCATGCACGGTCGCATATTTATTGCTTACTTTATTCCCCTGTGATTTATGTTGGAATTGGAACTTTGAATCTATTGCTTTTAAAGTTAAATTGCACCGTTGTTTATTTGTTTATATATACATTGCGAGCACTTGTTTATTTTGCTCACCAGCTTTCATAAGCTGACGGCGTTGATGCGTCCTGGACTGTACGTCCAGATTTTCAGGGTCATGAGCAGCCAGGGTATTTCGACTATGCTAGTTAGAAGCAGGGGACTTTCCAGGAGGCTGCTTTGTATTTCCTATGTCTTTTTAATTCGGGTTGTAATAAACTAGTTTGAGACTTTTGAATAAGGCATTTTGTGCCTAAGTTTATGATTGCTGGAATAGTTAGTAAGTTTTAATTTTGGAGATTATGTTTTGTTAGTATCCTTTGCTCTAGAAATGTTGTTAAGTTATTTGTTGCAGGGATAATTGGTCATACTCACTTGTCACGACCTACGAGTCCATAAAGAAAATTAAATGCTTTCCTGAATTATGCTACGTTGGGGCGTGGCAGGCTTTTTGGTATCAGAGCCAGGTTTTGGCTCGACCAATTATCCAAGACACATAGGATCTCCCGTTAAGATAGAATTAAGATAAGATAGTTCGACTTCATTCTGTGTTTAGTCGCTTTCTATCGTTTAGAATTTTCCTTCTTCTCGAGAGATTGATCGAATTGTTGTTGATCAATGGATAGGTACCGTTCTCTCAATTATATGGCTGGAAGAAATCTCAGGAATCGTCCCGCTATTGAAGCTGCACCCCCGGTAGTAGACCCAACTGGGATGTTCGAGGCTTTTGTAAGGAGGTTGGAGAGGGTTAGTGATCAGAATGCAAGGAATAATAATCAGAATGGAAATCATAATGGGAATGGAAGGCAAGCCCACCAGACTGGAGACAAGCTTCTCAAGGAGTTTTGCACTCTGCAACCTGAGTATTTTGCGGGGACTAATGAACCCTGGCAAGCAGAACAGTGGCTACGCCAGATGGAGCGTATCTTTGAGACCATGGAGTGCACTGATCTGGAGAAGAAGCGTTTGGCTATCTTTCAGCTGTCTTATGCAGCGGCTGATTGGTGGGATGCTGAAAAGGCGACTATAGGGGAAGAAGCTGCAAGGAGAATGCCGTGGGTAGTGTTCAAGGAAAGGTTTCTCGAGAAGTATTTCCCTAAAGAAGAGAAGGACAAGAGAGAGAGGGAGTGCATAGACTTAGCTCAAAGGAATATGACTATCCGAGAGTACACCACTCGGTTTGAGCGTCTGTCTCGCTTTCCTCCACATATGGTGGACACACCCTAGAGAAAAATCAAGAAGTATCACCGGGGTCTCAAATTGTCTCTCCGACATCTGACTATGGGACA
This sequence comes from Hydrangea macrophylla, assembly GCA_033977485.1. Classification (NCBI taxonomy): domain Eukaryota; kingdom Viridiplantae; phylum Streptophyta; class Magnoliopsida; order Cornales; family Hydrangeaceae; genus Hydrangea; species Hydrangea macrophylla. The sequence goes on from CM066986.1 coordinate 2,630,412, forward strand.
TCTGGGCTAGTCACTTGAAGCTCTGCTGAGATTGGCTACAGGGTTAGAGAATGATGGTTGTCAGAATTCGAAGCCATTCGGAAATTGACCTCCGCAGAAGGGTTATTCAGGACAGAAACCAGGGTACCCTCAGGGACAGAAAAGGACCTGGGATGGAGGGAAGAAACCTCAATAGACACAAGCAGTATAGCAGTATCCGCCTCGAGCAACAGGAGGGAACAACAACAATAACTACTTCAATTGTGGTAATCCTGGTCACCGAGCTAAAGATTGCAGAGTAACTAGGCGTGCTGATCGTCCGGGAGTTGTGTGCTATAATTATGGCATGCTAGGTCACATAAGTCCGGAATGCAAGGCTCCTAGGAGAGGCAATTATGGTAAGCAAGGACAGGCCCGCCTGAATGCTGTTATCCCCGAGGCTGCTGGCTATGAAGAAATAGAGTACAAAGAAGGTACTTATGAGGAGGAACCGCCTGAGAAACGAGCAGTGGAAGGTACTCTACCCTTGTTTAACTCTCATGTTAAAATTTTAATTGACATGGGTGCTACACATTCCTTTATATATGTTAAGACTGTTCGAAAGTTGGGTATGGTACCGCAACGTTTAGATGAAGCTTTGAGTGCTGTCTCACCCTTAGGGACCACCATCAAGTTATTACATGTATATAAGGATTGTCCTCTATGGTTAGGAGAACGTGAACTTTCGGCAAGATTGGTGGTTCTGTCGATGAAGGAGTTCAATATAATCCTGGGAATGGATTGGCTCGAGGATAATTACGCGAGGTTGGATTGTACAAGGAAGAAGATCACATTTGCGGACAATGGGAATCGACCCTTTGATTTCCAATGTAACCCTTTGGGTGATAAGTTCCTCACCAGATGCCTAGCAAACATTGAGGTTATCAGTGCAGAGGTGGCAGTGTCATCAATACCGGTGATCAAGGAATTTGAGGAAGTATTCCGAGATATTATAGGATTAGCATCGGAAAGGGACATAGAATTCTGTGTGGAATTGGTGCCAGGTACTCGACCTATAACAAAAGTTCCCTACAAGATGGCCCCTACCGAGTTATTGGAGCTGAAGGAACAAGTTCAAGAACTTGAGATATTGGGTTTTGTTCGTCCAAGTACTTCACCCTGGGGAGCACCAGTGTTATTCGTGAAGAAGAAGGATGGGACAATGCGGTTGTGTATTGACTACCGAGAACTGAATAAGGTTACTATCAAGAATGAGTATCCTTTACCTCGGATAAACGATCTGTTCGATCAATTACAAGGAGCCACGACGTTTTCTAAGATTGATCTACGGTCAGGGTATCACCAATTGAGGGTGTGGAAGGAAGACATACCTAAAACTGCTTTCAGGACGAGGTACGGACACTATGAGTTCTTAGTGATGCCGTTTGGGATGACGAATGCTCCGGCGGTGTTTATGGACTTGATGAACAGAGTATTCAAGCCCTATTTGGATTAATTCGTTATTGTCTTTATTGATGATATTTTGATCTATTCCAAGTCAGAGGAAGAGCATGAACAAGATCTACGGATTGCGATGCAGACTCTCAAAGATCATCGCCTATATGCTAAATTCAGCAAGTATGAATTCTGGCTTCAGGAAGTTAAGTTCCTCGGGCATGTGATCTCACAACAAGGAATCGCAATTGACTCCTCAAAGACCGATGCAGTGGCGAATTGGACTCGGCCAACCAATGCTTCAGAAGTCAGAAGTTTTCTGGGACTCGCTGGTTACTATCGGAGATTTGTAGAGGGTTTCTCAAAGATAGCAGCCCCGTTAATTGGCCTGACTAAGAAAGATTTGAAGTTCGAATGGATTGATAAGCATGAACACGCTTTTCTGGAATTGAAAGAGAGATTGACAACAGCCAGTACTTGAGATACCAAAGAATGGTGAGAAGTTCACTATTTTTAGTGATGCCTCGTATCAAGGATTGTGATGTGTCCTTATGCAAGACGGTAAGGTTATCGCCTACGGTTCACAGTAGTTGAAGCCAAATGAATTGAACTACCCAACTCATGATTTGGAGCTAGCAGCAGTCGTGTTCGCACTTAAGATCTGGAGACACTACCTCTATGGGGAGAAGTTTGATTTGTTCTCGGACCACAAGAGCCTTAAGTATTTGTTTACTCAGAAGGAGTTGAACATGAGGCAACGTCGGTGGATGGAGCTGATTAAGGACTACGACTTTACATTAGAGTACTACCCTGGTAAGGCTAATGTAGTTACTGACGCCCTAAGTCGGAAACCTCGAGGAACGATTGCTTCATTGATGGTAAGGGAATGGAAAGCTTTAGAGACAATCGCAGAATTTGATATGCAAATTTCTGAGGGAAGTGTCGGACATCACCTTGGATGCCTCGTGGTACAACCAACACTTGTGAGTCAAATCATCGCAGCTCAGAAGGAAGATGAGAAATTTCAAGTATGGTTCACCAAGATGTCAGAAAAGGACCTACAGAATGGAAGGTTAGGACTGATGGAGGATACCGATGTCGAGACAGATTGTGTGTGCCAGATTCAGGAGATTTGAGAAAAGATATTCTCGAAGAAGCACATAAATCGAGACTGCCAGTACATCCAGGAGGAACAAAGATGTATAAGGATTTGAAGAGAAATTTTTGGTGGAAAGAGATGAAACGAGAAGTAGCCGAGTTTGTGTCTAAATGTTTGATTTGTCAACAAGTGAAGGCCGAACATCAGAGACCCTTGGGATTGTTGCAACCCTTACCTGTTCCAGGATGGAAGTGGGAACATATAGCTATGGATTTCGTGGTTGGACTACCCCGGTCACAACAGAACCATGACGCGATTTGGGTAATTGTGGATCGTCTGACGAAGTCTGCACACTTCATCGCGTACAACATGACTTACCCAGTAGAAAGGATGAGTCTAATGTACCTACAGTAAGTGGTGCGACTGCATGGTGCGCTTGTGTCGATTGTATCAGACCGCGATGCACGTTTTACCTCAGGATTTTAGAAAAGTCTGCAGAAGGCTATGGGAACTTCGCTCAAGATGAGTACTGCTTTCCATCCTCAGACCGATAGACAGACCGAGCGTGTTAATCAGATTATGGAAGATATGCTTAGAGCTTGTGCAATTGACTTTGAAGAGTCTTGGGAGACGCACTTGCCGTTGGTCAAATTTGCGTATAACAACAGTTATCACTCGAGTATTGAGATGGCACCATTCGAAGCCTTGTACGGACGGCCATGTCGATCTCCATTGTGTTAGGCAGAAGTAGGAGACACAGAATTATTGGGACCAGATTTGGTGAGAGAAACCAATGAGAAGATTTCACTTGTCAGGGAAAGAATGAAAACTGCACAGAGTAGACACAAGAGTTATGCGGATCGGCGACGAAAGGATTTGGAGTTCAGTGTCGGAGATCATGTACTCCTTAAGGTTTCACCTGTTCGGGGAGTAGTACGTTTTGGTCATAAAAGAGGAAAGTTGGCACCTCGTTTCATTGGACCATTCGAGGTTTTGGAGCGTATTGGGAAAGTGGCTTATCAACTCGCGTTGCCACCAAAGATGTCTGGTGTTCATAACGTGTTCCATGTCAGTTTGTTAAGGAAATACATACGGGACCCTTCACATGTGGTTAATTTTGATGATATTGAGACGAGTCAGAATGTTGTCTACAAGGATAGACCTGTGAGGATTCTCGACCAGGGTATCAAGAGGCTGAGAAGAAGAGACGTTCCTTTGGTTAAGGTTCAGTAGAGGCATCATGACGAGGGAGAGGCGTCGTGGGAGTTAGAGTCAGACATGAGGACTAGATACCCCGAGTTGTTTCAGGATTAGTTAGCTCAGATTTCGGGGCAAAATCTCTGTTAAGGTGGGTAGAGTGTAACACCCTGTATTTCTTTTCCATTAATAAATGTTTATTTCAATTTAATTTCTATTTATAAATATTTATTTGGACTCAAACTGTAATTTTCATAAATATAGAAAAATATTTTCTATGGTTTCAAAATCGATATCTATATTTTTGGTACAACCCGGAATTTATTGCTACATTAATATAATTTTCTGTATTTTTATTTTACCCGAAAAATACCAGTTTTGATTTAAATCTGCATTATACCGCGACTTGGGTATGGGAGCACGTGAGCTCAACCACACCGGGAGAAATCTCCCTATTGCTTGGAGCCTACACATATCAGTGTATATATTTGTGTATGTATCTCTCAATCTCTCATCTCTCAACTCTCTGCATCTCTCAAGTCTCTCTCAATTCTCTCAACTCTCTCAAGAACACATACTCAGATTATATATATATATAAACACAGTCACATACACTAACATAGATATATAGCTATATATATCTCAAGATCAAGAGAACGGAGGAGTAAATTTCTAACGACTGAATCGACGGCGGAATTCTCGGTCTCAAATTTTCAGTCTAATTAACCTCAGTGAGTATTATAAACTCACTCGCCACGTATATATATGTATATTTCAGTGTATATATATGTGCATATGTGTATATATATAGATACACCATTAAAGCTTTGAAAATTGGAGTTTTACAAAAGTTAACCAAAATCAATTCTGTAAATTGGGAATGAAAGATCTTAGTCCCAATAAGCTACGTTTCGAATCCTACGGAGTAATTCATTCGTATCGCGACGTACCGTTGATTTAAAGTTTTGACACCCTTACTTTAATCGCGAATATCTAGTAATACAATCCGTATTAGTTTAAATTGATCGCATATTCTTAATCTATGCGGAAAGACGAAGAAATCCATATATGACATGACATAATTGAAACAGAAAACAGAAATGGGTAAAAATACAGTTTGAAATCAAAAACAAGGAAAAAACGAAGAAGATGATGAAACTGTGATAACTCGCGCGCGCGACCCGCTCGCGCGAGGCTCGCTCGTCCGGCCCCCTCGCGCGACCCATTGCCCCCTTTTGCTCACGCGGCCTGCTCGCGCGACCCGTTCTCCCCCTTCGCTCGCGCGGCCCGCTCGCACGACCCGTTCTCCCCCTTCGCTCGTGCGGCCCGCTCGCGCGACCCATCCCCCTTCGCGCGCGCGACTCACTCGCGCGACCTGGGCATTTTGATCAGTTTCTGTATTTTTATATAAGGGACTGTTTGGAAAAGGTTTTGAAAATTCTAAAAGAACTGTTTGACAGATATACTGTTTTAAAGGCTCACTGTTAGGAATTGAACTTATAAGAACGTTTCAGACTGAGATTTATGTTGAACGAATATCCAGCTTTGAGATTAATAACTGCTACCACAAATTGTGAACATTGACATACATATTAGGGTCGAGGTTGTGTCAACATGCATGTGTGTGAGAAAACCTGAAAAGAGTAAAGAGTGGCGGCCTGGTGTGCGACCTCAATATCGATCGGATATTATTCCTGGTATTGGAGGCGACAGTGTTGAGTACGGCTTAGATATCGATCGGATATTATTCCTGGTACCTAAGGTGCTCGTTTCGGATATCGATCGGATATTATTCCTGGTATCCAAAGCGATGGTATTGAGTACGGCTTAGATATCGATCGGATATTATTCCTGGTATCTAAGGCGCTCGTTTCGGATATCGATCGGATATTATTCCTGGTATCCGAAGCGATGGTATTGAATACGGCTTAGATATCGATCGGATATTATTCCTGGTATCTAAGGCGCTCGTTTTGGAATTGATAAAATATTACTCCATATACCGTTGTACAATATCCAAACACTCTTTGCCTCGTGAGACACCATTTTGATATTCGGTTTGACTGTCATCATATACCAAACTATATCACAATAAGCTTTTGCTTCCCATTACGCTTAGATTTAAGAATAGCCATTCATAACACATCTCCCCAATATTCAGATTACCCCTTTTCAATTCAAATACACTGATACGACTCGAATATTTTTGCATTTAACATAATAAGAATCAACTCTTCGGATAATTTCATTATCTTTTCTCACATAATATAATAAATCCTAACAATCCACAATCTTATTCAAGAAACTTATGCCCACTCAATCAACTTGTTTCCAACTCCTTTGACTTTAACGGTCTTAATTGATAATTCTCACGAAACCCATAGCAAAATATCTTCATTCCCATACGGTTACTATTAAAATACTAGTAACATTACAAGTTTTGATATCCCGGTCTTTGTTCTTTGATAGGTTAAACACCTAATCATACTACACATAATCCTCACTTACTTTATTCAATATAATCAGTTAGATTGCAATAGTATCCATCATACTACCCTTCATTTTCAGCATAAATTTCAATTTTCAATCATTTTTAATCCCAACTCTATCTTTCTTGAATCTTTCAATATTCATACCATAATATTAGAAAACTTTCTGCTCATGCCAAATCCTTATACATCGGTTGTTACACTGGTATTTTCTAGATGATAATAGATTTCAATTCAATCCTTCCGTTATTTCTAATCTCTTACAGCATCGCGTATCCATCCTCTATTGTCTAGGAAGATAATCCCAACCCATCTTGTAATCAACATAAGTCTTAAATAGTTTCTTTGTGCAAATAATATCGAATCTCAACCCAAAAGAATAACTGCTGCCAAAACCCCAAACATATATATCAAATAATAATAATCTTTGCAGTTATTTTTTTATTTTTTTTCTATTTTTATAGACATAAGCAATTTCCTTGTTGTGCTTCATCAATACCAAGCCCAAATTTCAATGCAAAGTCAATTTCTTATTTTTCGATTCTCTCAATCTTCGATAGAATACCCAAAGTAAATATCATCCCCAAATCGACTTCTGAGTTCTTAAAATTCCTTCATACTTCCGAATTTGCACAACTACAATCTCTTTCTACAGTAATAGCTTCCTCATTATCACCATACCGAGCAAATTTTGAACCATCTTCCAATAATAATGATCAACTTCTAGATAACCACATATTTTATCACGTTCTTGTTTTCCCGGTCAATATCTCTCATCATTTTTTTTGTACCCAAAATATGATATACTTAAAAAAATCATTTCCAATAATCATAAAATATTTCTCAAAATTTAAAAATAAAATAGATATTCACCACATAAAATTTCCACCCAAATCAATTTCCGAGTAGTGCTTGAAGTAACCATCTACAACTTTATAATCAATAAATTATAATACAATGTGAAATAGCTCTAGAAATTTTAAGAAAACCCTTCTTCTTCTTCTTCTTCTTCTTCTTTTTTTTTTTTTGGTACTATGACCTCTAACTTTCACAACTAAAAGAACTCCCTCAATATACATTACTGAGAACGCACTACTTGTCATTTCAACTTATGCCTCATCAACCATCCTTCACTACCTCTTTTCACTTCAGTTCCATTCCCAAGAACACATCTTTCATTACCCCCAGACTCATATATCTTCCATCGTTCTATTTACCTTCTTTCCTTCCAACCATTATAGTACCAAATTATAACTGATTTTCCCAACCTTCTTAATAATCTAAGAATGCACTGTCAAACGATTACGATTCAAAACATATATACCTATTTGATACACTAACCACCTTGAATAATTCCGTAGTAAATTCTAGTAACTACATTAGGCTTCCACACACAATCCGTTTATCGTCCTCTACTAATTTTTTTTCCTACCTGAATATTTATCCACTTCAATGCATCCATATATCCACTGCAATTAATCAAATAAACTTCCCACTTGCAAAACAAAATGTTTGTTCTCAAGATAATATCAAAACTCCTCACAACAACATATCCAACTAAGTGAATCCCTTATTACAAATAATTTTTACAATTTTATTTCTACTTCATTTAACTCCATAACTATAATCCAATTTGGTACCTGGATTGCCAACTGCAATTCCAATATCACCCAACATTAATCCAATATCCTTTATTCCCAAATACTTATAATATATACCAGAAAATACCATAACTTATTCTTTTGCTCCGGATACATTTCCTAATTCTGTCTCAGGTCTTTCGTATTAAATACTGTACAAAATCTCCGGATAAAACCCCTTTTCTGATATCTGACAAAATCACATACTACCATAATCTGATATAATCAACAGTCTTGAATCCACAGTTAATTGTAATATAACATACTCCACTCGCACCAGAAATAGTAATAAGAAGAATACCCAATAGATTTGTAGTAAATAAACTTGATGTTGAGAGATACGTAATAACCCATAAATAAGTATACATAAACTCCGAATACCCTGCCATCTCAATATCATCCAACGTATATCACTTTTGTCGTTAGTTTGCCCCTTTTCTATAAATTCATAAATCCTCAAATTCCTCTAGATATCATACAATCCTCAAGAAATAATACCTTGTAACTTTCACCACGAAGTTAAGAACTGCAATCCCCCACTGTTAAGCTTGTTACCTCGTTAGTAAGGCACACAATAATTCGCTCTATGAATAGAAATTCGAATCTAATATACAAATATCCTTCAAAATACCCAATAACTCTTCACAGAATACAGATACCTCCAAAACATTCCATATTCCCAAAACTACTCATATGAAATATAAATTACTATCAAACTAAAGAAATATTATCTCTGTTGTAAATAGACCGATACCCCACTCAACTCACAATAAAACATAATATCACTGGCTTGATAAATAACCCAAGAGAATACGAGAATTAAAGTTCCACATAGAAAGTGAGAGATAACTCACAATAACATAACAGTTGTTCATAATACCCACAATAATAATATTCATAGAGAGATATTTATATATCCCAATTACCGCCCAAAAATAATAGATGGTCTTCACTCATAATATACACGAGCCTATAAAATAGATTATTCAGAAGGAACAATCCATACACAATACCATACTCAATACTCAAAAATCTGCCTTAAGCTAATCTCCTCATAACAATACCATAGAACTATATCGATTTAATTAACCCAACTCTTGCTCTAAAGTTTAGCAGCTACTAATAATACCCCATACCCTTTTCAACTTCATAATTACCCTTCTCATAGTTACTTTACAAAAACTTCTAGTGAAACCCTCTTGTCATTAACCATCAAACCCATACGACTGAAATCACCCAACAATAAAGTTATCTCAACTCTTTAGAATAAAACTTTTTTCCATACTAATCTAATATTCTTCTTCTTGGTTCAGTTTTCTACATCTTGGATCATAACCAAAATATTTTTTCCACCAATCTAATTTCCCCTCATTGCCATACATATCAAAATGTATCTCGCACCATGCCAATATGGCATGCAACAATCATATTTCAATTTCTTAATACAACATCATTATTCATATGCATTCATGAAATGTATCTAATTACTCGTCTTTAGCAAGTTCACTCAAGTCGACGTCTCTCGTACCTAAAGTTCTACACCTATTGCTCTGATACCACTAAATGTCATGCCCTAAAATCGCACATATGATTCTAGGACATGTGGCATGCCACCAAGGCTCCCATTACACTCCTAAGTCACCATTATTAACAATAAATCATAGTTATAAAACACATTTCCCATTTTACACACTTTTTAAAATGAATCATTTTGAAAACAAAGTATCTAGTCGACTGATCGGGACCCCGGGCGACTGGACACACCAATTGCAGCTAGCACTTTTATGAGATTTTCCCTGGTCCAGTCGACGGGATGCTCCAGTTGATTAAGAATTTTGAGGCCCAGTCTACTGAAGACCCCCAATCCAAAAATTTTGGTCATCTGCTCCACGACCCAATCGACTGAACAAACACCCGGTTGATTGGTTTGCAGCAGCAAAACCCAATCCTGTAGCAGTCCTGTTTTAACACCAAAACTAAACTAAACATGTTCAACACTTGATAAAACACCCAAATCCAACCCCAACAATTCATGGAACCAAAACCCAACCATAATATAACGTCCATGAGCTACTCCACCAAAAGTTATTACAAGATTAAAACCCAAATTGTAAACCGGTTTAACATGAAATAGGTTTCTCTTACATTACTAGAGATTGACAAAGTCTGTCAGCTAAATTACAACATAACTAGACAAAACATGAATTAAAAGTGAATATTCACAAGTCTTCTTTAAAACCAACTAGAACCAACTTATTACAAGTTTTGAGGTAACATATAAGTTAACTACAAATGTACAACCTCTCCCCAAAACCCATGTTTCTTGCTATAGACACCCGATTTTGACCAAACATCGAATTAAGGGGAGTGCTGCCTCTAAATTCGATGATGATAATGTCCAACTAATCTAAGGCTTTCAAAGGTGATTCAAGCTCTTTGAAAGACTCCTCAACCCGAAAACAAAAGAAAAAGAAAGAAAAGAAAATGAAGGAAAAAGGGAAGTAGACGAATGTGGCACATGGCAGGATCTGCGACAGTCACGGGTTGCTGGTGCGACACTCACTGATTGCCGAATCAGCTTTCAGTAAGTGTCGTAACAGCATTCAGTGACTGTCGCTAATTTCCTTCAAACTCCATAAATTTAAGAAGCGGCAATGCCTAGGGTTGTCCGCGGCATTCACTGAATGCCAATGCGGCAATCAATGAATGCCGCGACAGCATTCATTAAGTGCCTCTTCCATCTCCAGTGAGTGCCGAGTTTTCCAACAGGCAGCTATAATACAACACATTTGTACCTACAAAAGGACATATGGGATCAGAGTTTTTACTGTAAAATGACTGAAATACCCTCTTAAAAATTTCCTATATAAAGAGGGTGAAGGGAGATGATTTTCTTAAATCTTTCAACCTTATCTTGATTCTCCCTTTCCTAAACCTCTAGAGAATTTTCTAAATATACTTAAGAGCCACTTTTGTAGCTTAAAAGAAGAAGTTGTGTGTGAGTTAGAATTGAAGAGCTTGATTAACTTGTGGAAATCCTTCAAAATCACTAAGTTGAGGATATTTAGAGGTAGACTCTAGACTAATTATTCTTTAAATACATGTTAATTTGGATGATATTTGAACTTTGGGTCTCTAATTTTTTATTATATTCATCTCTTGGGATTCATGAGACTTTCAATGTCTTACTTGAATCTCTTGACTTGAAATCTTCTAGCCTTCTTATAATTTCATGGTTTATAAGAAGATTAGAGTTGCTACTTAGCATGTTTGGTTGATAAGTCCAAATCTATCTCCATGGTTTGAGCTTGTTATCCTAAGATTTCATGAAGCTTCTCCATGCTCCATTGAAATCTATCAAGTATAGGTGTCATTAACCTCCCATGACCATCAATTAGTAGGAGAAGTGGTTTAAACTAAGCCAAACTTAATGGCTTGGTAGTTGGAGTTAGCAAGTAAAAGGTATATTTGACAAAGGTGCAGTGAGTTCATTAACCACTTTTGATCAAAGATTTTTAGTTAAATAATGAACCATTGGAATCGAATGAAACCAACTTGAAAGTGTCAATAACTCAAAGTTCTACCACTGCGATTTTTGTTTTAATGCGATTTCATGTTCAAAGTGGTTTGGTCATGAGTTTTGTGGAACAATAATAATCTGTCCAAAATTTCAGAACAGTAACACCTCTTTGAAATAAATAAATCAGAGCCTTAATCAAGTGTTCTTGACCTCAAATAATATTTTTTGGATAGTTTAATGTGTTAGGAAGATACCCTAAAAAGATCAAAGTGTTTCTGATTTTTTTTTTACTATTTTTAGAAAATCATACAAGAACTCTAGACAGAGAGTTATGAAGTTCTGAGTGATATCTAGTGTTTGTCCAATTCCCAGAGATTGAACCGTTGATCTTCGACTTTTATTTTTGGGTTGGAAACTAGACTCATAGAGGCATCTCGTGTCCAAAATTCATTGACATCAAACCATGGGAACTATGCTTTCCCAATTTTTAAAACCTTGACTTGTTCTCTGCAATTTTTAGAATTTTTGGACAGATTTGGTATACTTTGCAAATAATGGTTCAAATGATCTTTCCATGACTTAAGGCTTAAACCATGTTTTAATAATGATTAGTTAAGCTTAAATACAGAGGTTAAATGATCCAGATCAAGGAATAATCCAATAGCTTGTTCTTGTCCATATCCATGTAATCATATACATTCATCCATATAGATTGGTATTAGAATTCATAATTGTGTCATTTTTCTACCTGATAAAATTTAGCTAGGCATTTATTGATGATTGTTCGATGTCATATATCATTTCTAAAGCATGTGGACTAACTCTTGTTTTGTTGCGCCGATGAGGTATGATCCCTTGACTCTTCTCTAGTTAGATTACTTTTTAATTTTATTAATTTTTGACTTCATGTGCAACACCTTAGAATTAAGATTTGCCTTATGTGTATATGTGTATTAGAGACCCTTTTGTTAGGATTTTTACTTTTGTATGCATTACACGTTTAAGTATTCGCGGCTAGATTCCGGGTAAGTTTCCTAGTTCCCTAAATGCACATCATATTAAATATGTGGTTTCGAGTGATATTTTATCATTTGCAATCTTACACCATTTAAACATGCTTTTGTAATGTATATTTATACATATGTATTAGTTGAGGGTACATTTAGATTAATAATTCAATTAAAAGGATGTTGAGTAGAGGCCTATCGTGAGATAGGATGATAGGGGTGTTTCAGTCCGCCGGGCTCCTTCCCCCCTTATTCCATAATCCCCAAACCCAGTTTATCTTTGGTTTCGCAAAAGTTTGGTTTGCTTTTAAAATAGTTTCTTAATTTTCCTTTTTAAAAATTAAGCGGCGACTCATGTTTTGTATTTTGAATTGCAAAAGAAATTTTGAAAACGCTATGGGTAGGATAAAATGCGATATCCACAATCACCCAATCTTTATCGATTCTATTTCTTCATTCTTTTGCCAACTTGTCTTTATCACCTACAATGGTTATTCAATAACCACTAGAACATATCAGCTATATGCTGGTGAATGCCAACAATTATAAACATGAATAATAGACATGCTCAATCTCATCTTTCTACACATCACTACGGTCTCCGGGAACGCAAGTACCGACCACCTTTTCACGTTAGCCCGCGACTACTTCATTAGTCCCAGCGACTAACCGAGACCCTCGCCTTTTTCCGTCAGACGTGCGACCTCATGACCATTAAGGCACCTAGTCTCATCACTTCGATGGCAAGTACAAGTTCCCCTATGACCCAAATATTCAACTCAACATACTCATATATTCATTACACCGTGCAATTCACAAATTATACAAGAGCTACCAAATTACTCAAAACAAATGGGTCTTGTTAAAACATGATAAATTATACAAATAGACATGTTTATCATCACAAAGATCATCTCAACCATTCAATTATCCAAATTCTATAATTATTGTCACTCACCTCAATGATTTCGCTCTTAGTAGCCAAATTAAAAGTCTAGTAACCTCCAAGTACAAATCTTATACCAAATTAGCAAATTACGCAGAAAAACTATCTCAAAATGCAATAGATTTATACCACTACGTTAGACTCACCTCCAAGAGTCCGAATATGTAGCCTGTTTTGAAATCTGGTGCCAAACGGCGCGTCGTTCGACGTCAAAAGCTCCGTCGAGTTTCGTTGTCAATTTCATACCTATATCTCTGTATCCTAACCGAAAATGGTGAAGAAGGCTTTTGAAGATGGTGACATGAGTCACCATCCATGTGTCAACACACATGGAATTCAACCTTTGTGATTTATTATAACATCCCCTAAGTTTTGCTAGTTTTACGATTATACCCCTACTAATTAATGTAACTTATTAAAACTATCCCAAACTCAAATGGGTGTTTGTCTATGTCACGCATGGGTCCCATAATTGGTTCTACATAATTTACGAAGGTGCTAATTAACCTACTAATTATACAACGTGTCCAATTCGTCCTCACAAGGTATCCCTAACAGACCACAGAAATGGTCGCTAACAATTAACATGCTATAAAATCAACATATTAAAATATTTGCACGTGCCTTAATAAACAGTTAAACACATAAGGATTATCCCACGTATCTGTCCTATCACACGGGGACCTTTCATCACTGTCCCAAACTGGGACTGCCACTTTGGCCTACCATTGGGTTCCAATCTGGACACCCCTAATCATCTTAGTGAGTTAAAACTCACTTAACACAAGTAATCACGTCATTAATAAAAATGAATACTGCATGCTAATGTTAAGTACTTCCTCGCTTGTGTTAAGTACTTACTATTGTTGCAATTTTTTTAAAATTGCTCATTTTTATTTGTTAGTTTAGGTTAGATGGATGAATTCTTTAAATTTTAAATTTAGATTGAGCTTGTTGGTGTAGTGAGATCATATTGGTCAGACATGGATGAACTATGTACTTGTTATTAGTACTATGGATTATTTTGTTGTTGTTGTTTGGTATAGATTTGAGCTGGTAATTTTTGTGTTTCATATGTATTATTATGCTTGATAATTAGGCGGGAAAAAAAATTGGGGAGCATATAAACTAAATATTTTTTTGTTTGTAATTAAAATTTGTAACAAATATATCCGTTACAAAATCTTTTATGCATTTTGAAATTTAGTAACGGATATAACCGTTACTAATCCGTTACAAACCGTTGGTATATTTTTTTCACAAAATAAAAAACGTTTGATACCTATCCATTACTAAACATTTTCTTAACGGATATATCTATTACTAAAATTAAATTAGTAACGGGTATATCCGTTACAAATTTGTAACGCCAAAATTGTAACAAATATATCCGTTACTAATATTATTTGTAACGGATATTCCCGTTATAAATCAGGCCATATGGTGTAGTGATTGGCCTTCAAGCCATCCCATATGCACTTCAAATATTGCAATATAGGCCTCCCATATTTTCGAAGTCAGTGCCAATTTCCATTTTAGCACTAATTTATAGATAACATTAATTGAACATTTACAAAATCATATGGTGTACAAAGTGCACAGTGGTATATGATTGGATGGTGATGTTGATTTGCTTCCTTTTTTTTTTGGTCCTTCCTCAAAAGCGATGTTGGTTTTTTGATCAAAAAAAGATGTTGGAGAGATAAGGGCAAATATGTCATAAATGTTATTGTGAGCAGGCACATGAGCAATACATGGCTTTCTATTAATTTCTTCTCGATTAATTTATGGAAGGGTCTTGTCTTACATAGTGTTTGCTTGTAATTTGCGCGGGCGTGCCAGAACCAATGGTGGTTCGGTGTGTGTATGTGTACGTGCAAACTAATTTCCTATATTGTTTGAGTGAGTGATACGCAAGGCTTGGTGAATCTAACTTCTAAACAGGGTGATTGTGTATAGTGAGTAGGAAAGTACCCTTACTGAAAGTCCTTTAGCAGTACTGAAGTGCACAAGCTAAAAAATATCAAGTTTAACAGGTAAACAAAATCACAAATGGTTTAATAAAAACAGATTTTATTAAATGTTTGGAAAGACTAAACAAATCTTAAGAACACCAGAAAAAGCTGAATATTCAAAAGAACAAAAAGAGAAATAACAAAAGGACAGACCTAATTGCTATTAAAGGTTGAAAAACAGACTATGAACGCTTTGAATGCTTCGAAAATGCTGAATACTCTGAATGCTGTGTATGCTGTTTCGAGAGAGACGCGGAGTCCTTTGCTTAGATGGCCTGCCTCTTATTTATAGCGGCCTTATACATCTTCTACTTGGACAGTGATTCCTTACCTTGCGCCCCACGCTGCTTAATTGATTGGCTAATTGAAGTCCTTCCTTATCTATGACTCAATTAAATCAATCCCTTCAATTTAGGGATCAGATGCATCAATCCAGCTGGCAAGGAACAGATCCTTTCCTAAACGGACTCTTGTTTCTAAAACTTCTCCTGGATGAATCGGGCTCTCTTGGTTTCCATGCCCGATTATCTTTCTTTAACCACCCATAGCCAATCGGACTATTACTCTTTTCTATCATTGCGTGGTGTCCGATTGGGCTTCCTGTTGCTCTACTCCACCATCGGGCTTACCTCTTGATTGTTATGTTTTCCCAGAGCCCGATGATCCTTACCTCTAACCAATGTTCCCATCGGGCTTTCCTTGTCATACCCACCGGCCTTAATCCTATTATTGGTCTTACATCTGTACTTGAATCCGATGAGTCATTCACTCCTTAGCCCGACCTCTCCTCTAACGCGAATCGGACTCAAAACCCATTGACGGTTTTTGGGTGCAAACAATTGCCCCCCAAAAGGTCATATCAAACATCCCGCCTTGATTGATATGACGTTTTGAATTTTAAACTGGCCACGCGTCAAGCATGCAGCAACTGTCAGATTATGGAGAATCCCACCAGTCACTCTCCATTTAATGCGTCATGATTACAACCTTGTGGTTTTGAAATAGCCCTTCTTTCCAGACCCTTCACGCATTTGCATTCTCACGCTCTCTCTACCGTTCCAACAAAACAGTACTTCTCTCTAGACCTCCATTCTTTCCGGCGACTCTTCTGTGCAGACATGGCTCCTAAAACTGCTCTGACCACCACCAAAGGCAAGAAAACCTTCATTGATGCTCCTCCACCACAAAATCAATGCAGGGAGGTTAGGTCTTTGGCCAAAGCTCACGCCGCTGACATCTCCACAGAATACCTTACCCCCTACAGCTCCTCCGATGGTTCTCCCGTCGCACCAGACTTGGGAGCGGTGTTTCTTGGCCACCCTCCGGCGGCCTTTCTTCCATTTTTCCCCCCGGTTGATAATGAAGCATTCCTTCAAGTCCCTACACACTGGGGCAAAGTCCAAAGTGCTAACCAGCCAATTTGGGGATGGCCGACCCCTGCCACAGACTGGGATAAATGGGTTACCAGGGTTTCGGCCTCTAAGGCCAGTGTCTGGAAGCAAACGGGCATCTATGATGCCATAATGCTCAGTCGGTCTCGAATAGAGATAGACCGGCCTCTTCTTCTGTCCGCTTTATTATTCTGGTCTTCTTCTTGCAACGGCTTCATTTTCCGTTGCGGACCAATGGCCCCCACCGTCAAAGATATTAGCTACCTGCTCGGCCTTCGCCCCCATAGACAAGAAATCATCCCCGGGCTTGACGTTGGGATGGCCAGCTTTGCCTACCCCCAATAAGAAATTATCAGGGATGGGGCCGTTTCACATAGGCCGATTACAGCCTTTGGTGGCTTTCTGACTGCCTACATCGGGGCAGACGATACTGAGGTGTCCGATGCAGAACACACTGCCTTCCTCATCTATTGGCTCAACAAATATCTCTTCTGCTCGGCCAGCCAAGCCATTACTAAAGAGTATACAACCTTGGCCTTGGCTCTTGCATCGGGACAGCCCTTGGCCATGGCTACACTGGTTTGGGCGCACCTTGTCCGAGGCATCACAGATTTTGTCCACTCGGGCTTTGGAGCTGGTGGGAGCCCGATGTGGGTGCTTTAGTTATGGCTGCATTCTTATTTTCCCGAGTTCCAACCCCCTATCAGCCAAGTGGCCGATGTTCCCATCTCTGCTGTCCAGTTTATGGACGTAACTCCTTCCTCACACTCCTTCGAGGAGTGTTTCAAATTCTTTTATCAAGGCTGCACCCCTCGGGATGTGAACCTCTTCACCCCTTTCTTTTCTCTTCAATTTTCTTCTTTTCTTCAACTTTCCAATAATCCTTCCAATTGGGGTTCGGGCACCCAATCCACCTATAATGAAATCTTCTCTAGCTACTTAGTAGCTAGAGACATTATCTTTAGCCCGAGCATTCCGTCGGCTAATAATAAGTGCGGGGCCGAATATTACTTCGCTTCTTTATACGCCCGCCAATTCGGGCTTACACAACTCGTGCCCGTTCCCCCTGGCATTACTGTCAACGTTGACTGGGTGGAACGCGGCCTTATTGTTAACGACGGACAAGTGAAGAAGATAAAAGAAAGATCAAACCGGCTCAAAGCGGCGTTCAACTTCATACCCTTTTCCGCCCGGCCCATAGTGTCAGAGGAATTCACCCAGTGGTGGGGTGAACGGGCATGCAACATTTTCCCAGGCACTGCTGCCGAGGCCCTTGTGCCTTTTACTGTGACATCGGCCACTGGGGCCGATGCTCCTGTCCCGACGGCGGCTCCAGCCAGACGCAAACAAGTAGCCAAGAGACCGGCCAGAAAGCCAGCTCCGGGCAAAGGTCCTTCTCAGAAGAAACAAAAAACAACACCGGCCTCTGCGCAGGTTATTTTCCACCATTCTAGCTGTTAAGCCCGATTTTACCTGTTCAGTATTAATTCTTTTATTCTATTTTGCAGCTTGCTGACGAAGACTCCGGAGAGGATCCGCTCCCAACTCCAACTCATACTCTTCCTCCAACCCTTCCTACATCACCGGCGTCTGCAGCGACCTATTTAGAACGGGTCGCCGTAAGGGTGATGCCATTTCACATCGCGCCTCCCCTAACTCCTTCAAGCGGAGATGAAGACCTTGTTACTTCCGTTCAAGCTCCTGAGCAAGTCGTCCTCTCTTCTAGTACTGAGGACATGGCCGATGCTGGAGTTACTATAGGCATAGCTGGGGAAGAAGTGGATCAGGCTGTCCCCCCTGAAGTTGGAAATCTCCTCGGGCATGAGCAACCTCCTGCAGCCACCGGCTCTCCTGTTGACACAATAGTGGAACCGGTTGTGACCGAGGTCAACATTCCTGAAGAGTTTGCCACTCTAGCTGGTGTTGATAATCTGGGCGCAGTCCCAGAGGCCGAAGTTTTGCAAACGACGGCGGCCTCAATAAGTGCAGGGGAAGAGACCGGCCACGTTTCTGCCTCTCTGGTGGCTCAATCTTCTTCTCAACCAACTTCTTCGCAACCCAGTGAGGCCGATGTCTGCGAAGCAATTTCGGCCTCGCTTGGTCCACACACCCAGGTATTGCAGTGTTACTTATACTCTGATTAGTACAATTTTAAAGACTTGGTCTAACTACATTCTCTGGAACAAGCCGATCCCCTAGGTCCAGAGCCACACATTCCCTTCAATGACTTCTTCACCGGCCTGGATCTAGCCGCTTTTGACATTGGCCCTCTTGAGCCCGAAGCTGTCTCACCTTCACGCCTCCAACAGGCTAAGAACCTCCTCTTCGGCCTTGCTGACCAGGAGCTTTCTAACCTTCCTGCTGCTGCTGATGTTGACGTGGCCTTGAACACCCTGATGGCCGATTCCTCACTTTCAGACGGGCAGCGGTCCTTACTCCATGAGATACAGGAAAGACTCCCCAGTGCCCGTCTTGTGGATCGATCAACCTTGAAGATTCAGGCTGATGCAGAGCTTCACTTAGGCTCACGGCAGAAGGCCTTGAAGTTTTTGGAGGGGGCCAAGGTTAAGTTTGAGGCGGGGAAGGCTTCTCGGGCTCAAATGCTTGCAAGGGACTCTTGGCTGCAGACCCGTATCACTACACTAAAAGCTCAGCTCGCCCAATGTGAGGCCGAGTTTGTTACCAACAACGCCTCCATTGGGAAAATTGATGAGGCACTATCTTTACTCGGTGGCGATGCCAAAAAGTGCAGTGATCAACTGCAAGCCAGTGTTCCGTTATCCCGGGCATGGGCCCAGAAGTTGGAGAAAGCAAAGCGAGATCGGACTGGAGCCATCAAGACTTGGGAGGATCTGAAAGCTAGGCTTAGGAATTTTGGGTCGGCCTAGAGGCCGACTCCTTTGTTGGACTTTGTAAAGAATTTCTTTTTTTTTTCACATCATTTTTGTAAGTAAGCTGTGCTCAGCCTATCAATACAAAAACAAATTTTTTTTCATCTAAATCATTCGGGCTCAGGCTCATAATTTATCAACTGATCATATTCCAACCCAGGGTTAAGTTTATAATCCAGATCAATGGTCTCCCATAACGTAGGGTAATAAGACTTTAAATACTGACCATTGATTAATCGGACATGAACAGTTCCATCTAAATCACGAAGCCTGTAAGCACCTCCTCTTTTGACTTGGTGGACGATGAACGGGCCTTCCCAATTGACCGACCATTTACCATAACGATTATCCTTGTCCCCAATTGGTAACATGGCCTTCCATACCAAATCATCAGTGCAAAAAGACTTCTCCTTCACCCTTTTGTTATAAGCTCGGGCTGCCCGTTGCTTCTGCACTTTTAATGAATCCAAAGCCGATAACCTCATTTCATCTAGTCCTTCCAATTCAGCTATCATAGCCTCGGTGTATTCAGCGGGCTCTAGCTGATTCTGTAAAGCTCTTCTGGCCGATCGGACCGTCACCTCCATAGGTAACATAACATCGTGCCCGTAAGTCAACATGAATGGCATGACCCCCGTACTTGACCTTTTTGATGTCCGATAAGCCCATAGTGCTTCGGACAAGAGCTTGTCCCATTCTCTAGGATTCTCAACAATCATTTTTTCAATGATCCCCTTGAGGATCTTATTAGTGGACTCGGCCTGACCATTAGCCTGAGCATAATAGGGCGTAGAATTGAGAATTTTGATCCCCCTACTTTCTGTAAAGGCCGATGTTTCCGTCCCAGTAAACACGGATCCTTGGTCGGCCGTGATCGTTTCCGGAAGGCCGAACCTATGGATAATGTGTTCCTCAATGAATTTGATGACGGTGGCTTGTGTCACCGTTCTACAAGGTATGGCCTCGCCCCACTTGGTAAAGTAGTCCGTAGCCACTATAATGAAACAATGCTGGCCCGATGATGGCGGTAGGACTTTGCCAATTAAATCCATCGCCCATCCTCTGAACGGCCATGGTTTGATTACGGGTTGCAACTCTTTGGCCAGCACATGCTGAATCGGACCATGCTTTTGGAAAGCTTGACACCCCTTTGCATAACTGATACAGTCTTTCAACATGCCGGGCCAGTAATAATTGTATCTTCTTAGCAACCATTTCATCTTGGTACCGGCCTAGTGTGCCCTAAAAATTCCTTCGTGTACCTCAGCCATAACCTGTATGGCCTGCTTTTTCCCCAGACACCTCAGGACCACGTCATCGCCAATCGGTTTCTTGAATAATTCCCCATCAAGTATCACGAATCGGACAGCAAACAATCTAACTTTTCGGTCAACCCTCACATTTGGGTGATTCAGGTATTCAATGATGGGGATTCTCCAATCGTCATCCTCCATCAAGACCGAATTGGTAGTAATGTACCAACCTCTCTTTGCAACGGACGGTAATGATCGGATCTGAACAGTAATGAGTTGGTCTTCCACACTCTTCTTGGATGATGAGGCTGATCCCGTTTTTGCCAATTTATCGGCCTCAGTATTTGTTGTTCTTGGGATATAGCTCACGCTAATGTCATCAAATGCCTCCATGAGTTGAGTAGCAACTGCATGGAACGGGCATAGCTCCCAACTCCTTATCTGAAACTCCCCGGCTATCTGTCCGATCACCAACCCCAAGTCTCCCTTTATGTGTACGGACGATGCCCCCATTTCAAGGAGTATCTCAAGTCCGATTATAAGTGCTTCGTACTCGGCCTGATTGTTAGTGCATTTGAAATTGAGCCGAAAAGACATTTTTGTCTTCTTGTACTTGGGTGATAAAATCACCACTCCTTGCCCTAGCACCCTCTGCGTTTTTGGAACCGTCAAAGATCAACGTCCATGGGACTAAGGACGTGCTCAGCACTTTGGGTGTTGAAGGCAGTTCCCCCAAATCAGTAGGATCTGGGTGATCAACCAAGAAATTGGCTATGGCCTGGCCTTTCACCGATTGCTGCGATCGGTATTGGATAGCAAATTCCATTAAGGCCAAGGTCCATTTCCCAATTCGGCCTCGCATAATTGGTCTTGACAACATATATTTTATCACATCAGTTTGACATATTATGTAAGTTGAAACAGGAAGGATATATGTTCTTAACTTTTGTGAAGAAAAATACAATGCCAAGCACAACTTCTCAATCGGCGCATAGCGCTGCTCGATTGGAGTCAGAATTCTACTTAAATAATAAACGGCCTGCTCGTTGCCTTGCTCATTATCTTGAGCTAGCATACTTCCTATAGAGCAGTCAGAGGCCGATATATACAACTTTAGGTACCTACCCTTCTTGGGTGGCATTAATACTGGAGGAGCAGACAAAGACTGTTTTATTCCTTCAAAGGCTTGTTGATGGCCGTCTTCCCACTTGAAGTCTTCATTGGTCTTGATCTTCAATAGTGGGGTCCATACTTGGGTCTTTCCTGCACAATTTGATATAAACCTTCTTAAGAAATTGATCTGTCCTAGCAATCTCTGAAGCTCCTTCTTATTAGCAGGTGGCTTTGCTGCCTGGATAGCCCGAGCCTTATTCTTGTCAATTTCTATCCCCTTTTGATGTACTAAAAAACCTAAGAAGTTCCCTGCTGTAACGCCGAATGCACATTTGAGAGGATTCATCTTTAGTTTGTGAGCCCGCATCCTTTCAAATGCTTTTTCCAGATCCCTTAGATGATCGGCATTATCCCTTGACTTCACCACCACATCATCTATGTAAACTTCCATGAACTGTCCGATCATGTCATGGAAGATTGAATTCATTGCCCGTTGATAAGTGGCTCCAGCGTTCTTCAGCCCGAAAGGCATGACAACCCACTCAAAGGTTCCAATTGCCCCCGGGCAACGAAAAGCAGTCTTCAGGATATCCTCTTCGGTGATGTAAATCTGGTCATACCCCGAATGCCCGTCCATGAATGACATGATTTTATGTTTAGCGGCCAAATCGATTAACTGATCGGCCATGGGCATGGGATACTCATCCTTTGGGGTAGCTAAGTTCAAGTTCCTGAAGTCTATGTAGACCCTCAGCTTCCCATTCTTCTTTACCACTGGGACAACATTCGAGACCCATTCAACATATCGGGCTATCCGAATGAAGCCGACGTTCAGTAGTCTCTCGATCTCCTCTTTCACCTTTAGCGTTACCTCTGGTGACATGCACCGAGGTTGCTGTTTGAACGGCCTGAACCCCGATTTAATTGGTAATCGGTGTTCCACCAGTTCTCTAGATAAGCCAGGCATCTCGTCATATTCCCAGGCAAAACAATCTTTGTACTTATGTAGGAGGGCAATTAGCTCGGCCTGATAGTGAGGATCCAGCATCTGACTTACATAGGTAGGTTTGTGCTTTCCTTCTTTGCCTAGGTTGACTTCCAAGAGAGGGTCTTGGACATCGGCCTTTAAATCATCAAGTTTTGCCGTGGCCGTTTTGTCACGACCCAAGTCTCGCTCAGTAAGATATTGTCCGCTTTGGGCCCAAGCCCGCACGGATTTGTTCTTGGGTCACTACCCAAAAGGCCTCTTATTAGGGAGACTTGAAACCACACATATATAGCACATTACTTTTCCACACCCAGGCGATGTGGGACGAACTCCCCATAGTGTGTAGCCTGCCAGCACATACTGCAGCCACAAAGGCACCTACAGTAGCCCGCCCACAACACCAGGGTCGTTACACGTTTCCAACTCGTCCATCTGAATCTCTTCTTCTCTCGGCGCTTCCTCTTCGTAAATACAATCAGCCAGATTAACCATTCCATCCAAAGGGCCGATTTCCAATCTTCTATCGGCCAAGAATGCACACCATCTGGCCATGCTGGCCCTCAAGGCCTGCAGCTTCCTTTCTTCAATTATTGGAGTCCCCATGAACATCTTCTTGTTCAACGATCTCAATCGGCCTTGACTCTTCTGTCCGACTGAGATTATGGAAATATGTTTTGATGTCCGACGAACTTCCTTTAAGGAAGGTCACTGAATTTGGTCTTCCCATTTTGTTGCACCTAGCAACTTAACTGGTCCGATGTCATCTTCATACAAAACTGCATCGGCCGTCTGCACCCGGGCTACAAATGGCTTGGTGTCTACCCCCACCACTTCAACCTCATCACCCCTCCAGAAAATCAACAACTGATGGAGTGTGGAGGGAATACAATAATTGGGATGTATCCAGTCTCGGCCTAATAATGCATTATAGGCCGCCGAAGTTTCCACAATGAAAAAAGCAGTTATGACCGTTTTACTGCCAACGGTCAGCTCAAGTGGTAGGATACCCTTTGTCCTTGAAGGTGCCCCCGTGAAGCTTTGGACATTCATCTCGGTCGAAATTAGCTCCGACTCAGACTTTTGCAGGATCCTCAACATAAATTGGGGCATGATATTAATGGTAGACCCCCCATCAATAAGAATCCTATTTATTGGGACGCCTTCGATATGTCCTTTCACATACAAAGGCTTCAGATGTTGGGACATCTGGTGTGTTGGTTTTTCAAACACCACTTTAACTGGTCCAGTCTTTAATCCATCCTCAGTCTGATATCCTTTCGGCCTCAAGATGGTGATCTTAGGCCGATCGGTCTGGTTGTCGGTGGCGTCTACATTTTTACTCGTGGCTTCCACCACTTTAGGCTTAACGGTCTCTCCCCCGTTCCAAAAGATTTCTTCCATCACGGCCGAGTCCTTAGCTCGGCCTTCGACTACATCCCCTTCCATGGCCAATGGCTGGTCCGGCTTGGCCATGAAGGACATAGGTAGTGTGAACACCATGTTGGATGACAAGCCTAATGGGATTGTCCCGAATTGTATTGGCGAAAAACTTGAGTCTGACACATCTCCATCGGACTCGATCATCTTGTCGGAGGTAACTCTACCTTTTTCCTGTGATCTTTCTTGTCGGACTCTTTCCCTGGGGTTCTCAGTGGCAACACGCATCGCCCTCGTGGTGAGTCCTTGGTTATCGGACACCTTCAGCTCTGTGGGAGCAGGATGGTTTCCAGCCTGATTCTTCAAGAGCTGACGCTCTCGCTCGGCCTGTCTCATCCTCTAATACCTCCTTTTCTGGGACTTACTATATTGTGGTCGTGCTGGAAATTTAGAGTGTTCAGCTCTGTGCCACTTTTGATCTTGTACCCGAGGTGGTAGCACCATCCTCGGGCTCCTGTCAGAGGTTGTTGCTTGCATTTGAGGCCCTGGGACTGTCTGGGAACACCTTGCCCCTAGTCGGCCGGATTCGCCTTGGCCGACTCTCTGCGCCAACTGATGTTTTGCCCACCACTCGGGCTTGGCCTGACCTTGCCATGGTATTGACAATCTCTCATGTACAGACCGTCTCGGGCTTGATTCCCGGTGTTCATAGCTTCTCAGCCTCTTGCTCGGGCTCGAGACTTCCTTCTTGACGTCAGCCTTACACCTCGGGCATAAGCCTTGTTCGATGATTTCCAGCTGTCTCCGTAGATCTGCTATCAAATTATCTGTACTAGATTTGGCCGTTTCTTCCTCGGCCTTTCGGGCTTCTGCCTTGCGTTCTTGATAGCTCTTTTGGAGGTCATGTATTGTCACCTTCGGCCCATCAGTAGCCGAAACAGCAATTTGCTTACCCTCCCTTTGTTTTGGCACCTCTCCGTCAGACAAGTCTATCTTCGGTCTCGGCTTTGAAAGCTTGGTTAAATTGGGCATCACCATGTTAGTGCCCGTAATCTGAGGAAAAGGATTTGAATCGATCCCCATAGCTTTGTCCGAGAATTTGAAGACTCCCTTCTCTACGTTTTCCTGTATGAAATTGCAAAAAATAACACAATTGTTAGTAGAATGCTTCCAAGAATTGTGCCATTTACAGTATTCTTTATTTTTCATGTCATCGGCCTTAGGGATCCGATGACCTTCACTTAGCTTGATCACTTTATCGGCCAGCAAGGCATCGAATATTTGATCTGCCATAGTTATATCAAAAGTGTAGTTTTTCCCCGCCTCGAACGCCATTTTCTTTGCAGCGGCGTTGTTGTTTACTGGCTTATTCAAGGCGTTACATACGATTGGCCGTTTGCAGATTAACTCGGCCATATCGCTTTCTACTTCAAGGTCACATTCTGCCAAATGGACCTCGTAATTGGGGTCTTTATAATATGTTCCCTTGGAGGAGTTCTTCTTCTCCTGCTCGTCCAAAAGAATGCGCTCGTAGCGACCGGCCCGTGTGGCAAGCTCGAATAGGTCACGGAAGTCAGTTCCCTCAAACCTCTTGCGAAGTTCAAAAGACATGCCCCCCATAGCCATCTTTGCATACTCTTCCTCAGGCAAGACTGTCTTACACCGATATTTTGCCTTTCGAAAACGGGCTATGTAAGTTTCCACGGTCTCTCCTACTAACTGCATCATCCTGGACAAATCAGCCAGCGATGTTTCGGGCTCAGTTCTATAGAACTGGCCATGAAATAGTTCTTCCATCCCTTGCCAAGTTAACACAGAATTGGCTGGGAGGTTAACATACCACAAAAACGCCATGCCCGTTAGCGAGTTTGGGAATAGTCTTAGCTTTAATGGGTCACTGTGACCCACATGGCCGCATTGAACAATAAAACGGCTAATGTGCTCAACTGAGGACTGTTCACTCTCTCCTGAAAACAGAGTGAAATTTGGTACTTTGTACCCCTGAGGAAATATGAGTTGGTCAATTTCAGGGGGGTACGGCCGTCTGTACGTCGGCCTTTCTAGTCTTCGCATAAACGGGCCATACTCCTCGTGTATGGCCGCTACCAGTTCCTCCCTATTTATGGGTTGGGCTACGGGCTGAACATTCCTTATCGGGGTTGCCTACGGTGGGGGTTCGTGCTGTTGGTTGTGGGCCTGATGAGTCCAAAACCCACCGTTGCTCATTTGCCCCCCATGGCCGTGGCCTGGGGGCTGTGAGTGGCCGACTGAACTGTCAGTGTGGCCTGTAGATCTACCAAAACCTGGAGTCGCCGATCCATTGGGATCGGTAACTGCTGAACCGCTTGCCATACCAGCCTGTGACTCCGACTGCCTGCCTGAGCCATTACCCTCTCTTAGGTTCGGACAGACATACGGGGGGTCTTTCGGCTTATCGGACTCAAGCAAAGTGCCCGAGCCCGATCTGTTGACCTGTTCTTTGTTGCTTCCGGTCTTATAGGCTTCAACCAGCCTTCCGATTGCTTCCGTCAGGCGGTCTAACTTTATATGGGTGGTCCTAGTTTCTAGGACCAATTCAGCCTGACTCTTATGAACATCGGCCGTTTGGTTCATGACCGATTTAAGATTGCCCATAGAGCCTATAAGCGCGTTGTACTCCTGCCACATGGGCTCCACGTTGGCTATCATGGCTTCTGAAATCGCCTCAAGAGTGACGCTGCCATCTTGGGGAGAATGGACGGTGCTCTCCTCCACATGTGGGTTCGTGGGCTGATCGTCATGGCCATTCTTCGTCGTCTTATCTTTCTTTGGAGGCATGATTTGACACTGACAGTCCCACTGGGCGTGCCAAAATGTTTGCTTATAATTTGCGCGGGCGTGCCAGAACCAATGGTGGTTCGGTGTGTGTATGTGTACGTGCAAACTAATTTCCTATATTGCTTGAGTGAGTGATACTTAAGGCTTGGTGAATCTAACTTCTAAACAGGGTGATTGTGTATAGTGAGTAGGAAAGTACCCTCACTGAAAGTCCTTTAGCAGTACTGAAGCGCACAAGCTAAAAAATATCAAGTTTAACAGGTAAACAAAATCACAAACGGTTTAATAAAAACAGATTTTATTAAATGTTTGGAAAGACTAAACAAATCTTAAGAACACCAGAAAAAGCTGAATATTCAAAAGAACAAAAAGAGAAATAACAAAAGGACAGACCTAATTGCTATTAGAGGTTGAAAAACAGACTATGAACGCTTTGAATGCTTCGAATATGCTGAATACTCTGAATGCTGTGTATGCTGTTTCGAGAGAGACGCTGAGTCCTTTGCTTGGATGGCCTGCCTCTTATTTATAGTGGCCTTATACATCTTCTACTTGGACAGTGATTCCTTACCTTGCGCCCCACGCTGCTTAATTGATTGGCTAATTGAAGTCCTTCCTTATCTATGACTCAATTAAATCAATCCCTTCAATTTAGGGATCAAACGCATCAATCCAGCTGGCAAGGAACAGATCCTTTCCTAAACGGACTCTTGTTTCTAAAACTTCTCCTGGATGAATCGGGCTCTATTGGTTTCCATGCCCGATTATCTTTCTTTAACCGCCCATAGCCAATCGGACTATTACTCTTTTCTATCATTGCGTGGTGTCCGATTGGGCTTCCTGTTGCTCTACTCCACCATCGGGCTTACCTCTTGATTGTTATGTTTTCCCAGAGCCCGATGATCCTTACCTCTAACCAATGTTCCCATCAGGCTTTCCTTGTCATACCCACCGGCCTTAATCCTATTATTGGTCTTACATCTGTACTTGAATCCGATGAGTCATTCACTCCTTAGCCCGGCCTCTCCTCTAACGCCAATCGGACTCAAAACCCATTGACGGTTTTTGAGTGCAAACACATAGACATACTTGAGGGGTGCATCTGTTGGAAAAATAGTTTAAGGGTATGAGTTAAAATTGGATCATAATTTAGGGGGTGTTGATGTAATTATTCCTAAAATAACAAGCTCGCTAGCTTAAAGCTTTGATTTCCTTAGAGAATATCAATAATAGGCCAAAGCAATTGAGTTGGAAGGACAAATCTCAAGTGGTTAAATGAAACTTACGTATCCAGAATTTGGTACCAGAGGGGTGTGTGTGTATGTTTTGTGGTTTGGTGTATTTTCCTGGGGTATACCCTTTGTCCTACTCCGATAAAACGGCGTCGATAACTCCGTCCGAAAAACAACAGTAAAATCCAGGTTACGGAAGACAGTTGGAGGGATTTATCCCCATCTGTCAAAAAATTAAAGAAGATAAAATTCGAAAACAAATTTGCTCGCGAATATTTTACTCACACATTTTTGTGCAGACAAAATTAACTTGAAATTATCCGGCCCTTCTTTTGTCTGTGAGATACTTTGTGATATGAGCATCACTTGCAAAGCAGGGTAAGAGCCTGTAGATGGTAGGGTAAGGTAAGTTAGTTTTGTGCAAAAAAATAACCCCAAACAAAGATAACTAAGGAAAAAAGATAACAAGAAAGAAACACACAATTGTCTTATTTATCTAAGAAAAGTGTAATACTTCACACATAACTTTCACACAATTTTTTGTTCACAATCTAAAAAATATGTCTATCTTTCGCATGCAATATTAGTGGACCCTACAGTGACACATAAGAGATATAGACACAGTTTTTAAAATTGTGAATAAAAATGTGTGTAAAATATTACTCGGAAAGAAACTAGTCCGCATCCCAAGAAAGAAAGCTATAAAAAAACTACACAGATCCTCCATTGCACCAAAAGGAATCTCTTCATTTAATTTTCAACCTTTGTATTGAAGGGAATTGCTATTGTGAGAAGCTTCTCACATGAGAAGACGGGTTTTAACCGTTGGATGAACATCTAGCCTTAAGATTCCCAGGCCTTAAGATTCCCAGGAATCCAGAGAGAATCTTAAGACTAGATGCTCATCCAATGGTTAAAACCCCGCCTTCTCATATAAGATGCTTCTCACAATAGCATTGCCCTTGTATGGGAAATGCTATTTTGAGAAACTTCTCACATGAGAAGGCAGGTTTTAACTGTTGGATGAGCGTCTAGTCTTAAGATTTTCAGGAATCTAGAGAGAATCTTTAGGCTGGATGCTCATCCAACGGTTAAAACCCGCCTTCTCATGTGAGAAGCTTCTTACCATAGCATTTTTCATATGAGAAATGCTATTGTGAGAAGCTTATCACATGAGAAGGCGGGTTTTAACCGTTGGATGAACATCTAGCCTTAAAATTTCCAAAAATCTAGAGCTATTAATAGCCTATTCGTACATTCAAGATTTAGGTGCTATATATACACACACATGTTGCACTCACGAGTCAACCAATCTCTATAGAGTATAGACCCACCCACCAATAACAAATTTTCTCCTGAATGGATAAGAGCGAAGAGGGCCCCGACCATCCAAAAGAGTTTGCACGGGTATGTATCATGAGTTTGAATGCTGGGACCGACCACGCTACCAAACTACCGTAGCCTGTAGGTCGAATAGGAAGAAATTTTGCATGTAACAGATATTTTGATGACATAATAACTTTATTTATTTATTTATTCAGCAGTTTTTTAGGGGAATATTTTCTCGGTATAGAATCATAAGCTCAACTTTCAAATGTATTAATATATATGATAAAAGTATCATCTTTGCATTATTATTTACTCGTCAAATTAAATCGGTCATGATGAAGGTTTTCCTACAGGCTTACATTTGTAGTTCAGATTGACATGCCAAGGAACGTGGCACCTTTACGAGAACCATGAGCCGAGGCTCGTAAGGGTCAGGGTGGGTCTAGACTTTTTTAAATTTTTTAAAAATTATAAAATTATTTATAACATTTTATAGATTTTAAAAACAGACCTTAAAATTCACATATGCTTGTCTGAACTTTTGAAAAATTTAGATTTACATAGAGCATTTTATAGGTTTAGACACAATCCTTCCTTGGACTTTTAAAAATTCTAGATTTATATGTCATATTTTACAGATTTTAGAAATTGTCCCTCTAAAATTACACGATTTAACCAAATTAGACGTGTTAAACCAATTCGATAATTTTACACAATTATGTCTAGATAGACCGAAAAAAAATTCGTCTTGACGGTGTAACCCTAGAATCTCTGTATAGTCTAGGCTCCCTTTTACCAAAGTTACGGGTAATGCTAGGGGCACTAACAAAATCCACTAACACTTACTAACACACTCTATCTCTCTCCTAGTGGTACTGCGGGGGTCCACTGCGGATCCCACAATGCCACTAAGAGAGAGATAGAGTGTGTTAGTAAGTGTTAGTGGATATTGTTAGTGCCCCAAATATAACTCTTTACCAAATATCATGGATCTGCCCCCATTGAGAACAGTGAGAGGAAAGACGGACAGGACGGACAACCTTAATCACACGTACATCCGGTTCATGTCCTTGGAATGTAAATTATGTCATGTGACTGTTCTATCTTTTACCATTAGATGTTCATGTTATGGTCGTGTGTATAATTTCTCTCGCAGATCACCTCACCTTAAACAAGACTGAGAAGTTTTTCCTCGTGGTCCCTCTATATTACCACGTGTACCCTTCAATATCAATGAATTCATTTTGGGATAATTAACTTTTAATTTTTTTTTTATAGAATTTAAAAGTCAGTCTATAGCTTTTTTTTAGAAATAAAAGAACATCAATTTTTTTTTTGTAAAATTAAAAATTCATCAAATTTCACATGACGTTTTGGAGTAACTCTTTATACCATTGGGAGTAACTCTTTAAAATGTTGGGGGAAACTCTTCAGAACGCAGAGTGCAATTCCTTTCAAATTCGGGTGCAAGTCTTTACAATGTTTTGGTTCAAGTTCACAATACTGAAAACATAATGTAGACTAATTAAAATACAAAATAACTATTCAAAATTTGATTATTTTTTTAAAAAAATTTTGTTGATGAATTTTTAAAACTTTTATTTGATGTTGATATTTTTTAAAGAGTAATATTTGGGGCACTAACAAAATCCACTAACACTTACGAACACACTCTATCTCTCTCCAAAATCCACTAACACTTACGAACACACTCTATCTCTCTCCTGTCACTAGGAGAGAGATAGAGTGTGTTCGTAAATGTTAGTGGATTTTGTTAGTGCTTCTAGCATTGCCCATTTTTAAATTTTAAAAAAGTAGTAGACTGACTTCTAAATTTCATACAAAATGTTGAATGAAAGGTAAACATCCCTTGATCTTACGATCGGTTGCATACCTCGCATATTTTAACAGTGAATATACACTAATACTTACAGATCTATATATGGTATTAATCCAAATATATGACTGGTCCATATGTCTAAGGAAAATTCTATGATATGAATCGGTTGTATCATATAATCAAAATAGAGCATAATATTATGTGACCCTTGGTATAATATTTTGAGACCTAAACAAAACAACTAAAAAAATCATATGGGAGCAATGTTTTGGGACCTCAATACAAGATTTCTATATATAATCGTTTAATTTGCTTAGATCTCAAAACATTATACTATGATTTTATGATACGACCAAACAGCGTGATCCTATCATAAAAATCTCCTATGTCTAAATGCTACTTTTCAGGACATCACTTTGGACAATCATGTGATGAAATAGTGGCTAAGAATATATAGTGAATTGCTATACAGTATCAAACAAATTAGTCCTATAAAGTATTATGCATTTAGTTTCACAAGTTACCTCT
Organism: Hydrangea macrophylla; assembly: GCA_033977485.1. Lineage (NCBI taxonomy): Eukaryota > Viridiplantae > Streptophyta > Magnoliopsida > Cornales > Hydrangeaceae > Hydrangea > Hydrangea macrophylla. The sequence goes on from CM066986.1 coordinate 2,662,497, forward strand.
CTCTTTCTTTCTCTTGCACACAAACACAAACATAAACATGGCTGAGAGCTCAGTTCCAACCAAACTATTGTCTAATGATACATCTCAAGACAATCCATTAACTCATGAGAAGTCACCACCATCATTCAAGCTATTTGGTTTTGAGTTGAGTGGAGGTAGTAAATTACTACTTCCAGAAAATAGGAAATTCCAATGCCAATATTGCACTAGACTCTTTGCTAACTCACAAGCTTTGGGAGGTCACCAAAATGCTCACAAGAGAGAGCGTCAAAGAGCAAAGCGTGCCCAATTTCACAACCATCAATCCCTCAATATTCCTGCAGCACCAATTATAAACTCCCACTCATTCAGATCATCATCGTCGCATTTTGTGCATCGATCCACAGGGGCTAATGCTGCCACAGCCGCTCCATTTGATATACCAGCTGCTAAGTACTCTTACACACCACATCCACCGTTAGTACCACCAGTTCATTCTCGTAATTCTTCATCTCTGGTTTACGTTGGAGGACCATTGGATGTTGGTGGAACTGGCTTCAGGGAATCAGTTAGTGAATTTTCTGGAAAGTCACCTCATGAAGGGGATGTAGATGTTGATCTTTGTCTAAAACTTCCTCAATCTGATTACAAATAGCTTAGATGAACTATGTTTACCAAGCATGTTTTTTTTTTGTAAAATAGTAATGTTTTTTTTGTGTAATTCATGCATCATTTTGGATTATTTTAATAAAATAAATAAATATTATAATTTTGTTTGTTTTGGAGTATTCATTATGAGTTTTTAACAAAGAGAAATAATAGATGCACAATAAAAATCCATAACTAATTGCACAACCTGCTTAAAAATATTGGACTTTGTGCTGAAAAAACTGTACACTTTTTTTTTTGTCTTTTTGTGTGTACAGCTTTTTTAGCACTAAGTCCAACAATTTTAAACAGGTTGTGCAATTAGTTGTGGGTTTTTGTTGTGCATCTATCATTGCTCAAATGAGTTATGCAAGCCAGTCGATCATGTCATGTACAGTTTTGATCAAAATGGTAAAGCTTTTTACTGTGCAATACCCAACGGATATAATAGTGTACATTGAAGGGTTTTTAATCTATTGTTTCAAAAGCTTGCTCTTTCACTAAAAATATCTTATATATGCGTATATATGCATCAACAAAAAGCTTAACAGTAGTACACATGATTTTCTATGTTAAGCACATATTCATTCTAAGAGAATCCATTCTGGTCAAAAGCTTTACACTTATATACAATATATATGATTATTTTGAGTTTTGATTTGGAAAAGAAAGACATTAGTGGACAAGCTTTTTGCTTATCAATTGTGCAGACTTGATAGGCTTATGATAAGGGTGGCCGGGCTATTGTATCCCGGAGATGACGTGCTAGTTTCTACTGCACCGGGTATTATCCATAGAGGGCGCGTATCGTCGCAAAAGAGCGTTTCGCGCCTCATCTCAGTCACCCTATTCTTATTGGTTCTATTCTATGGTGGAATTGTCGGTGATTCTATTACTAGTAGATTCTTTGAAGGCCATTCTAATATTATTCTGCAATTTGAGACGATACCCATATGGAGAATAACAGGTAAGAATTCAGATTTCTATTTGTGGACATGGATAAGGTATGTTAGTCAAATTTAATTCTTTAGATATAGCATGTGATAGAAATAGTGGAGGTATAACATTCTAATGATTTTTTTATCCTTGTGGAAAAAAGCATATTGGTTGTATAAAAGTTGGGTTAGATATAAACTGTGTTGGTTTATCCAATATTTACGTATTTAAAAAAAAAAAAAAAGGAAAAAAGAAAATGAAAAAGCTATTGTGTTCATCATGTGTCACGCCCCGGAATGGCAAAATAGAGAAAAATAAATTTTCTTTTTGGGTCCAAAGGCAGCGACGGGTGAAGTCACATGATTGTCCACACCACGCAGTGCTAAGCAACAAGAAGTAATAGTGTAACAAGAATGTAATCTAGGTTTTGATCACAACGCAACATAAAGTCAATAGAAGTTACTAACTATTACACATCAGAGTCTCGAATCAAATATAAGACAGCGGAAGTACAAATGTCAAGGCAATATATGCCTGACTACAAAAGGGTTCTAAAACAGTAAAGACAATTAACTACAATTCTAGTCTAGTCTTCAGTTGGCGTAAAGGTAGTCCTCGGCGTAGTAGTCTTCTTCGGCCTGACCTCCGTTAGGGTAGTTATTAGCAGGGACATCACAACCGGCATCATAGTCCTCACCCGCAGGTCCTTCACCTGTATAGTCATCACCAGGGTGCGCTGGAACGTAGAAATGTCCAGCGGCATAAACGCCGTCAGCTTAATGAAAGCTGAGTGAGTTAGATACTAACAGGGTATCAACTATTGAAGTTATTGCAAGTTTTAACATGGTAATCATTATATTCAGTGAGGGTAACTCCTTTAAATCAAACCGATTATTCGATTACTAACGTCTTAGTCATTTTAAGACCGATAACACGTCTTGATAGGGGGAAAGACTCGACAGCAGTTCAACTCTATAAATACACCATTGCTCATCCACTGCTTTTAAGAACATATGAACAGTCCACCGCATGTCATGGATACCACGTTAGTCCATTCCTCGCTTTTAAGAACATATGCACAGTCCACCGCATCTCAGGGATATAACGCTTTAAGCAACAGTACATCATCCTATGCCACGACTTAGCGACGTCTACCAGTGATCACGGTCCACCGCAGTCGTAGAAACCTTCGTCTGTCTACCGCTTTTAAGAACATATGATTAGATCATCTGGCTATCTTAGGGCAAATGGTCCGGTTCACCGCAAGTCATAGACACCTTCGTCTGTCTACCCCTTTTAAGAACATATGACCGGCCCACGCAAGGTTCCCGAATCTTAGCAAACCTACTTAAGTTCAACTCTATCACTGATACATGACAATCCCAATGTGGCCTGACTACTCTGAATGAAATGAACGTTAACTCCAAAGGATTCACGACTATTCCGTTATCTAACATCATAAACATTATCCGTTAATCTTGTTGTTACTACGATCCTACGTTGCATTAACTCATCATCACATCTGTATTACAATAATAAAGCAGGCTGGGAAATACTTGAACAGTAAATAAACAACTAAATAGTTATTATAAGAAAACAGTATTCTGAAACTTCCAATCGATTGGTATAGAGGTTCAATCGATTGGTATAAAAGTGTCATCAATCGATTGGAAAACTTGTCAATCGATTGGATCATAATCCATGCCAATCGATTGCATAAAGTGTCAATCGATTGGGACCTGAAAGATGTCAATCGATTAGTAATAGGTTCAATCGATTGGAACTTCGTCTTCTTTATAGTGAAGACTGTCCAGCAACATAAAAATGGGAATACATGGTTTACACTCCATTTCTTCATTCAAAACACGTTCTAACACCAATATAAAGCTACCAAGTGAGTTTAAAACTCACCTTAGGTGTCTAGGGTGTGTTTGGGAATGTGTAATGAAGCTTGGAGCTTCAATGGTGGCTCCTCCCTCTCTCCTCTGCTCTGTCTTCTTCTTTCTTCTCTTTGATCTTCTTCTTTTCTTCCTTCTTGTCTCAGTCCATGGATGTGTGTGTGTGAGTGTATGAATATATGTATATATGTGTGTATATATATATGAGTGTATATATATAAACACACACACAAGCACTCCCTCTCACTCTCTAGTTTCTGCAAATAGAAAATGGGCGAGATTGGGTCGCATATATATAGATGGGGAAGTGTTCACGTGGACAAACCCCAGCCAGAGCAAAAGAATCTGCCCAGCTGCCTCCAATCGATTGGTATAAGCGTCAATCAATTGGTATAAGCAATCGATTGGTATAAAGTTCAATCGATTGATATTAGGTATTAATGCTCCAATCGATTGATAAAAGTGTCAATCGATTGGTATCCAAATTATACCAAAGGTAAGGCCAAGCTTATACAAGTATTAAAAGAAACACACAGGGTCCTATACACATAATGTATAACAGAAATACAGGGTATTACATCATGTTTTCGTGTGTACATATAATATGGAAATATAAATACATGAGGCTTTATGATAGGGTAAAAGCATGACACATATTTTTACCTAGAAAAATATTGTCAAAGTCTTGGCAATTTGCTTGCTTGATTTGATTATCCTAAAAATATTGCCCCTATATATGACATGGCAGTTTATAGACAGTTTTGTATTGGTTCAATGGTTTGATAAAAGAGTATTTGGAATGGAAGCTGAGTAAGATAATGAAGGAAAATGGCAATCTGGAAATTAAAAGTATATAATCAATGAGGCACTTGAGATTTTATTTAAAATGAAAGACCTAGTGTTGGAAACATCTTTTTTATTTTGAGAATAAGTTTTGAAACTTAAAAGAGTTGTGTATTGTTTTCATCAGTTTCTTATTCTTTTACTTAGAGGTCAGTGTTATCTGAGTCGTGGATTTGAGTTTCTTATTTGGGAAATTGTTTTAGTTTATCATGGGATAATTCATAAGTGCCTACTTTGAAACGTGACATGATCTTTTTTAAGGCATATTGACACATTTTAATCAATGTGATAAATTTTACTTCCCTACACGCTTGATATATAATAGTTCAAGATCAATGCAGTATCATATGGATGTATGCACGCGAACTTATCAAATGATGGTTAAAAGGTTTTTAAGTCTGTTAAAGAGCAGGGGCATATTATTTTGTGAAAAAAAAAAATCCATCAGTATTCTAGCAAAATTATTCTTAAAGGGTTTATAGATTTGAGAAATATATTTTACTAATAATGTGATGCTTCTCATGTGTGAGGAATACACTTTGATATTTTTGAATTGTGGATAATTTATTGATATAAAAATGAGCATAAAATTTTATAACTACCACAAATTTTGTCAAATCGCATTTAGTGAAGTGAATTACGGATTCTTCCATATAGTGGGGGCTTTAAAAAAATGAGTTATTTTGATATAATTTTGGCATTGAAAAAATTACTTGGATATTAATATTGGATTATTTATTGATATAAAAATGAGCATAAAATTTTATAGCAACCACAATTTTTGTCAATCTCATTTGATGAAGTGAGTTACGGAATTTTCCAGATAGTGGGGGCTTTAAAAGTTTTTTTTGAGTTTTTTTGGTATAATTGTGGCATTGAAAATTTACTTGGATATTGACATCCAATGGAACAAGTAAAATGACAAGAGTGAAAACATTAATTTGATAGTATACGTTTACCTTGGATAGTATCCAATATGATAAAGTGTGATTGCCTTGAATATTTTTCAAGATGATTATTTTTTGTGATTGCATTGGACATTCTCCAAGGTGAATATTTGAGTTTGTACTCTTGGTTTTAACCCAAGATAAGTAGATATGATATTTACTAAAAATGACACGATACCTTGAATTTGATTCAAGATGATATGAGAAGTGCATATTGAGAAATTTATCATAATTTCTTAGAGTTAACCAAGATGAATTTTGTAATACCTTAGAATTTCCAAGATGATTATTAATTATTTTGAATACTATTACTTGTGTAATGAGATAGTTTAAAAAAAATGTATGAATTATGGTTTACTTAACCAAATGTTTCCACTATACTAAAAAAGTATAGTGATGAGTTTTGAAACACACTATGAGGTGATTGGTTGTTTACCATGACTATGTGATTATATTGGGAGGTAGAGCTATTTGTTAAAAGCCAATGAAAAAAACGGATTGGTTCGTAATTTTCTATTTAAAATTCCTATGCGAGTAGAAAAATCAATACTACTCGTCTTATACATTATAATAGTACTTCAATGATTGGAAGAGAATAGTAGCTGCTACAATGAAAAAAATTCAATTTCATAAAAGAAAAGTACAACTATACGATCTTATGTAAGTGGATGTGGCAAGTTGAGGAAATAAGTTCTTTTTTAAAAGCTTTAACTAAAGTAAAGATTTGGATTGCATCGAGGAGATAGCCCCCAAGCCCAATGAATAATAAATTGCCTATGAGGATACTCTAATTAGGATTAGTGATCCTGAGAACTAGGTTTAAAGGGAAAAATGAACCGTAGAGTGTTTTGATGGACATGTACTAAAGTTAAGTATTAGCTCATTGGCTATCACTATGGTGTAAGTGCATGGATCTCATTACAGATATGAGGTTGAGTTGTTTGCAACTCTTAATAAGTTTTATAGCTATTATTGATAGATTAATGTCAGAGTCATAAGAACATTCTTGATAGACTCACCTATTTGAGTATGGTAGTAGGGCGCTACCTATGAGAATGGGGCTAATTCTCTAGAGCACTCAAAAAGTCGAGATCTAACACATGACCGTTAACGTGCTAGCTTAAAGGCTTAGAATAGAGTGCTGGAAAATTATGTGTGTGATGCAATATCTCATTTCCCCAAAGCAGTCGTAGTTCAAGACCTTATCACTACTGACTCTAGAGCAAGATTTATTGAACACTAAGTGGGGGTTCAAGTCATTGGCACCCTCATTATGCATAATTTTTATTTTTACCCAATATGTGAATTTATATTTTTATTAAAATAAGTGGGAGAATGTTGGATTATTTTATTAAAAAAAATAAATATTATAGCTTTGTTTGTTTTGGAGTATTCATTATGAGTTTTTAACAAATGATCATATACTGTTTTGATCAAAATGGTTAAAGCTTTTACTGTGCAATGCCCAACGAATATGAAGCCTAAATTTGGGTTAGAGGTAAGAAGAAGTAGACAAGAAAAATCGTATATGGTTCGGCCTTGTTAATGAAGAGACCTACGTCCACGCGTGTGTCAGAGTAATAGCACTATGATATGTAGTTACCGGGGGTCTTTGGTGAACCAACAAAGGATGGAGCTACCAGAGACCGTCCGGGAAATGTATATGTGATGAAATTGCGATCCCCTTCTAAGAGGTGAGCGATTTCTTTTATAGATGCAAGAGACCTACTCGTACGTGGCAAGTAAACTTATAAGGTAACACAATCTGATTGGGATTGATTAGCATAAATCGTGGGAGTTTCCTAAATGGATAAGGAAACAATTTACCCTTTCCATTAGTCTTCTAGCTCAGGGTGGAAACTGTCTGGAACATTCTGGATCACGTCATGGGACATGGCTGGGTTGTGCCCATGATGAGCCGAGCCCGTACCGCGTTCCCGACCTGTTGGTCGAGCCTTACTAGGCATTCCGCTCGGGTTATTCTGGAGCGGAGCAATGCTTCCACTGGACATTTTTGTACATTTCAGCTGCCCCCCATTCCCAAGACTAATGTGATGCTTCATCAGATGAGGGTTTAAAATTTGTATAGTTCGGAAAACTGTACAAGATATAGCCCAGGAGATTGTTCGGGGCTGACCGGTTGCATTGGTTGATTGGTGCCTGGACGAATCAGTTACCTCAGGAGTTTGGGGTCAGTACCTGCCATGTGTCAAGAAGTGGTTGGTCTGATTAGGATCTAACGAGACCGGTGTAAGCAAAATCGGACAGTCACAACCTAACCGAACTGTCACATCGTGCCATTAATACGCACGCCTTTCGAGGCACTACTTAGGTTGCCCGAGGTGCCAACTGTCATACGTTTAGGCTGGAGTTCTGCTGAACCGTTGGATCTGAGATCATCTGGACCGTCCGTGCCGCCTATATAAGGGGACACTTAAGAAATTTCACGCCTTCTACTATCCATCGGAGGAAATTACTAAGCGGTTCCAGAGGAAAAGCACCCGGTCAAGCTTCCCGAGCTCTTCATTGAACTTCTCTTCTTGTAAGTCTTCGTTCCTCCAGCCTCATCATTCATTGCATTTTTCCTTCCCTTCTTCTTTTACCTTTACCCCCAAGCGAGGCTAGAGAACAGGAATCCCTTGGGCTTTGTGAGAGAGTGGATTTCTTCTTTCTTTGGTTCTACGTTTTCCTTAGGACCGGAGGCCGTCTTCCATTAATAGTATAGTTTAACCAGTCGGTGTGTCCTAGGCCCGCTCTATCCAAGTGTTATTTGACAGCTAAGACCATGCATGCCCTATCGTATAGGCTCTTGACTCTTCCACCTTTTTATCTTAAGCTAGGAGTCTCTGATCCTTACTTAGGCCTCCAACTGCTGCCCCATCCTATAGTAGAGACTGTAATAATGTGTTAAGATGAGTAGCCGAGGATAGGGATCCCAAGCACTAGCTTGGATCCTCCTTTAGTAACCCTATCAAACCACAACAGCGAGGGTAGAATCCCTATTCGAGTATAAGATGAGGAAGCAGGCCAGGAATACGTCGAGGTCTTCGAGTCAAGGGGGTCGGGCAATGTGGCATCGACCTTGGGTAGCCCCAAGGTTATCTTTTCTTGTATGGGAATTTCTAGTAGTTTGCTTTCAGCTGACTTGGTCAGAATCAGGCAGAAGTTTGCTTGCTTCGACGGCTTCTCTTTTGAGTGTTAGCCGGTGAGGCATCTGTTCACCGATCGGGGTACACCACACTTTACGAGGACTCGCTCCTTGCGGGCCTCCGTCTTCCTCTCCATCTGCTCGCCCTGGACTTACTGATCTACCTCGGTATTACCCCCAAGTAGCTTGCCTCAAACGGTTAGAGATTCCTGATGCGGGCCATATACCTCTGGCCCTAAGTTCTTGGGTACTAGCTAACCCCTCAAGAGTTTTTTTTGGACGTACCGTCCGTCCCCTTTGCACAGAGGGCGACTTCTTTTCACTAAGTGACCGCCAGTGAAGGAAGATATTGGAGAATGCCCCGAGCAGCAAAAAGGGGTGGAAGAGAAAATTCTTTTAATTATCCACCCTTGGGTTCAGCGAGGAGGCCTCAGGAATTCCCCTAAATACCCCCTGAGCGAGCAAGTTAAGGAGTATGCTACGCCTCAAGTCTGCATTTTTTATCATTATTTCTCGCTACTGTAATGCTAACTGACCCCTATTTGTTTTGTAGTGGAATCTGTCAACCGACCGAGCATCCCGAAAGAGTGCTAGGATAGGATAAGAGCGCTAGCTTAGGATCCCATAAACATTGTTGAGGTGTTGTCTCGGACAGGAGATCGGGTGATCACATATAGTCCTGACAAAGTTTTTGCCATGCCAATCTTTCTTCCTGTCATTGCCAGGAAGTTTCGGGTCTCCAAATTCCCTTTCTGCCTCATCGTTCTTATTTGTATTTTTTCCAATCTCCCTTTGACTCATATCTATTCATGGTTTCTGATAAAGATGGTTCCCAGGGATACGACTACTTTGAAGGAGAAGGAGGCCACCTTGGCTACGCGGGCTGGCCAAAGAAGGAAGAGGCAAGACCATGCTGCTGGCCAATAGCTTAAACAGATTCATCGAGGGCTTACCTAGGACCCCGTCGGGACGTCGACTCCCCGTGTTGAGGTTGTTGCGGCCACTAGATGACCTTCGGGCAACACCCTTACCGGGATGCCGTCTGGGCGAGAGTCCAGCCCGGGTTACTACAAAGTTAGGTTGAGAGGTGCTCAGGTTGTGCCTTGAGGCTCTGATCGGGTGGCTTTATAGCATCTCCCACATGGTAGGTAGCTCGTCTTTCTCTGTTCCCATTTCTTTTTTCATGGTGATTAATTGGCCTCTATTTCTTTTTCCAGACCAGCTATTTGGCGGCCAAGGCCTACTTACCCGGGATGGTTGAGAAGTTGGCCGCTGTTGAGGCCGCTCTTTGCATGGAGAAGGCAGCGCGAGAGGCTTCAGACTTTACCCTGACCGTGAAGAGAAAGAAAATAAAGGTGTTAGCCCTGGACTTGGGGTGGCTCAAGAAGAGTTAGCAACTAAGTGGGAGGCCTGGAGGGCTGCAGAGGTCGAGAAAAAGGCCCTGGATGATGCTATTGCCGCTCGAGTGGGGGCAGATACGGATGCGGAAGAAGAGTTCGAGGCCGGCTTCCTTCAGGACTATGCTGACCTGACCCAAAGGGTGGCTTTGGACCACCCTGAGTGGGAACTCTCTGGCTACTCATGGACTGAATCCAATTTTTGGAAAGAGGGGAACCTTGCTACCGAGGTGCCCTACTGATGGAGAGGCAGCTGCTGGTGGAGAGGTCAGGGAGACTGAATATACCATGATCATCATAGATGATCAGCGGTGAGGAATATTTTTTTGTTGGAAGGTGTGGACCACACGCTGAGAGGGGTCCTGGCGTTCTTGACAGTGTCCTGGGACAGATCCAAGGAGCACACTTCAGGAACTAGAACTCCTCACACGATCCTACAGACAAACTGGGACAGATCCAAGGAGCACACTTCAGGAAGTAGAACTCCTCACACGATCCTACAGACAAAGAGTCGCCACCTAATTTTTATCGGGTATTAGGAAACCAAATTTGACTTGCCCAAAATTGAATAAGGTTATTCGTCCTTCATCACCAGAAACAAGGTTCGGGGGTCTTGGAACGAGAGGGGAAGGAGCCCGAGCAGGACTAAAGCACCCCCTCCTCGCCCTACCGAACGGTAGGCCTTGATTCAAATATCCTTGTTCTTAATTCATAATAGGTGTTGTTTTCTCAATCATACTAGATAATATAAATATGGCAAAAAGGAACATCAAATAAAATCATTTCAAGAGATAAAATCGAGTAGCAGTTGTATGCACATGCAATACAAGAGAAAGGAATACTCACAGTGGCTAGTCTCGCCCGGGACCGATGTAAATAAAGAAAACGTGCCATGATATGCAAAAGGGAACAAGAAGACTTACATTGGGTTGAATCAAGCGGAGTTGCAAAAAGCAAAAGAAAGGAAACATGTAATGCAATCATGCAACAATCCTAGATAAGATGTCTCTAACATATAAGCACATAAACGGGGACTATCCTAAAGGAATTGTATCGTTGAAAACAAAGTTGTAAACCTAGAAAAATTCTAAGAGAAAGGATAGAGATAGTACATTATACATGGACACTAAGTCACATGTAGACGAGGCAAATCCACAAATTGAAGTCTGGATCCATAACATTCAGGTCTCTACATTAAGACACCAAGGAATACCCAAGCATTGCAAAAATACAAGCAAACAAATTTTATGCATGATAAATAAGGAAAAGATGTCATTAATCAAATTTCTAGATTCAGCAACCTCTAATGAATCCTATCAAAAGTGGTCTTAAACATGAGCTAGGTTGAAACCCTTTCACAAAAATTTAGATACATGTCGTAGGGAACTTCTCCAAAAAGTAGGACCTCATTAGCATTTTTGAAGTTCGAGAAATAAGAGTTTTGAGAACAGTGGATCAGGACTGTCCACTATTCTTGTAAAAATCATAATTAATTCTACAAAAATCACATGAAGCTCTATTTGGTGTCAAAAGAAACCTATTTCATTGTAGTTTATGAAAACAATAATCCCATGGACATTACATGAACTTAAGGTTTTTAAAATTTTATTTTAAACAAACTCTATTATTCTGGAAATTTTGTATCATTTGACAAAGAAATGTAAAACATAATAGAAGTTCATAAATCATGTTAATCAAGTTAATCTAAGCTTTTGATCTTCCATCCATTTATCCTAGATGATTTCTAAACCAAGTATTATTCATCAATTGTTGTTGATTGATCAAGGTATGACCATTTTGTATACATAATCATGATTGTAGTTAAACTTAGAAAATGCCATAATAGTTGTATTAACTTCAAACACTTAGAAAATGATCTTAACTCGATCGTATGCTCACGATTTTACTCGACATATAGATACATAAGTTAAGAATCATCCCCAAAAAAGCGGATCATCGATAACTATCATAGATGTTTTGAAATTCAAATACAAATAGACTAATGTTAAAATCTGTCAACCGATTTTTCAACAATTTCTAAAAATAGCATATGGATCCTAATGGTTCTCAAAACGGAACGAATGAAAGCTAATTCATCAAAGTTTACCCAGAAAATTTGAAATCCATCAAACTATGGGTTTTGATGGACCAAATCTTATGGACAAAACCAATCTATTTTGCTGAATTTTATCTAATTCATTTTAAAGTGTGAGTAAAACACCTTAGGTGATGGTTTAAGCTTATTAGAGAGATCAAACTCATGGATCAACTTGATTATCATGATTCTCAATCAATTTAGCCCTCAAGTTCTATGAAGAACTTTAGATCATGGATCAAAGGGACTTACAAATATCCTATTGGAGATGAAATTCAATAGGAAATCTAGGTTATAGGAATGATCAAGAGAAAAGTATGAACATAGGAATCATCCTTCTCATAGATCATACTTTCAAACCATCATAGAATTCAAAGTAGATACATATATATAGTCATGTATGCATGGATCTAAACTAAATAGAGGAATGAAATCAAAATTGAAAATCAAAGTGAAAATCAATCTCCAATTATGAATAATCAACAAAATCAAGGAAGACTTGGATCTAGCTATGTGAGTGTGTGATGAACAAGAGAAGGAGAAGACGAGTATTCTAACAAAAATAAAGCTAAACTAGATCCAAATTTTATATATCTATATATAAAAGTAGGAATTAGAGATGAATTATGGTGTTTACCTCTTGGAGGATTCTCAATTATATAATCAAAGTTGATTTGAAGGATCTTCTTCTTCAAGTGTTCTTCAAGCTCTTCAAGCACTCATCCATGGTGGAAGTTAAGGGATGTAATTGATGTCAAGTTTATTCTAATTCTCTAATCTGATTATCATGATATTAGTTTTAAGGGAATTCTATTCACAATTCACTATTCTCTATCTAGAAATCTCTCAAATTGAAAGTATATGTGATTGTATCTTCAAGTATATTCAAAGTGTGTCTAAGGATCTTCCAAGATAATTCAAAATGATCTCATATGAGATGCATGAGATCTATACATAGAGTTTTGAAAACATAACTCTTAAGTTTCAGGGTTAAAATAGGAATTTTAGAGATCATAAAAGGGCTAAAATGGCCATTTCAGTGCCTAAACACAGTTTTTGGGCAATTTCCTTGCAATAGGAAGCTTCTGGAAGGGTCTGGAACTCAAAAAGCTCGATGGAGGGGGCACTATATAGGTGTTGGTTAAGGTGGGACCTGCCACATCCTTTTCTGGTTCCCGTGGTTGCCTTTATGTCTCGTTTCAAATATTAAGTGCACTGTTTTTCCAGATTTTTGTAAAAATGCTTTTTAGTATCCAAAATCATTTGTTTACGTACCGTTGGAAAGCTATTGAGTTGAATTTCAGTGTAAAAATATTCCAAGAGATTTTGAAATGAGAATTGAAGTTCAATTGAAGTCCAGAAGTCCTCCAGAACTTTCGTCATCTTTTTGAAATCATACGACTTCTTCTTCAAAATTGATTTTCAATGTTCATCGATTTCGGGTTTTTATTTGAAATTGAATCTCTAGTTACCTAGAATACTGTGTTTAGAACACTTCATGTTCGTATAACCCTGATTGAATATGAATTCTGAGAGACGATTTTGGCAAAACCGAGTTTTATGCATGGAAAAGGGCTTTTCTGAGCTTGAAGTCACTTTCTGAAGTTCGATCTTTCGATGTTATGGAATCCAGTACTTCCATGGGGTACTTCTCATAATCGAATTCTCCAAGACGTTGTCCACCCTAAATCCTATCAGTGTTGTCAAAATTGGGTATCTACAGTGTGCCCATCTTTGGCAGAGCTTGTTGTGAACAACATGAACTGCAAGTGAGTGCCAAAACTAGTAGGCACCCACTAACCATACTGAGAGGTTTTAGGAAAAACAAAAATTTGCAAAAATCAAGAAATTCAAAATCTGAAAAAAAAAAAAAAAAAAAATCAAGAAATTACGAAAGCAAGAATGCAATGTAATGCTGGGTTGACGCTGCTAAATCGAAGCTGCAGCTGGTCGTGCTCCGCTGGAGCTACCTACGTATCCTTTCTAGGAATCAGACCAGGGCGTAGTTCAAATGCGCTAGGAGACAGAGAACACACACAAACAACATTATAGGTGAAATGCCAATCCTAGGATGTTGATGTAGTATGAAAAAGTGAATGTGCACGTGCTAGAGGAATCATCCTCAAGAGCTCTAGATGCAGAATCTAATGCAAAGGAATGCGACGAATCTCTCATAGATAACAAAATTTTTTTATGATGCTTTCATGATCTTTACACTATAGAGATTGCGTGATTATCTTCGACGATATGACTAAGGGTTCTTCTTTGACGATAAGTAGAGGCTGAGACTGAAGGATTTTCTTTGATGATTTTTGGTACGATTCTCAAATGCAAAGGTCATCTCCTTTTGATGACTTCAAATGTTGAGGGCATCTCCCACTGATGATTTTCAAAAGTAGAGGGTGTATCATTATAATGACATTTAGAAGTAAAGGGCGTCTTCAAAAAATGACTTTCAAATGTAGAAAGTGTATCCATATGATGGTTTTCAAATGTTGAGGGTGTCTCTAAACGATAACTTTCAAAGGTAGAGGGAATTTCCTTATGATGGCTTTGTAGAAGGCGTCTCCTTACAACGACTTTCAAAGGTAAAGGGCATCTCCATACGATGACTTCGTTAGAGGGCGTCACCTTACGACGACTTTCTAAAGTAAAGGGCATCTCCTTATAACAATTTTGTAGAGGGCATCTCCATACAATGGCTTTATAGAGGGCGTCTCCTTTTGATGACTTTCTGAAGTAGAGGACATCTCCATACGATGACTTTCTAAAGTAGAGGGCATCTCCTTACGATGACTTTGTGAAGTAGAGGGCGTCTCCTTACGACGACTTTCTGATGTAGAGGGCATCTCCATACGACGACTTTGTGAAGTATAGGACGTCTCCTTACGATGACTTTCTTATGTAGAAGGCATCTCCTTACGATGACATTTTAGTAAATACTTCTGCTAGCTCAATCAATCCAACATTCCTTCTAAATAAAGGTGCAACAGATGCTAATTCAAAAATGTTCACAGATTATGATCCATATCTGAAGGTTGACAAGTGTCAATTTCTGGTGAAACATCTGATTAGCAGATACCCATTCTAATTCATGGATTCTAAAATATACCTTTTTTTCTTAAGGTCATTTTTGGATGATCGTTCTTTGCTGGGGAGATTTCTAGAATTCTAAGATGCAAGAACATAACAAACCTTCGAACAAAGCAAGTTCTGAGTATATTCTGATGTAAGAGAGACAAGGGCTTATATTCTGGAAGCTATGCTAATTCAAGATCTGAGACTTATATTGGTGCTTCGACCAGCTCATGCATGTTGGGTTTATTCTGGCCTTTTCTGAATACATTGAACCCCGTTTGAAGATCATGTCTTTCGATTTTCCCTTCTAAATCAATTCTGTTTCTCATCAACCACTTGATTCTTCATCTTGACTAGGATTAATTGATGCAATAACAGCGTTCGAAACTTCTGCTTGTATCCACCTTTGGATGCTCTTAGAGTTTTACAATTATAGATCACTTTGGACCCACACACTAGAGATCATGACAAACTAGATGACGACAAACTAGACCATGACAGAGATTGACAAACATTGACAGAGGAAGATGACATTCTTGAAGTTTGGAGGAGGAACCCAATTTTTCCTAATTTAATGTGCGTTTGTCATGTTTGACGTATCTCTTTGCTTTCCATGTGCACTTCTCATCTTAGTGCGATAATACTCAACTAATAAGGTAATGCTTTAAAAATACTCCATATAAATCTCAATCAATCCTTTGTTTTTCTGATATGTGCTTCGAATTAGTGCCTTAGCTTATAGAATAAGAGATGATTCATTTCAAATGTTTTCAAAGATATACTTAATGGATCAGATTCGCTTATGATGTGGAAATGGGGCACAGGTAAACGATGTTGTCCCTAGTTGACGAGGATAAATGAAAGCTTGGGCAAACGAAGTTCGCACCTAGTGTGACAGTGATATCTTGAGGCTCTGGGTAAACTTGAAAATTTGCCCCTAGTTTGCAAGGGTCAGGGACCGAGAGCCAGGAAAGCTCGCCTACTTATCCCTAAGTGGGAATCAGGTCCAAAGTAGTTTGGCCAAGTCTTGAAAGAAGGTATTTGAGATGTAGCTGAGTGTTTAAGGAGTAGTGACTGAATCGAGTAGGTTGTCTATGTATCCCCAAGTGGGAATCAGGTCGAGCGTAGTTCCTCGAAGGCTGGAGGTTTTGAAAGAGCAAGGATTCAAGAATTTGGGGGCTTTTCAAGCCATGTCATCAGACAAATTTTCTGAAGCAGGTCACTTGTGGTAGCATTGAAAGAAATTAAGCTACCTCTCCTTTTTCTTTTATTTTCTTTTCTCTCTTTTTTTTGTTTTTAACAGTTGAGTCCTTTCACCTTTTCACTAGCTAGCCAATTTTACATTTCTCATCATACATCATACATGTTTTTGGAGCACGATTAGCCCTTCAAATCTTTGGGCTTACTTAAAGAGATTACAAATCAAAGCTTTGGGATAGTTCATGTTGCCGATTTCTCAATCTTCTTCATTCTCCTTCCTCTTCTTCTCTTCTTTCTTTTCTTTTCTCTCTAAAGTTTTGACTGGATAGGATCAGGTTCTCGAAAACAACACGCAAAATTTTCTTTTTTTCATGCTCTAACTTTTGCCTAGACGTCCTTTCAGGTTTTCATCCTAGTGAGCTTCTTCTTTTTGTTTTTTTCTTTTTCTTTTGTTCTCTAACTTTTGCCTAGGTGCCCTTTCAGGTTTTCATCCTAGTGAGCTTCTTTTTCTTTTGAGAGAAGTAGTTTATTTGAAATTTTTGGCTACCATCAAGGACAAAGTGTACATGGCTTGTAGTTTAGACAGGTTTGAATGGCTCATTTTTCTGGGCTCAAGATTTTCAAATGGGAAGATCAGGGAATTAAGCTAATCCCGAGTTACTATCAAGCATATCTTTTCAAGATTTAAGCAAAATCATCTCAAGATTCTTAAAGTAAGACTAATCAATTTTTAGCTTTCTTCGGTGTCAGCACAAAACCAACTTTGATCCTTTCAGAATTCTTTTCAATGCAAAAATTTATCAACAGTGTATTTTTCACAATAATCAGATAAATGACACTTTTTAGCTTAGTGATTCATTCATTCATGACTAGGCACATTAGATCAAGCAAATCAAGATTTCATTTCATTACTTCGAAAGAAAAGGATTACAGTACTCAACTTAGACTCAAACACAACTTGATAACAAACAAACTTGACAACAAGAAAAGACTCTAAAACACAAAACACACTGGATTAGATTCGACTTAATCTCAAGTAGAGTATCACTGTTACTTGCTTATTCCTTTTTTAAACATCCATTTGGCTACAACAAGTAGCTATTGCAAACATCATCACAACACTACCCCTTGTAAGCTCTCCCAAGTTCTTCATTCTTGAATTCTTTGGCTAATTCCTCAGGCCTTTTGAGGTGGAGGAATGATGATACCCTTTTCAACCAGGTTCTGAATTTCATGCTTGAGCCTCCAACATCTATTTGTGCTATGCCCATATTCTTGGTGAAAATTGCAGTACAAATGGATTCTGAATTTTGGCAGAAGCGGATCTAGCTCTAGCCTGGGCTCTAATTTCTCCAAGTACCCTTTTTTCTAGCATCCTCTCAAGTGCAGTGCTCAAGGACATTCCTAATTCAGAAAGCTTTTTCTTTTCTCTTGACTGTGCCTGGTTCTGACTTCTTCTTGCCGTAGTAGTACTTTTGACATTCTTTTTGAAAAGGCTGAGGAGATAATGCATTAACATCAGCGGACGGATGATAGAATGGCCTTCGATTGTTCGTGTTCTCTTTCTTGATCGTCTCATCCCTGATTGCATCTTTGACAAGTGTACCTATGTCAAACAGTTGTTTAAATGTCATGATAGACTGGAATCGGAGCTTTTCAAGATACTCAGGTAGTAGGTTCTTGACGATCATTCAGACTTGCTCTTTCTCAGTAGGCATGCTCATTATCTGAGCAGCCTTAGCCCTCCAACGAGTAAGGAATCCTGCAAAGGATTCCTCACACTCTTGCCTAGTGGTTTCCAGATCTCTTGTAGTAACATCGAATGACTGACTGTATGAGTATTGAGCCATAAATGCTCTAGCTAGGGCTTCCCAATATTTTGCCACAGCTGATTTTAAGGTCAAAATACCATGACAATGTTGCCCCACTAAAAGTTCTTTGAAATAGCACGGCGAAACAGTCAGACCCAATGTCCATGGGCTGTAACATTCCGACATAAAGCCTCATATGGCTCTTTGGATTTTCAGTTCCGTCGAACAATTCGATATGAGGCATTTTAAAATTATCAGGGAGTTTTGCTTTTGGAGCATCACACAGACCTTCTATATCGAACAAATATTCATCAACCCCTTGCTCTTCCTGATCACACTCTCTAGCTTGTAGATTTTTACCAACTTGTCCTGAATTTCCTGATCTAGTTGAATCTTTGGTTGATCTGTCTCCCCAGAGTCTTCTTCCACATGATGCACCGGAGGCGATGATGGTGGAAAATTAGTCAGCTGCTCAATCATTCTCATCATAGTGGCAAATTGTTCCCCGTTTTGTTCTCTGCATTAGTTGCATTGCGGCCAACCTAGCTTCCATATTAACTTCGTATGTCATATCCTCAACCCTAGTTGATTTAACTATTCCTTCTTCAAACCATGATCTGGTCAAACGACTGTTCGGAGCTCTAACCCAGGAGGGAGTACAACTCTTTGGTCCTATCTTCGTTCTAGTTTATTAGGGATTTTCAAATAATCAGGTATCTTTATTACAAAAGATTTTTCAAAGAATGATATTTACAAAAGTGGATTTACAAAGACGGAAAATCACTTCCTTTTTTCAAAAATGTTTTCTAAAATCAAAGAAATCTTTTTTTTTAAGTCACTTCAAGTTTCAAAATTCTGCGGAAAATAATTTTTTTCCTTTTCAAAAGTATGTTAGAGGCGTTACGCTCGTGAGTCGTATATGCAATGCTCGAATAGTGTATGCTATGCAGATGAAATGCAATCTAATCTAAATGCAATGCACCTTAATCTAGCTTAGACCTAGCATATCAGCACATGAACACATAAGATTCCTTGAGTATGTTAATCACCCTACTAATCCAATCATTATCCAAGGATTTTTAGCTTTGAAATTCTTGATGGCTCAAATTTACAAAATTGAATTTTTCATGGAAATCTTAAAGAAAGGGGGAATTTTGTAATTTTCAAAATCACTTTTGAACCATCGATGTATGTGGTGCGAAATCATGATTCTTTAAAAATCGAGGTAGGAAATTTGAATTTCTAAAATCTGAGAGGAAAAATTGAAATTGAATCATCAAAGTGTGAAAACATGATTTTTTGAAAACCAAGGTGGGAATTTTAAAATTCTCTGAAATCTAGGGAGAAATTTCTTTGGAAGCATTTTGTGAAAGTGAATTTCAAGGCGAAGTTTCAAAAGGGATATTCTTGGAATTTTCAAAAGACTTGGGTTTTCCAAAGAAGTGCTAGCATTTCAAAATTTTCCAAAAATTGTCCTCGAACAATGATTGGATGTTTGGATAAAAGACCATACTACCCTAGAGGAATCTACCATACAAGGTTTAATGACACCTTCGCATACACGTCCTCATCATCCACATAACCCCTTACAAGCAAACGCAAATAATTCATCACATCGTCCTAATCAAAGATGATAATCAAGATTCTAATTGAAGAGTTCTACAGAAACTATATGCAAAGGCCGGGTTTTAGTCTCATAAAGGGTCCATTAGCAAGCCAAGGTCTCTATATACCACACGCGATACAAGGCCAACGGTGACTACATGCTACCAAAGTCTCTTAACAAATGGAAGAAAGGGGGCCCTCTACCCTCAAGGCAATGGTCTCAAGTAGTCGTGGTAAAAGAACAATGCAAGTGCAAATGCAGGAAAAAACAACATGATTATCGAATTAATAACAAGGATATTTATTGGCTTAAGTCAAACCCCGAAGAACAAGAAATCAACAGTTTCATGTTCAAATCTCCAGTAGAGTCACCAGATTGTGGACCACGCGCAGGGAGGGTCCTGGCGTTCCTTGACAATGTCCCGGGACGGATCCAAGGAGCACACTTCAGGAACTAGAACTCCTCACGCGATCCTAGAGACAAAGAGTCGTCACCTAATTTTTATCGGGAATTAGGAGACCAAATTTACCTCGCCCAAAATTGAATAAGGTTATTCGTCCTTCATCACCAGAAACAAGGTTCAGGGGTCTTGGTATGAAAGGGGGAGGAGCCCGAGCAGGACTAAAGCACCCCCTCCTCACCCTACCGAATGGTAGGCCTTGATTCAAATATTCTTGTTCTTAATTCATAATAGGTGTTGTTTCCTCAATCATACTAGATAATATATACATGGCAAAAAGGAACATCTAATGAAAATTATTTCAAGAGATTAAATCAAGTAACAGTCGGATGCACATGAAATATAAGAGAGAGGTATACTCATAGTTGCTAGTCCCGCCCGGGACCGATTTAAATAAAGCAAATGTGCCATGATATGCAAAATTAAAGGGAACAAGAATACTTATATTAGGTTGACTAAGGCGGAGTAGCAAAAGGCAAAAGAAAGGAAACGTGTAATGCAATCATGCAACAATTCTAGATAAGATGTCTCTGACATATAAGCACATAAATGGGGACTATCCTAAAGGAATTGTGTAGTTAAAAACAAAGTTGTAAACCTAGAAAAATTCTAAGAGAAAGGATAGAGATAGTACATGATACATGGGCACTAAGCCACATGTAGACGAGGCAAATCCACAAATTGAAGTCCGGATCCACGGCTTTCAATTCTCTACACTAAGATACCAAGGAATACCCAAGCATTACAAAAATACAAGCAAAAAAATTATATGCATAATAAACAAGGAAAAGATGTCATCAATCAAATTTCCAGATTCAGCAACCTCTAATGAATCCTATCCAAAGTGGTCTTAAACATGAGCTGGGTTAAAACCCTTTTACAGAAAGTTAGATACATGTTTTAGGGAACTTCTTCAAAAAGTAGGACCTCATTAACATTTTTAAAGTTTGAGAAATAAGAGTTTTGGGAACAGTGGATCAGGACTGTCCACTGTTCTTGTAAAAATCATAATTAATTCTATAAAACTCACATGAAACTCTAATTGGTGTCAAAAGAAAGCTATTTCGTTTTAGTTTATGAAAAAAATAATCCCATGGATATTTCATGAACTTAAGGCCTCTGAAAAATTGTTTTAACCAAACTCTGTTATTCTAGAAATTGGGTATCATTTGACAAAGGAATGTAAAACATAATAGAAGTTCATAAATCATGTTGATCAAGTTAATCTAAGCTTTTGATCTCTCATCCATTTATCCTAGATAATTTCTAAACTAAGTTTTATTCATCAATTGTTGTTGAGTGATCGAGGTATGACCATTTTGTATACATAATAATGATTTTAGTTAAACTTAGAAAATTTCAAAACTATTGTATCAACTTAAAATGCTTAGAAAATGATCTTAACTTAATCGTATACTCACTATTTTACATCGACATATAGATACATGAGTTAGGAATCATCCCCCAAAAAGCGGATCATCGATAACTATCATAGATTTTTTGAAATTCAAATACAAAAAGACTATGTTCAATCTATTAGTCGATTTCTCAACAATTTCTAACTATAGCATATGGATCATAATGGTTCTCAAAACGGATCGAATGAAAGCTAATTCATCAAAGTTTACCCAAAAAATTTGAAATCCATCAAACTATGGGTTTTGATGGACCAAATCTTATGGACAAAACCAATCTATTTTGCTAAATTTTATCTATTTCATTTTAAAGTGTGAGTAAAACACCTTAGGTGATGGTTTAAGCTTATTAGAGAGATCAAACTCATGGATCAACTTGATTATCATGATTCCCAATCAATTTAGCCCTCAAATTCTATGAAGAATTTTAGATCATCGATCAAAGGGACTTACAAATATTCTATTGGAGATAAAATTCATTAGGAATTCTAGGTTATAGGAATGATTAAGAGAAATGTATGAACATAGGAATCATCCTTCTCATAGATCATACTTTTAAACCATTATTGAATTCAAAGTAGATACATATATATAATCATGTGTGCATGCATCTAAACTAAATAGAAGAATGAAATCAAAAATGAAAAGTAAAGTAAAAATCAATCTCTAATTATGAATTATCAACAAAATCAAGGAAGACTTGGATCTAGCTATGTGAGTGTGTGAAGAACAAGAGAAGGAGAAGATGAGTGTTCTAAAAAAAATAAAGCTAAACTAGATCCAAACCTTATAGATCTATATATAAAAGTAGGAATTAGAGATGAATTATGGTGTTTACCTCTTGGAGGATTCTCAATTATATAATCAAAGTTGATTTAAAGGATATTCTTCTTCAAGTGTTCATCAAGCTCTTCAAGCACTCATCCATGGTAGAAGTTAAGGAAGGCAATTGATGTCAAGTTTATTCTAATTCTCTAGTCTGCTTATCTGGAGATTAGTTTTAAGGGAATTCCATTCACAATTCACTATTCTCTCTCTAGAAATCTCTCAAATTGAAAGTATATGTGATTGTATCTTCAAGCATATTCAAAGTGTGTTTAAGGAACTTCCAAGATGATTCAACATGATCTCATATAAGATGAATGGGATCTATATATATAGTTTTGAAAACTTAAATCTTACGTTTTAGGGTTGAAACAGGAATTTTAAAGATCATAAAAGGGCTAAAATGGCCATTTTAGTGCCTAAACGCAGTTTTTGGGCAATTTCCTCGCAGTGGGAACCCTCTGGAAGGGTTTGGAACTCAAAAAGCTCAATGGAGGGGGCACTCTATAGGTGGTAGTTAAGGTGGAACCCGCCACTTCCTTTTCTGGTTCCCTTGGTTGCCATTATGTCCTGTTTCAAATATTACGTGCACTGCTTTTCCAAATTTTCATAAAAAAATGCTTTTTGGTATCTGAAATCCTCCGTTTACGTACCGTTGGTAAGCTTTTGAGTTGAATTTTAGTGTAAAAATATTCCAGGAGGTTTTGAAATGAGAATTGAAGTTCAATTAAAGTCCGAAAGTCCTCCAAATCTTTTGCCGTCTTTTTGAAATCAAACGACTTCTTTTTCAAATTTGATTTTCAATGTGCATTGATTTTGGGTTTTTCTTTGAAATTGAATCTCTAGTTACCTAGAATACTGCGTTTAGAACACTTTATGTTCATATAACCTGAGTGAATATGAATTCTGAGAGAGGATTTTGACAAAATCGGGTTTTATGCATAAAAAAGGGCTTCTCTAAGCTTGAAGTCACTTTATGAAGTTTGATCTTTTGATTGTGTGGAATCCAGTACCTTCCACGAGGTACTTTTCATCATCAAATCCTCCAAGACGTTGTCCACCCTAAATCCTATCAGTGTGGTCAAAATTGGGTGTCTACAGGAGGCTGCTATAAATGCCCCCCAAGCAATGTACTTTTGCCAAAACTAGTAATGAAAAGGCCCCTTGAGGTCACTTTTTACATACTGTGAGTGTTTGAGTATTTGTACTTGTTTGTGTTTGCCCGTGTCCGACCAGTTGTTAGTCTTATCACGACCCTGCCTTAGTAAAAGGTTTAAAACTATGACTGGTTAGGAACACTCAGTCTCATGGGGATCGGTACGGACTTTAATTTCCCAAGCCATTGATGACTGGGAGATTTTAGCTCTGTCAGTCCTTTCGGGGTAGTATAGGAATAAATCCTATAAGTACCCGCTCAGTGAACTCTGAGCATTATAAGCACTTAGGAATGTTTAAGGGTGGTTTACACTTTAGTTAATTCCTAGTCTTGCGAATGCCCAGTGTGACTTCCTGTTTAGTTCATTATTCCCTCATATCCCCCAAGCTTTTGCTAAGGCGGGTGTTTATAGAGGTAATGATTGTAGGTAGCTGACCTAGAACGTTGGTAGTTCTAGGGTCCTTTGACTCCTCTATTGTTGGCCACCTAGGGGGTTTGCCCCCGTCGTAGGTTATGGACCTAAGTGGAGTTAGTGTCTTGGGTGAATTCCCGAGGTCTTTTGTTGTGCCTCGGGTGCAAGGTCTTTTGTCATGCCTCATGTGCGATCCCGAGGTCTTTGTGTTGGGTTTGTGCCCTCAAACCATTACTTTATGTATTAGACATTGACATTTTAATATATGGATATTAGCTTTAAAATTCATTATGTATTATTCTTTCATGAGATGGTTGTTAATCCTTAAGTACCATATTAGGTAATTCGTGTGTGTATGAGACATATATAAGTGAGATATGGATTACTATTCTTTGACACTTAGAATTTGTCATAGTGGATGATGAGACTGGATATCTCATCAGGTTTACACTGTAGCATGATTAACTGTCATTGAATAGAGTGATGAATCTCAATCTTTAGAGTATTACTCTTAGTTAATATGCTAGTGCTTGTAGTGCATTAACGGACCTGAGTCATCCTATTGACACTAAAGACTGTCAACTTCGATAGGAACTTATAACTTGTATAAGATAAGTGTTCTTAATCTTGAGACGATTATGAACACAAACTGTGGATATGGCTGCTTTGATTTACCAATCAGTGAGGTCTATAAAAGATCAACACCTGGGTATCTTGGGTATGTCATGTTCAGAGGGTTGTGAATATATATTGTCAAGATAGAATCTATCCTCTGATTCTAAGTAAGCATTCCCTTGAGAATGTCACCAAGTTGATTACTGAGAGTTGCAGTCTTATTGAAAAGTAGTTTTCAACAAGTTTGGTAATCATGAGAGGTGAATGGGACTCAAGGAATACAAGAAGTATTCATGATTTAGGTTGATAGTAACAGTTATCCGACTACCTAAATGTGATTACGAATGCTGATGGTAGAGAGATATTAGTACACCATACAAGTCTAGTTAGCGCTTCGGATATGTTCTTTTGTGTTGGAGTTCAGTTATTGTTTTATAGTGGAGTTAACGTTAACTGATCAGTTGGTTAGTTTGCTGATCAAAGAGTTTGGTCATGGGAATTAACAACTGGTCTTAGCCAACAATAAAGAGCCTAGGAGGTCCCACTCTTAGCTCTACTAGGATGCTTAAAAAGGCACATGAGGATTTTGACATGACAGGTTCGATCAATCAAAGAGTTTTGATCGATTGAAGTCTTGGCGGGTTCGATCGCTCGAAGGTGGTTCGATCGATCAAAGCCACTTCGATCGCTTAAACGTAGGTCAGTTCTTTGAATCTATAAATAGGGCAGTTGCATTAAGAAAAAAAGTGTTCATCATTTTAATACGCCAAAAGCTGTAAAAACTATTTTAAGAGCTCCCAAACCTTCTATTTCCTCTCTATTAGAGATTTCACCATCTCTAGCCTCTCTGGGAAGCATTCATAGGAGACATAAGGGTGAAGACTACCTAGTGGAGGCTGTTGCATCACCAAGAAGAAGAATATCAGAATTGGGTTCAAGACCTGAGGTATAATTCTTGTCCCCCCTTGTTAGTACGCATCTATAGAATTGACGAGTAGTAGATCCTGGGCTACCAATAAGATATTTGAAAGTTAACCATTCCGCTGCGTGTTTAAAAGCTAATTTTAAACCTAATTTACCTTCAATTGGAATCGGAGCCACACTTGTTTGGATTTGTAGATGCGTTTTGGAACACTGATTTTGATTTGCATGTTTATTTTTGAATTGTTTTCTAAACTGCATCGTCACAAATCTATTTCTGCAGTAGTCTCGCAACAGAACACAAATCTATGATTGCATTGGATGCATGATGATTTCGATCGATCGAAGTATGTTCGATCGATTGAACCTCGTTGTTCTCAAGCGATCGAACTAGTTTCGATCGATCGATACATTTGTTCGATCGATTGAATGTGTTTCGATTGATAGAGATAGATTCTCTATCCAGGTGTTCTGTTCACAGTTTTAAGTTTTTTTTTTTAAATTATGTACTTTAATTTTAAATTTTCTGTAAATTTTTTAAATCATTCTGCAAAATTGAAAGTTCGATCGATTGAACTGTGTTCAATCGATCGAAGGATTGATCGATTGAACCTCTTTTGATCAATCAAAATGTGACAGAAAAGTGAGATACTGTTTTAAGTTCTAATTCAGTACATAAAGAGTTTATGTACTGTGTGAATCAATTAAGCGTTCCAATAGTTACATTTATTTGTTATATGTATGCGTGGATGCGTGTACGACTAACCCTTTTGCAACAAGATTAGTCTACTATCTCCCATGGCACCGATCATCAACAAATTTCTTTT
The DNA here is from genome assembly GCA_033977485.1 of Hydrangea macrophylla. NCBI lineage: Eukaryota > Viridiplantae > Streptophyta > Magnoliopsida > Cornales > Hydrangeaceae > Hydrangea > Hydrangea macrophylla. Next base: position 2,688,714 of record CM066986.1, read on the forward strand.
ATATTTAAATGTTTGTGATTGATGATTATTATATTTAAATTATTGGTTTAGTTTTAAGGCATATGTAAAGGGCACTGCGACTTTAATCCTACGAAAAGAAAAGTCGCATTGGTTTCCCTAGCCTTTTATTCAATTGTTGCTATTTCTTTTTCTAGATAAATTGTAAGCTTCGAAAGAAGCAGAAGTCCAATGTAATAGAATTAGGAAGCCCATGAAGATAGCGAGGAGTCGTTGTCCATGAAGATGGAACCGGAAACGATTAAACCAAGAAGGAGGTTCTATAGTGACAGAGCCATGGGAGATAAAGGCGTTGAATGTCTTTATTTTCTAATTTTAGTTTTTTGTTTTATGTGCTTGGTTTGTGATTGGCATTTAATTATATTGTTACTACTTCCATGCACGTTTTCTAAAATAAAATTCAAAAACCGTTTCAGCGCATTAATAAACATTGGATGTTTATGGTTAATGTGTGGAAATATTTTTTCAAAAGCAAAATCCTTATTTACTAAATCTAGTGGGAGAGGGTCTTGTTAATAACACCCATGATCTTCCATTAACGGTTCACTGTAAGATGAGTAGTGCATTCTATGTCACCTCTCCAGGGGTGATCATTCCATACGGAGGGTACACTACTCATTGGTTACTAGATGTGAACTTCCTATGGATAGTATCAATCAGACGTGTTAGAGGGTGACCACCACACGGAGGTGCTACTTGAGACAGTTGTGATTAGATCCTAGTTAATGGTATACACTAGCTAAGCTATGGATACGGGATCTCACACGGGGCATTATTCAGAAACTTAGAGATCAAATAGGTTTGGGAGTCTTAACTTGTTTTACAAGAGTTGCATAGCGGACAAGTCATGATTAATCGAAAGATCGAACATTGACAAGCACCGGAGGCTTTATTCTTTTGTTTCGATATTCCGGCGACTTTGTTTTAAAATAAGAGTTTTAAGGATTCTTTTCTTTCAAATTGTAAAATTTTGATATCCATATTTATTTTGACTTTTGATTTTGCAGTAAATCATAATGTCTGGATCTGCATTTAGTCCACTTGCCATTATACTCACTCAGAACAAGTTAACTGGAAATAATTACACATAATAGAAACGAAACCTTACCATTGTATTAACTGCGGAGGATCACATATATGTCCTTACCTCCCCATGCCCCGAAGAATCTGCGGTAAATGCTTCGGCAGCTGCCAGACGTAGGTTCGATAAATGGAAGAAGTCGAATGGGATGGCCCGTTGCTATATTCTAGCCTCAATGGCTGGTGTGTTGCAACACCAATTCTAATCGAACGATTCTACCAGTGACATTATCACATCCCTGAAAAAGATGTTTGGGGAGCATGGCAGGCCTGCCCGACAGGTAGCCATGCAGAAGATAATGAGTGCAAAGATGTCGAAAGGGATTCGAGTCAAAGAGCATGTTTTAAAAATGATTCATTATTTAAACGAACTGGAGACCTTCGGAGCCAACATCGAAGCACAGACCCAAGTTGATATGATCTTCAACTCAATGTCTCCTTCATTCGCTCAATTTAAACTTAACTATAACATGAATCAAATGAATTTTTCAATGAGCGAATTGAGGAGTTCTCTTTTGGCAGCAGAAGGGGTGATCAAGCATAGGGTCAACGTTTTGAACGTTGAGAAAAGCTCATGCTCTTCCCGATCTATGCTGAAAGGAAATAAAGGGAAGAAGAAGGCTGGCACTGGTGGTTTAAATGTTGGACCGGTCCCTAAGATTACAAAATCTAAGGGAAAAGGTAAGGGCAAAGGGAAGGTGGGTGGCCGAGGCAAAGGAAAGTGTTTCCAACGCAGTGAGAAAGGCCACTAAAAGAGGAACTATCCAGAATTTTTAGCTACAAGAGTTCAATGTATGATTGAATCACATGTGATTGAAGTAAATTTTATTACGGATACTTCAAACACTTGGTGCATTGATTCTGGTGCGACTAACCATATCTGTAATTCGTGCAGGGGTTCAGATCAACCAGGAAATGCAATGATGGGGAGATCATACTGACTCTAGGCCCTAGCGCAACCATGTCTGCGGTTTGTTATAGGAATGGTAGTTTTAGAATTTGAAGACAATAAAGTTTTGGTTTTATCAAATGTACTTTATGTCCCTTTAATTTCAGTTTCAGAACTTTCAAATAAAATTTATTCTTTCTCTTTTGGAACTGTAGTTGTGATCAAAAGAAATGGTTCTTTTGTGTGTTCTGGTATAAAATCAAATGGTTTATATGTGATTACTCCCAATATTTCTAAAGACTCTTGTGTGAAACTTAATAACTCAGTTGTAATTGTACCATCTAAAATAAAATAACCTTCCACTAATCCAACAAGGCTTTGGCATATGAGGCTTAACCATATTAATCTAAATAGGATTTACAGACTAATCAAAGAAGGGGTTGGGGTCTTAGGTAATTTGGTTCTTGAACCAATGGAAGTCTGCGAGTCTTGTTTAGAGGGTAAGATGACCAAAAGGCCTTTTCCTGCAAAGGGCAATAGGACCAATGCATTATTGGAATTAGTTCATACTAGTGTATGTGGACCAATAAACATTAGAGCAAAGGGTGGTTATGAGTATTTCATTACATTTACTGATGATCACTCTAGGTATGGATATGTGCACCTAATGCAGCACAAGTCTAAAGCCTTTGAAAAGTTCAAAGAGTTTAGGGCTAAAGTAGAAAAGTAATTGGGCACATTTATCAAGGCCATTCGATCTGATCGAGGTGGCGAGTACCTCTCTAATGAGTTTATTGATCATCTCGTACAAAATGGGATTCTATCACAGTTGACTACGCTTGGTACGTCTTAGTAGAACGGTGTAGCAAAGAGAAGGAATCGGACTCTTTTAGACATGACTAGGTCGATGATGAGTTATTCTGAGTTACCATTATTCCTTTAGGGTTATGCTTTAGAAACTGCTGCATACATACTAAATCTAGTACCAAACAAATCTGTTCCCAGGACACCACGAGAGATGTGGATTGGGCACAAGCCATCTTTGCAACATCTTTAAATATGGTGGTGTCCGACACATGTGCTGAAAGGAAAAATGAGCAAGTTGGATTCTAGATCGAAAGTATACTATTTTGTAGGGTATCCAAAGGGTACTTATGGATGGTATTTTTATGATCCAAGAGGACAGAAAGTGTATGTTAGTATAAATGCAATTTCTTGGAGGATGATTATATCGTGAACCATAAACCTAAGGGAATGATAGATCTTAGAGAGATAGAAAGAGAGTCCTCAGTCCTACCCATAGTTAACAATGATGTAATACAAGAAAATACCACTTCTTTACCCATTTTTGCATCGGTACCTCATCGTAGTGGGACGATTATTAGCCAGCCTGATAGATACATGTTATTAGGAGAAGATTTTGAAGTTGTCTCCATAGAATCTGAATCTAATCCTACCACATACGAAGAGGCAATGGCTGATGTTGACTCAGCCCATTGTGATAAAGCTATGAAGGCTGAATTGGAATCTATGGATTCCAATCAGTTTTGGGATCTTGTAAAGCTTCCAGCTAATATTAAACCTATTGGCTGCAAGTGGGTCTACAAGAGGAGAAGAGGATCTGATGGAAAGGTTGAGACCTTTAAGGCTAGGCTTATAAGGTTATACTCAGAGGGAGGGCATTAACTATGAGGAAACCTTCTCACCCGTAGCCATGCTCAAGTCCATCAGAATACTCTTATCCATTTCTGCATGCCTAGATTATGAGATCTGACAGATGGACGTCAAGACTGCATTCTTGAATGGCAATCTTGAGGAGGACATCTATATACAACAACCAGAAGGGTTATAGCTGGTGGGAAAGGTAACTTGGTATGCAAGTTGCAAAAGTCCATTTATGAGCTTAAGCAGGCATCCAGGAATCGGAACATCTGATTTGACCAAGCAGTCAAGTCGTTTGGTTTCATACAGAATCTGGATGAGCCTTGTGTATACAAGAAATGTGAAGGGAAAGTGGTAGCTTTTCTTGTTCTCTACGTTGACGATATTCTACTCATTGGAAATGATGTAGCGGCATTGTCAACGATTAAGGTTTGTTAGCTAGTACTTTCGATATGAAGGATCTAGGAGAGACGAGCTATATTCTTAGGATAAAGCTCTTTCGGGATCATAAGCGAAAGATAATGGGATTATCTCAAGCTGGTTATATCGATAAGGTGCTAACTAGGTTTTTTATGGAAAATTCGAAGAAAGATTTGTTACCTTTCAGGCATGGTTTGGTGTTCTCCAAGGACCAGTGTCCAAAGACACAGGAGGAAAGCAATTGCATGGAAAGAATTCCCTATGCTTCGACAGTGGGAAGTCTCATGTATGAGATGTTATGCACTAGGCTAGATATTTGTTTTTGCCATTGGCATGGTTAGCAGGTATCAATTGAATCCAGGTCCAGAGCACTGGACAACCGTTAAGCACATTCTTAAGTACTTGAGAAGGACTAAAGATTACATGCTTATGTACAACGGTAGTGAGTTAATTCCAATGGGATACACTGACTCAGACTTTATGTCAAATAAAGATTCGAGGAAGTCGGTGCACGGTCATCTCTTTATCTTGGGAGGTGGTGCTGTTAGTTAGCATTAAGCATAAATGCATTGCAGACTCAACTACAGAAGCTGAGTATGTAGCTGTTTTGTGAAGCCCCAAAGGAAGCTGTTTTTGTCAAGAAATTTCTTATGGAACTCGAGATGGTACCAGCATCGCTGTCACTTATTACGCTTTATTGTGATAATAGTGGGGTAGTGGCTCAGTCCAAGGAGCCAAGGAACCACAGAAAGGGAAAGCACATAGAGCGGAAATATCATCAAATTCGAGATATTGTTCAACGTGGAGATGTGACTGTCACCAAGATTGCCACCGCTAACAATCTTGTTGATCCGTTTACAAAGGCTTTGCCACAGAAGGTCTTTGATCGCCATCTAGATAGTTTAGGGCTTAGATGTAGTACTTAATGGTTATGAGTGCAAGTGGGAGTTTATTGGGTTTGTGCCCTCAAACCATTACTTTATGTATTAGACATTGACATTTTAATATATGGATATCAGCTTTACATTTCATTATGTATGTTTCTTTCATGAGATGATTGTTAATTCTTAAGTATCATATTGCGTAATTCGTGTGTGTATAAGATACATACAAGTGAGATACGGACTACAATTCTTTAACACTTAGAATTTGTCATAGTGGATAATAAGACTGGAGTTCTCATCAGGTTTACACTGTATCATGATTAACTGTCATTGGATGGAGTGATGAATCTCAATCAATAGAGTGTAACTCTTAGTTAATATGCTAGTTCTTGTAGTACATTGACGGACCTGAGCTTTCCTATTGACACTTAAGACTGTCAACAGTCGATAGGAACTCATAACTTGTATAAGGTACATGTTCTCAATCTTGAGATGATTATGAACACAGACTATGGATATGGCTGCTTTGACTTACCAATCAGTGAGGTCTATAAAAGATCAACACCTGGGTATCTTGGGTATGTTATGTTCATAGGGTTGTGAACATATATTTTCAAGATAGAATCTATCCTCTGATTCAGAGTAAGCATTCCCTTGAGAATGTCACCAAGTTGATTACTGAGAACTGCAGTCTTGTTGATAAGTAGTTGTCAACATGTTTGGTAATCATAAAAGGTGAATAGGACTCAAGGAATACAAGAAGTATTCATGATTTAGGTTGACAGTAACAGTTATTCGACTACCTGAATATAATTACGAATGCTGACGATAGAGAGACATTAGTATACCATACAAGTCTAGTTACTGCTTCGGATATGTTCTTTTGCATTGGAGTTCAGTTATCGTTTTATAGTGGAGTAAACGTTAATTGATCAGTTGGTTAGTTTGCTGATCAAAGAGTTTGGTCATGGAAATTAACAACTGGTCTGAGCCAACAATAAAAAGCCTTGGAGGTCCCACTCTTAACTCCGCTAGGATGCTTAGAAAGGCATATGAGGATTTTGACATGACGGGTTTTGATCAATCGAAGAGTTTCCATCGATTGAAGTCTTAGCAGGTTCGATCGCTCGAAAGTGGTTTGATCGATCGAAGCCACTTCGAGCGATTGAATGTTAGGTCGGTTCTGGGAATCTATAAATAGGCCAGCTGCGTCCAAGAAAAGAGTTCGTCGTTTTAATACGCCAAAAGCTACAAAAACTATTTTAAGAGCTCCCAAACCTTCTCTTTCCTCTCTATTAGAGATCCCACCATCTCTAGCCTCTCTGGAAAGCATTCATAGGGCACATAAGGGTGAAGACTACCTAGTGGAGGCTGCTGCATCACCAAGGAAGAAGAATATCATAATTGGGTTCGAGACCTGAGGTATAATTCTTGTCCCCCCTTGTTAGTACGCATCTATAGAATTGACGAGTAGTAGATCTTGGGCTACCAATAAGATATTTGAAAGTTAACCGTTCTTCTGCGCGTTTAAAAATGAATTTTAAACCTAATTTACCTTCACTTTGTTGTGCCTTAGTTGTGATACCGAGGTTTTTTGATGCCTCGGATGTGATTCCGAGGTTTTTAGGTGCCTCGGGCGTGATCTCGAGGTCTTTTGATGCCTCGGGTGTGTTCCCGAGGTCTTTTGGTGCCTTGAGAATGTTCCCGAGGTCTTTTTTGTTGGGAAAAATACTATTAGGAGCACTTTAAGGTAGAATCTTTATTCAATCTGGAAAAAAAAAAACTATGATTGCTCTAAAAGAGCTATAACTTGTTTAAAGAAAACATAAGTCCCTAACCAATACTAATCCTCATTTTACTGAATGTACTTTCATAGATGCTCCACATTCCATGGGTATGACAAACCTTGTCCTTGCAGCATATGCAACCAGTATGTTCCCAGCCGGTTAACCTGGGTAACCCTGTATGGGCCTTCCTAGTTTGGTCCAAGTTTCTAGTGGCTCGGGATTTTAGTGGACTGATTTACCGCTTTGAGGACAAGGTCCCCCACTTGGAAATTGCAGTGCTTTACTTTGTTGTTGAAGTACCGTGAGACCCTCTACTTATATGCTGCCACTTTTAGGTATTCCCGATCCTTTTTATTCTTCTATCAGGACAAGCTCTCCTCTGAGGGCTTCCTCATTGCTTGCTCATTGTAGTTTGATACCCGGTATGTTGGTAGTCCCACATCTGTGGGGACCAGTCCCTCGAAGCCATAGGTAAGTGAGAACGAGTCTCTTCCATTTCTACTCGGGGAGTGGTATGGTAGGCCCACAGAATGGTCGGTAACTCCTCTGCCCAGAGTCCCTTGACTTTTCAAGCCTGGTTTTAATGGACTGTAGAATAGTTCAGCTTGTTACCTCGACCTGTCCATTAGCTTGAAGATGCTCGGGAGAAGAGTAGTGGTTTGATATCCCATAACCCAAGCAGAACTGTCTAAATATCGGTGTGTCAAACTGTCTTCCATTGTCACTGAATAGTATACGGGGCACGCCGAACCTGCTGAGAATGTTCTTCTTAACAAAATTCTTCATTTTCTTCTCGGTTATTGTTGCTAAGGGATCAGCTTCTGGCCACTTGGTAAAGTAGTCCACTACAATGATGTCAAACTTGACCTGACCCTTTGCTATGGGAAGCGGCCCGGCTATGTCGATGCCCCACTGAGCAAACGGCCAAGAGCTGAGGATTGAAGTTTGGGGCTCTGTCGGGCAGTTGATCATGTTTGCATGCCTCTGGCACTTGTCACATCGCTTGACATAATCCCGGGAATCCCAGGCCATTGTTGGCTAGTAATAGCCTTGCAGTAGGGCCTTGCGAGAGAGTACCTGTAACACCCGTACCCGGAGAACGGGTTAATTATCATGTTATATGCATTAATTAATATAATTAGTGTATAAAACGGATTAAGGGGAGGCTTTGGACTCGCTCATACAAAGTGTTTAGAAGAGGGACACTAGTTGGAAAAGTCCCCAGTGAGGAGGGACAGGTTTGGGAGTGGGACCCAGTGAAGGGCCCGAATAAACATATGTGCATTTTATGTGATTAAATGCATTTATATGATTACATGATTATTTGTTTAACTGCTTTCATATTATATGATGATATATGTTTAGCATTTGGTATTAGTTTGGACACCCAAATAAGGGTATAATTGAAAAAGATTGATAATTAGTAGGTGCAATAGCAACTTCATAAAATATATGGGACCCATGTTGGGACCCATGCGGAACTTAGACAAATCCTCATTGGATAATTGGGTAGTTAATGGAATGTTTGGAGGATTTCATAATAAGAACTTCGAAAGTTCCGGGGGTGCAATTGGAAGAAAAACCAAAACTTGATGACAACTCAATGCATGAGTTGCTATGTGTCATAGGGAGAAGCTTTGTCTCCAAAAAAAATCCACAGAAATTAAAACAAAATTAGAGAGAGAGCTCACCGGGAGAGAAGACGGAATCGTCGGCGACACCATTTTCTTGCCGTTCCGTCGCCGTCGTTCGCCGGATTTACGATCCGAGACCATTTTTGGACTCGTGGAGGTAAGAAGATCACATGCACGTAATTTGTTTTCATTTTCGGCAACGTTTTTCCGGAACCGTTCTTGATAAATGATATTTGTTGAACCAAAACTATGTAGGATTTACTTTGGGTAAGAATTGAGCAAGATTTGTGAAGGAATTCTTAATTTCTAGCTTGAATTTGGGTAGATCTTACTAAGGTGAGTTTTCTAGCCTAAAGAATGGTTGTGTTAAACTATGTTCAAGGCATCAATGATGTAGAGATGTAGAGAATGGTCTTATTGTGTTGATTATTCATGTTTAGAAAGCATGTAGTTACTAAATTGTGAATTGCATGTTAGCTTTATGAAGATTATATGTGCCTACATGGTTATGTGCTTATATGTTTATGTGGTATTCAATGAGCACCGGGAAAATGATTCATTAGTTGGGAGTAATAAGGGTGGTGAAGAGGAAGAATCCGAGAAATACGGAAGTCCAAGGAATAGAAGTGGCCACGGGACCAAGGGAGGTCCCGGGTCTGAATGAATCAGTGAACCGGTGACTCGGCGATTACAAAGATATGATTTATGTGTTTATTGTTGTATTGCACATGTTTAAACATTCAGCCATGTTTAGAATTCTCACTAAGCGTAATGCTTAAGAAAACCGTTTTCTGTTTCTGTTGTGGTAAATAACAACCACCGCGGGTACAGAGCAATATCCGGAGAGGAAGTGACGTGCTCGGGATTGGGGAAGAGATTTGGGTCTTGTAAATATGTTTATAACATGTAATATAGTATAACTTGTGGATTAATATCTTTAACTTGTGGCTTAAAGTCTTGACTCGTAGTTGTAGAGCTGGAGAGATTGAGAACTAGTTGGGATTTTATAGCTTATGTGTTTAATGTAAATTTGTAGAAACTTGTGTTATCCTCTATGTTAATAGTTAGTTTTGGTAAGAATTTGGAGGATTTGAGGTTTACCTTGTAAATTCTATGTATGTCCTTAAGTTTCAACTATGAAGATGTGTGTAATGGATTGGAAATGAACCTTTCCGGAAAGTCCGAATATGCGTCGCAACTCTTTGTGTAAGTTTCTTTTTGTCACTAAGTGGATTGAATGATTTTGGAAATGCTATTTGGAAAGTTTCATGCTTATGGTTGTTCTTGAAAGAATTTGGTTGTAATCACTTGTTTTGATCCAAATGATGTCATGATCGTGTTTTGGATGTTTGAAAGAATTTGGATTTGTGGTTGGAAATGTTTAAACGTATTTATATATGGTTTTGGAAATGATTTCTTGAGGATTCCATGAGATTTGATGATGATTTGGGTGAGTTTGGGCTGATTTAGCAAAGGTTTTGCTGTCAAAAATGGGTTCTGCAGGAACCGGATCGATCCGGGCCTTGAGCGGATCGATCCGGAGCTTCTGGAGGAGCCAGAGATGGCAATCTGCTAGATTCGGATCGATCCGGTCTTGGGCGGATCGATCCGCTGGTCCAGATTCAGCACTGTCAGCTTTTACGGAAATGGGCATAACTCACTCTAGAAAACTCGGGTTCGCGTGCCGTTTTTTGCGTTGGAACCGGGACTCAAAGACCTATCTTTTGGTATAAAATTTGCTATACCTTAATAATTACCATTTTACCCTTGGGGGCTATTTTGTAACAATAGAGTTGTTTAATGTTGCTAAAGACATGCGATTCTTAGTATTTCGAATGTTTCTTTGCAAATTAATGTACGTTGACTCTTGTAGCATTGTTACACGTGTCCTAATCCGCATGAGGTAGGTTGGGGTGTGACAGTGCCCGACCACCAATGTGGCTTCCACACACTCCTTCATGGATTCAATACAAGATTTCCTAGACCTGGGTGGAGTGGATGCATCGGAGGTAGGGAACGAAAAATCCCCTCTTGTACAGTACACCGTTGACGAAGTGGTACCTGACCGCTTGATATTTGACCCATCGGGCTTCATCCTTTCGTTAGGAAACTGCGTTCCCAAAATTCGTTGACAGCGCGTATAAGTTGGTACTGCAAAAATTACGTGAAAACTACAATAACCCTATAAGGTCGGAACTAGGGTTACCTTAAACTGCTGAAATGGATTGCTGTAGTAGACGAATCGAGAACACGGGCTCGATAATAGCTCACGATCTTCTATCGTATTCCTTTGCTGCCAGAATATCGAACTGAGTGTGGGCTCCTTCAAAGTCCTTCATGTTTCTGCTCTCTCTTTTTACGCTCTCTTTTCTATCCCGAGTTATAATGCTCTTGATGGAAAACGCAAACTGAGAAGAGAGCCAAAGCAACATATATATATATAGGCTACGATAGGGACCATAAGAAGTCAATAAGGAATAGGCTTCCTTATGGAATTAGGAAACCCTAATTCGAACTGAATCAGATTCCTATTTCCATAAATTATAATTCATACCACTAAAGAATTATGATTGCACTCCTACCCTTATCTCAAAAATATATTTCGAGCTCCATGTTATTAAATGCTTATTATCTCCCCATGTTAAGATTACAGATATCCATTAATTAAATATAATTACTGACAATCATATTTAATTAATCTCTTAAAATTCCTTGAGATCCTCTGCTTAACTTATCTGATATGTCGGATACAAAATCCACCTGCAGGGTTTGACATAATCAAAAACTTATAAGCTTTCTCAAGGGATATCATCAATCCCAAAATTGAGACATGAATTTCATCATTAATTAATATTCACCACACAATTAATATTGTCACCCAATCCAATGAGATATTGACCCATTTAAGGATCTCACCCTTTTAGGGATCAAAGTGTAAATATCAAATGTACGTGTCTATAAATTAACTTAGAATTTAGAGCATAAGCACTCATAATAGTCATGAGGTATTAATTATCTTATAAGTCAGTATAAAGATAAATACCCCAAGTCGGTCCCATTTAATACACAAAGTGTACCAGCATGGTGAGTTGAAACTATACCATTTCCCGTAGTCAAGACAAACCTACTACGACCCCATACTGCAGTCCTACCGATGGTGTGTCCAATCCATCTAACAGTATAAACCAAAATCTTACATTCTACAAGATCCGATGGTCTGATCTTCCGTGTATAAGCCGAACTCTACACACCAAACCACCTACTATGTAGAATGAAAGACACACATGCATAATATTAAATAAACAATATAATACAAATATTGTCCACACAGATTCTCATAAAAATGGATTAACTAATTTTACTAAATGAATAATAAATCAACTACATAAATCATAGCTTTTAGTATATATCCTTAACAATCTCCCACTTAGACTCAAAGCCATGATGCGACTCACCTCACTCCCATCCCTTCTACATGACTATCAAAAGTCTTGGCCGGTAAGCTCTTGGTGAAAGGATCTCCCAGGTTATTTGCTGATTCTATCTTGGTCACTTCAACATCACCTCTTTGCACAATCTCTCATATCAGGTGAGACTTACGCTCAATGTGTTTTCCCTTCTTATGTGCCCTAGGTTCCTTTAAGTTAGCAATCACTCTACTATTATCACAATAAAGGGCAATAGCCGATTGTACCGCAGGTACTACTCTTAGATCCATAAGGAAGTTTCTGAGCCAAACGGCCTCCTTAGTGGCTTCTGAAGCAGCCACATTCTCGGCTTCCATGGTGGAATCAGCAATACACGACTGCTTGATACTCCTCCAACTAATGGCTCTACCTCCTAGGGTAAAAACATATCCTAAGGTAAACTTTCTAGAATCCCTATCTGACATGAAATCAGAATTCGTGTACCCAATGGGTACAAGACTGTCTGCTTGGTAAATTAACATATAGTCTCGAGTCCTTTTCAGGTACTTGAGAATATTTTTCACCGCAGTCTAATGTTCTTGCCTTGGATTAGACTGATATCTACTAACCATGCCAACAGCAAAGCAGATGTCAGGTCTAGTACATAGCATAGCATACATTAGGCTTCCTACTGCCGAGGCATAAGGAACTGCCTTCATCTTCTCTATCTAATCAGGTGTCTTAGGACACGGATCCTTAGATAGAGTAATTCCATGTCTGAAGGGAAGGAATCCCTTCTTGGAATCTTGCATGCTAAACCTTGCGAGAATATTGTCAATATAAGTGCCTTGTGACAAGCCCAACATCCTATTCTTGCGATCTCGCATAAGCTTGATCCCTAGGATGTGACCAGCTTTTCCCTAGTCCTTCATATCGAATTGACTGGACAACCATACCCTTACAGAAGATAATACCTCACATCATTTTCGATTAGCAAGATATAATCCACATATAGTACTAAGAACACCACCACGCTTCCATCATGTTTCTTGTACACATAAGATTCATCTGCACATTGATCAAACCCAAAAGACTTGATTGCTTGATCAAAGCGGATATTCCAAGACCTAGATGCCTACTTAAGTCCATAAATGGACTTCTTAAGCTTGCACAACATGTGTTCTTGGCCCTTCGCAATGAACCCGTCTGGTTGCATCATATAGATGCACTCGTCAAGATTCCCATTAAGAAATGATGTCTTGACATCCATTTTCCAAATTTCATAATCGAAATGTGCTGCAATGGATAAGAGAATCTGGATAGACTTTAGCATAGCCACCGGCGAAAAGGTTTTCTCATAATCGATTCCCTCTTTTTGAGTAAACCCTTTCACAACAAGCCTTGCTTTAAAGGTTTCCATCTTACCGTCTGCTCCTCTCTTCTTCTAATAGATCCACTTACATCCAATGGGTTTTATTTCATTGGGTAGTTCTATAAGATCCCAGACTTGATTGGAGTACATGGACTCTATTTCAGACTACATAGCCTTTTGCCAAAGATCTGCATCTTTATCTTGGAGTGCTTCATTGTAGTTAGAGGGATCGGTACATTGTTCATCAGGGACCCGGTCATAAGACTCTCCCAAGAACATATACCGATCAGGTTGAATAATAACCCTCCCACTATGACGAGGCACAACCCGTGTCTGTGTATCACTGATATTTCGTTGTGAAGATTCTGAACCTAATACACCATTATCTGCACGTTGTTTAGGTTCAGGAACCTGCGTGTTAATGGTTGATTCGGGATCTGCACGAGTTTCGATAATCCTCCCACTACGACGCGGTAATGGAATATCGATAACTCTGTCTTGTGATGTTTCTTCTCGTACCGATGGTATCGAAGAAGTATGTGTCAGTGTCTCTCCTCTCATTTCCTCTAGAACAATACGGCTTCCGGGCTTGTGGTCCATAACATAGTCCTCTTCTAAGAATGTGGCATTGGTGCTAACAATAACCTTCTAATCCTTAGGACTATAAAACAGACCACCTTTAGTTCATCTTGGATACCCAACAAAGAAACATACTTCTGTTCTTGATTCCAACTTTTCTGCGTTCCCTTTCAGCACATATGCTGGACTACCCCAGATCCGAACATGCCGCAGACTAGGCTTTCGCCCAGTCCACAATTTTGTGGGAGTAGTAGGTACTGACTTAGATGGTACCAAGTTTAGAATGCATGCAACTATCTCTAATGCGTGTCCCCAAAAGGAAATTGGTAAATCCGAATAACTCATCATAGATCTTACCATATCCATAAGAGTCTTGTTCCTTCTTTCTGCTACACCATTCTGCTGAGGCATATGGGGTGCAGACAACTGGGATATAATCCCTTGCTCTAATAAATATTCCCTAAACTCTCCCTAGAGGTACTCTCCACCACGATCAGATCGTAGTGTCTTGATATATTTACCTTGACGTTTCTCCGTTTCAGCCTTGAAGTCTTTGAATTTTTCAAAGCATTCAGACTTACGCCAGATCAAATAAATGTACCCATACCTTGAGTAATCATTGATGAAAGTGACAAAGTACTCAAATCCACCTCTTGCTTGGACAGTCATAGGACCACACAAATCAGAGTTAATCAGTTCCAACGGCTCTTTGCTCTATAGCTCTTGGTCGAGAACGGCCTCTTGGTCATTTTACCTTTCAAGCAGGATTCACAAACTGGAAGTGCCTCCATTTCTAATGAGCTTAATGGCCCATTTTGAACCAGCCTTTGAATCCTTTTCAAATTAATATGACCAAAGCGTAAGTGCCAAAAATGCGTTTGGTTCATCCTCGAAGGTTCTTTTCTCTTAAATGGCAGACTATTTATGTTATTCAATTCATTAAGTTGCAGTATAGGAGAGACATGATTTATAATATAAAGATCATCCACCAATTGACCAGAACAAATAAAATGTTTATTTTCTTTAATAACTACTACTTTATTAAAATGAACTGAATATCTATTCTTTACTAAACTAGAAACTGAAACTAAATTCCTTCTAATAGAAGGTACATAAAAGGCAATTTCTTAATATTAAAATCCTATCTCTACCAAAACTAAGACGTAGATCTCCTACTGCAACTGTTGCTACTCTCGTAGCATTTCCCATATATAGATAAATCTCTCCATCACTGAGTTGCATGGTTCCCTGGAACCCCTGCAAAGAATTGTATACATGATCAGTGTCTCCCGTATCTACACACCAGGTACCGGTAGATCGGACCGCTAAACACAATTCAACAACTAGTAAATGAGATTTAGCTTGATTGTTCTGTCTGGCGAGATAAACCGAACATTGCTTCTTCCAGTGTCCTGGCTGCTTGCAAACAAAATATTTGCCTTTAGACTTTCCCGGTTGTCCTCTTGGCCTTTGGATTGGAGGAGGACCCGCGGCCTTCTTTTGAGCCTTTTCTATTTTCTTCTTGCCTTTGAAGCAGAACCTTTCTCAAACACAAAAGCACTCCCTGACTTTCTGTTGAGACCCTCAGCTGCCTGGAGTTCTTTAACCAGCTCCGCCAAGGTATATTTAAATTTATTCATGTTGTAATTGACGCGGAATTGCTTAAAAGACTCTGGCAGTGACTGGAGTACGATATTGACCTGGGTTTCCCCGTCGATTTCAGCTCCAAGGATCTCTAGTTCATTAAGAAGAGATATCATCTTAAGAACATGATCCCTTACAGGCGTCCCCTCAGCCATAGTTGTGTTCATCAAGTCTTTCATGGAAACCTTCCTAGCAGCACGACTTTAATCCCCGAACATCTCTCGAAGGCTCTCCATCATGTCATAGGCACTGAGCATTGATTGATGCTGATGTTGCAGCACATTTGACATGGATGCCAAAATGTAACACTGCGCCATCTCATCAACCTTGACCCATTTCTTGTAAGATTGGGTTTCCTCAGCGGCTGCCCCCTCACCAGGTTGCTCAGGTCATTCTTGAGTAAGCACAAACTTGTACTCTTTAGAAGTTAACATAATATCCAAATTCCTTTTTCCAGTCTATATAGTTTGGTCCAGTAAGTTTATTTTCTTTAAGTATAACAGCGAGTGGATTGAAAGAACCCATTTAAAAGGCTGAGAATCACATAATATAAATAATTACATTTGCGCAAAAATTACTATGGATTCGAGTTGAAAATATTGGTTCCCTCTACCATATTTGAAAAGAATCTGCCAACAACTTGATACACCATGATAGTATGACTCGATGGGAAGCCACATACTATCCATCATTTGTTCAAATAGGTAATTGCATTTTAATTTTACTATCCAGACAATGTACCTTGCCTAATAAAATTAAACTGCTGACTTACTTTGATCCTACAAATAACAATAGTGACTCAGATGGAGAGGATATTATTATTTTTAGGTAAGTGTATATCATCACTTAATTCTAGGTCAAGAGTTCCGTGAGGAACACATCTGATGGAGAGGTGGCCTACACTAACAATCACCCAAAACATTCTTTTAAAGAAGTTTGTACTGATGATTCCATGATCAACTACATCCGATGGGGAGGATGACACTAGAGTCATCACACAAAATTAATCATATCATCTACAAACCAGTGATGGAGACCATGGGATTTATACTTGATAAATTCCCTCTCCCACTTAGAATTTTAAAAAAATTGAGGGTTATAATTTCTAGAAATTTTTTTAATTTTATTAATAAAAAATAATGGAATACTTGACAAGGATTAATTCATCCTTACTTGTCAAACCCACATGTGTAGATAATAAAATTATTCTATTCTCATGATTTTAGAAAATAAGTACTTATATTTTCAAATTATGAAATTAGTTTTATTTCTAAATACACATGTAGTTGTCCATCATTTTAAATTAATATAAATTAAACATGCAGCTAGATATCTGAAATAGGTCTAGGAACAATTATCCATGTTGTCCTATTCATTAAACATGAAACAATAATAATCATTCGATCACACATAAATAAGGAATCCACAATAAAATAGGAATCCCACTATTATGGTCAAGCTACAACTCTTGAGAAAAATCTTCATTGAACCCGATTAGCTCTATGTCGTCACTACACACGGGGGTCGAGCTGCCCGGTCTAGGAACAATTATCCATGTTGTCCTATTCGTCCAGAACTGTTTTCTAAAACAGTCTTCAGAAATTGCTTCCAGATTACTTTCTGAAACTTCTTGTAAACTGTCTTCACGAACTATCTTCACGGATTTACTTGAGATATATTACATAAACCCTATGCCTCCATGAAAGAGTTCACATGTTATTTCTTTGCAGTAAATTAACCACACCTCAATCAAGCATGGGATCCAATATACACAAATCCTATGCCTCCATAAAGGAGTTCACATGCTATATTAAAATAGAAAGATTAACCACGGATAAAACCATCGTGGGATCTAATAACACAAAATCAGTGACCATAATAGTGGAATAAGAACGCTGCTAAACAAGGGTTAGCACAATTCTACGTTCTATCCATCCATCAAAACACGCATAAGATATGTTTTATTGGACAACATGGTTGCGTCTAACCCATACGCAGAATCAACGTTGCTCTGATACCACTGTTAGGAAACTGCGTTCCCAGAATCCGTTGACAGCGCGTATAAGTTGGTACTGCAAAAATTATGTGAAAACTACAATAACCCTATAAGGGCGGAACTAAGGTTACCTTAAACTGCTAAAACGGATTGCTGTAGTAGACGAATCGAGAACACGGACTCGATAACAGCTCACGATCTTCTATCGTATTCCTTTGTTGCCAGAATATCAAACTGAGTGTGGGCTCCTTCGAAATCCTTTATGTTTCTGCTCTCTCTTTTTACGCTCTCTTTTCTATTCTGAGTTATAATGCTCTTGATGAAAAAATGCAAACTGAGGAGAGAGCCAAAGCAGCATATATATATAGGCTACGATAAGGACCATAAGAAGTCAATAAGGAATAGGCTTCCTTATGGAATTAGGAAACCCTAATTCGAACTAAATCAGATTCCTATTTCCATAAATTATAATTCATACCACTAAAGAATTATAATTGCACTCCTACCCTTATCTCAAAAATATATTTTGAGCTCCATGTTATTAAATGCTTATTATCTCCCCATGTTAAGATTATAGATATCCATTAATTAAATATAATTACTGACAATCATATTTAATTAATCTCTTAAAATTCCTTGAGATCCTCTGCTTAACTTATCTTATATGTCGGATACAAAATCCACCTGCAGGGTTTGACATAATCAAAACTTATAAGCTTTCTCAAGGGGATATCATCAATCCCAAAATTGAGACATGGATTCTATCATTAATTAATATCCACCACACAATTAATATTGTCGCCCAATCCAATGAGAAATTGACCCATTTAAGGATCTCACCCTTTTAGGGATCAAAGTGTAAATATCAAATGTACGTGTCTATAAATCAACTTAGAATTTAGAGCATAAGCACTCATAATAGTCATGAGGTATTAATTATCTTATAAGTCAGTATAAAGATAATTACCCCAAGTCGGTCCCGTTTAATACACAAAGTGTGCCGGCATGGTGAGTTGAAACTATACCATTTCCCATAGTCAAGACAAACCTACTACGACACCATGCTACAGTCCTACCGATGGTGTGTCCAATCCATCTAAGACTGTAATCCAAAATCTTACATTCTACAAGATCCGATGGTCTGATCTTCTGTGTGTAAGCCAAACTCTACACACCAAACCACCTACTATGTAGAATGAAAGACACACATGCATAATATTAAATAAACAATATAATACAAATATTGCCCACACAGATTCTCATAAAAATGGATTAACTGATTTTATTAAATGAATAATAAATCAACTACATAAAGCATGGCTTTTAGTATATATCCCTAACACCTTCCCGACCGGTAGGCTCCCGATTGTGAGGAACACTGTAATAGGATCCATCTAGCTAGGCCCTAAATCGACCGGGTCTACGACTCTACCTCCATACCTTCTGAGTTAGACACACTGGGTTCGGGCATGTATTCTACCCTTATCCCAGGTAGGTCCGACTTAGAAACTTCTATAAGTCAAATATCTCACACACTACCTCTCTTCACTTGTGTTTTATGAGACAGTCAATTTGAATACATCTATTTTAGGAGTAAAGAAGTTGTGTATTCAGGCTTCATTTCAAAATTGTTTGGACATTTTTGCCCTCTAAACTTTCAATTTTCATAAAAGGCTCATGCGAGTCAAATAGCTCACAAACTATCCTTCCTAAGTTACATTTTTTTAAGCCGCTCATCATTTGTATTTTGGGGGTAAAAAAGTTGCATGTGAGATTTGGGCGTCGGTTTGACTTCTTTAATCTATGTAGCACGGGTACTGACATGTAACACAAGTATGATACGATACGGGTACAGGAGTACGGTAATTTCCAAAAATGTAGGGTACGGGTACAGTTAGGGTACCTTGAATAAAAATAAATTTTTATAAGCATATATTTAATAATTTAAAAAAAAGATAAAAAAAAAAAAGGAAGAAGATTGAACAGCACTAGTACATATTAATCCATAGCATATTAGCAAATAAGTAGTCTAAGGATTAAACAACATTGTCTTAGCATTACAAGTACACAACATTAAAGAAAAAAAATAAAAATAAAAAATGAAGAAATAGAAGCAAGTTCACTAAGTACCCACGAAGTACCCCCCATAGTTGTACGCCTCATAGTTTTCAAAAAACACAATCTGATCCCCGTGTCATACCCACGCGGTACCTACAAAGTACCCATGTCGTACCCACGAAGTACCCATGCCATACCCAAGTTGAATCCTTTACTTAAAAATATCATAACATCGCTAGAGGGTTACCCGACATGTACCCAGGCATATGGTACGGGTGTCGGTGTCGACCCCCAAGTACCCGGTACTGGTACTTCACTCAAAATAGAGTACCCATGCTTTCTAGTCTTTAATACATGAGGACCCTCTTGGGTAGTGATGGCAATGGGGCGGGTTTTTCGGGTTCCCCTCCCCACCCCTAATAGGTAGGGTATGGGGTTAGTTTAAATGGGATAGGGACGGAGATGGGATGCATTTACAATACCTGGATCGGGTTCGGGTTCGGGTTCGGGTTCGGGTTCGGGGCCGGGCTAAGGGTACAATCCCTAAACCCGACCCGATTACACTTCTCTTTACTTAATTGCCCTATATGACTATATCTATTCATTATATTACTTGAACAAGCTAAAGTACAAAAACATAAATTAGGGTTTTCCCATTTCACATGTCAGTCCGTCACGTTCCATCTAGCCGTCAGTCACATGATGTTATTCTCAAGGAGTGTGTGTGGTTTGTGTGTACGATTGATGTGTGTGTGAAGAGGCAAAGGAAAAACCACCACAATCCCCAAATTTTTCATCTCTCTCTGGTAATCTAGTGATCTTCGATCTCCATCTCTGTATTAGCAGCAAAGTGGGTATGAAATTTCTAAACAAGAAGGGATGGAGGAGCATAGAGAACGTGTGGAAGGGTGAGAAACACAATGCCAAACAGAATAAATTGAAAGTGTGCATCGGTCTCACATCTCTGAAGCTGTGAATGATGTTGTTGATTAGGTATGTATTTTATCGCATACATCTAGATCTCCATACATCTAATGGTGGGTTTGTTTTTGCAATTTTGGTGCAATGTCATTTGTTGGTTCAATGTGACTGCAAATGTGGATTTTTTCCCCTAATTGATTGCAATTTTGTCGCGAGATTTATTATTATTTTTTTAAAAAAATTTTGGATTGAAGCTTCTATACGTTATCGGGTGGAACGACACGGGGGTGGGGTAGAAGATTATAGCTGGGGTCGGGTTGGGGTTAGTACCCCTTGGGGGCGGGGTGACTATGGATTTAAGCAAGGAGGGGGGGGGGGGAGGAGACGGGGGCGGGGAAGGGGAAGGGGTACCCCGTCCCATACCCGCCCCGTTGCCATCCCTACTCTTGGGTTGTAAGCAACTTAGACCTTCAGAATATTGGGTTCATTCTTTTGGTTATAAATCTTAAACATGATTAACATTTGAGTACAATAATTGCTTCCCAATATTTTACATGTATGGAAGAATCAATAAAGAGTAATGTTACATTTCCTAAATCTAAATCCAAAATTTTGTTCCTAAATGCTTTAACAATTGTAACACTTGCAGTAATATGTTGTACCATTGACCACTGTCGTAGCATGTTATACAACTGTTAAAGCATTTGGAAACCAAATTTTGGATTGAAAGTTGAGAAGCATAACATAACTCATCGATAACAAGGAATAACCCTTTCGGCCAAACAAAACTTTGCTTCACAACTCCTTTACCCTACCACTTTTTCATTCCACCACCATATGTTGACACAGACACCCAATTCAGTTAAGTTCCCCAAAATCTACCTTTTGACTGCATATAAAATCTAGCAGCTTCCATTGTCTATTGCACCCCTTCAATTCTAGTTCCCTACGCAAGTCACAAGACAGTGAGCTACTATTACTACCATTTAAGAGGGTTAAAAATGGCTTCTGAAAAAGCAAGTGCCGAAGTTTCGGACATCGGTTCCAGTGACAGGAACCAAGACAATTCTGCCAAAACATTACAGCACGGCTAAGACTATGCTGAATCACAACTGAGAAGAGCACTTGCACATAGATCATTTTTAGGTTTAAGTCGCCATTGAACAGGAGCCAGGAACCTCAAAACTCATGACGTGTGAACATCACTGAGTAAACTTAGCAAAGCTGGCTTGGCTGAGAAGGAGAAAGAAACTATAGCAAAGCAAGAAGGGTTACTGTTTCACTTTTCAATATTAGACTGTACCTTTTGATTTTATCGATGAGTTATGTTATGCTTCTCAAATTTCAATCCAAAATTTGGTATCCAAATGCTTTAACAGTTGTATAACATTCTGCGATAGTGGTCGATGGTACAACATATTACTACAAGTGTTACAACTGTAAAAGCATTTAGGAACTAATTTTGAATTTAAATTTGGGAAACGCAACATTACTCTTAATCGATGCTTCCATCTTAGAATGCTCAAGGAAAAACCATTTAACTCTCTCCTTTTTCTATTTTTTTTTCCTTCTTTTTGCATCTTTTTTGTTTTGGTCCCCAGCTGGATAAGGAGTCGTTACAAGAGAAATCAAGTTGTTCAAAAGCTAAAGGAAAGATGACTTCGGTTATTCTATACTCATGGCCTGTTAGGATTAGGAATCATGAAAATAGGATTTGGTTCAGGCAAATCTTACTTTTAATTAGTTCTTAAGAAAACTATGTTACGACTTATGTGGATCTAATAAGTGCTCTTTTTTTACCTATAAAACAGCTACACAAATACAAAATTAATTAAAAATGCATAATCGATCATGTGATGTCAGAGCCCGGTCCCACTGTAGCGGAACCGAAGCCCGTGGCATGCCACTGAGGCTAAATCAATTCATTAACGTTTTCAAAAGAACCAGTTTAAGAATACGCAGCAGAATAAGAAAAAAATTTATTTTAAAATCAGAAATCCAGTTGACTGGTTTTCATGCCCAGTCGTTGAGTCTTGGTCTAGCAGGGGGTCTGATTTTGAAACATAATCCAGTCAATTGCAAGTTATGAACCAATCAACTGCTTTGAGTCCCAGGGAGTCCCAATCCTCCAGCTACTCACTCCAGTCAACTGCCTCTTATGTCCAGTCGATTTGGGTGCAAAATTCCTAGTTGATTGAATTCCTATCTAAGCTGGAAGTCACATTCTAAAAACACAATCCAGTCGACTATGTTGAGGGACTCGGTCGACTTATTTCACAAAAAGATGCAGTGAATTGCTCAACAAAAGGATCCAGTCGATTGGTAACAAAAAGATCCAGTAGACTGTTTTCATAAACTAGTCGACTGGTTTCATTGCAGCAGCACATTCTACAAAATTCCAAGTTAAAACTTTTTCTAAATTCAACCAGGGACCAAACAAACACTCCAAACTCATTCCAAAGTGATCCTAACTGGATTATAACATTGCAAAACATAAATACAAAATATTACTATCTATTACAACATCACGAATTTGTTCTAAGATACTAAGTTAAATATAGATTACACGTTATGAAATCCTTATTTCAACATCTCTATTACAAAACTACAAGATGCACATGCTCCATCGCCTTCTAATTGAATTCCCAATACCCGATGATCACTTTCCCGATTCCTCATCGACATTAACACCTGAAATGGTTATTTAAATAACCACATATATTTCGATTCGTTTAAGCTAACGCTTAGTGAATAAAATAACAATGCACATGAATGATAAACATGCTCGCATTCACATTCTCTACATTTCATACTAGTCTCCGTAGTCTCACGTGTACGTTCCACACTCCTAGTCCGCGACTCCTCGCCAATAAGTCCACGCGACTAGGTAAGACTCATGTTTCTTTTCTTCAAACGTGCGACCTTATGCTTATAACGGCTCCACAAAATGGCTTTGTACCACGTGCTCCTTTCACCCAAATAGCAACTAAATATGCTCAAATACATTTCACCGTGCAATTGGGCCTACTTATCAACATAGTTGCCCAATATGAACTAAACAACATATATCTATGAACTAACATATGCTTTTCATACAAAACATGAATATATGTCAAGAAATTATTCCAAACACATAGTTGAATCACTCACCTCCGATTATCGCTTCTAAAATTCTTTCCAAAGAAACCCCGAGCACAAAGATCATACAGAAGTCCGTCTAGTACAATTCTTATCGATCAAAAGTCCAATTAACAACTTTTTAGCAAAATTCTAGAAAACAAGTTTTTGAAAAATTTATCCAAACGACCTAATGAATATTAAAACGACGGCCTTACCTCGAGCAGTTCAAATATGAAATTTAAAAGAAAACAAACGGGCAGAAGTCCGTCGATTGTCGCCGTGAAGCTCGAAGAACCAAAATCTCTCTTGTTGCCTCTCTAACTTTTAGATTAGAACTTTTGTTAAATGAAAATATCTCACCTCTTTCTATATATAGACACAACTCTTAAAAATTGTGTTTACCTCCCCACGAGTTCTTAAAACTCCTAATTATTCTCCGAAACTTCTTACACGCCTAATTCATTGCTTCACGAGTGAAAACTAAAAATTATAAAAGTTTTCGCCTAAGTTCCGTTTGATTGCTAAAACGCGATTTCACATGATTTTACGAAATTACTAATTAGCTTACCAATTATGTAGCGTGTTAATTCATTCTCACCAGGATACTGACATTAACAACAGAAATATATTCTAAACTAAATAATAATACATATAATGAAATACACAGGTAAATATTTATTTCTAGATAAATATTTAGGGTATTCCACAATGACCGTCTCAATCTCGGAGAGACGTAACAACATCAAAACACTCATTCCATACAGTCTCAAAGGGTTCTCTTACACAGACACCCAAATCAACTCGTGAGTCACTACTAATTCACACATGTGCCACAAATACAGATCACATCACATTATCATGCATGATAATGTAATGAAATGCAACAACACGCATACGGGTGTTATATGTATAATCCAAATAGCCCCAGTCTCAAACCGTCGTGTTCTACATTTTGTAGTCATTAAACAAACATATTTGATCATCAACCAATGTACTTCAAATATATGTTTTCAAATCTACAAGAAAATTTTCTGACCAGAGACATTCAACAAGACTTGGGCTATTCTTTATTAGTTATGTTTTATACTTTCATATGTCAATGTGATTATCAACCAATGTACTTCAAATGTATATTTTCAAATCTACAGTTGGGCTTCGTTTTGACTTCTTTTGTACATGAGGACCCTCTTGGGTTGTAAGCAACTTAAACCTTCAAAATATTGGGTTCATTTTTTTGGTTATAAATCATAAAAGAAGATCAACATTTCATGAGTATAATAATTCCTTCCCAATATTTGACAGCTCTGGAAGAATCGATAAATAATAATGTTATGTTTTCCAAATTTAAATTCAAAATTTAGTTCCTATATAAATGCTTTTAACAGTTGTAACACTTTGCAGTAATATGCTGTACCATTGATAACTGTCACATCACGTTATGCAATTGTTAAAGCATTTGGAAACCAAATTTTGAATTGAAATTTGAGAAGCATTACATAACTCATCGATATAATCAAAAGGTACAATCCAATATTGAGAAGTGGAACAGTGACCCTTCCTGCTTTGCTCTAGTTTTCTTCCTCCTCCTCAGCCAAGCCAGCTTTGCTCAGCCTACTCGGTGATGTTCTTGCATCATGAGTTTTGACCTTCCTAGCTCCTGTTCTACGGTGGCTTGAACCGAAAAGTGCTCTATGTGCAAGTGCTCTTCTCAGTTGTGATTCAGCACAGTCTTGGCTGCATTGCAATGTTTTGGCAGAATTGTCTTGGTTCCTGTCACTGGAGCCGATGTCCGAAACTTCAGCACTTGCTTTATCAGAAGCCATTTTTAACCTCTTAAATGGTAGTAATTGTAGCTCACTGTCTTGTGACTCAGACAATGGAAGTAGCTAGATTATATATGCTGTCAAAAGGTAGATTTTGGGGAACTTACATCCGTTTGTATTGGGTGTCTGCGTCAGCATATGGTGGTGGAATGAAGAAAAAGTGGTAGGGTAGAGGAGTTTTGAAGCAAAGTTTTGTTTGGCGAAAAGGGTTATTCCTTGTTAAACTCTTTAGTCAAGTTGGGAAATTTTATATAAATTATACATAGATATACTAAAGCAGTAACCCTATGTAATATGATTTATGGACACAAGTGGTAAATTGTGAGTTAAAATGCTTAATGATATAATGATTTTAACTCTTCCATCTCAGAATGCTCAAGGACAAACCATTTAACTCTCTCTCCCTCTCTCTCCTTTTTCTTTTTTTCTTCTCTTTGCATCTTTTTTTTTTTTTTTTTTTTGGGACCCCAGCAGGATAAGGAGTCGTTAAAAGAGAAATCAAGTTGTTGCAAAAGCTAAAGGAAGGATGACTTCAGTTATTCTATACTCAAGGCAGGATTAGGAATCATGAATATAGGATTTGGTTCAGGCAAATCTTACTTTTATTTTGTTCTTATGAAAACTATGTTACGACTTATGTGGATCTAATAAGTGCTCTTTTTTTTTAACCTATAAAACAGCTACACAAATACAAAATTAATTAGAAATACATAATCCATCATGTGTAATCCAAACAGTCTCTTAGTCTCAAACCTGTCTTTGTCCGCCATTTTGTAGTCATTAAACAAATGGGTAAATATCACATAGAATTCATGAGGTTTGTTCTAATCACACTTAGACCCCCTCACGTTTTATTAATATCACCTACACGCCCTTAAGTTTGAAGCGCGTATCACTTAAACCCTCTCCATCAATTCACCGTTTGATAAAGTGACGGACTGACATAAATAAATACAAAAAATACTCCTGAAAGTTTGGTCTATGTCATTTTAGTCTCTATAGTTTCAATTGGGTCAATTTGGACCCTGAGTTTTAAATTAAAGCAATTTGATCCAAATGTTCAATTCTGTGAGAAAAAATTGATAGAATTTACTGACATACTATGCATTTATATTTTTTAAGGGCAAAAATGGAACACCCCGCTTATTAGCATAATTGTTCATAACAGGTGATAAATTCTGTCAATTTTCTCACAGAATGGGACATTTAGATCAAATTGCTTCAATTTAAAATTGTAGGGACCAAATTGACCCATTTGAAACTACAGGGACTAAAATGACACAAGGACCAAACTTTTAGGGGTATGTTTTATATTTATTGATGTCAGTCCGTCACTTTATTAACAGTGAATTGACAAAGGGAATCTAAGTGATACGCGTTTCAAACCTCAGGGGATGTAGGTGATATTACTAAAACGTTAGAGGGTCCAAATGGTATTTAGAGCGAACCTCAGGGAGTCTAGGTGATATTTACTCTAAACAAATATACTTGATCATCAACCAATGTACTTCAAAATTCAAATATATATTTTCAAATCTACAGTTGAGTGCATTGGCAAGAAAATTTTCTGACCAGAGACATTCAACAAGACTTCGGGTATTCTAACTGGCTATGTTTTATACTTTCATGTCAATTTGAACTGTCACCACTGGACTGAAAACTCCTTGGTGTGAACACCAAAAGCCTCTAGGAGGCGCTTTTCCCCGACATCTTTCACAAAGGAATAGCTTGATAAGGAAACAATCCTTTTTATCTTGTCCCTATTCCAACACCTTTATTAGACCCTTGTAGAAAATCCAATGACCAGATATCAATTGTTCTCTTGACATGTCCCAATCCCCATCCCAAGTTTCTTTAACACCCGCACACGCACGCACACACACACACACAAACATTCCGAAGCTTAAGGTATCAAATAACGAATCCAATCCTTTATAACGCGTATTGTAGACGACCAAATATATTGGCACTCTAAAAACAATATTTGCACTCCATCTGTGCAAGACCGAGCTCCAAAACTCCCCACCGTTTCTCATAACTCTTTTGGTCTTTTATGCTTTTCACAAATCAAAGTAAAAAACTTGATATAAAGGAAGGTTCATTATTTACATAGAACATGTAGGAATACATATCACCATTTTTATAGTCGTATGTATATGCCTTTCATGTGGAGAAGACCTGCTACAAGACCCCAAAACAAAATCTCCAGAAGTACAAATGCCATAACACCCCACTTCTTTGAATCAAGCATGGTCTGCAATAGCAATTCTGTCCTGTTAACCTGTATGCCATGATACGATTGAAATTTGTCAATCAACTGCATAGATTTTGTGAAGGGATTTATACGTTGAACAATTCAACTGTTGTCATCTTTTTGTTAAGAGTGTATGTTGGCCCCTACACCCATCACATGTAAAGGGGGGGGGGGGGGGAGGATGGAAGGATAATCTTAAAAAAACAGAAAATCATAAGATTATGTGCTATCTAACGAAAAATGGACACCAACATTATGGGTGATTAGTTTCATACACTCAACTTTTTTTATTAAAAAAAATTTTTACTTTTATTTGCTTTGGTCAATGATGTGCAAACTATATGATGATCTGATTACACCATCTAGGTGAAGATGAGGCCCATCAGTAAGAGGATTACCAGATTGTTTTCAGGTGAACACCAATAGAGACCTTGCAATGCTGCCGGAAACAGGTCGCAAGCAGCCAAAGCATAAATAATGAGAGCATTCATTCCCATCCACTGAAGTACCATCGTGGGCTTTCTAATATTTTTTGCATCAACCTGCACAATAAATTATTGAAATAGGCACATAACTCTGCCGTGTGCTGTCAACCTTCTCTTCCCCTTCTCTTTTCTTTTAGCAAGAATTAATAGAAACATCAGTTTATCAAGGATAAAAAGTCGCATCTTTTAAAACGTTAGTTTAAAGCCCACTATCTAATAGAATTCGAGTTTTGACTCTGCTCATACGTGACAACTATCCATACAAAGAACACTTTGGGTGGAAATATTCAAAAAACACAAGTGCGGTGTAGCCAGTACTTCCCAGAAATTTTTTTTTTTTTTTTTTTTTGGTAATCGGGGGTGTCTAGGCCAGCTTGCGCGCACCTCGACTAATCCTCCGAGGCCTGGAGGCGCCGGGTGAATACTCCAGTGGCCACACTCCCCATGACTCGAACACTAAACCTCTTGGGTAGTACACCCAAGAAGCTTACCACTCGGCCAGAAGGAACTTGGTTTCCCAGAAAATGTTGTTGCAAAAAGGCTAATAGCTGATGGGATTGAAAATTTTCATTGCCGTTCCCAATCAAGGAATAAGCATGCAATAGTGTCATCAACTTGCAAACTTCAAGTTTAATGTTATTTTAGAAACCAACGGTGTGACAATGCATTTCTATCAAGAAACAAATTTAGTTATTATTAAAATGCAAAAGAAGCTTAAGCCCTTGAAGAAAGAATATCTTTGACCTACTAATATAAGAGGTATATACATATAATATACTGAGTTGTGAAAATGTTCTGAAAATATTGTTTAGCATGAAGAGATTCAATCTCTGATAAAAAATAACTATGAAAAAAATTCGTAACCAGAAATAGGGAATAAAGGAGCTTCACGATCCATAAACATTGTTCTATGACTGGAATATAGACGAGGTCAAGTTTATTCAAAGTTTTTGGACATATCAAGAAGGAATTAATCTGGAATCAGAAAGCTTAATCCTCCCCCTGGCTTGGACCAAGTTAGTAGCAATGTCTGCTGGTTCATGAGTTCGGGGTCTTTGGGCACATCCAATCACCCTCCAAGGTATGTAGATTTATTTGTCATCAAATGAAAAAGGCGGATATTTATTTGAGTAAAAGAATGGTAGAGGTTGGAATTGTTTTAAAGAAAGAACTTACAATGTAGAAAATACCCGTTAAGAGGAAGCCCGATGCTCCTGCAGTGATGCACATATAGCTGAGTGTGTATAGAGGTTTGGAAAAAGGAACACCTTCAAGGATCGAGCATGCCATACAACCACTCTTTAAGGAACAAATTTAACTTTTTGAAATAATGTAATTGCAAAACAGATGCTGATGTAAAATTGCATACCGAGCATCTTCAAAACATATCCTGAGATTAGTAGAGAGGTGGAAAACACTGACCACAAAAATATCCTATGTATGTGACCCTGAGCAAAGAAAGTAGAAAAATCAAAAATGAGAATTGTCTGGCAACATAAAACACAAATTAATAATAGGAGATTCATCCTCATTATTCATGAAACACAGAAAAGGAAGGGGGAAAAAAAAACCTGAAACATACTTCTAGATTATCACACAAGTTACAAAGCAAGAAAATATATCATACCTTACAATGCACAATAATATGTCCATAAAGCAATCCCACAAAACACGTAATGGCAGCCATCAAGGAACTACAAAGTTTTTCCAACAAAATGAACAATAATTAAGTAAGGGAACCTAGATACAAGAATGATATGCACAGAAACTTAAAAATATCCTGTCTATGCATGACTCAGAAAAAAGAGGTGAAGAAATTCTCAATATATGCCTTGGTTTAAAAGACACCAATACAACAAAGCGCTACAAAGTCTAATTGTATAAGGCCATATTACACCCATGAAATTGTAGGGAAAAAAAAGTAGTGATTCATTAAAGACATTCCACTTCTGTAGTACAACCGAATATGCAAATTAAAACATCAGTCCCTAAAAGCAAAAATGATCAGCTCCAATAATCGGATATTTATCTATCCTAGAGGAGTTAAGCTAAATCGAAGGAACTAAAAAAGATCTGATAGGTTTTCTTAAGAGTGGTCTAAGGAAGAAGTTTAGCAATAGTTCTGAAAACTAAAATTGGTTGGGGTATCTGAAGAATGTGCAAGTTATGGTGATCAATCAAAGAAATATGGGTAAAGTTACCTCACCTCAAGATGCCCTCTGGGTCAAATGCAGCGAGGCACCACCCGGGTGAATTTGGTGGCAGAGGTCCATAATCAGGAGAATTAACACTGCACTCCTGAAAACATGAGGAAGGTGAGGTTACAAACAAACTTTAAAAGGTTGCACGATTTTAGTTCAAAATCACTGAAATCGTCAGAGACCCCAAGGAACCTTTGTTCTTCTATACACAGGATGCTGATAAAGATGATGCTGACCAAGAAAAAATCGATCAACCAAGCCAACGGAATTGCAAGGAGGTTCAAGACTGCCCCTCACTCCACAGTGGACCTAGTAAACAAATAGGCTGACTTGACAATTAGTTCAATAAACTGAAACTGAAAGAATTAACACAGAACATGTTATAAAAAATGTTATCCCAAGGGAAAAAGCTTCAAAAGAGCCACAGAATGCGTGCATATTCAATTTACATATAAGATATGCTTCCATTGATAATGAAACAGTCTATTGAAGATTATAATGCAAATCAAAGAAAATTTTGTCGACAGAATGCTTCAGAAAAACAAAGTCTTTAACTCACAAATTGGGTAGCAGAGCCATGACCTGATATTGATGAGATCAAGTTCACGCTTGAAGCTTCATATTCCCAGTCCGGAACATAAAGGCCATATAGCAAGCCCATGTATACCGAGCCTAGTAAGATAGCAACTATCCTAGAGTTAAAGATACTATTAGCTTGAGTAGCTACAAAAATGCAAAACTAAAATAAAGAAAAGCTGGAAATATAAGAACACGAAAGTATAATCTGCAAACGAAAAAAAGAGAGGGAGGGGAGATTGATAATTCACAATCAGTCAGCAATAAAAACTTTATAAGGGAAAGTAAGTGGCTCTCATGCCCGCAGAAGTTCTGGTATCGACGTCAAATGACACACCAAATAGCAATCAAAATGATGTTAAGTTGAGGAAATTGTGGAACCCCTATTGTTGAGATGAGGTTCAAGCAAAAGAAGCAAAATTTTGTACAGTTTGAAGCTTGAGAACAGAATAAACATGTATTACATCAATTGATTTGAAAACATATGATTTTTCTTCGAGGTTCACATATCTCTAATCTAACACATTATATTTTGGCATGTCAAGACCACTACTCTGGAACAGTAACAACCAACATTTTATTCAAATACAATAACAGAAATATACAATACCATTATGAGAAGAACTGAGTTCTAACAAAGTTGGAAGAACAACTTCTAATTCTGGCTAAAAAAGATCTTTAATAAGTTGTGCATTTCAGAATGTTCGATAAACTGACACGGGAGAGAAATTTAAACTAGTCACCAGTAACTCCGATGATAGTGGTTCACTTACTTCCTAAGAACCAGGGCGTAAGGAAAATGTAAA
The DNA here is from genome assembly GCA_033977485.1 of Hydrangea macrophylla. Classification (NCBI taxonomy): domain Eukaryota; kingdom Viridiplantae; phylum Streptophyta; class Magnoliopsida; order Cornales; family Hydrangeaceae; genus Hydrangea; species Hydrangea macrophylla. The sequence goes on from CM066986.1 coordinate 2,720,330, forward strand.
GCCTTCAAGGACACATCCAAATATAACAACCTATGAAGCACAGACACGGCCACACCGACACGATACGACATGACACGGACACACTGACACGACAAAATTCTAAAAAAATTGAACGTCAACACTCAAAGAAAAGTATCCGTGAAGTGTCGTGTCCGCATTTAGGACACAATACGACGCGCGACACGTTATCTTTTTAGAAGTGTCCTAGATAACAACTCATAAAAAAAAATTAATTTAGGGATGTGACAATTCATTTGTTGTGCTATCAATACTTCATGCTTCCTACGTCAGTGAATATGGTTGAACATAACCGACAGGCATAAAACATATACTCCCTCTGTCCAAAAATAAATGTCCACATTTCCTTTTTTGGATGTCCCAAAATAAGTGTCCACTTTTGAAAGTCAACTACAAAATTTAACGAACTTCCTATAATACCCTTATAATAAAGACAAAGTCGGCTAAGTAGCATTTATGTGTGGTTCCAAAATAAGTAGAAAGTCCAACACCTATCTGTTTGCTATATTTGTTGTTCGGGCGTGCCAAAGCCTTGTGAGATAGACCCAAACTTAAACCACAAAATTTCCTAAACGCTTGTGTGAGTGATACACAAGGCTTTATGAAAATCTGACTTCTAACAGGTGATTGTGAAAGGTGAGTAGGAAAGTACCCTCACCTAAGGTCCCTAGACAGTGCTGAAGCGCACAAGCCTAGCAAGTGATGAAAACAAGCAAGAGAAATTAAATAAAAAGAGCATTTTTATTTAATTGAAATAAGGAAGAGAAAATTACAAGAAGTAATTGAAAAGCTAAGAAAGCCTAGGAAAATAATAAGAATGCTTTTTTGGATGCATTTGTCGAAGTGACGCGGAGTGCTCTGAAAGCTTGGCCTGCCTGCTAATTTATAGCGGCCATGGAGGTCTTCTAGATAAGGTAGGAAATAACTGATGAATATAATCTGGTATAAAATACCAGTTTATTTCCATAAACTGATAAAGCCTTCCATATCTTTAAATATATATATATATATACATACAGATATATATATATATATATATGCAGCTTGAATCTGGTCCATTTTGTGGCTTCATTCGGCTGACTTCACAAGCATGTAAAAGATATACTTCCCTTAATGTGATAATATCCTTCCATAAGAGATAATATTAAAAATATTATCTTTCCCAATCTGATAATATTATCCCTTATCACAACACTGAAATTTTATCACTTTAGAGAATTTGTAGGGATTGACAACTTTCCATACAGTAGCCAAATCGTATCAACTTCTTCACATCGGGCTGACTGAATATACTGGCAGAATTAAGCATGTGACCGACACTATGTGCATTTGGCTTAATGAGGTGGCCACTTAAGGGGCCCACCTTACTACTTTCGCAGGTTACCAAATAAAGCTAAACAGCTTAAGCCCGATTGATATATATATCTGAGTCCGATGGTATTTGGTGGCAAAGTATTCATGAAGCCAAAAGTGCACAATGGTTAAATTGATTACTTAAACCATCACAAGGTGGGGTCTGATTTGGTGACATAATGAAAGTGGCCCACCAACTTACATGTTATGATGATACGTGGCCCACCACTTTGACTTTTAAACAAATGCATTGATTGAATGAAAGAGCCCGATAGAATAAGCCCAAGCCCGAATGCAGCCTCTGTGATGATGTAAGCATGACGTATGATCTATCCATTTGAATTTCATCTTCACAACACTGGTTTGGCACATGTTTTAGGCTTAAATCCCTCCATGAAGCCCATCGGTCTCTCAGTCCGACTAAGACATGCTATCCAGTCCGAGCAGATGATGATCAGTCCGATTAAAACTCATTTGACCCTACCAACTTTGAACCAGTCAATTGACCCCTAATATTTGCAATCGGTCTCTAAGTCCGATCAAAAAGTTTCAATCGGCCTCTACCAACTTTGATTTAAAAAATTTATTTTTTAGGTGCAAACACTATCACATCAAAGGGTAAAATAGAAAAATGACTATGTAATATACCAAAAAATTAAAATAATACATCTTTCTTAAACAATGTGCAAACTAGAAGTGGACACTTATTTTGGGACGTAGTGAGTACATAGGATTTATAAAGTGGAATGGTTGAACACAGTTATATGAGGAAAGAGCAGTCAAACTGAATTTACTTCCTCTGCATCCAAAGGATCTCCTCAACAGTAAGATAATTAAAACAACCAATAAGAAAAGGTATGCGTACGTACGAAAATCTGATGACTTAAGAATCGCAGGATGTCTGAGAATCCTATAGAAATAAAGCTTACCACTGAATGTAGTATCTCTTCAAGAAAGTCATTGCCGAGTCAACCACAACTTTGTTAACAAGCCAGATCTCCAAGACTGATGCCAACATGTATCCAATTGAAATCCTCTGTATTATGAAAGTGCAGATGCTAATGCAGTAGTCAGAATAATAGAGAGTAATTACAACTCAATCTACAAATGACTAAATTATCTTTGCAGTTCAAAATCTGTTCAATGTATTAACCTTTCTATGGGTAATCATATATTTAAACATCTTTAAGCTTATATGCCGCATGTTGGGAGGCTTGATAACAGCCATTAGCAGCAGAAATCACTAAGTAAACTCAACCAACTGTTTTCTAACTATTCAGAACAACCTGGCCCTAAATCACCAGTGTTGCCATATTAGAAAGACTAAAGCAAATCAGCAACGGCAAGGGAATCACAGACGAAGATGAAAAAACATAATAATCACATTGGGGAAATTATTTACTACTACATTGAATGACTGTTGCAAGAATTCTGAAACATTATAGTTGAGTTATGAAAAACTACCTGTAGCACACCCAGCCAGCGTATCTTGACAATATCAACTCCATAAGTTAAATGGTTGCGTCCATGGAAATATCCACCTATAATTTGTTTTACAAAACATAATAACAAGCAGTCAAAAATGAAGAATTCACCAGTGTGGTTAAACATGTCCTCCCCTTGAAAGCCAATTACATAACTAACAAAGCAGAAGCATAATTGTTCAAGCATTTCCTATCTCAACTTGTATAATGATTATCTTCTCCAGAAATAACTTATCACCCTCAAGTATTTCCTATCTCAACTTGTATAATAAAGCATAATAGTTTTAAGCATTTTTCTTGTCACCCTCAAGTTTTACATATCCCACTGAAATATCATAAAATGAATCACGGAAATCGTTTCCTTACGAGTAATGCTATGCTTCCCAGATTTGTATCCCAAATTGTTCCCAAATTTGAGAAGCATAGCATTACACTTTCCTTACATATATATCCAGAATCAAAAGACGGAGTAATTTTTTAATCCATTTTGCTAAATTTTCCATAAGCTGATAAAAAGGTCTCAGTATGACTGTTCATACTAACCTTGCAGTAACAAACCCAAGAGGAAGAGCTTCATTGTCCTCAGTATGACTTTCTTCGTTGCTGCTGGTTTGCTAGAGACTCTCTGCACAATGAAAGAGTTAACACAATTTTGCTGAAACCAATCAAAACTATGTCAACAAAAAATTTATGTACAGTACAGTACATAACCAATTTACTCTTTTATCCTCCTTTAGAGATGTATGTTGAAATAAACAAGAATATATTGGTCATTTAGACAGTATTTTATGTGGAGTCTCTTCTTTTCTCCGGAATATCTCTGATATGGAGAGAAACAAAAGCGGGCTCTATTTTACAATCGAACCACACGTGTTACAGTCCGTTGGGTTTGCCACAAACATGAAAAGAATTGAATTGCAATTCTTGTGTTTGGTTCGACTAAAACTAAAACTGAATTCATTTACAATTCTAGCCAATTCTTGTTTTAGGGGGGGTGGGGGGTTTTACAAATCCGACCAATCAAGAATTCACTTCAATTCTATTGTATTCTCTCTCTCTCGATTTGTGTCAACCCATAGGAATAAGTGGTTATTAATGAAATTAATAGTAGCAACAATTGAGAAATCCAGTTGATAGTACCTTGAAGACCAAACTGATAGAAACACCAACACCAAAGAGAAAAAAAGGCATAACAAAATCGGCTAGCGTCACACCAAACCATGGAGAGTGGTTTATGGATGGAAAAGCTCCTCCAGCATCATCGACTAAAATCATCAACTGTTCCAAGAAAACAAATCACACACACACACAAAAAAAATAAATAAATAATAAATAAAAAATTAGAGAGAATAAAAGATTGAAAATTTCCAAAAACAAGTGGAGTCGAAAATTTCAATTATTAGGATCGAGCTTTCAAAAAACAAATACTGGTATAGGAAGTTGAAGAGGTGACGAACAGCGACAGTGAGGCCTCGGAAGACGTCAAGAGAGAGAAGGCGTTGATTTGGAATTGGATGGTTTGAATTACTATTAGGTTTGGAGCTCTCTAGTAATTCATTCGGTGGTACTGATGGAAAAGGAACGATCTCCGACGCCGATGCTCTGTGATTCTCCAGAAGAGGCGTTCGTTCTTCTCCGGTATCTCCAACTGTAACCACCACTGACGAACCCATCCCCTCTCTCTCTCTCTCTCTCTCTCTCTCTCTCTGGTGGTCTATTATTAGTTGACCATTTTATTTTAGTAGTGAGATTGGGAATTTGGATTTGGCAAATCACAAAATGCTGCTTTGTCAACTCTCTCAATATGCAAGTTGCAACCACCTGACTTGGGTATGAGAAGAGTTTTGACTTGTAGGCCAAAATGTCATGTTTGTTTTGCACCACCAATTGGAATGGTCAGAGTGTTTGGAGGTGGTTTTATTAATCCTCGGCCTAACCCTACATTATTGATTAAAATGGATTATTTGTTCGATCCCGTTATCCAAACGTGGATTAATCTGACTACTTTTAAAAGCAACTCTAACACATTTCCATCAAATAAAGCTCCCACAGCTTACCACCTCCACCTTTTACTATCTTCTTAAAAATCCAAGGTGTTAACTCCAAAAACAGAAGGCATCTCTCTCTCTCTGCAGGGACGTCTCTCTCTTTTCGATAACGAGTTTTAATAAGGAGAGAAAAGAAAAGAAAATGAGATAAAATTAGTCCCATTTTCTTTCAATTTCTTTCTCTTCGAATTGGGAAGAAAATGAGAAAAAAGAAAGTGAATATTAATTAATATTTCTTAATACCCACTATACCCTTCTAGTTTAGTCTTATCTAATTATAATTCCATCTAAGTGGGGGTAGAATGGTAACTTTCTTTTCTTTTCTTTTCTTTTATTCTCACCTTGCAATCAAAGGGAATGAAAGTTACTTTCTCTTATCTCCTCAACACTCAATCAAGATGAAAGAAAACACCATCATTTCTCTTCTCTTCTTTTTTATCTCGTCAGTTATGACTTTCTCTCCTTTTTCTTTTCTGTCTTAAACTCCCAATCATATGGTATAGATGACTCCCAAATATGAAACGCCTCCTCCCCTGCCAGTGACTTCTCAGTGATCAGGGCTACAAAGAGATTGCAAAATAGATATAATGCTACTTAGAACACTACCCAGTCTATCCTTGAAGACGGATTGAAAACCCAAATCAAAGATCCATCTTCAATGGAAGATGCGGTGGGTCCTTATTTCTCTCTCTTCTCATCCTCAAGCAAACCCTCTTCCCAACCTCTTCAGATACCCAAAGTCTTCTCCCCTTCTGCTTCTTCCATTTGTGATTCATTGAATCCTCAGCAGATTCGTATCCCAAAAAAAGAAGACGCCGGCTCCTCTCCTCCCCACAATCTATCTCCCTGTGTGTTTCTGTAGATATGCTCAAACTCCCTGCCTTCTGATCGGTTCTCAACTGGTAAGCTTCTCCACCCTCTGTGTGTCCAGATCTGCTAATGTGATCATGAACTAGGGCTAAGATTGAACATGTGATTGATTTACCCTTTTCTAATAATTGTTCGCTACCCACTGGTTGTTTAAATTCCTCTTCTTTTTTTTTGTTTAAATTCCCCTTTCTAATTTTTTTCAAACATTAAAGTAATTTGTCTGGGTTCTTTGATATCTCATGCTAATGCATATTTATATATATATATATGTATGTATCTAGAATTGTATAGCTTGTATAATGGTTTGGGTTGTTTTAGTTTTGTGGTAGTTTGATCTGATAAGTGTAGTGATTACTCCTATTAATAGACTGAAGAAAACTGTTGATGTGTGTTTGTGATAAAATATTCAGCCAATGCAGGATTGACACATAAGAAATGATGTGGCAAGTTAATTGGTGAATACTGATGGATATTGGAACCGTTATAAGCAGTTGAAGCTGATTCATCTCGTTCAAATACTTATTTGATGGAAGACACGTGTTGAACATCATGGGTTAATTGAAGGACAGTTGTCAATTTGAGAGAATGTTATGGATAAAAGCAGTTATCAGTTTGAAAATAGGAGGGAACATTCAAATTAAGTTGTTGAAGGCTTCGACATCTATAAATAGAAGGATTGTGTATTCGAAAGGGATCCTTCGATCAAACATCAACATATTGTCACGACCCATCCCACTACGCGTGGAAGTAGGACACGTGGCACGCCACCAAGGCTCATCCAAACATCAATCTCATAATACGCAGCGGAAAGAACTTCTATAAAACAACCCTGGTAGTTAAAAACTTAGGAAACGTTCCCTTCTGTGTTTGTAAAATACATTGAATCAGAGTTATAAAAAGTTTTGGTCAATGAAAACACATTCAAAGAAGATAGTTTTGAAAAACAGAGGTTCAGTCGACTGCCCAGTCGACTGCACTAGGGTCCAGTCGACTGCTCCGTCGACTGAGGTAAGCAGAACCAAAAATACAACATACTGCAAAGAGGTCCAGTCGACTGCTCAGGGAACCCCAGTCGACTGTGTTATGCAGAACTAAAATTAACATTGCTCATCAGGGGTTCAGTCGACTGATCAGGGAACCCAGTCGACTGCATTGGTTACTATTTGGATCAGTAGCTAAAATCTACAGTGCCTCAGTCGACTGATCAAGGATCCAGTCGACTGCTTCTCTTACTATAGACTTTCAGTGTCTCAATCCCACGAGATCCAGTCGACTGATCCTGGGTCCAGTCGACTGCTCCCCTGCTGGGCAGCCTGCAATGAAATATTAACAACTCATGCTTCTCCACCCAACCACAAACACAACCATAACTGATTCCAACAAATTAAAAACCCAATTACAGGCGTTCAATTACAAGATTACAATACTGAGAAACTAATCCATGATTCTATTACAACATTCTACAAGATTCAAATCCTTATACAAGTATTAGGATTAAAGCAAAAATATTTACAAAGAGATTCCCCCGGCGTTCATCGGCCTCACTCAACACACTTCTTCTTGTCTTTCTTCTTACCTGCAATGGTGTACATCTCCACTGCTCAGCTATATGCTGAGCGTACAATTCTAAATGTATGCTTATATGACAATTCATGGTTTAAGCATCTAAAACACATAGAAATAGTCTCTGGGGTGAGTGGTACGCATTCATCCGGCAACGGCAAGTCCAAGCCTTAAACCGCGATGTCAATGGCAAGTCCAAGCCTACAACCATTACATCCCACAAGTGCCATGGCAAGTCCAAGCCTACAACCATGCACAGTAGCCGTCGCTACCAAAATTCTCAAACATCGAGAAGCTTACTCCGGCATGAATTTGCACCAAACTCCCCTTTGACCCAAGTAGACACATAACATGCTCACATAAACAGTTATACGTGCTTTTATCATAATTTCACGTGCATAATTAACGGGCCTAACTAACACATGAATTTCGCCCGGATCCAAGAATATCAAAAGTGATGTCCAAAACATGAAAATCTATATATTTCATAGATCTAGAATTCATACCTCGTGCGAATCTCTTCAAACTTTGAAGGATTGACTAGGAGGCTAAATAAACGCTGGATTTCGAATTTGAGAAAATTCCTACAAGTTTATACCTGTTTTTCCCAAAAGTCCAAATTTAGGATTTTAACAAAACTGGGCCAAACATAACCTAAGTGGTATCAAAACGTAGGTCTTACCTCCATGAGTTCAAATCTGAAATCTGGAGAAAATCTGACAGACGGAAGGTTGTCAAGCGGCGTCGCAAAGCCCGGAGCAACCAAATCTCCTTTCTCTCTCCTCTCTCTAGATATTTTTGGCAAGTTTGGATGAGAATGAATCTCATCCTTACTATATATAGGCAATCTTTCGGGAATTTACGTTTACCTCCCCGCAAGTTTCTCAAAACTTCTAATCAGCTCTCGAAACTTCGCACACGTCCATTTTATGCCTTTACGAGTGAAAACTATAAATTTCAAAAGTTTCCGACTAAGTTTCGTTTGGATCCAAAATACGTCCAAAAATTATATTCTGTGAAATCTCTACACAACCTACCTTTTTCAATTAACGTATCTCTCACGTTCTCACCACAGTTCTCAAAATGATACTATCATATCCAAATTACCAGAATTATACTACACAGGTATAATTACTATTCAACAAATACCAGATAAAGTCAAATAACATTTAAATCACATAAATGTCATTTACTCATGATTATGCAATATGAACTTCCATGTTCTCGTGTCTTTACTGACACCTTACCGTTGACCACAGTCAACCACTTATCCTCAATTATCATATATCAATGATAATTCATAAAATTTTATATCATGCATGATTAAACTATGAAATTCTGGAACGGGCATGACAACTCTCCCCTCCAAAAAGGAAGTTTGTCCCCAAACTTTACCTCAAGCGTCGAACAAGTACGGATACTCATTCCGCATGTCTTCCTCACTTTCCCATGTAGCCTCTTCCACTATATGACTACGCCATAGTACTTTCACCATCGGAATAGTCTTGGTTCTCAAAACTTGTTCTTTGCGGTCTAGAATCTCCACTGGTTGTTCCACATAAGTCAAGTCCCCCTGAATTTGCAACGGTTCAGGTACAATGATCTTACTCGTGTCAGTCATACAACGTCTCAACATAGACACGTGAAACACATTGTGCACATGTTCCAACTCTGATGACAAGGCCAAACGATAAGCCACTGGACCAACCCTCTCTAGGATTTCAAAAGGTCCTATGAATCTCGGATTGAGCTTTCCCCTCTTCCCAAATCGTACAATGCCTTTTGAAGGCGATACTCGCAAGTATACAAAATCTCCAACTTCAAAATTCATCGGTCGTCGTTTAGAGTCTGCATAACTCTTATATCGGCTCTGAGCTACCTTAAGTCGCTCTTGAATCAACTTTACTTTCTCAGTAGTCACCTGTATTAACTCAGGTCCTAACAACTTCCTTTCTCCAACCTCGGTCCAACAAACCGGTGATCGACACTTACGGCCATACAGAGCTTCATACGGTGCCATCCCGATACTTGACTGAAATCCGTTATTATAAGCAAATTCAATCAATGGCAAGTGGTGCTCCCAATCACTCCCAAAGTCTAATACACACAATCTCAACATATCTTCCAAGATCTGAATCATACGCTCTGACTGTCCATCGGTCTGAGGATGAAATGCAGTACTGAAACTTAATTTCGTACCCATAGCTTCTTGGAAACTTCCCCAAAATCTTGACGTAAAACTACTATCACGATCTGACACAATCACAGCTGGGACTCCATGTAGTCTTACAATCTCTTTCACATACAATTCCGCTAACTTGGACGGTTTAGTCGTTTTGATCGGTAGAAAATGAGCTGACTTTGTTAACCGGTCAACTATAACCCAAATCTTATCATTCTTATTACATGATCGTGGAAATCCTGAACAAAGTCCATCGTAATCTCATCCCACTTCCATTCTGACACTGGCAAAGGTTGTAGTAACCCCGCGGGTACTTGTCTCTCAGCTTTAACCTGTTGACATGCCGAACATTCGGATACAAACTTAGCGACTTCACGCTTCATACCCTTCCACCAGAAGTTTTCTCTCAAGTTTCGGTACATCTTATTACTTCCCGGGTGCACTGAATATCTAGTACTATGAGCTTCTTCTAGAATTCTCTCTTTCAAGTCTTTCACATTCGGTACACATAATCGATTTCCAAACTTCAGAATCCCTTGTTCCAATACCAAACCAGATCGCTTCCCCAAAGGTATCTCGTCTCTCATTCTGCATAAATAAACATCGTTAAATTGTTCCTTCTTGATCTCATCAATAATATCTGGGTGTGCCATGATTGCCATCATTAAGCCACCACTAACCTTTGGTATCACATCCAAGTCCAAACGTTCCATTTCTTTTACCAATTCTTTTTGTTGTGTTAGCTCATCGGCTAAATTCCTTGGCGTCTTCCGGCTTAATGCATCGGCTACTACATTCGTTTTCCCCGGATGGTACTCAATCGAAAGATCGTAATCCTTCATCAACTCCAACCATCTTCGCTGTCTCATGTTCAAGTCCCTTTGGGTAAAAATATATTTCAAACTCTTATGGTCCGTGAATATCTCACACTTTTCCCCGTATAAGTAGTGTCTCCAAATCTTCAAAGCATGAATTACTGCAGCTAATTCCAGATCATGAGTCGGATAATTAATCTCATGTGTCTTCAACTGTCTCGAAGCGTATGCAATTACTTTACCACCTTGCATCAACACGCATCCCAACCCTTGATGCGACGCATCACTAAAGATCACAAATCCCTTGGATCCGGATGGTATTGTCAAAATAGGTGCTCTCGTTAGCCGTGCTTTCAATTCTTGAAAACTGTCCTCGCATTCCTGACTTCATTCAAATGTAACACCTTTCCTCATCAATCTTGTCATAGGCAATGAAATCTTCGAGAAATGCTCAATAAAACGGCGGTAGTATCCCGCTAATCCCAAGAAACTTCGAATTTCGGATACAGAAGTCGGCCTCGTCCAATTTGATACAGCTTCTACTTTGTGAGGATCAACTGATACCCCATTCTTGTCAATCACATGACCAAGAAAAGTAATGCTAGGTAACCAAAATTCACATTTCTTGAATTTCCCAAACAATTGTTTCTCTCGTAATCTCTGAAGTATCAATCTCAAGTGGTTCTCGTGTTCTATCTCACTCGGTGAATAAACAAGGATATCGTCGATGAACACTATCACAAAATCATCCAAATAGTCCTTAAAGACGCGGTTCATAAGATCCATGAACGCAGCTGGTGCATTGGTAACCCCAAATGGCATAACTAAGAACTCATAATGTCCATAACGCGTTCTAAAAGCTGTTTTCTCAACATCTTCGGCCTTCACTTTCAACTGATGATAACCCGATCTTAGGTCTATCTTGGAGAATACTTGTGCCCCACGAAGTTGATCAAATAAGTCATCAATTCTGGGTAACGGGTACTTGTTCTTAATTGTCAACTTGTTCAGTTCCCGGTAATCCACACACATACGTATGGAGCCATCTTTCTTCTTCACAAACAATACTGGAGCTCCCCACGGCGAAATACTTGGTCGAATGAAACCCTTATCAAGTAACTCTTGTAGTTGAACCTTCAGTTCCTTCAATTCTACTGGTGCCATTCTATACGGTGCTTTGGATACCGGCCTTGAGTCTGGTATGATCTCAATAGTGAACTCAACCTCTCTCTCAATAAGAACATCTGGTAGCTCATCAGGAAATACATCTGAATATTCTTGCACTATCGGAATGTCTTCTACTTTTAATTCGGTTGCTGAGACGTCAGTCACTGAACATAGGAATCCTTGACATCCCTTTTTCAATAACTTTCCCGCTCGGATAGCTGAAATCAAATACGGCGGCGGTATAACCCCACTTCCTTGAAAACAAAAGTTCCCATGTACTGGTGATCGAAAATTAACCTCTTTCCGTTCACAATCTATTGTGGCTTGGTTAAGAGCTAACCAATCCATCCCTAGAATCACATCGAAATGGTTCACCACAATTGGTATAAGGTCTACGGTCATCAACTTCTCACCTAATTTGATGTCACAATTCTTATATACAGTAGACGTCGTTATTGATTTACTAAGTGGCACAGCAATAGACAGTTCATATCCTAACGGTGCCGACTTAACATTCAAATGTTCAACAAAATCATGAGATACAAACGAATGCGTAGATCCCGAGTCAACAAGTATGCGTGCTAAGTGCGAACATACAAGCACCATACCTGAGACCACTGTATCAGTAGTAGCCACGTCTCCAGGGTTCATCTGGAATGATCTTCCCTGACGTTGCTCTGTCCTTTGTCCTCCGTCATTAGACTGTTTAGGCTTCGAACCACTAGAAGCCATAGAACTAGCTCCTTGTTGAGAATACCTCCTCGGGCAATACTTGGCTTGGTGCCCAAATACTCCACAATCATAACACTTGCCTCTCATGTCGGGTGTTGAATTTGTACTACCCCCACCTTGGTTCCTGTTCTGGGGTTTAGTCATGAAACATCGACCTGAGTGTGGTCTGTTGCAAAGGGAACACAACGGTATGCTACTTGGCGTTCTCCTGAATTCACTGAAACTAGAACCAGAGCCTCTTTGAAACGGCCTCTTGAAAGATCCACCCTGACTTCGGTCACCACCCTCATGACTTCGCTTTCCTTGGTGATTTTGTCTCGATCTCTCTATTCCACTTTCGGCTACTAGTGCCGTCTGCTGTACTGCTGCAACAGTCGAGTGTTCGTAAGTTTCTACCCTTAACCGGATATTTTCCCTTAAGCCTTCTTCAAATTTCCTTGCCCTTTCTTCCTCTCCTGGCACAGTTACTTTACCAAATCTCAACAGCGCATTATACTTGGAAGTATATTCTGTCACAGTCATATCTCCCTGCCTCAAGTTATCAAATTCTCTCTTCTTTGCATTGTAGGCGGCTCGCGGAAAGAACCTGCGATTGAACTCCGCCTTGAACCCCTCCCAAGTGATCGGTGCCCCTTGATCTAGTACATTTACCCACCAATTCTGGGCTTCACCCTTCAGCACATCACTGGCATTCTCAATTTTCTCCTTATAGGTCATCGGAATCGATCGGAAAATTCTCTCCATATCCATGATCCAATGTTCTGCGAGCGTTGGGTCGGGTGTCCCATGAAATTCCATCAGTTTCTTCCGGGTAAACTGTTCTGATATTGACCTCATACCCCTATTTTCAGGCGCATGTACTACAACTATCGGTTCTGGCTCCAATGGAGGTGTTGGGGGTAATCTGTCCGCTATATTTCGTATCATCTCTCCCATGTTCCCCATCATTTCAGCCATTTCATTCATTCGACGAGTATGTGGCGATAATTCTCGCTCTTCGTCACTCATGATTATAGTCCTGTAGTTCTCAATGCATAAACACTATGCATGTACAACAATAACAATAGTATGTATGTAAAACAACATCCATATGCATCAAACATCTCTAAGATGCATGAATGCAATTGAAAACATGTGGCAATTCACTCAACACTCCACTCGTCGTCGATCGTTCCCAAAGTTTTGTTACCTCTAGCTTTGATACCAATAAATGTCACGACCCATCCCACTACGCGTGGAAGTAGGACACGTGGCACGCCACCAAGGCTCATCCAAACATCAATCTCATAATACGCAGCGGAAAGAACTTCTATAAAACAACCCTGGTAGTTAAAAACTTAGGAAACGTTCCCTTCTGTGTTTGTAAAATACATTGAATCAGAGTTATAAAAAGTTTTGGTCATTGAAAACACATTCAAAGAAGATAGTTTTGAAAAACAGAGGTTCAGTCGACTGCCCAGTCGACTGCACTAGGGTCCAGTCGACTGCTCCGTCGACTGAGGTAAGCAGAACCAAAAATACAACATACTGCAAAGAGGTCCAGTCGACTGCTCAGGGAACCCCAGTCGACTGTGTTATGCAGAACTAAAATTAACATTGCTCATCAGGGGTTCAGTCGACTGATCAGGGAACCCAGTCGACTGCATTGGTTACTATTTGGATCAGTAGCTAAAATCTACAGTGCCTCAGTCGACTGATCAAGGATCCAGTCGACTGCTTCTCTTACTATAGACTTTCAGTGTCTCAATCCCACGAGATCCAGTCGACTGATCCTGGGTCCAATCGACTGCTCCCCTGCTGGGCAGCCTGCAATGAAATATTAACAACTCATGCTTCTCCACCCAACCACAAACACAACCATAACTGATTCCAACAAATTAAAAACCCAATTACAGGCGTTCAATTACAAGATTACAATACTGAGAAACTAATCCATGATTCTATTACAACATTCTACAAGATTCAAATCCTTATACAAGTATTAGGATTAAAGCAAAAATATTTACAAAGAGATTCCCCCGGCGTTCATCGGCCTCACTCAACACACTTCTTCTTGTCTTTCTTCTTACCTGCAATGGAGTACATCTCCACTGCTCAGCTATATGCTGAGCGTACAATTCTAAATGTATGCTTCTATGACAATTCATGGTTTAAGCATCTAAAACACATAGAAATAGTCTCTGGGGTGAGTGGTACGCATTCATCCGGCAGCGGCAAGTCCAAGCCTTAAACCGCGATGTCAATGGCAAGTCCAAGCCTACAACCATTACATCCCACAAGTGCCATGGCAAGTCCAAGCCTACAACCATGCACAGTAGCCGTCGCTACCAAAATTCTCAAACATCGAGAAGCTTACTCCGGCATGAATTTGCACCAAACTCCCCTTTGACCCAAGTAGACACATAACATGCTCACATAAACAGTTATACGTGCTTTTATCATAATTTCACGTGCATAATTAACGGGCCTAACTAACACATGAATTTCGCCCGGATCCAAGAATATCAAAAGTGATGTCCAAAACATGAAAATCCATATATTTCATAGATCTAGAATTCATACCTCGTGCGAATCTCTTCAAACTTTGAAGGATTGACTAGGAGGCTAAATAAACGCTGGATTTCGAATTTGAGAAAATTCCTACAAGTTTATACCTGTTTTTCCCAAAAGTCCAAATTTAGGATTTTAACAAAACTGGGCCAAACATGACCTAAGTGGTATCAAAACGTAGGTCTTACCTCCACGAGTTCAAATCTGAAATCTGGAGAAAATCTGACAGACGGAAGGTTGTCAAGCGGCGTCGCAAAGCCCGGAGCAACCAAATCTCCTTTCTCTCTCCTCTCTCTAGATATTTTTGGCAAGTTTGGATGAGAATGAATCTCATCCTTACTATATATAGGCAATCTTTCGGGAATTTACGTTTACCTCCCCGCAAGTTTCTCAAAACTTCTAATCAGCTCTCGAAACTTCGCACACGTCCATTTTATGCCTTTACGAGTGAAAACTATAAATTTCAAAAGTTTCCGACTAAGTTTCGTTTGGATCCAAAATACGTCCGAAAATTATATTCTGTGAAATCTCTACACAACCTACCTTTTTCAATTAACGTATCTCTCACGTTCTCACCACAGTTCTCAAAATGATACTATCATATCCAAATTACCAGAATTATACTACACAGGTATAATTACTATTCAACAAATACCAGATAAAGTCAAATAACATTTAAATCACATAAATGTCATTTACTCATGATTATGCAATATGAACTTCCATGTTCTCGTGTCTTTACTGACACCTTACCGTTGACCACAGTCAACCACTTATCCTCAATTATCATATATCAATGATAATTCATAAAATTTTATATCATGCATGATTAAACTATGAAATTCTGGAACAGGCATGACACATATATCTCTCAATACATCTACTGTATTGTTATTTAGATACTTAGAATTAGGAGTAGAACACCTTCGAAGTCATCTTCAAGGTTAGATTGTAGTTTCTTTAATTTAATAAAAGTAGTTCAATTACTTTTAGTCATTTTACTGTTTTATTTAGGAGTAGATATTAATTTAGTCAGTTCGAAGTTCTTCAGTAAGTTACATCTTTACACAATTAAAGTCCTTGTTTAAGGCATCGAACGTCACCACAATCTCCCTGGTGAGGCGCAGTTTGGATAATCACTCACACACATTGGCAATTTACTTGCCTGGCACGCCCGCACACACACTTATAAATTTTCCAACCAAACATTTTTGGCACGCCCGGTGGGACCCAAGTGTCAAGATGAATTTTGAAGGGTTATATGTACCCTCACTAACACCAAACTTTGGTTATAGAAATTTTGAAGGGTGGTATATTGTACCCTCATCAACGCCAAAATTTGGTAGTAGCAATTATGAATGGGCGTATGTGTCACCCCCATTAACACCAAATCTTGGTGACAACAATTTTGAAGTGTTGTATGCTTCACCACCATCAACACCAAACTATGGTGGTGAAAAATGGATCAATGTTTTAGTTCCATTGTTGGAAAAATTAAAGGATCAAGCATTTAGTTTAAAAACTAAAATGTATGAAATGGCTCGAGGGGTATCAACTATTGTTCAAAAGAATGGGCCAAAGGGAAAAAATAAATTAATTATGAAGAATCTTCAAGATCCTTTAATGGTGGAAATAAAAAAATCACCAACTTTCTCATCACCCATATTGGTTAATCAACCAAATACTAGTGATGAAAATGTACCCGAGGGGTGTATTTTTCAACCAACTTTGGTTGAGAATCATGAACAAACTTTTATTCATGAATTCAAGTTTTTCAACATTTCTATACAAAGTGTTGAAATCTATGAATTATTTAAGCCAATCATGGCTTTAATTGGTCAATACCCACTTTGGCTTTGTGGGGCTCATCAAAAGGAGATTATGACCATGTGGCTTTTTCTATGGCAAGAATTTTGCAAGGAAAACGGAAATGACTGACTGAATTTCGAAGCAAATTCAGCCACTATATTAACACTGATGAAGTTTCAAGACAATGATCGGTGGGCCCCAAATTGAGTGTCATGTATTTGCATCAACCACATGGGAGACTTCGAAGTACAGTATCAAGAATTGATACTCTTTGTAATGGTCAGTATTGGTTCATGAATTGTACCAAAATTATGATAACATCTTAGACATCGAATGGATTAGAAGCATTTATGGTGGGCCTCAACCTGAGAAGTGTCGAGGCTACAATTTGGCCCAAATTTTAAGGCTAGTACACACACAAGCTTTCATACATATCGAACATGTTTCTAAATTTGGCTCCATTCGGTTGAGGATCAGTTTCGTGGCACTGCTGGCTCTTGTTTTTGTGTCACTGATGATGATTGCATGAATTATTTCCCAAAGGCGCCGGTGTCTGCCGTGGTTAGGTCTCTGCGATTGGTATTTAAAAAGCGGTTCGTGCTTTGGATACTTTTGGCCAATCATGAAATTGAACACCTTCGAACTTTGATGGGTGTAGACACCCCATTTTGTCGGCTATCAGATTTAGGAGACCCATAGCTTGGTGGTTCGCAATGATTGTAAAAGACTCAAAAGGACTCTCGGAAGTCAGCTCTATCTCTCAGAATGCTCAGAATGACCAAAATGCACCTGAAAGCCCGAAGACTCCCAAATTTGGTCCCAAAGTTCTGAAAACATGCTACGTCGTAAGAAAAGTGATAAAATGAGTTTTTAAGAAAAATCGGATGAAATCGTCAGCTCCCAGAGACCCCCGGAAGTCCCGGAAGTTCCCCGAAAGTCCCCGTTGACCGGTTTGACCAAGGTTTGACCAGGTTTGACCGAGGTTCGACCAGGTTTGACCGAAGTTTGACTAAGTTTGACCGAAATTGTCCAAATTCACCGGAATCATTAGGAAAGTATTAAAATGAGTTTTAAAAGAGAATCGAGCGAAAACGTCGGCTCCTGGGAGCTCCCAGAGGTTCCCAGAACTTCCCGGGAATCCCAGGTTTGTCCAGTTTGACCAAGATTTGACTTTGGAATCGGGGCACCGAAACAATTTTCAAATATTTTTCATGGATACTAGAGGTCAATAGCTTTCCAACGGTATATCGCACATAATTTCTGGATTTAAAACGAATTTATTATGAATTTCCAAAGGCGAAAAAGGCGATCAAATCGGTTTTTATCGTGAATACCGCAAAACTTTTCAAAGTGACCTATCCCCGGACTATTTTTTATGTAAAGTAGACTCCATTACCTTTCCAACGGTATATCACAACCTCGATTTGGAGTTCATATGCATTTTCTGTGAATTTTGGACAAAATAGGGCCTTTTCGCGAATACCAGAACTTCGGGGGGCCTAAACATCCTTATCCAGACGAAGGGAGGAGCACTGCCGCCGCAGGCACTGGCCCACTTCCGCCGCGGCACTGGCCCAGTGTCGCCGCGGCACTCCCTTCCAGAACAGTCCATTTTTGTAATTAAGTTTGTGGTCCCATTTTGATTAATTAAAAGTCAAAACGACATAGTTTTATGATTTCAGATGTTTGGAGCCAATGGGATTACTTTCTAAATCCCAAAAACACCCCAAGTTGGCCTATATAAACACCCCATTGCTCCTCATTTTGAGGGAGTCAAATACAAGTTTAGAGAAAGTTTGGGAGAGAAAGTGTAGAGATAAGGTTAGAGTGGAGAGAAAAGAAGCTTTCTTCTTTGATTTTTCAAAACAAAAGTGAGTTCTAACTTTGTTTTTACTTCATTACTTTCATTTACTTCAACATTCAATACTCTCAACCACCATTTTAGTGAGCATTCAAGAGTGTGGAAGCTTCTTCCATGTCTAGTGTCATTACATATGAGTGATACACCAATCTACAAGTCTCATGCTTCATGAATATCATCTATTGATTATCATCTACTTGCTTGTTTATTTATTGTTCATCTCTTCTCATCCCATTTCTTTTTATTTTCTTTATTTACTTACTAGTTCATCATCATCTAAGTGATGACATGAAGTTTGGGATGAGTGAATCCTCATGGATAGTAGCTCTTGACCTCAAAAACATGTTTGATAGATGATGACCATAACCTCAATACTTCCAAGGTATCCTTGGAATGTATTGAAGTTATGTCTAAAAACAAAATAAATCTTTCCAACAATCTTGGAGGTTCTTAAAATGATGAGTTTGATGTAGGTATTCTAAGTGGCTATGATCCTTATTGAGTGTTGAAAACATGTTTTCAAAACATCTATTTCAAAACCCCTCTCAATCCCTCTCATTTGGTTTCAAGAAACAAAACTTTGTTTTCTCCAAAATCTTCAAAACAATGAGTCAAAACAGTGAGTGAGTTGAGTTCAAAGATTTTTCTAGAACACAATACTCAACATATGGATACAAGGCCACTTGGAAAGTCTTCCTAACTCATTGGAGAACACCCATGATTTTTGGTTTGACTTGGAAGTACTTGGAAATGGTCCATTTGGGGCCCCAACATTCCTTCCAAACATTCTATTTTTGCTGTCACAGCAGCTAGGTCAACTTACGACCTCTTTTCCAGAAAACTTTTCCAAAAGGGGTGGTCCTAACTTATTTTTCCCTTAAAATTCAATGTCTTAGGAAACCTTCTGTATAAATTGGGCCTCTAGATCATTCTTTTTCATTTCCTAAGATTTTCTAACATTTCAGTCGACAGTACAAACTCTGTTTCTGAGTGACCTCTATTGTTTATATAATTTCTCTCAATCTGTGATAGCTATTCAAGATTGGCCTTTTGGGTTGTGTTCTAGACACAATAAGGAACATCTCCATAAAAAATCATGCATTGAAAACATTCCTAACCCCTCTTTTCAAATTCCAAAAGATCATGCTACTGTTCTGTCCACTATTCACAGCAAGTACATTTCAACTTTCATTCTTTGATTTGATGCTCATATGCATTCCAAATTAGTTCATATCTTAGGAAGTAGTTCATACTACATTTGTACACATCCCATGTTAATTTCATTCATTCATTCATACAAATTTTAGACTTCTAAGTCATTCTAGAAATCCATGTACACGAAACACACTACAACCTTTGCACATTTTAGATACATACATTGCATTCATGCAAGATTTGGAGTTTTTGTAACTCTTAATCTAAGAAGATTATAAGGAATGATTACGATCACACGTTCATGCTTCCCCTTGATCTAATCATCCTTTCTCATCCGTCCCGGGGATTGAGGGATCTTCTTTTCTCAAAGATTAACATGCATCATACTAGCTTGCTAAGCATATTTTGATTTCTTTGTTTTTTTGTTTCAAGAACAATTCATGTCTCCCTTTAGATTAGGAAGTCTTGATTATTTGATATATGAATAGACGATTTTTCCTAGGTTTATTTGTGTGATCTTTCACTTTACATTGTATGATATTTGACTTAGATCTTATGAATGATATTTTATCTTTAGATCTTCCATTTTCAAGTTTCTTATGTGATGTAATATACTATCATAGTATTAATTGCCGAACCATACATAGTATAAGATGATTATTTGGATGCTAATTGAGGCCCGTCGAAAGACGGGGCGAGTTGAGGGTGTTTTAGTCGCGACAAAGGCTCCTTCCTCTCTCGTACCAAAACCCCGAACCAAGTTCTTTGGTTATGAAGGGCCGGTGCCCTTATCCGCTTGGGTGAGTCAAAATTAGGTTTCTTGGTTCCTTAAAGACCAAGTGGCGACTCTGTATCTGTTTTCAACAGACCTTTTCTTTTCCTTTTCAAAACAATCTCAAACAAGAGAAGTGGTCCGATTCCGCGTGTCCACAATGGGTTGCTTTTTTTTTTTCTTTTGGCTGTTAGTGAACCGAATTGATTGTTTGGTGGGGATTCGAAGTCTTATATCCCCAGGGGTATCTTTTTATGAGGTCACATGACTCACATTTGGCTTTTCACTTGAAACACTTGTGTAAAGTGGGTTCAATATTAGAACCATGGAATTGAAAGTTGTGTTTTAATATATATATATATGTAACGTTAGTAGTTCTTTGGTCTTTAATTGGTAATTTATATACCAATGGTGATCGGTTATATGATGATATTTTGAGATACTTTTATTGGCTTCGAAATTAACTTAAAAGCCATTTTTTGGTGTTCAAAGTTAGTTTATTGGTTTCAAACCGATTTAAAAAAAAAGTTTATAAAAGTGTTCGAAGTTATTATTTTGGCCTCGAAGCAAGTTAGTTGATGTTTAAAGCCTTATTTGGGCTTCGAATCAAATTTAAAAGCCATTGTTTCGTATTCGAGGCTAATACATTGGCTTCGAACATGTTTAAAGTCATCATTTTTGTTCAATACCATTATATTGGTTTCAAATCAAGTTTTTTGTATGCGAAGCAATTATATTGGCTTTGAAGCAATGTTTAAAGCCATTTTTTGTGATTCAAAGTTATAGTATTGACTTTGAATCAAGTATAAAATAATTTACATTGTGTTCAAGGCTTTTAGTTTGCCTTCGAAGCAAAATTAAAGTCCTTTATTTGTGTTTGAACCCCTATATTTATTTCGAATACAATGTTAAGCCACCATTTTATGATCAAATCCTTTTCATTGGCTTTGAAGCAACTTTGAAGCCATTATTTTGTGTTCGAAGCTATTACATTGGCTTCGAAGCAAGTATAAATTCATTTATTTAATATTCGAAATGATTAGATTGGCTTCGAGGCAATTTTTTAAGCCATTTACTTTGTGATTGAAGTTTTTATTTTAGCTACAAATGCTATTTTTAAAGCCATTTTTCATGTTCGAAGTTGTTGTATTGGCTTCGAAGCAAATTACAGTATTTTATGGAAATCAAGAAATTGGTTCTTCAAAAATTATGCATGCTTCATTTTCAAAGAACCAGGGGGGCTATGTTTGTACCATAAAATATAAATTTTAATGTGTTACCGTATTACTATATAATAATAATATTATTATTATTATAAGCTATTTTGACTTGCAATGGAAGCCAATTGGAAGTTTCTTGCAGGACACTTGGCATCGTAGGATTGAAGTAAAGGAAGTTACTTGAATCAATGGTGATGATGAAGATGGAAGTCATTTTAGAAGGAGCTTCTCCTAGAAGTAACACATGTGTAATTAATTTAAATTAGTAGTTATTTGGGAGGGAAATGTTTAAATTCAAATAGTTAGTTATGTTGTTCATCTATAAATATGTTGTTATGTGCTCCTTTGTAATGGTCCTTGACCACACAACAATGCAATAATACAATAGATATTGTTCTTCTATTCTTCCTTTAGTCGGCCACCATGGCCCTTTAGTTTAATTAGAATTGTTTAGTTAGTTTAGTTTTAGTTTTACACCTTAATTCTACTCACTTAGTTTTATAATTCCTTTAGCAATTCGTGTAGTATCAGTTTGTATTTTTATTCCTCATACATAGAGGTAGGGTCTAATAGGTTTCAAGTTCTATGTCACAGTTATCCTACTGTTTGGGATTTGTGCATGTCAATACATCGGTTCGAAGTGGGTCATAGTGTATGTTCGAAACAAAATCGTGTTTTCACTATTTCATTGTACCTTCGAATAGTCTCGAAGGCATTTCATTGGTATTTCATCTCACACAATTAAAGTCCTGTTCAAGGCATCGAACGTCACCACAATTCCCTGGTGAGGCGCAGTTTGGATAATCACACATACACATTGGCAATTTGCTTGCCTGGCACGCCCGCACACACACTTATAAATTTTCCAACCAAACAATGTGTTCTAGAACTTTGTAATTGGGATTTTTTTTCCCCTTTATGATTATTTGATGTTAGAACTGCGTAATGTTGTCTACAAGTTTTAGTTCCAATTTGATTTCCGAAAGAAAAAAAAAAGTTTTAGTTCCAATTCGTCTATCTTTCTTTCTAATTTTTCTTTGCTTCTTCCAGATTAGAGCTTCACCAAGCTCAGGGTTTTCAACTACAACTCAGTTATTTAGTTTGAGCATTCTATGTGAGGCCAGTTTACAATTAATTAACATTATTGATAGTACACATGGGTTGTGGCAGTTGTGATTCAAGGAATTGGAAGGTGGAAATATAAATCATGCTAATATACTTTTTAGGGATATTGGAAAATAGATATCGATGTACTATATAGGTTTAGATAATTAGATTAATGTTTCATTTTGCTCCCTATCTAATAGATAGATTTATACCAAAGCGATTATGGGTTTCAAATCTGATGTAGGTATTTGTTCTACTATTATTCAATTTCTTGACGACAATTTGAGTTGACCACCACTTTGAGAAAAATATTACACCTGCAATTGGAGCTTATTCCAGGTAATTTTTCCAATTATGTGGTTTCTTTGTTTACTGTAGTTGCAAGATTTTGTGTATCTAACTTTTTTTTTTGTGGTATAGCTGGTGACTTTATTTCTGGTATTGGGAAATATTCGTTGTGATAATATGGTTATAAGATCGATTTTATTCATCATAAGCGCACATAATCCCACCTTTATACAATGTACCTTTAAACTAAAAATTGTGGGTTTGTGAAGAACTTAACACAGTTTTGTTTTACAACAATTTTGAGGAAGCATTTATGTTTCAAATAAGTTATGAGTAAATAGTTTCCATAGAATTGTTTTGTTTACTTAAGAAAATAGTTTCTATTTTATCAGTTTAGATGAATAACAAAATAGTTTTTTTTTCCCTCAACAAACAATTTGGTAAATGCATAGTATGATGGAAGAGTAATGCTATGCTTCCCAATTTTTTTTTTCCCCAAAAGTGTTTCCCAACACATGTGGTACTGTAGGCCTGTAAACGGATCGGATTTGGATCCGATCCGATCCGATAGAAAATATCCGATAAGAAAATCCGAATCCGAATATTTTGTTAGCAAACGGATCGGATTCGGATATCACAAATCCGATCCGGATCTGATCCGTTTAGCTCCCCTTGTTTTGTGAAAATTACAATTTAGCTCCCCCCGCTTTGTGAAAATTACATAATGACCCTACACTATAAAATTCTTTTGGTACTTAACGGATATTCGATTAGAGAAAAAAATAAATAAATAAAAAATTTGATGCTTAACGGATATCCGATTAAAAATTTCCTTTGGTTCTTAACGGATATCCAATTAATAAATTTAAAAAAAAAAAAAAAAACTTGATTTGCTTAAGGGGTTTTTTTTATTGCTTAACGGATATCCGTCGGATATCCGAATCCTAACAAATTCGGATTCGGATTTTGGTTAACGGATTTTTTATCGGATCGGATTCGGATTTAGTTAACGGATTCTTTTCGGATTCGGATATTACAAATCCGATCCAGATCCGATCCATTTACAGGCCTATGTGGTAGTGGGTCCAATTGATTTTGATTGGTTGATGTTGAAGAGATCCTACCATTAATGAAGAGGCTCTCACTATCACATGTATTGGGAAGCACTTTTTGGAAGGAAAAAAAAAAAAAAATTTGGGAAGCATAGCATTACTCGTGGTAGAATGAGCCATGTATCCACCTTTCGTATACCCTTGAAAGTTCCAACCCTTAAAGTTCTGAAATTAAATTTTTTTTAAAGAAAGTAGTTTCTATTTTACCGGTTTAGAAGTGAAGCGTTTTCTTTTTCAAATAAAAATTGAAAAAATCTTTTGTTCTAGAAACTAAATGAAAAACAGTTTTGTTTCAAAAGTACAGCCTCTAATCTAGGTTTTGAAGGTATAAAAAAGAAAACATTACTAAAATAGTTTCTATTCTTCTGGTTTACAAGAAAAGTGTTGTTTTATTTTTCAAAATAAAAGCTGAAAACAGCTTTGTTCTAGACACTAAAAGATAAATAGTTTGGCTTTACAATAGTTTAGAAAAGCTGATGGAACAGTTTGGTGTTTGAAAATTAAAAAATAATTAGAAAAATAATTTTGTTTTGGAGCCACAAAAATTAGCATTAGGAAGTTTATTTGATAAGAGATGTTATACTATTAAATACAAAACTTAGCCCCCATGACTCTTTGTCTTCTATATATCTATATCTATTATCATTTAAAGTAGCAAGCTGTCAACTATACATATACAGCAACCCAACATGCAGACCCATTTTGGGCCCCTACCTCTTCCTCTCCCTTCTCTCTCTCTCTCTCTCTCTCTCTCTCTCTCTCACATATGCCAAACGAATCGTTCTTCTCCACTCTGTATATAATCCATTATCAGAGAATTGTAACTCTTATGTTTGGTTTTTTTTTTTTCTCTGTTTTCTGATCTGGTTGGAGAAGTAATGGTGTGATTACCATCCATTCAAGCTTCCTGTTATGCTCCTTTTCAAGTAATTTTTCTTGGACCTAGAGGTTTCTTACAGGTAGCTAATTAGTTGAGTTTGTGTTTTTAATTGGTAAAAATTGATACTGTTTTGTCAATGATTGGCATTAATCTTCCCTTTTTGGTGGTTGTAAAAGATATACCAATTATTCTGGCTCAAAAAGACTACAAGGTAAGCTTAACACTCTCTTGCTCGCTCTTTTAATGTGTTTAATGTTTGGTTATCACTTGAATGTGAATAATAACATTATAATTTGTGTAGTATCGTATAGTGAAATCCAACATCATGAATAGATCTATTTATGTATATTAGAGACTTCACCATATTTCTACTTACATTGTCATTTTTGTGTTTATTCAAAATATCAGAACTCGTAATTTAAAAAATCCAATGCTAAATTGCAAAATTGTCATTTGATGGAGCCATTCAAGATTGTCATCTTTTTAATCAAAATGCTATATAAATTTTGAATATAACTATTGCATTCAAGACTTCAAGTATATCCAAACAGACCCTAAGGTTTTATAAGCAATTCCTGATTCTTTTGTAACTTCTGCAGACAACCAATTTGCAGTTGGAGTTCCTAGAGTACTGCCTAACAGAGTTGAGTTTGTAAGCTTATGGTTGTGTGAAATTCTTACCTTCGTTGGTGGCTTCATTGGTTATTTGTCTATAGAATTCACAGTATGCCCAAAGCTTCACCCTTGGGTAAGCCTTAAGAATCTAGTTTGAAGTTGTTTCTTAAATTCCAATTACAGGAATAGAGAGCATCGAATGAGTTTTTACACATCTCTGCAACGACACTTGGGGTATAAACTGTAAGTTCTAAATGGTTATGTTGTTATCACACGTGACTTGCAATTGAGTAGAAGATGAGGCTCTTTGGTCGCAATGAGAGAAATCCAAGCAGCATAATGTAGTAGATATTGTTAAATAATTTATGATTTTATCACTAAATGTTCTATTGTCAAAGTGTTTATCTGAATTACATGTAACAACCTGTGATTTCATTAAGTTTCTATACTTGCATTTCCATATTTATTTTAAATTATATTAGTTGTTCTGTTCCATTAGAATTCTTTATTTGGGTTCAAACGGTAATTTTTATAAATTGAGCCATAAATGTTATAGTTTCTAACCACATTTCATGAAATACCTGTGATGTGATTTCAAATCTGTATTTTCAAAACGGTGCAAAATATTTATTTTGACTCAAACTATATTTTTATGAAATTAGAAGATTATTTCACACGTTAATATATATATTTTTTCTGTATTTTTGTGGTGATCATCGCGCCGCGAAAATACTAGTTTATGTTCGAGAGCTGTTCGCGCCGCGAATCGGCTACCACAAATTTTGGAATCTACGATTTTGCATTTGATTTAAGTTCATTATAAAAACAACCAATCATTGGTTAGGCTTGTTTGGGAATGTTTTCATTCTATGTGTTAGTTTTGTGACATAAGTTGTTTCACCCAAACACTCTAGTAAATTCCTAGACAACTTGTTCTTGCCTTGTTTGGTAATGCCCACTTTGTGTGAGTTAATTTTGCACTATAAACTAAATTCCCAAACACCTAAGCTTGGCCCCTAACTTAGCTCTATGACTCCTATAACACTAATTGAGGTATATGTATGTATAATCTGTATATATGTAATCTCTATACATGTAATCTATATACGTAAATGCATATTATTTATATTAGAATTTACAAAACATTTGATTTTGTAGAGTAAGGGAGAAGGGACTTGGTCCCCATGGATTCAAAGTTTGAATTCTGTATAACACGCATACATCTCACATTCTGGAGGATCTTTACAAACAGATTATAGAGAGAATAGAGAGAGTTCAGAGAAGGTTTATAGAATAATTTTAGAGAGAGGACTCAAACTCCATAGCCAAAGCTTGAAGTGGGTCTTTATATTTTGGATTCTCTCTCAATAATTACTTCAATCCTTTATCACAAGTGAGCATTTTAAACTCACTTAGAATGTAAATTATACTTTAGTTATTTGTATTAGGCTTATGTGTAGTTGTCATTGTTGATTTTTCATGGAAGCTTAAAAGCTTGAAAAATTGTGATTTTCAAAACTTAGCCAAAATCGATTTTGATAAATAAAAATGAAAGATTACAGTCCCTGGAGGTTGTATTTAAAGTATTAGAGCTTAATTCATTCGTATAAGAAAGTATATTAGAATTGAAGTTTTGTCACCTCTCGATTTTTTGTAAAATCCGAGAGTTACGATCGAAATTGATTAAATCCAATCACATATTCATAATCCTTGCAGAAAAACGGAGAGAACCATATATTACAAGTCATGTTTGCATTCGGATTTCAAAATGGGTCAAAAATAGGCTTTAAATTCGTAACAGGGGAGAAATTGCTGATACCAATTGATTGGCATTTTTCAGCACTGACGACTTTTAGTAAAATGGTCATAACTTCCTCTAGAAAACTCAAAATTGCACACCGTTTGAAGCGTTGGAAACTAGACTCAAAGACCTTTCGTTTGATATGTAATTCATCCCCAAAAAGTGTATCGCATTTTTTAGGGCATTGCTTCAAAGTAAACCCACTTGTGTTCAGCAAGCGATAAAAGCATATTAAAGTATTCTTTGATGAATTCACTGGTTGTTTCATATAAGATTTGATTTCTTCTCGTATATCCATGGTTATCATTCCCAGTGCTTTATATTTCTGTATTAATTCCCATATCATTCATGTGGAGTTAATTGTACATGCATGGTGAGTGGTGGTCAGTGTGGAAAAGAGGATGTGGTTGAGATTGTGTGTGGATACTCCCTCGTATTGGTGTACCAAAGTGTGATGTTACGATATTGCAGCTAGAGTGTCTTTGAAATACAACGGTGACAAAACTGGACACTCCCTAGCGCCCATGGTAGTGCTAAAGTGTGTGACGTCGACTTGGACATTCCCTGACACCCATGGTAGTGCTAAAGTGTGGCTAGGCACTCCCTGATATGCGTGGTATGGTCAAAGTGTGAGGCAATTGGACACTCCCTGGCACTCCATACTAAAGTGTGAGACAAACTAGACACTCCCTGGTACCCATGTACTAAAGTGTGGTATCTTAGTGTTTCAAAGATACTAGAGTGAGAGAGTTGGGTGATGTGTTGTCGAGAGAAAAGAGTCGGTGAGATGAGAATGGTTGTATTGGTCTTATGCACGGTCACATGTTTCATGAATTATTATATCACTCTTACTGTCTCATAAGTGAATTCATTTCCATGATGTTAATCTGCTGAATAATGAAACCGTGAAATGGAAAATAGTAATTGAGTATGTTTTACATTCAAACAGATGTTTTTTATACTCACCAGCTTCTTAAAGCTGACGGCGTTGATGCGCCTTGGACATTCGTGTCTAAGTTTTTCAAGTTATAACCAGTTAGAGCAGTATGACTACGCGAATTGATTATGACTATCAGAGAAGAATAAACTATTTTGTCACTATCTTATGCTTTTAAAATAAATTTGAAATAAGGATGATCGTAATAGATATTAGATATTATTTTATTTGCAAGGCGGGTTGTGCCTTTAGTAGATCACGTGCTGTAATAATTATTAATTTGGTAAAATTTTGCAAGTCTTGATTACTCTTACTCTGATTTAATTATTGTGTTGTTCGACGTTTATGAAGGAATCAATCCTTCAAACTGTCGCGACCTACGGGTCCATAAAGGAAATTAAATGCTTTCCCTATTTATGCTACGTCGGGGCGTGACATTACACGACTTTATTGGAACAGTTCAAATGGGTTTCAACATTTTCTCCTCCTTCAGAGATTCCAAGTTCCTTCTTTGAAGATGTGGAATTATGTTTGCTCGAATAGTGTATGATTTGTACGTCTGTCCAGATGTTAGGTTCATTTTATGGTTGTAAAAAATATATAAAACATCTAAAATATATTTGAAATGCAGGATATGTGTTATAACTTTTGTACTCATTTGAATTTTGTTTATTATTCTATAGTCTACAAGGGTGTATATTTATGTTCACCATTTTTAAAAGATCCACTGTAGCTCATAAATATTAATATTCGCCAAAAGTATTGGAAAAAAGACTCTTGCACCCGTGCGTATGAAAAGACGCGGGTTTTTTTTTATCCGAAAAATGGTTC
The DNA here is from genome assembly GCA_033977485.1 of Hydrangea macrophylla. NCBI lineage: Eukaryota > Viridiplantae > Streptophyta > Magnoliopsida > Cornales > Hydrangeaceae > Hydrangea > Hydrangea macrophylla. The sequence continues at coordinate 2,749,500 of CM066986.1, forward strand.
GCAATACATGTGGCAATGAAAGTACCTTCACTAATGGTGGGATCATTTCAACTTCCAATAAAAGTCCAATAGGCTTACTTTCACATGTATTGGGTACTACTTTTGGGATACAAATTTGAGAATGACAGCATTACTCAGAATATAAGCACAGATACAATTGCCTTTAAGAGTGTAGTTGTTAAGTCAAAAGTTATACGATTTCGCAAGGAGTTGATATAATATACAGTCTGTGCATGGCACGGGGTCTCGACTAGTTTTTCCAAATTTAAAGTTAATTTGAAGAAATCACACACCAACATACTCCATAAGATGCCAATTGGGAGTTGCCATCAATAACGATGGAGCCCCTAAAATTCTACTTATGTCCCAAATCAATACTATTCATCTCCTAAAATTCCACGTATATCCTATATCTATATTAATATATTTTTCATAATTTGAATTTATAGTAAACCTTGTATACTATTTTGTAAAATTACATCCACAATAATAATTTTTAGATTGTATAAAAAAATTTGTTTTATAATAAATAAATTACACTTGAATAAATATTTGTTAGAAAATTAAATAAAGTATAAAGTTGTGATGAAAATATGTAAATTTTAAGATTTATTTTAATAGAAAAAATAATGATTTGAAGAAATGAATAGTAAAAAGGAGGAGGGATGGCTGGAGTTAGTTTTGGAAAAGTTAGAGTCACCCCTCTAAAAAACGAAGAGATGTCATAATGGCAACAAAAATGAAGGCTGTGGGTTAGAGATGCCCATGCTATATGTTATTTTCTTTGTGTCAATTTGATATTTTGGCATTACTATAGTGTTAAAATTATACATTTTAACATATATGCTCCAATAGCGCACGCCAAAAAAAAATTTGTTTACATCTTTTGTTTGTATTGTTGTTTGGCTATTTATCCTTCGAAGGATATATGTGTAATTTTGTGTATGTGTGTTTGTGTGCGCGCACGCAAGCATGCGTGCGTGCGTGTTAGGCAAGCAAGTTGCCAATGTGTTAGTGTAATTGTGTAAGCCAAATGCGCCTCATCAGGCCAATTGTGACCGTGTGAATGCCTTAATTAAAAGGACTTATATCGTGTACAGTTGACAAACAGAAATAAAGGATAATCGAAGTTATTGATGAGGACTGGTTTTTGTAGAATACTAGCCCGATAAAGAATATAATTTGCTAAACTTAGCCCCATTTCTCTGGATTTACTTGCATCTGCGCGTTAATTTATCTCCTTACGTAATGATATATTTCCTTGGTATTTGGTTTTGTTTGATACTGTTTTATGCAGGTTCTGAAGCTGGATTGGACAACATGTTGAAAAGGGATAGCTCAGAAACAGAAAGGACATGTCAAAAGTATAATCCGAGTCCCAATCGATTGCCCACCTGTGGCAATCGATTGCCATTCCTTCCAAGACAATCGATTGCCATACAAGATTAATTGATTACCTTAAAAACCAATCGATTGCCTCCAAATCCAATCGATTGGTCGAGACTGTGCAGTCATGTCACGCCCCGGAGCAGCAAAATAGAGAAAAATAAATTTCCTTTCTGGGTCTATAGGGAATGACAAGTGAAAGTCACTAATTATCCACATCACACAGTACTAGTCTATAAGTCAAACAAGAACAGGAAACAACTGAAATATAAAAGCAGTATCACTATTACAAACAACATAGTGTGGTCCTCAGGATCACAACAGGTCTAGAGACAACATATGCCCAAGTACTCGTTAAGCTAAAACAGAGTTCAATAGGAATAGAACCGAAATATAAACTAGATATAACTATCTTCAGATCTTTAGCTGGCATAAGGATAGTCATCAACATAATACTCCCCTCCAGTATAACCGGCATCAGTGAGGCCACCCTCAGCATAATCCAACTCCGAGTAGTAGCCATCACCGTAAGTTCCATCACCTGCATTGTTAGGGATAGGGTAGTCTGGACGGGGAACGTCCAGGCAATAAAGGCCGTCACCTTACTTAAAGCTGAGTGAGAACTAACTAATATAGTCTCATAGAAATAACGTAATCATTAGTCATGCACGATATATAGCAGTGATAAATAATATTTCTTCCTCTTTTATTCAGACACATCATTAGCCGATTCTTCTCATCTTTCAAACTCTAAGACTAACTGTACCAATATCAACTGACTGTACCCAACTAATTATATCCTCACGACATACTAGTGCTCATGTTCACCGCTTTTAAGAACTCTTACTATTCACCATTTTTAAGAACTCTTATTAGCACCATACATCGCTCTTATATAATGACTAGTTTATGAACGCATCAATACTCTTGTTCACCGCTTTTAAGAATGCTTACCGTTCACTGCTTTTAAGAACGCTTGCGAGTATCATCCATTCATAATCCATATGCATCAATACTTCTTACTAACACAATACATAACGCTCACATCCCAAGTAGATGTGTTCACGACCAACTCATGATACTGACATAGTTGTATTGATGGTCACAAATACCCCACTGACTCAATTACTAGGAGTAATCAATGTTACCCACCATCATAACCCAAACCTTATCTTGTTAGAACGTCTTATCGTTACTGACGTTCCAAATTTGACTACGTTACTCATCATAATATCTCAATCTCATTATCATATCCTATTACCTCTGAGTTCATAATATCACATAATAGGAACATGGAACATCAATTAAACAGCTAAGCATTATGAATATAAACAAAAAGGAAACATCCGTGTTCTATTAGGGTTCGATCGATTGTAGTCCTCTCAATCCCTTGAAGACAGTGAATGTTCGATCAATCGAAGTGTTCTCGATCGATTGAAGTTAAGGCGGTCTCGATCGATTGAAGTCACTTCGATCGCTTGAGACTCAGGGATGTTCGATCGATTGAACTCAGTTCGATCGCTCGAACTTCATCTTTCCTAGATTCTGGCAGTGAATGTCCAGAATTTGTTAGGGCGTGTTTGGGTCCTTTTTAAACATACAGAATATGTAAAACATCATAACTAAGCTACTGAGTGAGTTTGGAACTCACCGAATGTTGCTAAGGGTGCGTTTGGCAACTTTAAAAGCTTCAAAGCTTCTCCAATGGTTTCCTCATTCCTCTCTCTACTCCTGTCTTCCTCTCTGTCTTTCCTTCTCTTTCTCTTCTTCTTCTCCTTCCTTTTCTTGTCCTGGTTCTCTTTCTCTTTCTGTGTATGTATATATAATATATATAGATGGATGTGTACATATATATATATATAAACACAATCTCAACTCTCTTAACTCTCTTGGTTCATCCAACCCTCACAAACACACGAGCACGCACACACACACACAGACACACACACACACACACACACACACACACACACACACACACATATATAGAGGGGGAGGGGTGCATGTGGCATTGTTTGCGCATAAACTGGAATTCTGATAATCACACGTTCGATCGATCGAAGGTAGTTCGATCGCTCGAGAGCAAATCAGTCAATTAGATCGATTGAAAATAGTTTGATCGATTGTAGTGGGGACCATGTATTAAATTTATGTCGGCAGGGTTTTGATCGCTCGAAAGGGGTTTGATCGCTTGAAAGAAGTTCGATCGATTGAAAGTAAGATTTTACCTATAAATAAGGGAAAGTATATAGAATCTCTGTGCATAAATAATTATTGAAAATGCATGGTATTACAAGTCAAACCTCTTTAATGGAGCAAAATCTCAGCAAATCACTAATTCATACGACGACTAGCCGTTACATTCTTTATCTAGACATCTCTTGCTCGTGTAGATGATAGTATATATAGGTGTAAGTTGTAGGAGAGCGTGTTGGCTCATTTTTTTGATGGTTTTGTAGGTTTATACTAGAGATTTCCATTTTACAAACTATTTGAAGCTTTTAAGTTCTGTGATCGGATTTAGTGATTCTATTCAGGTTTTATTTGTTCTACTTCTTTTATTCTGAGATTTTAAGTTATAGTTTTAATCTAGTTCTCTCTTTGAATCTCCATTGCAATTTCTTTCTTTTTTTTTTTTTTTCTTTTTTTTTATGCTTGAATCCATGTTTAAATTTAGTTTCAACAACATGTCTCAATATAATCTTGATTCCGCACCTTTAAATATGCTAGAGCAGAATCCTGATTGGGAACATTGTGATGAAACATTCTTCCTCAGCCACTCCCATGTTTCAGAATAAGAATTAGTGGCAATCGATTGGAGGCAATCAATTGGATACAGAACCCAATCGATTGCCATAGTTTCCAAGCCAATTGATTAGCAACTTATGCCTATAGATTGGGAGACCATCTATGCCAATTGATTGCTGTCTATGGCAATCGATTGGTAAGGAGATGCTTGGGCAAAACCCTTTTTGCATTCCAGTGGCTTTTGTTTCAAAAGCTTAACCCAAATTGATCTTCTAAAGTTCAAATTGCAAACTGACTTTGAAATAGAAGCCTTTAGACTACTTAACTCCATGAACAAATGTGATTCACATATCGAATATTTTATACTCAATTTGCTCGTCATAATTCAAGGTTTTAAACAGTTATTATTTAAGTTTTTCAAAGTAAGTTAAGATATTCAAACCACTAGTCATGTATAATTTACATGGTTAGGGTGTGTTTGATAAAACTGAAAATTAAGTGCTGAAAGTTTTAAGCTACTGAATTTTCATTGCTAGAAATAATGATTTAAGTACTGAAATATAAGTACTGAATGTAATTAGCTTGTTTGTTAATGTTAACTAATAAACACTGAAATCTGAAAAATTACAATTTTACCCATGTGCTCACCATATTAACTAAACAGTTTGCAGAAAACAATTAAACCTTTTCATGGTAGTTCATTTTGAAATAAGATTTTCAAAGTTACCATACTTTGGGATCTAATTACACATTTTGAGATCCAACCATAATGTTTTAGTACCCAAAATCACTATTATGTATAGTACAATCATACAATTAAAACCACTAAAATTGTATCATAGAATTTTCCATCTAAGAAACAATTAAGTAGCAAACAAAAAATCAACAAAGAACACTAATAAGCCACATAGCAATAGTAACATACAAGAACAAGACATCATTGAATCCATGCAAGATAATGAAATTTGATTTTGGAATTCAACCAATAGTCCACCGACCTTTCCTCTTCTAGACACCGATTTGGATGAAACCTGATTGCAAGAGTAGTTTGATGGTAAAAAGGGTAGAATGGTCCAGGAAGAAATATCATTTAAAGACCAAATCACTGATCGTGTTCTTTGAAAAATTTAAGTGGCTTTTTTTGCTAAAATGTTTCTTTGGTTTTTTGGCAACTTTTTAAATTAAGTAGTGAACTCTTATGTATCATCAAACACACTGAAAAGAAATAGGTGCTGAAAATGAAAATTTTCAACACTTAATTGGGTTATCAAACACACCCTTAGTGTCTTGTTTTCTAAACTTAATCATTTTTTTAAATAAGGAATGCTTGAAATGCAAAAAACCTCATTAGTACGTCAATGAAATAACATGGTAGTGATTGAGATAATGTGGATTCACATGTTCCCAACACTTTCTCATATCTAGTTAATCTAGTGTTTATTTTAGTTGTTATTTAATTTTAATTAATTTAGTTTAATCTCAAAAAAGTAGGATCGTTAGAACCTCCACTTCAAAGAAATCATCTTTTATTTCTCTTTAGGTCTCAATCTAGAATCTTCTGTCCCCAATTTCCATTCCTTGGGATACGAGCTGGTCTTACCAGTTTATACTCGACGCGACCGTCTATACTTGGACGTACTCAAAGGAGCACACACAATTTCAGTTGTGTCAGTTATTCTAAAAACTAAAGGTTTTAAAATAGTAACAAAAAGGAACACTTCATTAAAACAAAGTAATGTACAGATCCTAACCTTGAAGAAGACTTCGAAGTGGTATTCTACTCCTAAAGGAAATGAACAACACTATGATAACAGAAATGTATTTCTGAAGAGTTGTTGGCGTGTTTGAATGTGTTCTTCTCTTCATTCCTTCATCTATTTATAAGTTCTCGAAGTAATTGTTTTTCCCAATCTTCAAGTGTTCTAACTACTATTTCAAACTGCTTGACATCTTTGTGACACGTGTCTTGGTGGTTGCTTTTTGAATTTGAACCTTGCTAACTAATAAACTGCTCATGCCCACATCATTCTTTTGAAATCTTCCATGTGTCAAGCTTCCATATCTCCACATGCTATTCAGCAAACATCTTCACATACTCCACATGTCATCTGATTACTGGCCTGGAATTTTATGGTATAAACATACCCCCCGCGTCAATTACGTTTTGAATATAAGTGTAATTGGCGGTTCCTTGATAACTGTCAGCATTCTACACGTTTACACTCCCTCCATGATCTTCAGCGGTTGAAGCCTCTGATTTGAATTCAAATTTCCTCGACCTGTTCTTTATAAATCTTCGATCACCTTCAACATTTCACCATCTTCTTCGAATTACATCTATACACCCTTTTCTTTATTGCAACCTCGAACCAATGGACCAAGAATGGAGTCTAGATAATTTTCCACTTGACTTACCTGAAGATGTCAAAGCTGCAACAAAAATCAAACAACCTGAAATCCTAACATCTTGGGATGAAGGTATTCCAATTGAGCCACCTTCTAACCACTATACTCTTTCTAGTTGGAAGAAATGGGTTGCTCATGTCATGCCTTCGAATTCTGAAGAGGGAAGGGTTAGGATATTACACTAAAAAGAAGCTCAAAACCCCTATTACTACTTCTTTAGTAGTATATCCTGACTTTAACTGCTTCAAAGCGGCTGAAGATGTTGTTCGAAGTAGAATAATTAATCCTTACTATCCCTTTGCCAATAATCTTACCCCTAAACAGAACCTCCTTAACACTTGGCTTATTTCTTCCACAAGCCCTCATGGTCTTCGATTCAAATGGGAGAAGCAACTTTTTCCTCAAGGAAGACCCCCTGTGCACACTTTTGTCAAAACCAGTCATGAAAAATTCTCCGCTGAGCACTACTCCACCCAATTCCTGAACAAATGTGCCATGTTCTCACGGGAATATGAAGAAAAGTCTTCTCTTCGACTACACCTGGCTTTCCAATTACCACTGTCAAATCTTTTGATCCCCTCGAAGAACCACTCATTGATCCTATTCGTGCACTGGACCAATTATGTGAATATGGTCCAAGTTTTAATCACACTCATCTCATTCTTAACCCCAAACTCAATATCTTGTTTAGGCTATGAGGATTCTTGTTGCTTTTTCCCATCTCCCTTTCTCCATTTTACAAACACCGAGAGCACATCTTAACTTTGAATGGGCATGCCATATCTTAAGCAGAGAAACCTAAGGTCTTTCCACACATGTACAAGCTCAACTTTAATTCAGTCTTTGCATCCTTCGAACTCACGTGGAATGGTATACCTACCATGTCCATGGTTGGGACGGTCTGAAAGGCTTAGAAGATGCATATGATCAAGCCAAAATAATCCTCAATCTATTGGATGAAGTAAACACATTCGAAGAAGAGTATGTTTTTGGAAATGGAGACACTACAGATGATGAAGAGCCACCTGTCTATACCCCAAAAGAAATCAAAGCTCGAATGAGGAATTTTCGAAAGAGAGCCAAGAAACTCTATGCCACACTTCGAAGTGAAGACTATCAAGCTCTTGAGATCCACAACTTGAAGTTAACCCTCGAAAATGAGAGAGATTATTTTCTGTATTATTGGGATCTTTTTCATAACCTTGTAACTTTTGGTTTTCCTTATGCTCAATAAATTAGTTTGTAAATTTCAGGAAAGTCCTTTGATGTTTGTAAATACAGCATCATAAATATTTAGTTAGGAAATGTATGCGATGTTTCAATTAGAACCGATTCAGTTTCTTTTAATTGTCTCTAAACGGCTCCTTTCATTAACTGTCATAACGACTAGTATGAAATGAAATGTTGTGATTGTTGGGATGGTCCCATCCAAGACTATAAAAGGGGTTTCAAATTTTTAGTAAAATTGGGCCATAATAGAACAAGGTCTACTATAGACTTACACTTACCAAACTAAGGCCCAATTTGTCTAAGCCACCCCTCCTATACCTAAAAGAATTGGTTCTAGTAGCCGCCAAATAGTTCCCAAAGTAAAATTCAATTGCAACAATTTAGGTGTTCAGTTTATAAAAGCATGTCAATTAAGGATATTCACATGACGTCCAAAAAAAATGGAATGGACCATATGGCTCAAAACAATTAAGGTTTTGAAACTCTTTAGTACCAAGTAATTACATAAAAGTTTCATTTTGGGCCCTCTATGTTGTCAACATTATCCTTAATTGACAAATGTTTATTAATGAAGGGCGTAAATGTGTTGCCCATAGTAAAATTACATTAGAATTACAAGGTACTAAAATATTTATTTGTCCTTCTTATATGTATTTTCATTATGGTTTATGGGCCACGCATTAAAAAATATAGCGAAAATTATGAAAAGCAAAAAATAAAGGACTGAAAGAACAAAGACACACAAATATACATGGTTCAGCCACCTAGGCTTACATCCACATCACAAAGAGTCGAAAGGGGGTACATATTTTTCATTCACCTCTTCTTCTTCTTCTTTCCTATCTTGACAAAGTTTTTCATTCAATTCTCACATCTCTTCTATACACACTTGTATTTATAGGTGGAAAATATGTAATAGACACATGTTGACTATATTAACTATGCTTTAATTACTGGCTCCATTGGCTCAATATATCAATTGATCATCTCATTTATACCAATCAAAAGAATCTTCAATACTTCCCTTAAGATTGAAAAATACTTTGGTAAGTTTCTTTAGATCACTTTTCTACTATATTGACATCATGGAATATATATATATATATACACACACTCTTGAACAATTAATATCATGGAATAGCACAAGCAAGCCTAAAGAAAGGTATTGAAGTATTGTCATGTACTATTAACTCAAGCTCACTGACATGACTCATTGATCACCATTATTAAGTCCAAGGGATTGTTTGGAATTACTTTTAAAACATACTTTTGGCTCCCAAACGTGCTTTGGGACCAAAACACATGCTAGACTGTTGTATATTAGCTTGCCAAAATTACAGGGAATATTAGTGACACAAAAACGTACTAATGTATATGTGTGATGAACCTTATGCCCACTTTTGGATGTCTTTGGCCGGGTTAAACAAATAGTCCATTTTAATTGAGCTGGTCATGGAAGTAATAAATCTTACCCCCGAGGGTGGCCAAAATGTAATGCCCAGAGTGACTTATAGCCCAACAACTTACAGTTCTACCACATTGGCCCTTAAAATGCTTAAACTCAAGTTGTTAGTGGTAGCTCAGTTGGTTCTACATATATGTCACGACCCATCCTGCTAACGTGCAGAAACAGGACACGTGGCACGCCATCAAGTCTTATCCAGTTCATTAAAGTAAATAGCAGCGGAAAACATAAGTAGAATCCTTTAAAATCAGAGTTATGAAAAGTTTTGCCCAATTGAAAACACTTCCAAAAGAATTCAATTTTGAAACAAAGGTCCAGTCGACTGATCGGGGACTCGGTCGACTGACCATTAAAAGCAGAAAGTTTAAAACATCAACAACCTGGTCCAGTCGACTGTGTCGGGGACCCAGTCGACTGGTGCCTAAATTTTTCAGTCGACTGAAACTGTCCGGTTGACTGATACTCTATTCTAACAAAAAATGGTGTTCTGGGACCTCATCCAGTCAACTGTTTTCTCCACCCAGTCGACTGATCCCCAAACATATCAAAGCAGTGTTCAGTTCAAAACAATGATCCATTCGACTGATCTGTATCAGCACACTAAGTGTTCTGCAGCATTCAAGCTACACTTCTCCAATTCAAAACCAACATAAACACAACGATACACTAATGATTTAAAACATAATTACAGGTGTTTACTAGCGATTACACTACTACTGAACTAGTACAACGTCTATTACAACATGTTACGAATTCAAGGTTCTTATTACAATTTTAGGAAAGGAACAAAAACATAAACAGAGTAATTCACGTCGTCTCATCGGCCTCACTCGTCACGCTTCTCCTTGTCTTTGTTCTTACCTGCAATTGAGTAAATCTCCACTGCTCAGCTATATGCTGAGTGCACAAGTTCTAGCACATGCAATATAAGACAAACCATGCTTTAATCTCATAAATCACATCAATAGTCTCTAGGGAGAAAATACGCCTTCATCCGGTAGCGGCAAGTCCAAGCCTTAAACAGCGATGTCAATGGCTAGTCCAAGCCTACAACCATTACATCCCTAAGTGCCCTGGCAAGTCCAAGCCTTAAACCATGCACAGTAGCCGTCGCAACTAAAATTCTTAAATATCGAGAAGCTTACTCCGGCATGAATTTGCATAAGTCCCCCCTTTGACCCACATAGACAACCCAACGTGCTCGCGTAAATTTAGACATACTTTTCACATTTAAGCGCGTGCATAATTAACGGGACTAAGATTAACACATGAATTTTGCCTGAATCACAGTTTCATCATCAAAATCTAAAACATGTATTTCCCTATATTTCACAAGTTAGAACTTCATACCTCGTGCGATTTTCTCCAAACTTTGAAGGATCGACTAGAGGGCCAATTAAATGTCAGATCTCAGATTTAAGGTGATTCATACAAGTTTACAGGAGTTTTTCCCAAAAGTCTAGAATTTAGATTTTTACAAAAGTTTGCTAAATATGGCCTAAGTGGTATCAAAATGTAGATCTTACCTCCACGAGTTCAATTCTAGAATCTAGAGAAAATCTGACGGACGAAAGGTCGCCTATCGTCGTCTCAAAACCTGAGGCAACAAATCTCATTTTCTCTCTCCTCTCTAACGATATTTTATAAAGTTTGTGAAAAATGAAATCTCACCCTCACCTATTTATAGAAAATCTTCTCGAAATTCGCGTTTACCACCCCGCGAGTTCTCAAAACTTCTAATTAATCCATGAGACGTCGCACACGTCCATTTAACGCCTTTACGATTGAAAGCTAAAATTTACAAAAGTTTTCGACTAAGTCTCGTTTGAGTCCAAAATTACGTTCGAAAATTAAATTCTGTGGAATTCACTACACCATATGGACCAATTTCTAACGGATATATCCGTTAGAAATGAGGAAAATCCGTTAGTAATCTCCCTTATATAGACTTATATTTTTTCTAACGGATTGAAAAACAATACTAACGGATATATCCGTTAGAATATTTTTTACCAAAATTAAATGTATAATACAAAAAAGAAGAAAAAAAGAAAAATAAAAGTAGGAATTTCTGTGATTGTACCAGTTCGTAAAAATAAAGAGAAAGTTAGGGTTAAAATGTAATTTTGCCTTACTTTAGCCTATTAGGTCATATAACTCAGATTCATTCCCCTTCTTCTTGGTCAAGAGAGTGAGAGACAAGTCCAATAGGAGATCCGCAGCTGTCCAAGTCCAAGACGAGATCACCGCCTGGAGTCGCCGCCTGAGGTCGCGCCGCAGCCTGGAGTTGTCGCCTGGGGTCGCTCCGCCTCCTGGATCTGCCGCCGCCACTTGGAGCGCCGCTTGCTGCTGCCTTGTATCCATCATACACCAGGTAATCTGGTAATCTATCCCCCCTCTCTCCCTTCTCTTCTCTCTATCCCCCTCTCTCCATTCTCTCTATCCCCCGCTACTCTCTCTCTCTCTCTCTCTCAGTTATCGCAGCAATTGTCTCTTCTGCTTTTGTTGTTCGTATTTCAAAGTCTCAATTAGAAAGTTTTTAGGATTGACGACTTTTCTCACTGTTGTTTGGATTCAATAATTCGAGAAAAGAGAATCTAGAGGCACTGTTTGTTTGCTAAGAAAGCTAGAGATATGAAAATTTTACTATTAATTTTTCTTAGAAAAAAAATTAGAGAGTTTAATTGAAGCCTTGATTTTGACTGTTTGATTCTCCATTAAGGTTCTTTAATTGACTGAGCTGAATTTTTTGTGTTTAGTTTTAATTAAAAAGTTCAATATAGTTTCATTGGATTGATTGAATTTGTGTTTTGGGAATGTGAAGCTTGTGATTCAGGGCATTTGAGAATGGCTACTGGAGCTATTTCCTTATTTTTGACAAAATTATTTGTTCTGCTAAGACTCATATGTTCCAAAATGAAAACAGTAAATGTTTCAAATGAACCAATAGGTGTCCAAAGTAGTATGACTGTAAGTTTTCATTTCCAAAACTAAGAACAATTTTGCAGTTTTCATTTTGGGCTCATATTTTATTTATTTTTTATTTTGGATCTCGCTTTTGTTCGTTCTTAAACAATTGCAACAGTATATATGACCTTTATGCTAATTCAATTAACTTATGTTCATCCCCTTAGTAGTGCTATTCCAATTATGTTATGCTAATTGTGTTTTATTGTGGATGATGAATCTCAATTGAGTGCCTCGGCCAGTGGTGGTGCAGTTTGATTGTGGATGATGAATCTCAATTGCAACAGTATATATGACCTTTATGCTAATTCAATTAACAGTTTGTGTTATATTCCAAACCTTTACTATGTCCAAGTAAATATTGACTTTTAGTTCTATACAAGTCTAACTTTCATTTTAGACCTCGGAATTGAACGATGTTTGAACCATAGCTCTCATGATCATATTAAGGACATAGTTAAACTATTCTAAACTAGATTTGAAAAGAAAAATATTGCAGTTTTTCTTTGGTCTCAAACCCAAGACTTTAAAAATTAAATTTCGGTTTACTGTACCTTCATTTACCTTTTTTTTGTTCATTTGCCGAACATTCACTGTGATTTGTGGTTTTGATTTGTGAATCGTATAAAGTTACCTTGTGATTTCACAAATGTTTGGGGGAAGATAATCTGGGGTCAACAGGTCCAGGCAAATTAAAAGAAATGCTAAAAGGTCCAGATGGACATAGTTGCTGTACTTTCATTTCGTACACCCTTGATTCTTCTTCCAAAACACCTCCCCCGCTTATCTCTCCTTCTATCTCCACCCTCCCGTCTTTCTTGATATTATACTTCACATTACCTGTTGTCAGAAATTGATTAGTATATGTTTTCTCCTATGTAACTGAGTATGAATGGGAGAGTAAGCATGTGGTATATATGCTTGTATTTATTACAAAACATCTCTGTTGTTTTAAGAAAGGGATATCAAACTTACATTGATTTCTCCGAACACCAGGCAGGGCAACTCGAAATAGGTAGGCACCTTCACTAATACCAAAGTCAACCAGAAAAGAAAGCAGGAGAAAGCATATTGTTGGAAATTTAACTTCTTATTACTGATCTATAATGCAAACTCTAATTAGAACCTGATAGTCTTTCTCGCCAAAAGAAACCTGGACTGTTTATAGACAAATAACTTGGGAAGTGGTGTCCATGGGAAATGGGAATTACGAATTTTCAGCCGCCAAAGTATACCATATTACCCAACATTCACCGGTTAACTTTCAATAATCCAGCAATGCTAACGTATCAGATACCCTTCATAGGAACATAATGTAAAAGAACAATTCACTGAACTGGCCTTCCCACTGCCTGAGACTGATACTATGGTCCCTCACTTGCTTTGGAGTGAACAGTTCAGTCAATGAGACTTCTTTTACTTTTGGCTTCCCAGACTTGGTTCCAGAAGCGCTACCAGCAGCTATCGCAACATTTTCTTGTTTAGTCTGATCCATTTCCGACTCAATTTTCACACTTTCAGAAGCAGCAGGATCCTTCGAAACAATAAGTTCACCATTCGCCCTCTGGCAGTCGGCATTATCGTAGTTTTCTTGCCCCAAACTTTCAGAAACTTCCATCTTCACTTCTTTGACCTCTAATTTCATAAATGTACAAACATCACCAAGTTGGTGTTCCTCTCGTTGTATATCTAGGGGAACATGAAGTCCACCAATGGTAGGAACAGATGCAGTGGAATCATTTTCAGTAATAAGAGATTGAATCATTGTTTGTTACTACCTTGTTGAACATATTGTGTCGTTTCTTTTTGTGCTTAATTACTGATGTTCTGTAAGTTTTCTCTTGGGAAATCAACTCTCTTTCCGCTCTTCTGTCATTGGGACAGTTCAATTTTTTTTGTCCCAAGTGTCTTTTTCAGGATTTGAAAGAACCATTTTCTTTTTATGCTTGACTACATTCCAAAGTTCTCCTCATAGGAAGTGCTCTGGCTTTCCGCCTTTCAAATGCATATGAGGACAATTTTGTGTGGCTCAAGTGTCTGTTTCAGAGAGTGAAACAACAGTTTCTATCAACTGGATGCTTAAAAGAAAGGTTCAGGAAGGATGCCACCATTTATATTGACCTTAGTGACTACCCTTGACCTCTTTTCCTGATAAGGGCATTTTTTGCTTTTAGGTTTCGATTTATTTTCATATAATTTTTCTAGCCTTCATTGGTTACTTTATACTCAGTAAGCACCCTAGAAGTTTTTAGTATTTAGTATTTACCTCTTGGCATCATTGGTCTCTCAAAAATTTTCTTTTTCTCTTCTTTCCCTATGAGAATCTTTAGATTGGTTCTAGTGAGCTACAATGTCAATTTGAAGTGTCAAGGGGTATTAGTTGAAATCTTTTGGAGTAATGTTATGCTTCCCAAATCTAAATCCCAAAAACCTATCCCACTGGAATATATTCTAGAGTAATGTTATGCTTCCCAAATCTAAATCCCAAAAACCTATCCCACTGCCACATCATTTGGGATGGGTTTTTGGGTTTGGGATTTGGATTTGGGAAGCATAGCATTACTCTATATTCTGTGATTCACTATTGTAAAAGATCATCCTCCTCCTCGTCGCCTCTTAACTTGGCTATTTGCTCTATTACTATTGTTAGTTTTTTTTTTGTTGAAATAATTAGTCTAACTGAGTGCATGCACCATTAGTAACCATTGCTCCTTTTGCCTTTGCAGATATGGGACTTCTATTTAGGGCGGTTGAGAGGTGAAGAAGAATCTGGTCCATTGGAAGTTGGATATGGAGTAAACGATGCACGATTTATGATCAAAAGTTACAGTGATCTTGTAAAGGAAGCATCTCTGCTAACCACAAAAGCATTAGGAGAAATCTATGGCATCAGTCGTTCTCTGGCACATGAGGATATTACAGCATTTAATGTAAGCTAATTTGACTTCCATACTATCCGTTATTACAATAGACATACATTTAATTGTATATCAACATTGCAAATTATCCGACTTTGCCTGCATTATACACACAACTGCACTATGTGGCATCATTTCTGTTCTATCATACCTTATTTTACTTCCCTTGAAAGTTTTGACACATTATACAAATATTGCAAAATAACTCAAGCAACCCAACTGCGAGCCAAGCCCCGACAACATCAGAGAGCAACAATCTACCCACAGCAAGTTCAGCTTTGGTAAAACAAAAAGCTATAATAATAATAAGGAAAAGAACTTTGATTTCACGGAACAAACTGTTTTGGTTCGAGGCGAAAGCACAACAACGACAACAATAACAAAGGCTGCCGAAAACACATTCTAGTACACACATAAAAACACATTCAAACCCCTTAATTTCTCACAACTATCAAACTTAGTGTGATAGTGGTTTGAATAAGCAACTAATTGGAGTTAAAATTTGGTCTATGCTATTTGATTATCTACAAAGTAAAAAATTGAATTAATGGCACCCTTTTTGTATATTTTTTTTTTGCTATGATTGACATGTTCAGTCGATATAGCTTTTGAATCCTTATTCAAACGTGCGGTAATGATCAAACGTTACCTTCTTAGAAGTGTCCGTGCTTCCTCGTTGGTATTATATGATGTGAACATTTTTGTATTGATGAAGCAAGTGAGGATAATATATACTACTGCATACTAATGTACCAAATTTCTGAATTTCAGAGTCCCTTGGGCATGTTTGTTACTTGATTGTTGAAGCCAACAGTGGCCTTAATGAATAGCGCTCATCGGTATGTGATCCCTCTTGTAATTAGTCACTGACATAGTTTACAGGTCACTAATCTACGTCCATATTCATAAAAATTTACAAATGCGTTCTGTCAGTTTGTTTTGGACCTAAGAGAAGAGCCTCATTCGTAGAAAATGTTGCGTAATTACTATTTCTCCCCTCCACCTCTTTCCTCTTATCTCTATATCATTCTGTCCCCTACCTATCAATGCTAAATTTCCTAGGATTGAGATCATCCACATAAATACAAAAGTGAATTTCTTGGTAATGTAGTGAGTTTAGTGACATTTATGATGTTGAACATTTCACAAGTACCCTTGAGGGTTATGTAAAAGTTGTCTGCGAGCTACCCAGGGAATTAATGGGAAGATATGACTTCAACATCAGCAATATACCAAATTTTCGAGTCCAAGCTTGGTCTACTGCTAGTTATTACTTGCAAGTAGTTTATCCTATTTTAGCCGAGCAAGGGTGAGTACTTAACGATTGCCTCTTATGTTTTTATTTATCCCATATACATTACACCATCACCATGTAAATGAGAACTGACAATACATGTACCCATATCATAGATAATCAGCAAGGTGATAAGATGATTGCCTAGTTGGGTTATTGATTAATTAGCATTTAAAGTGAAGTAATCTTATCAGCTTTAATCTACAGAATTTACATTACAGAACACGAAATTTTATTTCTCGACCAGGATGGCTTAAGCGATCAGCTGCTCTATGTTGCTATTTAACACAAGTACTTTCTTTCTTTCATTCTTTCTTTCTTTCTTTCTTTCTTCTTCTTCTTCTTCTTATTCTTCTTCTTCTTCTTGCTTATTTGAGCATATAATTTATCTATTTTCTTTTTCCTCCATGATGCTAATGGTGTTAAAATGACTCTATCATTGTTTAAATTGCATTAACAGCCCGTCCTGGATGTCAAACCTTATCTGCCATACTGTGACAGCATCCAAGCAGCATCAGTGCCTGAATGGGTACAGGTAGTATCTCCACAATTCAACTTTACATGTCTTCTTTATATAACAGTTTCGATTGCGCGGTATAGTATTATCTTGTAATCTTGACATTGAAATAGGATAAGACTGATTTGAATTAGCTTGTCACTGAGCTATAAATCATAGCAAATAATAGGGACCAATCACAAAGCATTACTGCTCCACAATATTAAATGATAGCTGTTTTAAACATGAAGTATGTACAAATTATAGGGAGTGATCACGCGATGCTTCACATTAGAGAGGCAACACTCCTGTAGTTTGATCTAATTAAAATTTGTTGGGTTCATTCAAGTAAGAAAGGTTTTTGGCTCTTTACGATTTGAATTTAACACTTAAATGTTCAAACAGGTGGACCATCTCTTAGCTGTAGCTTCTGTTAAATTCTCTGAGGGCTTTCTGATACTTCAGCTAATTCTTGGGCGAAATTAATGTTCAAACAGGTGGACTATCCTTTAGCTGTAGCTTCTGTTAACTTCTCTGAGGGCTTTTCTGATACTTTAGCTAATTCTTGGACGAAATTGGTAAGACTTCAACGAGGATTTACTAAAACCTCTGTGTGTATAACTAGTTTTCCTGCTGCAGTTCTATACCTATGAAAGCTTGAAGCATTTGATAGTATCATTACAACCACCAAATGCTCAACCTAACACACTGCAAACGGTATATCTGCTTACCCACTCCCACTATCTTCACTTCACTGTAGTATTTTACTTCTGTCTTTACAAGTTTACATTAATGAATTGAAGTCTATTACGCAACTATTTAGCTAGTTTGTGGAGGATTAGCTGAATCTACTACTAGTTTGTGGAGGATTAGCTGGTTGTTATGATAGAACGTAGTTGACAATTCTTCTGACAACGCTGGGTGTTTTGGCAGATTCCTGGATCCGTAAGCAGATATGACGGAGTGTTTAACACCCTCAAAGGAATAGGCAAGCATGAAGGTCTTCGAGGTCTCTATAGGTAAGGATTTGGAACGATTTTGGGGTTTGCTGGTACTCTGAGGTCTCTATAGCAAGCATGGGGTTTGCTTTTACTCCTATTATTACATCAATGCATTAAGGAAATGTTTTGGGTTTACTCCAATTAGTAAGTTAATGCTGTTATTTCTGCAATTAAGACCTGAGGAAGAAATTAGAAGAAAATATCCTAAATGAGGGCGCTGCTTGGCTCCGTTTGCAGAAGCTATCAGCAAGTCTTATCATTAGTGTTTTTCGTGGGGACTTCATTAATTGGCTGACATTGGCTCTAGTAGGTAATTAACTTGCTTCACTCTTGATTACTAGAACTTCGCCAATAGTTTTAGATGGCTTACTACTAAGAAAAACGAGAGATCTATGATTGTTATAAGAAATCTAAAAGCTATGAATTTTCGTAAACACTTGCTTGAAATCATTGGTTGAATCTGAGTAACCACTTTGTTAATCCATTTATATGGTTTAGTGTTAATTTGTTATGTTTTCTAGTTGTGGTATCCATCTTCATTAGGCATTTCACAAAGTTCATATAGTGCAGAATGTGAATCAAAATAGCAAATGCGTTATATATGTAGTTGTTTTATAGTTACATAGGATTCGGTGCCTGACTTAAAATATCTTACCAATAAAGTGACTTTGGGTTTGAACTTGATCCTATTTTAAGTTTTTTCACACAAAAAACTGTTATATAGATGTCATGTTATTGCAGTGTGAGTTCATGACCCATCTAATATCCTTCATGGAATGCACACACGTGCACAGCACGCACACATCACACATGCAATGCACACATGCACGGCAGCGCACAGCACGCACACAGGTAGCACATGTCCACGCGCACAAGCAGCACACGTCCACGCGCAAAGCAGTTGAGATTAGTACTTCTAAAGCAATATTATGACAGAAAAAGATGAGAGTGCAGTTCCTAATGTAGATTAAGTGTTAGTTTGCCCATTTGCTGATAAAAATTGACGGTTTCTAATCTCTCTCTCTCTCTCTCTTATGCGGGTTGTGTTTTTTTTCTTAAACTATTTTCCCTCTCTTGCTCTATTTGTCTTTGCTTCTTTCTCTTATTAACCCCAATTTACGTGTTGAATTCATTATACTTTAAACCTTCCATATCGTAGTCTCAAATAAGTGATTGGTAGTCCCAAATTAAGCTAATCCAACTACTGTTGTCTTTCCCCCTCATTACAAAATTAGAAGCAGCTATGTTTTAAATTCAAATGTAACAACTTATATTACTTGATGTGGACCTACCCTTGTAGTTTCGACGAAGAGATACTCCATATGGATGGATCCTTGACACCAACACATGCAAGAAGTGTCAGTTGGTTGGATAAAAATTCGAAAGATTTATTGCACTCGCACACCAACAGGTTTGAATTCTGAACTTTGTGCCTTAGGCATTTGGAGAAAAACATTTTGTTTCTAACATAGAAAGCAATTGCGGTGGAAAATTGCTCCAATTTTTTTCCTCCTTCTCTCATCATTTTAAGTATAATTCTGTAGGAGTATTAAGAAGCAGAGAGAATGTACGATAAGAGAAGAAATGGACGAGCATGGTGATGAAATGGTTAACAGAGAAATTGTCTCTTTGAACTCCGACCATCGGATTAAGAAGTCAAAGTGAGAGGGGAAGTGAAGATTCTTGAAGACATGCTTTGTTTGTTAGTTTAGGTTTGAATGGAAGAACTCTTTAAATTTCCGACTTTGTTAGACATGTATGAACTCTTTACTTATGATTTTTATGGATTATTTTTGTTGTATTGGGTATAGAGATGTTGGTTAGACATGGATAAATGCTTTACTTATTATGATTACTTAATTTAAATTATTTTTTGTTATGTTGGATATAGATAAATCTTATTATTTTTTGTGTTTGGTATAAATTAATATGTTTGTTAATCAGGAGCCAAAAAAAAAATATTGGAAAGCATATAAATAAATTATTTTTTTTTTGATTTATGCATATTTCTAACGGCTATATCCGTTAGTAATAGTTGACAAACCGTTAGTATTCAATATAAATACTTTTAAAATTGGCTGAAAAAATCGTTAGTAAGTAGCTTTCTAACGGATATATCCGTTAGAAATCCTTTGATTTACTAACGGATTTACTAACGGATATATCCGTTAGTAAAATTAATTTTTCTAACGGATATATCCGTTAGTAAATCCGTTAGTAATATTACTAACGCTAAAATACTAACGGATATATCCGTTAGTAACATTTATTCTAACGAATATATCCGTTAGTAATGAGGCCATATGGTGTAGTGATTTCTACACAACCTACCTTTTATATAACGTGACACTCACGTTCTCACCACAGGTCTCAAAATGCTCAACAGGGATATTAAAATTATCAAAAATTATACTACACAGGTATAATTTACTATTCATAAAATACCAAAAAAGTCAAATAACATTCAAATCACATAAATGCCATTTAACTATGTCAATGCAACATGAAGTACCATATTCCCGTGTCTTCACTGACACCTCACCGTTGACTCACAGTCAACCTCATCCTCAATTATCATATAACATTGATAATTTATCAAATTCCAAACATACATGCTAAAACCATGAATTCTGGAACGGGTGTGACAACTCTCTCCTCCAAAAAGGAAGTTTGTCCCCAACTTATACCTCATAAGTCGAACAAGTGCGGATACTCATTCTTCATTTCTTCCTCACTTTCTCATGTAGCCTCTTCAACCGTATGACTACGCCATAGTACTTTCACCATCAGAATTGTCTTAGTTCTCAAGACTTGCTTTTTTCGGTCTAGTATCTCTACTGGATGTTCTATATAACTCAAATCCTCTTGAATTTGTAACGGTTCTGGTACCATGATCTTACTCATATCTGACATACACCGTCTCAAAATCGACACGTGAAATACATTGTGCACGTGTTCCAATTCTGATGATAACGCCAATCGGTAAGCTACTGGACCTACCTTTTCCAGGATTTCAAAAGGTCCAATGAATCTCGGATTTAGCTTTCCCCTCTTTTCGAATCGAATAATGCCTTTCGAAGGCGATACTCTCAAGTATACAAAATCTCCCACTTTAAATATTAGCGATCGTCGCTTAGAGTCTGCATAGCTCTTATATCGGCTCTGAGCCGTCTTGAGTCGCTCTTAAATCAGCTTTACCTTCTCAGTAGTCACCTGTATTAACTCAGGCCCTGATAATTTTCTTTCCCCAACCTCGGTCCAACAAACCGGTGATCGACACTTATGGCCATACAAAGCTTCATATGGTGCCATACTAATACTCAACTGAAACCCGTTATTGTACGCAAATTTGATTAATGGTAAGTGCTTTTCCTAGTCACTCCCAAAGTTTAGAACACACAATCGAAGCATATCCTCCAACGTCTGAATCATGCGCTCTGGCTGTCCGTCGATCTGAGGATGAAATGCGGTACTGAAACTCAACTTCGTACCCATAGCTTCTTGTAAACATCCCCAAAACCTCAACGTAAAACTAATATCACGATCTGATACAATCACTGTTGGAACCCCGTGTAGTCTACAATCTCTTTCACATACAACTCAGCTAACTTCGAAGGTTTAGTCGTCTTGATCGGTAGAAAATGCGCTGATTTTGTCAAGCGGTCAACTATCACCCAAATCTTGTCATTCTTATTAAAAGATCACGAAAATCCAGAAACAAAATCCATGGTGATCTCATCCCACTTCCATTCTAACACGGGTAATGGTTGTAGTAATCCCGCAGGTACTTGTCTTTCTACTTTTACCTGTTGACATGTCGAACACTCTAAGACATACTTAGCAATTTCACGCTTCATACCCTTCTACTAAAAGTTTTCCTGTAGGTTCTGGTACATTTTATTACTTCCTGGATGCACTGAGTATCTAGTACTATGGGCTTCCTCTAGAATCCTCTCTTTCAAGCCTTTCACATTTGGTACACATAATCGATTCCCAAGTTTCAACGTTCCTTGTTCTAATACAAAATTAGGTCGCCTTCCCAAAGGTATCTCGTCTCTCATTTTACACAGGTAAACATCATTAAATTGTTCCCTCTTAATCTCATCAATAATATCTGGGTGCGTTATGATCGTCATCATTAAGTCACCACTAGTCTCTGGTATCATATCCAATTCTAAACATTCCATGTCTCTAATCAATTCCATTTGACTAGTTAGCTCGTCGACTAAGTTCCTCGGTGTCTTCTGGCTTAATGCATCAGCTACTATATTAGCCTTCCCCGGGTGATACTCAATCGAAATATCATAATCCTTCATAAACTCTAACCATCTTCTCTGTCTCATATTCAAATCTCTTCGCGTAAATAGGTACTTCAGACTCTTGTGGTCCATGCAGATCTAACATTTTTCCCCATACAAATAGTGTCTCCAAATCTTCAGAGCATAGATCACTACGGCCAATTCAAGATCGTGAGTCAGATAGTTTACCTCATGTGTCTTCAATTGTCTTGAAGCATATGTAATTACTTTACCACCTTGCATCAGGACACACCCCAAGCCTTGATGCGAAGCATCACTATAGATCACAAATCCCCCAATTCCAGATGGTATCGTCAAGATAGGTGCTCTCGTCAATCACAACTTCAACTCTTGAAAACTGTCTTCAGATTCTTGACCCCACTCAAAAGTAACACCCTTCCTCATCAACTTGGTCATTGGCAACAAAATTTTGAAAACATTCTCAATAAAATGGCGGTAGTACCCCACTAACCCTAAGAAACTTCTGATTTCTGATACGGATGTCGGTCTTTGCCAATTAGACACTGCTTCTACTTTGTGAAGATTAACTGAAACTCCATTCTTCTCAATCACGTGACCAAGAAAGGTAATGCTAGATAACCAAAATTCACATTTCTTGAATTTCCTAAACAGTTGCTTCTCCCGTAGTCTCTGAAGTATCAATCTCAAATGATTCTCGTGTTCTGCCTCACTCGGCGAATAGATAAGAATATTGTCTATGAACACTATCACAAAATCATCCAAGTAGTCCTTGAAGACTCGATTTATAAGATCCATGAACACGGCTGGTGCATTTGTAACTCCAAATGGCATGACTACGAACTCATAATGCCCATAACGTGTTCTGAAAGCTGTTTTCTCCACATCTTCTGCTTTTACTTTCAACTGACGATAGCGCGATCTTAAATCTATTTTGGAAAAAAAAAAAAAAAAAACTTGTTCCCCATAAAGTTGATCAAATAGATTGTCAATTCTCAGCAATGGATATTTGTTCTTGATTGTCAACTTGTTTAGTTCTCAATAATCCACACACATTCTCATTAAACCATCCTTCTTCTTTATGAACAATACTAGAGCTCCCCACGGTGATATGCTAGGTCGAATGAAACCCTTGTCAAGTAACTCTTGCAGTCGAACTTTCAGTTCTTTCAACTCCACAAGTGCCATTCTATATGATACCTTGGATACAGGTCTTGAGTCTCGCATAATCTCAATGGTGAATTCAATTTCCCTCTCAATTAGTACGGCTAGCAAGTCATGAGGAAATACATCTGAAAATTCTCGCACTATCGGAATGTCTTCTACTATTGATTCGGTTACTGAGACATTGGTCACTGAACATAGGAATCCTCAACATCCCTTTCTCAACAACTTACTCGCTCGGATAGTCGAAATCAAATACAGTGGCGGTATAACCCAACTCCCTTGGAAATAAAAATCTCTATGTACCGGTGATCGAAAATTAACTTCTTTTCGTTCACAGTCTATGGTAGCTTGGTTAAGTGCTAACCAATCCATTCCTATTATCACATCAAAATGGCTCACAGCGATTAGTATAAGATGTACGGTCATCAATTTCTCACCTAGTTTAATTGCACAGTTCTTGCATACCGTAGACGTTACTATTGATTTGCTGAGGGGTACGGCAATAGATAATTCATATCCTAACGATGCCGATTTAACATTCAAATGTTCAACAAAGGCATGCGATACAAATGAATGCATAGATCCTGAGTCAACAAGTATGCGTGCTAATTGCGAACATACAAGCACCATACCTGAGACTACTGTCTCTGAAGCAGCCATGTCTCATGGGTTCATCTGGTATGCTCTCCCTTGACGTTGCTCTATCCCTTGTCTCCCATCGTTAGACTGTCTAGGCTTCGACCAACTAGAAGCTATAGAACTAGCTCCTTGTTGGGAATGCCTCCTTAGACAATCCTTGGCTTAGTGTCCAAACACTCCACAATCATAACACTTACCCCTCATGTCAGGAGTTGAATTTGTACTACTCCCTCCTTGGTTCCTATTCTAGGTTTTGGTCATGAAACATTGGCCAGAGTGTGGTCGATTGCAAAGTGAGTACAATGGTATGTTAGTTGGTGTCTCTTGAAACCACTGAAACTCGTTACAGAGCCTCTTTGGAATGACCTCTTGAAAGATCCGCCTTGGTTCCTATCACCACTCTCATTCCCCCATTTATCGGACTAATTCTGCCTCAATCTTTCCATTCCACTCTCGGTCACAAGCGCCGTTTGTTGCAATGCTGCCACTGTTGAATGCTCATAGGTTTCTACCCTCAAACGAATATTTTCCCTTAAACCCTCTTCAAATTTCCTTGCCCTGTCTTCCTCCTCTGGCACTGAACCCTTTCCAAATCTCAACAAAGAGTTGTACTTGGAAGTATACTCAGTTACAGTCACGTCTCCTTGCTTGAGATTATCAAACTCTCACTTTTTCGCATTATAGGTGGCTCGCAGAAAGAATCAGAAATTAAACTCTGCCTTGAATCCTTCCCACGTAATCGGTGCCCCTTGATCTAGAACATTTACCCACCAATTCTGGGCTTCACCCTTCAGTACATCACTTGCATTTTTCATTTTCTCCCTATCGGTCATCGGGATAGATCAGAAGATTCGTTCTATGTCCATTATCCAATGTTCTGCGAGCATTGGGTTGGGTGTCCCATGGAATTCCATTGGTTTCTTTCGAGCAAATTGTTCAGATACTGATCTCGTACCTCTATTCTCAGGCACATGCACTACAATTATTGGTTCTACTTCAATTAAAGGCATTGGAGGTAATCGTTCTGCTATGTTCCGGATCATATCTCCCATATTCCCCACCATTTCTACCATTTCATTCATACGTCAGGTATGCGGTGATAATTCTCTGTCACCCATGATTATTCAACCTGTTAATCTCAATGCATAAACACTATGCATGTATGGCAATCAACAATATCATGTATGTAAAGCAACATACATATGCATCAAACATATCTACTATGTATGGATGCACTCTAGAATATGTGACAATTCACTCAATACTCCACTCATCGTCAAACGTTCCCAAAGTTTTGTTATCTGTAGCTTTGATACCAATAAATGTCACGACCCATCCCGCTAACGTACGGAAATAGGACACGTGGCACGCCATCAAGGTTTATCAAGTTCATCAAAGTAAATAGCAGCGGAATACAAAAGTAGAATCCGTTAAAATTAGAGTTATGAAAAGTTTTGCCCTATTAAAAAAACTTCCAAAAGAATTCAGTTTTGAAACAGAGGTCCAGTTGACTGATCGGGGACCCGGTCGACTGACCATTAAAAGTAGATAGTTTAAAACATCAACAACCCGGTCCAATCGACTTTGTCGGGGACCCAGTCGACTGGTGCCTAAATTTTTCAATCGACTGAAACTGTCCGGTCGACTGATACTCTATTCTAACAGAAAATGGTATTCTGGGACCTCATCCAATCGACTGTTTTCTCCACCCAGTCGACTAATCCCCAAACATATCAAAGCAGTGTTCAGGTCAAAACAGTGATCCAGTTGACTGAATAAGAAATCAGTCGACTGATCTGTATCAGCACACTAAGTGTTCTGCAGCATTCAAGCTACACTTCTCCAATTCAAAACCAACACAAACACAGCGATACACTAACAATTTAAAACATAATTATAGGTGTTTACTAGCGATTACAATACTACTGAACTAGTACAACGTCTATTACAACATGTTAAGAATTCAAGGTTCTTAGTACAATTTTAGGAAAGGAACAAAAACATAAACAAGAGTGATTCCCGTCGTCTCATCGGCCTCACTCCTCACGCTTCTTCTTGTCTTTCTTCTTACCTGCAATTGAGTAAATCTCCACTGCTCAGCTATATGCTGAGTGCACAAATTCTAGCATATGCAATATAAGACAAACCATGCTTTAATCTCATAAATCACATCAATAGTCTCTAAGGAGAAAATACGCCTTCATCCGGTAGCGGCAAGTCCAAGCCTTAAACTGCGATGTCAATACTAGTCCAAGCCTACAACCATTACATCCCCAAGTGCCCTGGCAAGTCCAAGCCTTAAACCATGCACAGTAGCCGTCGCTACTAAAACTCTCAAACGTCGAGAAGCTTACTCCGGCATGAATTTGCATAAGTCCCCCCTTTGACCCATATAGACAACTCAACGTGCTCGCGTAAATTTAGACATGCTTTTCACATTTAAGCACGTGCATAATTAATGGGCCTAAGATTAGCACATGAATTTTTCCCGAATCACAGTTTCGTCATCGAAATCTAAAACATGTATTTCCCTATATTTCACAAGTTAGAACTTCATACCTCGTGCGATTTTCTCCAAACTTTGAAGGATCGACTAGATGGCCAATTAAACGTCAGATCTCAGATTTAAGGTGATTCCTACAAGTTTACAGGGGTTTTCCCCAAAAGTCTAGAATTTAGATTTTTACAAAAGTTTTCCATACATGGCCTAAGTGGTATCAAAATGTAGATCTTACCTCCACGAGTTCAAATCTAGAATCTAGAGAAAATCTGACGGACAAAAGGTCGTCGATCGTTGTCGCAAAGCCTGAGGCAACGAATCTCCTTTTCTCTCTCCTCGCTAACGATATTTTTTAAAGTTTGTGAAAAATGAAATCTCACCCTAACCTATTTATAGAAAATCTTCTCGGAATTCGCGTTGACCACCCTGCGAGTTCTCAAAACTTCTAATTAATCCATGAGACGTCGCGTACATCCATTTAACGCCTTTACGTACAATTGAAAACTAAAATTTACAAAAGTTTTCGACTAAGTCTCATTTGGGTCCAAAATTACGTTCGAAAATTAAATTCTGTGGAATTTCTACACAACCTACCTTTTATATAACGTGACACTCACTTTCTCACCACAGGTCTCAAAATGCTCTATAGCGATATTAAAATTATAAAAAATTATACTACACAAGTATAATTTACTATTCATAAAATACCAAAAAAGTCAAATAACATTTAAATAACTTTCAAATCATATAAATGTCATTTAACAATGTCAATGCAACATGAAGTACCATGTTCCCGTGTCTTCACTGACACCTCACCGTTGACTCATAGTCAACCTCATCCTCAATTATCCTATAACATTGATAATTTATAAAATTCCAAACATGCATGCTAAAGCTATGAATTCTGGAACGGGTGTGACAATATACCAGACTAACAATGTTATTGCTTTTCTAGGCACAGTTCTTGCATTAGCTGGACGATGTAGAAGTAGATCATTGGTGACCACAGAGCTGCCCATAAGCAGACACATCGTAACAACTACCCTAGTGTCACGCATCGGAACCGCACATATGATTCTAGGACACGTGGCACGCCACCAAGGCACGTCCCCATGCCATTAGAGTTCCATAAAACACATTAGTAAAGGTTTTGACTCATGAACTCAACATACTTTGAACATTTTCAGAGAGAATTTATATACACATTACCAAACATGACCCTAACAAAGTTTATTTTTGAAAGTACCACCTTTATAGTTCAACGGTGTCCCAAAGGTACCCTCATGCTTAATTAGAAGTAAACCAAAACACCCAAAATTGAAAAACCAAAGGTGGATTAGAGGGGTTTTCAACCCGTCGAACTGCCCCTTTTGATTAGTTGAATGACCCCTGGGCAGAATCCTTCCCCTACTGTAGAATTTTTCCTAGAGCCATTCAATCACTTCGAAATTTATAACTTCCAAACACTTTGAAACATCAAGTTTACCTTATAAACAGGTAAAAACACTATTGGAAAATAAATCCGGTCTTCTTGAGTTCATATCAACCATTAAAGTGAATTGAAAAAAGTTTAAATACAAGTTCTATTTCAAGTCGAACTCTTGGAATGAAACTCCGAGTTCGTCGTCCAAACCAAACCAATATATGAATAGTCACAAACATATGCCAAACTTGCTAGCTAATACTTACAAGAACTACATAATCCTTAGTTTATACAACAACCCTAACTTGCCATGATTTAAAAGTCTAGTTATTAACAAGTCAAACCAAGTACCAAACTAACCTAGCTATATTACGAGTTTAAGAACAAAATAAAAAGTTAACTCCATTAGCTACGATTACTCCCAAGTCCCATCTTTCCATGCCAAGCCATTTTCGTATCTTCCTTGATCCGGCCTCTTAATCACCTACAATGGTTATTCAATAACCACTATACTATATAAGCTATATGCTTGTGACTGCCAACAATTATGAACGTGAATAACAAACGTGATCATTCTCATCTTTCGCACACAACTATAGTCTTCAGGAACCCAAGTGCCGGTCACCCTTTCACGTTAGTCCGCGACTACTCCATTAGTCAGCGCTACTAGTTGAGACCCACCCCTCTTTCTTTCAAGCGTGCGACCTCATGCCAATTTGACACCTGATCTCTTTCTCGATGGCAAGTACAAGTTTTCCTTTGACCCACATTAGCAACTCAGCATGCTCAAGTAATCATTTCACCATACAATTTCACAAGTTATACATGAGCTATCCAAAATTACTCTAAACATGAGCTAATTAGACATGCTCAATATCACAAAGATAATCCCAAACATCCAATTATTCATTTCCATCATTATTGTTACTCACCTCTTGATTTTCACTCCTATACGCAGAATTTAGACCCTAGTCAATTCCAGGTATAATTCTTATACAAAATTACAAGTTATGAGCTAAGCTCCCAAATTGAGTTGCGGAAAAACTATCTCAGAAATGAGTAAGATTAGTACTATCACGTTAGACTTACCTCCAAGAGTTCGAATATATAGTCTGTTTCGAAATTAAATGATGTTAAGCGCGTCAATCGGAGTCGTGAACGTTGGTGTAATTTTCGTCGAGATTTCTCATAAATCTCTTCTCTGTAAATTTTCTAAGGAAGAAAAAGCCTAAAGTGATGAGTCATGAGACATGTGTCTCATAACACGTCACTTACCAAGTTTATGTTTCTACATTAGCCCCCACCAAGTTTCAAAAGTTTTGCGAGTATACCCATGCTAGTAATGAAACTTATTAAAACTATCCCAAACTTAAATGGGTGTTTGTCTATGTCACGTATGGTTCTATATGTCACAAGTCATCCCGCTATGTGCGGAAATAGGACACGTGGCATGCCACCGAGGCTCAACCAATTCGATTAAAGTAAATAGCAGCGGAAAACATAAGTAAAACCCAGGAAATTCAGAGTTACAAAAAGTTTTGCGCATAAAAACACTTAAAGAAACAACATATTTGAAAAACAGCAATCCAATCGACTAATCATAAGTCCGGTCGACTGGAAATGCAAAATACAGAGAGCATCAAAATCTCAGAAGCTTGTCCAGTCGACTATGTCGGAGACCCAGTCAACTGTGGCCTCAAATTTTCAGTCGAGTGATACTTCTCGTTCAACTGATTCTGGAATTTCTATTTTAAAAATACAATCTAGTCGACTGTGGTTTTCACCCAATCGACTGTTTCTTTCACAGAATGAAAATTTATAATCCAACCCAACAACCAGTCGACTGTGTCGAGGACCCAGTCGACTATTTTTCAACACATATTAGAGCAGTGGCTGGTTTAAAACAAACTTCCAGTCGACTGAACCTAAACCAGTCGACTGTTTTACCTCTGGTTGCTAAGCATTTTGCTGAATTCCAAACTATGGACAACCAAACCAATTCCAACACATTCATTACTATATTTCAACGATTCAAACCATAATTACATGAGTATTACTACAGGTTACAATTACTATAAATCCTTCCAAAATTCTAAAACTAAACACATGGCTTCAAGTCCTCAAAAATATTTATTATAACATTTGGAAAGAAAACAAAAACATGTACAAGAGAGATCCCGTCGTCCCATCGGCCTTACTCTTCGCGTTTCTTCTTTCCTCTCTTCTTATCACTTGCAATGGAGTAAAGCTCCACTGCTCCACTATATGCTGAGTGCACAATTCTAAATATATGCTTATATGACCATTCATGCTTTAAAACATCTAAACATATCAAATAGATTTTCTGTTGGGCAGTCTCCTGGTGCCTAAGAACATTAGATTTTCAAGTTAAGTCATATCAAACCTAACCCAAACTTCATGGAACCTTGGGGAAACATTCCAAACACCCTCCCAAACATACTTAAACATTAACCAATCCTAAGAAACACCATTATCACTTTATAGATTATAAACTCAACCTCAATCAAATGAAGAACTAGTTATAAATCTCTAATTTCACACAAGTAGTAAAGAGATGGAAATTTCTTTGCCAAGATAAGTTCAAATACCTTCAACAACTTATTTTAACCAAAATCCATCCAACCGTCGGATGAGGTTCCATAATTCATTTCTAACTACTTGCAAGTTCACTTAATCACCAAAGTTCATGAAAATTCATTTGAAAGAACAAACTTGCATTCTTTTATCAAAGCTAGACTCAATATGAGTCCAAAGGCTCAAAACACAACTTAAAGTCAATAGTTATGCACTCAACATACTAACAAGTTCCAAACCACATCTTAAAGCATTAAAAGTTGGTGTTTAGCATTTTACAACTTACAAAAGAAGTTTGCAACTCAAATACAACTTGTTCACCCTACAAAACTATTTACAACTACAACTTTACAAATATAAGTTTCAACTCCTTCAAGGCTAACATAATTACAAGCTTATGAACATATAAACAAAATGACCCTTCGCCCGGATTCCAGATCACTTCCTTTCTTCTATCATCACAATCCGTACCTATGGTGGTTATTCAATAACCACACAGAAAACAATTTTGTTTTAAGCTTACGCTTAGTGAATACTTTAACCATGCCATTGGAGTATGAAATGCGGCATATGCAATATCTAAACAACACAACGATAAAATTAGTCGCCAGTATGTCAAATAACTAATCACCATCGCAACGGACCCAAAACTCTGGCTCTTTCTCTCTTCAACGTAGCATATAGCGAAAACACACACTCTCACGTGACCGTAGTCAAATCGTTGTGTCGTCACCACCATCACATAATATTATAAAGTTGCTAATTAACCCACTAATTATGCAACATGTCCAATTCGCTCTCACAAAGGTATCCCTATCGGACCACAGAAGTGGTCTCTAACAATTAACATGTTATTTAAACAACACAATATTACAATCACATATGCCTTAATAAACATTTAAGTACATAAGAATTATTTCGCATATCTATCCCATCGCACGGTGACCTCTCATAACTGTCCCAAACTGGGACTACCACAGTGGCCAATAGTTGTGTTCCCAACTGGGAAACCCTAATCAAACTTAGTGAGTTAATACTCACTTAGCACATATAACCACATCATTAATATAATGCTAATGTTGCATGCTAATTGCAATTAAATATAGCACGCGGGTGCGGTTGTTAAACCTAAGGCCTCTACTCCTCCACCACGATGCCTTTCACAGGACTGGGGTTAGCTCTGATACCATTTGTAACGTCCCAAGTAGTCCACTGGCCTAACAACTTGATGGACCTGCCACATTGGCCCTTTAAATGTTTAAGCCCAAAATGTGGTTAGTAGCCCACTTGGTTCTGCATATACCAGACTAACATTGTTATAGTTTTCCATGTGGGATGGGGTCTCATGATTATTGTGATGACCAAGATCCCCAATACTCCTGAGGCAGGAAGACCAAGATGAATGAGGTGATATAAGGTATGAGTACTTGTCCCACATCGCCTGGGGTGAAGATCACGGGCTAGTTTATAAAAGCAAGAAGGCCTTTTAGAACCTTGAGGGATCTAAACACAAAGGAAATCTGCAATTAAGTGTGTTGTTGCTACAGTAGTACCAAGATGAGTGACTCCTGGGAAGTCCTTTGTGTTTGGGCCAAAAGCGGACGATATTGTTACTAGATGGGGGATGGATCGTTACACAAATCTCAAAACTATTTAGTTAATAGGCAACACGATAGTACTTTTCTTTGTATGTTTTATGTTGTTCTATTATGTGCCACGTAAAAATATTTGTATACGTGCACCAATCACGCTTCAAAACAGTTGGAAAAGAACATAAAGAAATGCACTTGAGTCTTTCCCTTAATTAAAATGGATTAATAGTCCCGCGTCTGAATAACTTCCAAAACATCAAACGTGTCCTAATAGTAACAAATAACAAACAATAAAAAGATCTTGTTGGGTTGAGTAAATATTGGATGCAATAGGAATACCATATTATTTGTTGTAACCTACTAATACACGTAGAGGTTATGCTGAATTAGGGATGAATTTTCTCGGAAAATAGGGAGACATGCCACATCGTCATGGCCGTCCCAAAGGGGGGGCAAAAGGGGCAACCACCCCGAGCCACCAAAGTTCACAAAATTTTGAGGGTCTCCATAAAATTTTCATAAATACATTTTTACCTTGAGAATTTTTAGTATTTTATATTTAAGTCTCCCCAATGCCCAATTTAGTGTCATCAACTACATATATATTGATATAGATGTATATAAAACTCAAAAGTAAATGCCCCTAGAATTTTAAAAATTACAGTTTTAGTGTAAGAATTTTTTGAGTTTTAGAAATAGGCCCCTCTAGAATTTTGAAAGACACCATACAATGTTTAAGTTTCACAAATAGACTCATATTATAAGTAAACCCCAAAAAAATCGTCAATTATATACAAGTAAACCCTAAAAAATTTGTCAATTATGTATCAGTAGACCAAAAAAAAAAAAAAAATCGCCTCGGGCGCACTGCCCCTGAACCCCCTGTATAAGGGCCTCCCTTTTAGTAGTTTGTCCCGGACCTCCAAATATTTGTGACTTGCCCTGCATCATCCATACAACCGATAAAAAATCTATGATATAGCCTAGTGGTTTGGATTGTATATATAGTCCAAATTTTTGTTCCTAACATTTTGTGAGTTAGTCCCAACATATTATGATCTGGTCCTAAAACGTCGTAATTTTGAAAAATCACTTTGGTTTTTAAACTTAAAATTACAACATTTTTAGACAAGATCGCAACATATTGAGACCAAAATTTTGAGTGGTATGATACAGCCCAAACCACTGGGATGCATCTCTTTGGGCTGTATCTCATTAGTAATGCTTCACCCACAATGAATTCCCCACATTATGGAATCAAGGACGAATTCCACACATGGGTCCCACATGGGACCCATGGATTATGATTGTTGGTTGTGGAATTCATTGTGGGTATAGAATTTTTGAGAGTATTTTGCTCACCCAGGCCTCCACTGGGTGATATGTGTCTAATTTTAGTAATTTTGTTGATAGTACAGGGGCAAAATGGAAATAAAATCAGACACATGTTACCCAGTGGATGCCTGAGTGAGCAATGTGTGAGCAAAATGAGGTGAGCTATTCTTTTTACTCACTCCAAAATTGCTCATATTTGCTCACCCTCCTCTCCCATTGGTTAATACAATGGGACTCAGGATTAAATGAGTATTAATTAATGATGTAAAGTGCTAGAGCCCACTGCATTAGCCAATGAGAAAGGATGGTGAGCAAAATGTGAGCAATTTTGGGATGAGCAAGATTGCACTTGAGCAAAAAATGTTTTGCTGGGTAAATTATACTTTACACCACTGTAGTTTGGATGTAATATCATTTTAGTCCCTACAGTTTTAGTTTTTTCAATTTGGTCCTTAGAGTTTCAATTTAAGTTTAATGTAATCCATTTATAAAAATTTCAAACAATTTTTTATAGAAATAGATCATGCGATGCATAAGTGAGGTATTATTAGGGGCACAATGGTAAATTTACTAAGAGAAATTACACTTTTTACAGACCTATATTGAACCTACTAAAACTCCAAACCAATATGTGTCACTCCTAAAGTCTCTCGGATGTACTCATTTCTAATTCTATCTTTCCTAGTCTAACCACACATCCATCTTAGCATCCTCATCTTCGCTACACTCACTTTGCTAATGTGTTGTTTCTTAGTTGCCCAACACTCTGTCCCGTAGAGCATAGATGGCCTAATAGGTGTCCTATAAAATTTTCTTTTCAATTTTGCTGGTATTCTCTGGTCATATAATACTCCAGAAGCACTCCTCCACTTAAGCCAGCCCACTTTAATTCTATGGGTCATGTCATCACCAATCTCTCCGTCTCTACTGATCATTGAACCTAGATAGCGAAAGTGTTCCCTCTTTGGGATCTCCTAATCTTCGATCTTCACTGCTTCGTTGTCTCTACTTCCACTGTTACTAAAAGTACATTCCATGTATTCTGTTTTCGTCCTACTTATCTTTAGCCCCTTAGTCTCGCGTGCTTCTCTCCAAGTTTCTAGTTTAGTGTTGAGTCCCCTTTTAGTCTCATTAACCAAGACAATATCATCTGCGAACAACATACATCATGGGATCTCATCTTGAATGTGTCTAGTCAATTCATCCATAATTAGGGCGAACAAATAAGGGCTCAAGGCCGATCCCTGATGCAGGCCGACGGTAATTAGGAATTCGCTTGTTTCTCCGGCTCTGTATAATAAAAAAAAAAATTTGTAAGAAAAATTTATAAATAGACTACATTAACTTAAACTGGAAGTGTAAAGGTCAAATTGACAAAATTAAAACTGCAAAAATCAAAATGACATTCAGGCAAACTAAAAGGTGCGAAATGTAATATACCCCTTATCATAGAATGTCTCTACCGGAATCTTTAAATTGAGAAACCACCTTCTCTTCGGCCTATCGTTTCTGTAATTTGGAAGTTCGATGAAAACGAGAATTGGTTATGGAAATGACTAGATGGTTGAAGACCGGAGTATCAGTTTTTGACACTACTCAGAAGCTTCCTCTGCGAGTCCGACGAGTGTTCGAACGAACGGTTCAACAATCCAAAAAAAAAAAGAAGAAAAAAAATGGTGTCCAAGCCCAAAAAATAGTACAGTTTTGTCCCCCATCTCTCCGGTTAAATCTCAGACAACACTCAACACAGTAATGAAAATCCTAACTGTTCACCCATTAATCGATTTTACAGGAATAATCGAAGAATATCCGATTCAGCTATGAAGAATCAAATACTATCAGATCTGACCGATGAAGACGATTATCAAATGGCTCAGTCTGCACATTGTTGGTGGAGATCTTCAGCAAATCTGGAGAAATGTGCCAAGTTCAAGTTGAGGATGAACTTGCCTAAGATCACTCCGAGGCTCAAAGTTCTGAGAGAAATGGAGAGGTTGGCCTTGATTGCTCCTGAGGGTTTGAATGAGCTTCGTCATAAGCTTGTAACCTATCGTTCTGGGGATTTTTGGGTACCCATTGGAGGTATCAAGAAGGAAGATATGGATATTCCTTCTGAAAATACTATTCTGTTGGTGGGTTTTCGTAATTCTGGTAAGAGCTCGCTTGTCAACCTCATGTATAGTGTTCTAGGTCGCTCTGGACTTGTACCCTTTGCTCAAACCTCTTCAGGTAATGTTTACTACGAGTATTTGTTTCTTTCTTTTTTGGTTGATGTTTCTATTCCAAACTTTGAATTCACCAACTACTTGATGCATTCAATTGATTATTTACAACTAAAGGGCACTACCTAAACTTAATTTAATTCTAAGTTGTTTTTAAACTCTGTTTGGGTTTTGGTAAAGAAAAAGAAAACAATAACGAAAACTAGTTCCTCGTGTTTTCTTTCATACTTAAATAAGGTCATAAATGAGATAAAAGGATGGTTCAGTGCCCACTTGCAGTTGGTTGTGGTTGCGGGTTTGAGTCTCACGGCATGATGGGTTTATGGGCTTGGGAGAGCGCTATCCTCTCTTGTGTACATAGTGCATATTAAATAAGTAGAAAATAAATAAATAAAAGGTTAGAAATTAAATATTTTTTTCATAATACATGAATGAAGGAAAGGAAATGACTCGCAAAATTCAAAATGTTCAGTTTATTTTTTGCAATGATTCTCTTTTCTTTCTTGTTTTCCTTAACCACACACTACTTTTTCCTTTATTTTTCCTCGCTAAATCCAAGAACCAAACAGAGCCTTAGGAACAAATTTGGAATACGTATAGTTTAGATCTACTCTTTCATTTTTATTTCTTTCGAAAAATGGGGGATTTTGTGATGGGTGAAGTTAGTAGAGCAAAACAGTGTTATGTTTTGAAAGAAGCATCTTGACGGTGATTGGAAATGCTTGGAGTGCTCCAGTTTTATATCTTCAAGTGTCCAGAAAACATATTTTTCTTGTGTGGTAGTTCATGTCCGATCTGAAATCACTCATCAGGTTGTTTTTCCACAAAACTAGATAGAAAATTAGGATGGGAATGAACCTGATTCTGTTTTTTTACATCTTCATACTTGCCCTTGAGTATGAATATGCTTCTGTGAAGGATTGAAGGAATGTTTGGTCTATCCCTGGTTTTTTTTTTTTTTTAGCAGGGGATGCTTCTAAAGACACGACCACGTTCATGACGGAACACAATGTACTGAGATCGATGCGAAGTGGGTTCTGCGTGTATGATACAAGGGGTTTTGATTATGATCGGGTGTGGGAGGGCATTGAAGAATTGTCAAAATGGATGACCGATGGAGCTCGTCATAATCAGCGCTGCTTGAGATCAGGCGAGAATGCATTCGGCAAAGATGGATCGGATGCTACTTTGTGCGGGTCGAGTTCAAAGTTCGCGAAAAGAAGAGTCAATTGCGTGATGGTGGTGGCTAACTTTGCAGAGATTTATAGGGCTTTCAAAGCGGGTGATAAGAGGCCATTAGTGGCCTTGAAAGAACTCTTCTGCTCTCCAGCAATGAGGAAATCCAGTAAGTTAGCATTCACTCTCTCTATGGACTCCGTTGAACATAAATTTTGCAAGTTGTTTCTTTTTCAAAAGCTCTGAGCTCTTTGCAATCTGTATTAATAGGAGCATGATTGAATGTTGGTTTGACATTCATAGGCTGTGCATCTTAAACCCCATGAGTGTACTGATCATTCACACGGAGGTATGATAGGGCTCGTCGATTCGTTTGTTTTTGTGAGACTTGCGTGTAAGGTTAATTGTTCAGCGTAGTTAAAGTGTATGATGATGACTGAGAAATATGCATAATTGGTACCAATTATGCAGATGTACCAATTCTGCATATTTGGGATACCGTGAATGATAAGGCCTTCCATTTGATTCTCCATCTTGTCATCAGCTGGCATTAGAGCTTTGGATGGAGATTGTTAGGGTCATGTTTGAGTTTGCCATATTAGTTAAATAGTGTGACAAAGGACTAATATACATAGCGAAACAAGAGATATATTGGCTTAAGCTTTCTGGTCAAGTAGTTCCCTTCGGTTCAAACTTCAAAGTTACGGTTTGATTGTTACGGCCACATGTGAGGTTAATTGTCTCACCTTGGTTAAATAATGTGACAAAAAAGAACTGATATACATAGTTGGCCGCAAGATCTACTGGCTTAAACTTTTGATTCAAGTTTTGTCGTACTTTTAAAAGCTCCAAGTTGGTCGAGGTTAACAAGTCAATTAGTTATTGTAGATTTATAATAGCATGAAGTGTTTCCAGTTTACTTAATTAGAGGAAGTGGTGCTTTATTTACTTATCTGCTTGGCTTTCAAGATGAAATTATAATTGTCCACATCATTCCTGTTTTGGACCTTTGTTCGCAAACATGATTAACAACTGGACTATGAATCTATATATAAATGAGAGAAATCATTTATTTATTATGGCTACAGATGAGAACCCTATCTTGATATTGACACATGGTGAGAAATTATCTGCGGAGGACAGACTCGAAGGGCGGCTCAAAATTTGTGAATTCCTCGGTCTATCAGAGGCCACAGGAGTGTACGACATTGTTTGCCTCACCGAATATGGATTTCTAGCTGATGAATCTGATCCTGTTACGGCTTATGCCATATCTGAAGCTGTCTATAGGGCATTGCTTATCTCAGACAGGGGACACATTCCAAAGAGAAACTTCCATGACTGGGCATTGATGTGGTTTTCAAAGCTTATGTGCCTCCTTGGTACTCTCTTTGCATATCTCGGTCATGTTTTTTCTAATCTCGGTAAGAATGGGAAACTGAAAGTCTAGAAATGGTCTCCGCGGAGATTAAGTGGGGTGTGTGGTTTTATGTAATAATATTGAGTTGATACTAGATTGAATGTTTCTCTTTCGTTTGGTACTTTGGAGATTAGGATTGGCTAACTAGGGACTTGATAGAGTTATCCTAATTAGCTAGTGTTTGACTAGAGAACAGTTTGTAAACCCAACATTATGTATGGTAAATTGGTCATTTATTGGCCAATGTTTGACAATAATTGAACCTTTTGCTCTATCTGGATTTTACATCCGGTGAGAATGAAACAGGGAATGAGCACCCGATATGATTGGTTGGAAATCATAAAGCCTTGGAAATGCAGGGCAGCCGAGAAAGGGCTATCTGCGATTTTGATTCGACGATTAAACAACATGAAGAGGTAAGTGCGCTGAATTTAATTTCTTTTGTTTGTGATCATGACTAATTTGAAATGAATTGTGAACTTTTGTCATTTTATTGGGTAATTAACTTAAAAAAAAAAAAATTTGTTTCACGTGATTTTTTGGGGGAATTTTTTCATTGTCATCTTGTGTAATAGCCATTACCCTTGGGTTAGCATTTTATGAGTACAACAATAAACATAGATATGTATACTACTACGACAGAAGGTAACATTTCGTTGACATATATTAGAGCAGTCCTA
This sequence comes from Hydrangea macrophylla, assembly GCA_033977485.1. Taxonomy (NCBI): domain Eukaryota; kingdom Viridiplantae; phylum Streptophyta; class Magnoliopsida; order Cornales; family Hydrangeaceae; genus Hydrangea; species Hydrangea macrophylla. The sequence continues at coordinate 2,788,437 of CM066986.1, forward strand.
AACCGAACTTGTTTCTTTCTTTCATGCTACAACTATGTTTGTAGTTAAGTCCTCGCTCAAAATCGCTATAGTATATATATATATATATATATACGGTCCGGATCTTAAGCGGGCGGGTATCAAAAGACGAACTTTGGGACGGACCACTTTTAGCGACGAAATTTTTTGTCGCTAAAACAATGATTTTTAGCGACGAAATTTTTTGTTGCTAAAAGCGACATTTTCGTCGCTAAAAGTGGTCCGCCCCTTAACACCCGCACCTAATTCTCGCTATATATATATCGAAAATTCTCCAAAGAGGGCACCCTCTCTTTACTAAAGAGAGGGTCTCTGTTTTGATCGTCGGATCGTGTTTAAAAACTGAATTTGACAGCCAAAACAGAGGCCCTATTGAATAAAGAGAGGGAGCCCTCTTTAGAGTCTGACTTGCCCGTTGGATCGGGAAAGGGCACTCTCTCTGTATTAAAGAGAAGGCCTATGTTTTGGTCATCGGATCGTGTTTCCATTAAGGACAGTTCTGTTTCACAATTTTTAAACATGATCAGACGGCCAAAACAGAGGCTCTCTCTTTAATAAAGAGAGGGCGCCCTTTGTTGAGAATTTTCGTGTATATATATATATATATTTCTATATAAAAATAAATAAAATTCTTACTCAAATGGATCACTAGGTATATATTTTTTGGCACAACACATGGGTGCAGCTTCTTGAGCAACTCTTTGGCCACAAAAGAATTACATAAAAATAATACACATAAAGAACAGTGTGTCTATCTCTCTCTTTAATGGACCCCATAATATTAATGGACCCCGCAATTTTAGTAGACCTCACTAAAAGAAAAATAGACACACACTTTTTATGAGTAATTTTTTTGTGCAATTCTTTGTGCCCAAAAAGTTACTCCTGCTTCTTAGGTATGTTTGATACTGTCGTTAAATGGCATTTGGTCAATATATGCAAGTATTAATCTACATAATATTATTTGGCTCAATAACCGCACTTAAAGGACCTAAAGTACATCAACAAAGGGCTGTCCATATTTTTATGTTCAGATGCTTTGTATCTGTCCACTTCATACGAGTATCAAATAATGTCATACAACTAACATGATTAATACATTCTCTATATTTTATGAGCTCTTTCATGTGTTCCACCATTCTTACCAACCTTACCAACTACAGCTTAGGCTTAGTTTGCCCACATGTGGTTTTTAATAAGAGTTTATAAAATTTATTACTCTTATTAAAGTTGTTTGATAGTTTTATATAAGTGACAGACTGCTCTTAAAAAGGGCATCATGAAACCAAAAGCAACTTTGAGCTTTTAAAAGCTCCATTTTAGAGCTTTTAAAAACTCTCCCCAAAAAAGACCTAAGTTCAATTTTTGCTAAAGTTCATAAACTAGTTATCAAATAAATTAACATAAAATTATGCTTTAAAAAAAAAACACCAAAATAGAGGCCAAACTAAGCCTTAGAGGGTTGCAAGGCCAAAAATTGAAAAGAACAATTATGCGCATGTGCATTTTACCATTTGGTATTGTCATTTACTACTTTCATTACCAAAAACAATGTCAAAATTCGAGTTTGAATTGTTTTTAACATTCTTTAATTCTTCAAGTAGCATATATATTTATGTCCTTGTTTTTAGCATCATACCTCAAATCAACATTGTGCATATTACTATGGTCTCCAATAAATACAAGCGAGGGACCAAATTTAATAATCGAAAAATTAGGTTAAGGTTCTTGAGGTTGGGTTAATAAGGCCAAAAAGACAGCTCAAAATTCTTTCATCCCATAGGACACCTATTTTTCTTTTTCTTTTTTGGCTGAAGTTCCTCATTTTTAATTTTTTACTTTTGCAGACAAAATTACCCCTCCCCCATTGTACATGTCGCGCTGATGTCAGTGTCAAATATTTTTATTATCAATTTTTTTTTTCATTTTTTTCATTTTTCTTTCTGACGTCAACTTTTGAAGTATCTCTAATTTAGTTGATGTCAGGAAGAAAAAAAATTATAATTTTTTTATTTAAAATAAAAAATAAAAAATTTGCTCGCTGATGTCAGCATGGCAAGTACAATGGGTTTTTTGGTCCAAAAAAATATTGAGGGCCTTAGAAGATGTTGAAAAACTTTGTGAACCTAGTTAATTAAATATTATTGGCCAGAGACCTTAGACCAAGTTCCCCTTTAATAATGAAAATACTTTTTGCTTACTCAAAATTGATCCATCAATGCGCACCCAAGTATTTCATTGGTCAATGTAGTGGGGCCTAGGATTAAACAATATTAATTTAATCATGAATCCCACAGCATTGACAAATGGAATACTTGTGTGAATATTGGTGAACCATTTTTTGGGTGAGTAAAAATACTCTCTTTAATAATAGCACAGTCACTTGATTTTCGCTGAAATTGGTTTTAAGTAAGTCCATTGGTATGTGTGTTGGGAGTCAAATTCAGTTACTAATTTGAAAATCTTTAGCATTACTCTGTACAATTTCTCATGATAAATAAGAGTATTGTTATGATTCTAAAAGTTGATATCCAAAATTTGTTCCTAAATATTTCATTAGTTGTACCACATACAATGTCATTTGATCGGTACCACATACCACATCATGTGCAACTACTACATAGAAATTGAAAATCAAAATTTAGAAAGCATAGTATTAGCATTGCAAAAAAGGGTATTACAATTGAGAGCATTTTTAGTCATTCATTGCTCACACAAGTCTTCACTAGGTGACATGTATCCCTTTTCATTCTCATTTTGCCCCTGTATCATCAGCAAAATTACTAGAATATGACACGTGTCACTTTAGTGGAGACTTGGGTGAACAACAGATGACCATTTTTAAGTGAGCAAAAATGCTCTCATTGCAATGTAGGAAAATGTTGTAAAAAATTCTAGGAAAATCAGTAATCAGAAATTAAATAAGTACTAGTAGTAAAATAGTAGTCATCCATAAACCCCATGACCAATGACTAGGGAACTTCACCAAGTCAAGTAGAATTCTTGGGCAACTCCCATACATCGACTGATTCGACTGTCCAAAATTAAAATAAACTCCACCAAGATAGCGCAATAAATTAACATGAGATTTAAATTGGACCGCTTTATCATATTCTGTTCAGCAGCTTGAGTTTTGTGTGCTTTCTTGCCATTCAACGGCCCATATTTCTCCACGTAAATCAATCAATATTTAAACACCGAAAACCCGTATGAAAGCTCCACACAAGGAACCAAATATTTGGAATCTTAGGGGATATCTTGGTCACTGAAAGTGAAAATTTTCAATAGCTAGGGTTTCAAGTCAAATCCCCTGTTCACCACTCTGTTCTTCTAAATAACCACACTTCATTGCCCAGCTCTCTCTCTCTCTCTCTCTCTCTCTCTCTCTCTCTCATGCACACTCCCGGAGATACTGTTTATTTGTGTATAGGTAACGAACCTAATGTATTTTGAGAAGAGATCACAGTCATGTCATCATGAGCAGATTTGGGTTTTTAGATTTATCCATAGAATGATTGCATTTTGTCAATCATTACCCATTTCCAACAAACACTATACTTACTTAAAGGCTGTTTCTTTAGCTCCAATAAAGTTGTAATCTTAATGATGGATCTGCCAAAAAAGGTGATCATTGAGTGATCATTTGCTTAATGTATACCGAGTAATAAATCTTTTTAAATGTTAATGTTATTTTTGTTATTACATTTTGCAGGGACTAGATAGCAATCCAATAAATGAGCTCAAGAAAAGCTGTAGTGGTTGTAACACCACAAGAACGCCTCTATGGAGAGGCGGTCCAGCTGGGCCAAAGGTGAATGAACCACCATGATTATATATATATATACAATATACTTTTTTATTTTTATTTTTTGGACAGTCCATGAATATCTTCAATATTTGCCACTTGGGTCATTTCTGATTCTGATTTTCTAGTTCTTATGTACTCTTGGTTTTTCAGTCACTATGTAATGCATGTGGAATAAAGTACAATAAGAAGAGGAGGGCACCTCTGGGTTTGGACAGACAATTGACAAATAAGGCGAAGAAGAAGAAGAAGAATGGCAGTAGCAAAATCAAGGTGAGAGTGATGGCATTGGGAAGAGAGTTACTATGGCAAAGATCAGAAAAAAATAGAAGTAAGTTGGGGGAGGAAGAACAGGCGGCCATTATGTTAATGGCTCTTTCTTGTGGATCTTTTTATGCTTAATCTATTGATTTTGTCATACCTAATTTTCCTTTTTAGTCGACTCTTTACTTAAGGAGTATTTGTTTTTTTAGGAGCAATTAGGCTTCATTGTAAAATGTTGATACTGAGATTTAGTTTCTCTTGTCAAGATTGAATTTTTTTTGTTTCTTTTTTAATTTTTCACCCTTCTATTCATTTCGTATTTCTGTGAATTATAGACATTTTTTGTTCTCTTTTGTAACGACTTACCTCCCCATCTAACAACAATATTGTCCGCTTTGGGCCTAAACACAAAGAACTTCCCAGGGGGTCACTCATCCCTGGTACTGCTCTGGCAGCAACACGCTTAACTGTGAAGTTCTTTCGTGTTTAGCTCCCTCACGGTTTTAAAAGGCCTGTTGCATATAGAGGGACGATTAATCCTTATAAACTAGTCCAGGAACTTCACCCCAGGCGATGTGGGACAAGCCCCCACACTCAAACCTCACCTCATCCATCTTGGCCATCTTGCCTCAGGAGTATTGGTTCTTGGTCGTCACAATCCACCCTCCTTAAGGGCCACACGTCCTCGTGTGGGACCCGCCCCACACTTCCGGCTGAGTTTCCGCTCTGATACCATTTGTAACGACCTACCTCCCCATCCAACTACAATATTGTCCGCTTTGGGCCTAAACACAAAGAACTTCCCAGGGGGTCACTCATCCCTGGTACTGCTCTGGCAGCAACACGCTTAACTGTGAAGTTCTTTCGTGTTTAGCTCCCTCACGGTTTTAAAAGGCCTTGTTGCATATAGAGGGACGATTAATCCTTATAAACTAGTCCAGGAACTTCACCCCAGGCGATGTGGGACAAGCCCCCACACTCAAACCTCACCTCATCCATCTTGGCCATCTTGCCTCAGGAGTATTGGTTCTTGGTCGTCACAATCCACCCTCCTTAAGGGCCACACGTCCTCGTGTGGGACCCGCCCCACACTTCCGGCTGAGTTTCCGCTCTGATACCATTTGTAACGACCTACCTCCCCATCCAACTACAATATTGTCCGCTTTGGGCCTAAACACAAAGAACTTCCCAGGGGGTCACCCATCCCTGGTACTGCTCTGGCAGCAGCACGCTTAACTGTGAAGTTCTTTAGTGTTTAGCTCCCTCACGGTTTTAAAAAGGCCTTATTGCATATAGAGGGCGCGATTAATCCTTATAAATTAGTCCAGGAACTTCACCCCAGCCGATGTGGGACAAGCCCCCACACACAAACCTCACCTCATCCATCTTGGCCATCTTGCCTCAGGAGTATTGGCTCTTGGTCGTCACATCTTTCTTGTTTTATTGGAGCACTACTAGACCCACACATTTTTTTCCACACACATTTTTTTCTACACACATCTTTAAATGCTTGTATCTTGTGCTGTTTGATTTTTTTACACTTTTTTGTGCCCCACTTATACAGCTCAGGGTACATGTCTTTAAAGCTGTGTGTGGAAAAAATGTGTGATTCACTGTGTAGGTCTAGCATTTTCCAATTGATAATATCATACAAGGGTAATGTTAAGAACACAAAAGGTCACAACGAGATGCTCACAAAAGGATGAGGCATCCTATGTGACAGTAGACCCACCACACTTAGCTCAAACCATAGGATGACACATGAGATACCATATTTATGGTTAAACTCTTCATATTTTGGTATGAATAGTTTATCGTTCTGGGCATGGATATTCTTATTTGGACATCTTGTTTGAGCTACTGGACTTATGTTCTTAATTTCCTGGCGCGTGGATATTGGTAGGAATTGATTGAAACTTTAGCATGGGCTCATGAACGCACACCTTTGGCCGATTTGATTCGATACAGAGATAAACCTGTGGCCGTTTTCATTGTGCAAGCAAGATTGGTTGGATTAGTCCACTTTTCTGTAGGTTATATATTTACTTTTGCGACTTTCTTGATTGCTTTGTGACGTATCTTTTGTGTCCCAAACATTGTCCTATTATATAGAGTGGGGTTTGAAATTTGAATTGTTGGAAACTCAAACTTCCAATTAAAGCAAGAACAAGCTTTACCTAGCAGCTTCCAGCTGAAATGAGATTCACTGCGATTATACGTAGAAAACAGCCCAATATGCAATAGACACAGACCTGAATAATGAACTCCATCGAAATGGTTCAAATTTGATGCAATTTGCAATGTTGGAGAGCATGTAATGTATACTGGAATATTTTGTTATGACAAATGACTACAAGGATTGCCAAAAGGGTGGCTGAATTGCAACACTAGAGGAGAGTAAACTTTTGCGACCAGAAACTATTAGTGATGAGGTTATGGGCTTGTTTGGGGAATTTGAAGACATGTTCCAAGCTCAGACTGAGTCTCAATTTTATCCTCATTTTTATGAATTTCAGTATTATGTTGCTTTCATAAAAACCAGTTTTTCGAGCATTTTAATGTCATTCACGGACTCATACTCAATTAAAAACTAATTACGCAAATACCAAATTATTCACAACGGTTCTTGCATTACCCAATCAATCATATATAAGTTCAATTTAAAGTACTACTCACTTGATATCCTTTTGGGTTCAAAAAGAGTGTAATCAAAAGGAGTACTAGTATTTAGGTGTGGGCATTTAGTTTGGTTAACTTGAAATTTAAATCGAATCGAACTAAAATTTCTAATTCAGTTCAGTTAATTAGGTTAAAAAATTTCAGTTCGGTTGTTAACTGAACTGAAACAAATAATTCTGTTCGATTTTCGGTGGCAAAAGAGGAAATCGAATCGGACCGAAAAAACGAATTTATCTATTAATATATATGTATATATTATATAATGAAAATACTTTTGCTCACTCAAAATATGATACACCAATGCTCACCCAAGCATCCTATTAGGCAAAGCAGTGAGACCCAAGATTAAACAAATGTTGTTTAATATTGTTTAATCCTGAGTCTCATTGCATTAGCCAATGATATGCTTTGGTGAGCATTAGTGTACCATTTTTTGAGTGAGCAAAAATGCTCTCTATTATAATGCTACAAAATGTATAACCAAAGTTTTCTAAACCTCAGTGACAACCGTCCTCCTCACCTCCACTGACTCTCTGAGTCCTCTCCCTCCCAGTCCCACCATCCTGTTTACACCCTAAATTAGGGTTTCCCAAAGCACGTGACGGTCATGTAGATTGAGGATGTCATCACGGGACCATGAAGGCAGATGAACAGGTGATGAGGCCGACGACGAAGGAAGACCGATATCTGATCTAGCTGCTGGTAAGGATGGTACATTCAATTGGTACATTCAATAGGAGGATATCGGTGTCCTGATCGAGGACAGGTTGATACAAGGTTCTCAAAGAAATACCCCATTTTCATCAAGTATGGCTAGTGGCAAAATAGCCTCATCAGCAGCCCTATCATCGGTCATATTTGACCGACCCAAACTATTTATAACAGTTGAACCCTAATATCGTCAAGAGGAACACGGAGGTAATAAAGATATCGGTCCCAAAAAGAAAGGCCGATATTAGAAAAGATCAGGGACACACCTCGGCATTAACGGAATAGGCCGATAACCTTCTCTGTAGATCCTGCAGTAGCAAGTCCATAAGATGATAACAGCAGCCATGCGTGAATATGTAATATTGGGCTAGGAAGTGGTAAAAGCAGTCCATGGAGTCAGTAAAGGTCAAAGGCAACATCGGTGTAAAGAAATCGAGAGACGCGAGTAGGTTTCCTACTGAATAGAAGGCCGATTTCTATCACCAGCTAAGATTAAGCTACTCAGAGAGAAACACAAACGGTCTTGGATTTATTCAGGTGGCAGGCAGTTGAGCATGAATGAGAACGTGGTCAGAATATGCTGAGCTGGGAGGAATAGTAGTTACGTGAAAAGAGGAACATGGCAGAAATGGGATCATCACACAAGTCATGGAAGTTGATCATGGGACATAGTGGGAGCAGAAACTGATACATGCCTAGAAACCAGGGGTCACTACCCCACTATCCCACTACCTCACTACCCCACTAACATGGACGGTTATGCAAACAAGTCTATAAATAGAGCAGGTGGTGCAACATTTGAAGGGGGCTAACACACACGCCACTTCTGCTCTCAGCAGACTTTAGTGTCTCCTCATAACAATTCTGTTCTTGTTCTTGAGTGATCTGTGAGTTCTTGTTCCTGAGTGCTCATTTTTTGTTTGTTACTTTGAACGTTGTAATCACTATTCCTCAATCAATCAATGAAGATGACGATGTCTATGGAGGTATTCTGAAATATTGTATTTAGTTCGTTCTTTTTCAAATTCCATTTGTAATTTTTTGCTTGCATCAGAGTAGAGAAAGCCCACACTTTTGTTGTTATTTTGAATCGTGTTAATAACGAATCGCTTGAGTAGAAGTCAGATCAGGTAATCACCACCACTTTGAGTCCACACGGACTCTGGCACGCCCGAAGCACCACACAAGAAATTATTGCAAACACATCCTCCTCACTTCCCAGGCTCCTACCGAGCACCCTCCTCCTCCCTCACAGCCTCAACATCTACCTCCCTCCTCCCTCATGGCCTCACCCACCGACGTCCCTTACGAGTTACAGCCGCCTCCTCCTCCCCCTCCTCCTCCCCCTCCTCCTCCTCTTCAGTCTTCCCTCACGGCCTCACCTCTTCCCACTGACTTCATTTCTCCCTCTTGCTGATGACCTCCCTCAACTATTTATCTCTGAATCTTATGTCTACTTGAGCAATATTTTGGTTGATCTCTTGATTGTGTGATGATAGTCCTCCCTCACGGCCTCACCTCCCCAAAAAAGTGTTTATTTGGGGGGGGGGGGGGGGGAGGGGCGGGGGGCGCTTACGATTTGATTTCTGACATTTATGCTTTGTGGAAATTGCTTTGTTTAAAAAAAAATAATAATTTCCGGGGTGCTATTTGTGATTTGATTTAGATCTGGTTGGATTTGGCAGGTGTAGTACTATTATTTTCTTATGATATCATGGCTTGTGAACAGCCAAAAAACACAAAACCCCTCCCCTTTAAAAAATAATTAATAATAAATAAATAAATAAATAAGTTAACGGAAATATATATTTTTTTTTAAACAAAACTACCAAATTTAAAATTTAGTTACCAAATTGAAATAACCAAAATAAAATTAGGTCGATTTTCAATTCACAAGTCTCCAATCCGAACAATATCGAATCGAATTAAAAGAAATCGAATCGAACCAACCTAATATCCACCCCTACTAGACTACCAGTATTTATTTGGTGGAAGATAAAGATCATAACTTCAAATTTTGTTTCACACAACCACCGTTAGGTGGAATTAATTGCCATGATGTGGCAATGGCGTGTCATGTCTCACCATTAGAAGCTTTTTTTATTTTTTTTGGTAAGTCTATTGTGAGAAGCTTCTCATATGAGAAGGCGGATTTTAACCGTTGGATAAGCATCTAACCATAAGATTCTCAGGAATCTGGAGAAGCATCTATGGCTAGATGCTCATCAACGGTTAAAATTCACCTTCACCTTGTCATGTGAGATGCGGCTCACTATAGCATTGCCCTTCTTTTTTTTCTTTTTGATTGCCATTAAAAGCTCTTTCTAAAGTGGAACTGGCCATGTTCCCTAGTCAGTAGAGATTTATTGGGCTATGTCTTACTTGGGTTATGTGTGTGAGTGTGTGTGCACGTGCGTCCGCAGGTAAGTAAATAAAATAAAAAAAAAACTCTTTCTAAAGTGTAAACGATGTGACATTGCGGTCATCTCCAATTTGTTTTACTGTCAAATCATTAGGAGTAACATTGCTCAATTGAAATTCATGGGACCAATGACCTAAGCCTCGAAATGTCTCGAATATCACCATCGAATAATAAGAATAAAGGTTGGGGTTAGAAACAAAATTTATAAATACACTAAGATATTTATTTTTCTTTTAATAGAGTCCACTGATACTGTGAGGTCTACTGATACTGTGAGGTTTACTGACCTTGTAGGGTTCACAGAGGAGAGATATAGACATATTTTGATATTTGTAAATTATATTAGTGGATTTTGTTTGTGCCTGTAGGACTACCCCATCACCATTCCTACATATCTGTGTGTTATGGAGTATAATTTTTTTGGAATTTTTTGTCAATTAGGAGAATTTTTTTTAGGTCTAACGGAGTAACGGCTTAGTCTAGTTGGTATTCGTGTCACGCTCATACCAGGGTTCAAATCTCACCCCCTCTCTCAAGTCTTGACATTCATGTTCTCGTACGAGACCATTAAAAAAAGGACAGTCTAATGCACGAGGCTCCCGTCATTGTGGGGTCTGAAGCGGGTCCACGATACAAAAAAAAGAATTAAAATTATAAGATCTAATGGGTTTCTTTACCCATTACTCTTCTACAAAATGAATTGTCCCACATTGATTAAATAGTTGCTTCAACTAATTATAATTGAGCTCAAGATCCACTGATATAAGTATTTGGCTCGAGTTGAATTTTAACATGTATATATGTTGGGATATTCCATCCCACTCTTCGTCTAACTTAAATTTTAGAAGCTAGGTGACTAACTATAAAAACTGACAAACTTATATTAACCAACTTGGTCGCTTATTAGATTTAGAATTTTAGACGCACCGTAGAATTAATTCGACAAAAATTAGCAAAATTTCAGTTTTTTTTTTTTTTTTTTGGTCAGAAAGTACAGGTCAGTTGCAAAGCAAACACATACTATTAATTTTCTTCTCTGTTCATTTTTTTTAAAAAAAATTATATAGTATGTCCTGGCAATGGCATCTTCATCTGTTTTAACTTTATTAAAAGATTCTAATGTGACAAACTAACAATAATTTTTTGATTATTCTCATTTACCAAAAATTTGATGCTGCTAACATATGGTGACAAAAACTGAATCACACTTATCACCCTCATAGCTATTATATGGGTAGTTTAAATGCGTCAGTTTTATGTTCTTCTTTGTCACTTCACATGCTAATGCATCAAATCATGGGTTACAAGATAGTGATATGAGCAAAAAGTAAAGCCACTTAGACAAATAAATTGACAAGTAATATATAGGGCTTCTTTTTCTTTTTAAAAAAATGGGGAAAAATGCCTGTCTCAAAGGCGATACATCGTGAATGATTTCATTTAAATTTGTGAATGAGCAATCGGACTCTAAAAAATGAATTCGTGCAAAAAAAAGTAGTATATGTTCACGTCAATTGCTATCCTTTTTCAATTGTCCCACTTTTTAATCAAAGTCGATATTTACATACAATTTTTATTCTGTTAGTCCTAAAATACTTATTTGTGATTCGACTAATCCTAAAATACTTATGGACCAAGGTAGAAGTTAGTCATCACATTCTTTAGATGACTGATGGTAGTATATTTGTTCCATCCGCTATACTAAATTAACATAATTGGTCCAACCTCAAATGTTTTTTTCAAACTTTTTATGCAGAAGTTATTAAGAGATAATCTATTTGCACTAACCTATTTTACACAGTATATCTTTTGATACACTCAAATTTGGCTCTATCCTATGACCGAGCGGTTCAAATCAGCAGTCAGTTCATGCCCCGGGCAAATCATGCACAACTCCACGGAAGCATCAGCCCGAGCGGTTCATCTACGACCCGACCAACAGGTCGGGAAAACCGCACAAGCACATCCCGGCACATTCCACCGCGGGAACAGCTCATCCGAGCCCACAGGCATGATCCCGAGCATTACGGGCAGTTTCCTACTCAAGCTAGAAGACTAAGGGAAAGCGCACACTATTTCCTAATCCAATTAGGAAATTCCCATAATTAATGTTAATCTATATCAATAGGATTATATTTCCTTATCCATGTATGAGTAGGTCTCTTACATCTATAAAAGAGACATCTCACCCCCCATTGAGGGGGCCGCCAATTCTGTAGTCTACACAGCACCTCTATAAAATTCACAATTGTACGCATACACCCGGTCGGTATTACTGGTAGTGCCGCCCCTCTTTGTTGGCTCACCAGGCCCGCCGGTGATCTGCTAGTGAACGTGCTCAGACACACCCGTGGACGTAGGTACCTTCATTAACAGGGCCGAACCACATACAAAAAAAAGTCTCTCACTTTCTCTCTCTCCTAAAATTGCTCTACTTTACTCTTACCAAATTTTGACATCATCAGTTTGGCGTCGTCTGTGGGAAACGACAAGTCTTCTCCTCAACAAATCTCTTAACTGATCGTCATGCCACCGAAGAAGAGTAAGAAGGCTGACCAGCAGTCCGACCGGGATGTTCTTCCGGCCCTGGCACCGGCTGTGGCAGTCATGACATCTGAGCAAATCACCGCAACCCTCACACAACTCTTGGAGGGCTAGCGTCAAATCCAACAACAGGTCGAAGCCCTGCTGGTCCAGCAAAGCCGTCCTCCAGTGGCCGGGAAACGACCCGGGAACGTTGCGTATGGTCGGGAACCAATCTTGACCAGACAACGTGCCCGAGCCAACCTGTCCCGTGTTGAGGTTGCCAGAGACATCAACAGTGGGCATGCTGCCCGAGAGGAAAGGCGGGAGCATATGGCCCGGGAATCAGTACAGGGTCACTCGGTCAAGAGCCGAGTCGTCCCTGGGGACACGGTTACTCGGAGTCATAGCCGAGCCCGATCCCAGAGGATAGCACCCCGCCATGAAGAAGCCTCTTCCACCGACCCGACCAACCCCTCGGGTACCAGTCGGGAAGGGGTGGAAGCCCGAATCAAGGACTTACAGAAGCAGATCGATGGAGTGGCCAAAAAGCTTGGCCAAAACCGTGTTCTGAATCAAGCCAATACCGAGACAGAGTCACTGTTCTCCAGCCAGATCACGGGGTTTGCCATCCCGCGCAAATTCAAGCAGCCTCGCCTAGATCCCTATCACGGCTCGGGAAGTTCGGTCGACCACGTCCGGACCTATAAGGCTCAGATGGCCTTAGCCACCAACTCCAATGAAGTACACTGCCTAGCCTTCCCCAGCACTTTGAAAGGCCCGGCCGCCCATTGGTTTTACTCGTTGGAGCCCCGATCGGTCTGCAGTTTCACGCAACTCAGCAAGCAGTTCATCAATCAGTTCATCGGTATGCACGAACGACCAAAGCCTGACATACATCTACTGACGTTCATACAAAGGAATAATGAGACCCTCAAGGAGTTCACCGGCCGGTTTAATCAAGAGAAGCTCAACATCTATGATCTTGATGAAACCGCCGCTATCATAGCCTTCTGCTCGGGAGTTCAACACACCAAGTGCGCCGCGTCGTTCCACAGAAACCGACCGAAAACTTTGGTTGAGCTCTCTGAGAGGGTTGGAAAATACATTGACACTGAAGAGTTTCTGAAGACCAAAGACACCGGGCAAGAAAGCGACAAGTCCTCCAGAAGTAAGCGAAAGCGAGATCAGCCCGGGAGTTCAGACAGTTCTTTCAGTTCACAGCAGTCCGGGTCAGGCAGCCCCGACCAGACCTCCAGTTCACAGCGGTCAGAGTCCGGCAACCCCGACACGACTCCCAGTTCACAGTGGTCTGAGTCCGGCCGCCCTGACACGACCTCCAGTTCACATCAGTCAGGATCAAGCAGTTCCGACTTTGCCTCTAGCACAGAGAAATCTGGATCCCGATGATCCTGATCCGACGTCTTGTCTCCATCGGTCTAGATGAGCCTGACTACAGTGGTACTTGCTTGATCACCACATGAGGCTCCACCGATTGTCAGAGAGGCATCCAAAAACCTCGGGCCTAACCCCGAGGCATAAAAAGACCTCGAGCTCCGAACTCAGGCACTAAAAAGACCTCGGGCTCCAAACCCAGGCATCAAAGACCTCGGGGTCACGCCCGAGGCACCGGCTTCGCTTAGGTCCAACCGATGATGGAGGCAAACCTCCTAGGTGGCTAATGATGGCAAGCTTCAAAATACCCTGCAACCACCATGTTCCAGGTCGGTTACCTACAGATCATAGCCTCTATAAGACCCTCGTCTTAGCGAAAGCTTGGGGGGCAAGATGGCGTAGTGAACTAAACAGGTAATCACACCGGGTATCTACAGGCCTCGCGGATAACCAAGTCAAAATCTTGGACAACCCGAGCACCTACAGTACTCAGAGGCATTAACTCCACTTAGGTCCAAACCGACGATAGAGGTGACTAAAATCTCTTAGGTTGGCCGACGATAGAGGAGCAAAAGGACCCTAAAGCAACATGATTTAGGTCGGCTCCACCAACATGGTCAAGTTCTTGTCCCAACAGTCTTGACGAAGGCTAACTGGGCAGAAGACAACCATCCTGGGGAGTTAACATAAAAAAAGGACCCTAGAGCAATACGCGTTAGGTCGGCCTTTCCAACATGGTAAAATCCTTCTACCCACAGACTTGATGAAGGTTTACGGGCAGGAGATAACCATTCTGGGAGCTAACTCAAGGAAAAAAGACTCCGAAGTAGGCCAAGCCTCAACTCTCGGTCACTTCCCGAGCATTCAAAGACTCCGAATTAGGCCGGGTCTCAACTCCCGGTCAGTTCCCAAGCACCTAAAGGTCCCGAGCTAGGCTGGGTCTCAACTCTCAATCAGTTCCCGAGGACTCACCAGGCTCAGAAGCCCGGAGGCAGCTTATCCAAGCACTCACATAGTGGCAAGTAACATCAAACAGATTTCCAAACTTGCCCCGATATAGCATCTGGCCAACCTTGAAAATGGGGGGCAGCTGATACACCCAAATTTGGCTCTATCCTATGACCGAGCGGTTCAAATCAGCAGGCAGTCCATGCCCCGGGCAAATCATGCACAACTCCACGGAAGCATCAGCCCGAGCGGTTCATCTACGACCCGACCAACAGGTCGGGAAAACCGCACAGGCACATCCCGGCACATCCCACCGCGGGAACAGCTCATCCGGGCCCACAGGCATGATCCCGAGCATTACGGGCAGTTTTCTACTCAAGCTAGAAGACTAAGGGAAAGCGCACACTATTTCCTAATCCAATTAGGAAATCCCCATAATTAATGCCAATCTATATCAATAGGATTATATTTTCTTATCCATGTATGAGTAGGTCTCTTACATCTATAAAAGAGACCTCTCACCCCCCATTGAGGGGGCCGCCAATTCTGTAGTCTACACAGCACCTCTATTAAATTCACCATTATACGCATACACCCGGCTAGTATTACTGGTAGTAGCGCCCCTCTTTGTTGGCTCACCAGGCCCGCCGGTGATCTGCTAGTGAACGTGCTCAGACACACCCGTGGACGTAGGTACCTTCATTAACAGGGCCGAACCACATACAAAAAATAGTCTCTCACTTTCTCTCTCTCCTAAAATTGCTCTACTTTACTCTTACCAAATTTTGACATCGTCACCTTTTACACCCATGTAAATTAAGACAAAGTGTCATTTACACCCACCCTCGTTTCGAAAACAACCCTAACTCTAAACTGACTTAAAATTCCTTATTACTCTCTACACTCTTCTTCTTCTTCTTCTTCTTATTTCACTCTCTGTCTTTCTCATTACATAGGACCTAAAATAAAATTTCTCCCTTTGTTGATCTGGATTATGAAGACTTTGAGTGTTCGTGAAGCATGGAATAAAAAATCGATCAAAGGAGAAGAAATCCAAGCACTATTGGTCTTCATATATAGCATGCGAGAGTTCCAAATATTGATGGATCAATCTGCAAAATTTCTCCAATATGTAACATAGCAAAACACGTCTGATCTATTAATGTTGGAAAACAGCAAATCCATGGTGACCAATGGTTGTGAAATGAAAAAAAGAAGATATATATGAAGTTCTGTAAAGCCTATTGCGCCCCATTTTGGGGCCAATTGTCTCATTTTTTGAAAGTAAACAATGCATATACTTATATATATATATATATATATATCAAAACCTATACATAAGACCCTTAAAGTTTCACAAACACTGTTCATACTTTTTAAAGTTGAAAAACCATTTTGCCCTTCTAAACTCTTACAATTCCATACATCTATACACTTCTTCTGGAGTCATTTTTGGATTTCAGCAAGGCTATTTTGTACGTTCACTAAGATAATGAGGTTTAGGTCAACTTGTGAAATTTTATTTAATACAAAACCTATATATAAGAGCCTTAAAGTTTCAAAAACACTGTTGATGCTTTTCAAAGTTGAAATGCCATTTTGCCCTTCTCAACTCTTACAATTCCATACATCTATACACTTCTTCTGGAGTCATTTCTGGATTTCAGCAAGGCTATTTTGTACGTTCACTAAGATAATTAGGTTTAGGTCAGCTTTTGAAATTTTATTTAATATAATAATGAGATTTCATTAACAATATTGTGAGTAATTACATGGGTCAACAAGTTTTGAGATATTTACAATTTGCTTCAAAAAAAGTTTTAAAATTTTTTTTGCTATTTTAGTGGCTACTTACGAATTGGTCACTAATATTTACATTCTATGACCAACTTCTTTGGGTCAACAAACTTATATATAAGAGCCTTAAAGTTTCAAAAACACTGTTCATACTTTTCAAAGTTGAAATACTATTTTGCCTTTCTCAACTCTTACAATTCCAAACATCTATATACTTCTTCTGGAGTCTTTTTCGGATTTCAGCAAGGCTATTTTGTACGTTCACTAAGAAAATAAGGTTTTAGGTCAGCTTTTGAAATTTTATTTAATATAATAATGAGATTTCAATCAACAATAGTGTATAATTACATTTAGGTCAACAAGTTTTGGGATATTTACAATTTGCTTAAAAAATTAAAAAAAATGGCTATTTTAGTGGCTATTTACGAATTGGTCACTAATATTTATATTCTGGTCAACTTCGTTGATGTAATTACATTTGGGTCAACAAGTTTTGGGATCTTTACAATTTGCTTTAAAAAAAGTCAAAAAGTAGTTTAGGTATTGGTCACTAATATTTACATTCTGCTCAACTTCTTTCCTCAAATTTAAGATTTATATATTGTAACATGTATAATTACATTTATGTAAAGATTCTGTTGCAAATTTATTATTCACTTGAACAAAAAGTCAATAACAATAGCTAATTACGTGTTGATCTGTAATATTTATATTTTAGTCAACTTTTGTCTTCAAATTTAGGATTAATACATGGTGGATTTTTTTTACCCATACTGTGACTTTTCACCCTTTCCCGATCTTTGAATATATGAATATTAAATTAACTCCTAAAAATATGAATACATTTTTGTTTAGAAATTCTAGAACTAAATCCACACCAAATTCATTTTTACTTAAAGGGAAATGTTTGGTACACACACTTTTTGACACACTTTTTGACACACTATGCTTTAAACACATGTACTTTGTGCTGTTTGAATTTTTCACACTTTTCTGTGCACCACTTACATAGCACAAGGTACATGCATTTAAAGCTGTGTGTCAAAAAGTGTGTGTATGTAGCACTACTCTTACTTAAATCTCATACCAAATTAAAACAATACTATTCAAATTTTATACTCAAATGCATAGAAACAATGAACTTACATCCTTTCAAAAAAGAATAGTTGATATGAGTATGACAATTGCAGATGTACATACCAAATAAAGGTTTACTTATTTTAACACATGAATACCAATTTATTTTACACACATACTTCTAAATGTAATTTTATTACACACACATATCATCATATTTTAGAAATATTGCCTATTAAGGATCTTTGAATATATGGAGACAAAAATATGTCATAAGAAAATTGTACTGCTTTTTTCAAAGGAAAACAAGAAATGCTTGAAAACGCAAAGATAGACACATAAAATAGGACCGCACAAGGTATTGTGGAGCCATTTTCGGAAGTATGGCTTACTCATATTTCATTTTTTCTGAGTTTGTATTATTAGTTGCAACACTTGAAGCCATAAACACAATCCAAATGGGAGAAAAATACCAATAATATAGAAGTAAACACACTGTAAACTTGATAGAAGAATATGACTATGACAATTGCAAATGTGCATAACAAATGATGGTTTTACTTATTTTAGGACATGGATATAAATTTACTACACACATATCATCTACTATTTCAGAAATAGTCTATTAGGGATCTTTGAATATATGGAGACAAAAATTCGTCATAAAAATATTGTAGTGCTTTCTTCAAAGGAAAACAAAAAATGCTTAAAAACTCAAAGATAGACACATAAAATGGGACCACACAAGGTATTGTGGAACCATATTTCGAAAGTATGACTTACTCATATTTTATTTTTCTGAGTTTGTATTATTAGTTGCAACACTTAAATGTCATAACATAATCCAAAGGGGAGAAAATACCAATAATATAGAAGTAATCACACTGTAAACTTAATGGAAGAGAATTCAACAGAAGATAATTTTTTTATATTAATTTATTAAATTATTACACAATTAGTAACAAGATTATAAATTGCAAACAAGAAAAAGCTATAATATAACTCAAAGGAGAAAAAACACCAATAATATAGAAATACTCACATTTTTAAAGTCAATGAAGATAATTCGATAGAATATAATGTCTTTCATTAGTTTATTAAATTTTTACACAATTGATATGAAGATTAAAAATGGAGAAAACAAAAAGACAAAGAAGCTAATAAGATGGGATAGTCAAATGCGTAGCATGTGTCGATAACCTAATATATATACACTTTGATTTTTGTAGCAGTAAGTGTAGGGAGTAATTTTTTTATTTTATATTTGTTTGTCATTTTATGTCATTTTGTATTCGGGTAGAATTGTGATGAAAAACTTCTCAAAAAAAAAAAAAAGAATTGTGATGAAAAAATTCATTAAAATGTAGGTTTATTGAGTAAAGTAGGTGGGTGCCAATCGAATTTTCCAATTATTAATATAATGTAATCTCATATCATTTTTAGAAAATACTCCCTCCGTCCCATTTTGTGAGTCCATCTTTGGGAACTCAATTTATTAAGGGGACAGAATGAATCTACACATACTTTCCACAATTGCCCCTAATTATTACAACAACTTTTTAAATTTTGTCTTGGTGTAGATTTCAAGGATGGATAGTTTTGAAAAATGAGTAAAAATTGTACACCAATTTAAGAAAGTGGACACTAATTTTGGGATATCCCAAAATGGAATATAAGACTCACAAAACGATAATAAACATCGATGCCAAAGTCACAAAGGACCAACTTGACTGCTCGGGATTTATTCTCGTATCCGAAAAATATGTACAGTAAAACCGGTATTTGGAAAATTTCAACCGGTTCAGGCATTTAGACTGCACCAAAATCAAAAAGTCCATAGAGAGAGTGGAAGTAAAATAATCAAGCGGCCACGAATCCTGCAATCTCGCACGTGCCACGTCTGACTCGTTAGTTCGAAACCCACTATTAAATATGAAAAATGCTAGATACAAACAGTGAATTACATACGTTTTTTACACATAGCTTTAAATTTATATACTCTGTGTTGTATGAGTGGGACACAAAAAAATATAAAAATTCAAATAACACAAGGTAATGTACCCTGTGCCGTATAAATAGGACACAAAAAAATATAAAAAATTCAAATAACACAAAGTACAAATATTTAAAACTGTGTGAAAAAAACGTGTGATTCACTTTATGAGTCTAATAATACCCATTAAATACAGATACGATTAAAAAAAAAAAAAAGTACAGGCACAACCGCACAAATCAAGATTCAAGAAGTCATTACTACGTGCACTGGTCATGAAAAACATCACTCTGGTGATGGAGTACTGCACACCAACCAAATTTTTAAATCATTACTTCACTTTATAACTATACCAAACTTGGAAAAAAAATAAAAATAAAAATCAGGAGCGAGGCTACAAGTTGGTGTGGATTTAATAGAACTCACTATAGAGTTTTATGGTTTAAAAATTATTATTTATTTATTTGATTTTATAAAATAAATAAAAAGTTAAAGAGAGTGTCAAAATTATAATCTTACGAGGTTCAAACAAATGCATTCTATTTCAGTATCAATTTATATGTTCAATGAAATGATTGTTCTACAATCTGAAAATACATTTTTAGGATGTTTAAAACTCATCAAATTACATTATAAAAAAAAAAAAAAAAAATTTAAAAACAAAACTCATAAAGTTACATTCGACTACACCCAAACTTATTTGTAAAGTTGTTTAGATTTTAGAATTGTGTAACTTGAAAAAGTTATCTAGCTAGGCCATATATATCTAGCTAGGCCATATATCTAGCTACACCCAAACTTTTTGTGTGTACAGTTTTTTCAGCACGAAGTCCAACAATTTTAAACAGGTTGTGCAATTGGTTGTGGGTTTTTGTTGTGCATCTATCATTGCTCATTTCTTGTGTTAGATAAAAATAACAAAATAAATGAAATAGTGGGCTGCATCTATTGTCAGAGCAGCAATAATTTTAGTCGTTGTTGCTTTGGCAATAGCATTACCCTAAACAATGTATGAATTGATGAATCACATTATGTCAGCACAATAACATGTAGGGAGAGGGAGATGACTTCGGTACAGTTTACTTATGTATTGTGCCTCTCACAATTTGCACAATATTTATTTAAAAAATTACTTTTTTTTTTTTTTTTAACTGTACAAACTCTATACAAACTGTGAGAAGCACAATTTGCACGGTACCTATATAACACTATAACAGTGCCGAAGTCATCTCCTAGGGAGAGTGAGCTACATTGAATCATTTCTCGTTTTATTTATGTGACTCACTCACCAGTCACCTCCCCACCCCCAACACCCTCTATTTACGAGTAGTTCTTTAATATTCCCACAACAAACACAACTCACAGCTCCTCACCTGTTTCTCTCTCTTCTCTGTATCTCAAAATTTTCTCTCTCTACTACAAGCAATGTTTTGATACACAAAAAAGAAGAAAATAATGGAAGGCTTGTCAACGAACTTGTACAAGGGGTTAAAGGGTTACTGGAGGAGAAAAGGGTACGAGCGGCTCGGTGGGACCGGTCGACGTCGCTGCAAGAACCGGGTAGAGCTCGGTTCGAACCGGAGGAGGCGGTTCTGGAGGATCAAGATCACGCCGAAGCTACGGTTCTCTCCCAAGAAGTTCTTCATTGGGCTTCGCGACGCCTATGTTAATATGATGCTCCGAATTGCAAACTCAAGCGCCATCAGCGGCGGAGGATTAAGTGGGGTTCCCGGGGACGGTATCGGCGGTTTTGGGAGGGGCCGACTTAAGGAGTATGATGAAAAGATGATCGTTGAGATCTACAGGTCGTTGGCGATTGTGCAGGGACAATTGGTGCCCCGCGATGCAGCTAGATTTTGTGCTCAGATTGTTGGTGGAGGTTAAATTGGTAAAAGAATAGTCAGCTGGTAATGTAAAACACGCATGAATAAAGTTGGGTTTTTTTTTTAATGTTTTATGTTTGTGTAATTATGATAAAAGTAGAGGCTGTTTAATTGGAACTGGTTTATAGGTGAGCCAGTTCTATAAATTTAAGTGCAATTTACTGTAATAGAGTTGCTACCTATATTAATAACTATCTTAAAATCAATTTTTTTTTGTCAAATTAATATAACCTTTTTTTTTTCTTTAATTTTTGTGTCTAAGACAATAGCATCAAATTAATATAAGGGAATTCATTTTGGTACTCCAAAAGTGTCATGTAGTCCATTAACCGTATGGTACTACATGCATTGGATGTGATACAATAAAGTGTCAATAGTAACTTTTGAATTACCAAAATTAATTCCTTTAATATAACCTTACACTATGTTTGGGAGGAGGAAGTAATATGTATTCTTAAAGAAACGAAATGTGGTCCTTTTTTTTTTTTTTTGAATATTAGGCATTTTAATATCGTACCCTTAAATTAATAAAGCATTATTTTCACCGAATGACAAAAAATGTCAAAAGATAAAGGGAAATCTATCTTTCTCCTAATCCGTCCACTTTTGAACAATTAGAATTTGTGAGCCCAGAGGAAGAGACATCTACCATCTCTTTTATCCAACCAAGCAAAGGATTCTATCATCTTCCCTCCACTCCTCTTCTTCCTTCCCACTTTACCAAACATGGCATAAGCAGTGGCAGATCCAGGAATCTCGACTGGGGGGTGTGCGTGTGTATAGAAGCTTAGAGTACACGTGGTTTGAGGCAAAGCCCTAGAGATGAAATTTTTGAGTCTGTTTGCAATTGCGTACATCTTATCATTTTTTCTGATGTTAAGTGGTGTAATTGATTGTAATATATACATAAAGTTTACAATTATGACAAAATAATTTGGGTTAAATTCAAATAATAAGTGAGAAGAAAGATGATTAATCTAAATATTTTGAATATTATAGATTATCATTAGACCAATATATTACATATTTTATATATATATATATATATATATATTTTCAATTTTTAGGATATTAAATTATAATTGACCCACCATATTACATGTAAATTCTTTATTTTTAGCCTAACCAATATATTTTGGGGGCTATATAATAAGTATATGCTTTTTATTTTTTATTTTTTATTTTTTTGTTTGTGGAGGACAATCTTAATAAAATTTATAATTTTCATAAATTATATGTATAAAAGAGCAATTTTAAAAAAACTTGGCCCTGCATCTACCACTGAGCATAAGTGTTTCGTGGTGTAGCTATTTCTTGTATATTAGAGTGGTGCCTAGTCTAAGAAGTATCTTAAAATCGTTTTTTTTATTTTTTATTTTTTTATTTTGAGTCAAATCAATATAACTTTAATTTTCATTAAAATCAGATAAAAAAAATTGAGAGTAAACGATGAGCTTTAAATGTTTTTCAAAGAGTGATGATCAGTATCATGAAACGACCTACCTCCCCGTTTGGTAATAATATTGTACGCTTTGGGCCTAAACACAAAGAATTTTTCAGGGGATCGCTCATCCTTGGTACTACTCTAGCAGTAACACGCTTAACTGTGAAATTCTTTCGTGTTTAGCTTACTCACGGTTTATAAGTATTAATTTTTATAAACTAGTCCATAAACTTCACCTCAGGCGATGTAGAACTAAGTATCCCACCTATTTGTATTAACTATTTTGGTTGTCACTCTCTAGACAAAGTCCTACATTTCTGGCTGGGTATCTAATACCAAATTATCATGACCCGATTTTTACTTCTAAAAATAAAAGAAATCATTTTTTTTTATTTTGAAAATAGACTTGAATATTTCATGAGTTGGGTTTTGTCTAAGAGCATATGGATAAAAGTGGCGCGCGGTCAATCAAGTGGATGTGGATAGGGCTGTAAGAAATTTTCGATTAATCGCCTCAATCGACCGCAACCGACCGATTTAAGCGGTTTTGGTCGGCCTTCAATTCTAATGATCAGCCTGTGGTTTTGGATTTTAAAAAATTGAAATTTTCGGTCAGTCAACGGTTTTAAGTTTCATTAGCCTGCTACCGACTGAACACCGACCGATTACTTTTACCAAGTTAAATCAGAATATTAAATATGTTTATATTTATTGTATGTATATATAAATTATATATCCTAGCAACTTTCTGGAGAAAGTTAAAACCCACTTGAGAATTGAGAGGAAAGGAAAGTAACCCTAGCCTCCACCTGCATACCTCACCCTCCACATCGCCGGCCCGCTACCATGTCAACCTCTCCACCGTCGGCAGTCGGCAACAACAAGAACTCACCTTTCTGATTGAAGTTGGGTGAAAGGATTGAATCACTCACTCTCTCTCTCTCTCTCTCTCTCTCTCTCTCTCTCTCTCTCTCTCTCTCTTCATTCTGTAATACCCACCACTCTCTCATCTCTCTCTCTATTATTCCAACAATCACCACTCACCGTAGCCGACCATTCATCGTCGATTCAGCTCCCCGCGGCTACTACTCTCTGATTTCGTATCTCATTGGCGAAGAACGTGGAAGATCTACAAACCACAGGTGACCCTCCTTATTCTCTCTTCTCCTCTGTTTCTATTACAGATAGATTTGGTATTCGGTTCCTAAGGATAGATATTGCCTGTCATTTCATTTTTCTTGGACATGAATTTTCAGCTTTTTTGTGTGCTCTCTTCTCATTCTTTTCCCTTCATTTGTTGTATAGGATAGAAATCAGTTAATTAAAACTCTTGACTTGGAACTTGATAATAGGCAAATATGAGAGAGAGAGAAAGAAACACTAGCCTCAAAATCGGTCGAAAATCAAAAACCGACCGTGGCAAACACAGTCGGTGCTACACCGTTCCAAGGAAGCTTCGGTCGAAATCGGTGTTGTCTCTAACAAAACCGACATGGTCGGTTCGGTGAGCAATTCTCCCTAAAAAATCGACCAAACCGACCGTTTACACCCCTGAATCCAGATCATGCACTGAACCGTCATTGACTCACACATAGTGCGCAAAGCCGTTTACTGATATTGCGAGTCAATGGGTGTAGTTTGTCAGGATTAGTGTGTTACGCTACATATTGTTTGGTGCTAGATCCAAAATACCTATCGTAATTGATGCAGACTAATACGTAAGTATATCCTTCAAGAAAAACGATAAACAAACTTTTGTACACCACACAATTCCATTTATTAATTCCAGTGGATCCCATGTAGATTCCACATGAATCCCACACAGGAGCACACGAGGTTTACTAAAATCAATGACCAGAATTGTGCAGTATACAAAAGTGTGCATCATTATTGATCATTCAATAACTTTAATGTTTCTTGTGTCATAAACAATGAGCTTGTGTGGCATAGCGCTTATGTTTGAGCAATTTTAATGGCAAAAAAAAAAAAAAAAGAAAATGGGAGGCTTGGTCTAAGGTCCCTAAGGCTTAGTCAAGTTAGACTAAAGGACAAGCCATAAGCAAAAAACTCACATAAGAACACAATAATAAAATCATTACATACTGAAACCCATCATAATTACATTTAATGGTTGAAGTCCTACAACTATTAAAACTCAGACCAAACTACTCTTCCCACCACCACCAGTCCACCTACGTTCTCTCTCTCACTCTACAATCTCCTTCTCTCTCTCTTAGACTCTCTCACCACCAGTCCACCACCACCACCACCACCACCACCACCATCACCACCACCATCGGTCGTCGTCGCCACCACCACCAATGACTGCCATAGTTGCCACCATCATGTGCAACACTACTGCCGTCGTACACCACCACCATCGCGCACTACCAACAACAACGCGAGCACTACCTCCGGCCACCACCACCACTACCAATCTGCCACAATCACTGGGTCATCACCTCCATCGTCATCTCCGACCACCAATCTTTCTTCTTCATCTCCACCGACGTACAACCTCGTGATTGAGATGTAGATCTAGATCTAGATCTTGACCAGTGATTGAGATCTAAATCTATATCTAGATATTGATTTGGATGTTGACGCCATAATGAATTCCGGCAACCACCAAAAAGGTCACCATGTATGAGTTAAGTTGCTGAATGTACAATCTTAAGTGAAATTTCACTCAAGATATGTTAGTGAAATTTGACTTAATATTTTCAAAGGGAAAATTTTAGATTTTTTAATGAAGTTTCACTTGTTTTCTTAACTGAAAATCCCATCTTTAGAGAATTTGCATAGGTAAGAGAATTTTATAGATCAAGCTAAAGTCAAATTTCACTTAACTTCATTACAAATTAGTGAAATTTGACTTAACATATCATAAATCAAATTTGACTTGGTATTTCTGTTTCATTCAATATTTATTCCCCCAGAAGTGGGATCGGAAGAATTCAAACTTTTAGAATAGTTCACAGAAATTACATTTGACCACCACTCTCGTGCACCTCCATGGACCAGCACCACTACCATCGTGAGCCACCACCACCACAATCGCAAGCCACCACCACTTTCCAAGTAATTTCTTTTTTTACTTTTCGGTGGCTGGCCATGTAAGCCTAGGCTTGTTAGGATGTCAAACTCTGAAATGAAATTTCTCTTAAGATCTTATCATAAGAGAAATTTCTCTTAATTTTCATCAAATCAATTAAATGAAATTTCAATTTGTTTTCTTAGAGAACAGTGAGTTAAGAATGATGAATAGATGTGAGAGACTGGATTTTTTTTTAGAGTTGTTCAAAGAAATCTTTACTCCTATGATGAAACTAGGGCGTCAAGCTTGAGAAGACGAAAAAATGTGACGAATTAGGGCTTCAAACTCATCTTATTTCCTCAAAAATTGTTGTTGATAGTCAGTTTCAGAGATTTTGTGGTAGATTTTATGGTTTTGTTTGATAATTTTAGTCGTTTTTCCAAGAGGAGTCACGAATTGTATGTGGGATGTGGTGGTAGCCGGAGGTGGTAGTGGTGGCCGCCGGAGGTTGCCGAATGTGGAAGTGGTGGTGGTCGGATGTTAAGTATGGGTGGTGGTAATGGTGGCTAGGGTTTTGTAGTAAGGTTAGATGATGAAGCTGAGGGTATGTTTGTCCAAATTAGGACCTTAGAACAAGTTGTTTTATTAAGTATCCTTAATTCCAATTTAGCTTCTCCTAATGCCCTTTTCACCAATTCCTCCCCCCACCCAAAAAAAAGAAGCACTTTGACTGAAAGGTTATATCCAAAGTAGTTTTTTGTGAATTTCAATTTTTTTACGAGGGGAGAATTAAGTGGGGTCCCCGGCGATGGTGTTGGGAGTAGGGATGGCAAAGGGACGAGTTTTTCGGGTTCCCCTCGCGCCCCGCCCAGCCCCTACCCTAATAGGTAGGGTATGGGGTAGTTCCAATCGGGGTAGGGGTGGGTGTGGGGGCTAAAAGTATAACCCGGGTCGAGGTCGGGTCAGGGTCGGGGTAAAGGTGAAATCCCCATAACTCACCCCGATTATACCGCAATTTTACATATGTATACCCTTGGTACATTCAAATATTACATAGGTAACTATAATATGAATAGTCTCTTTATGTTTTAGGTCTTCCCTCTTCAGTCTTCACAATCACAAAACACCATACCAAACGACCAAATCCACCGACCCCATACGCACTCTCCGGCCTCCACCTACCGCCATTGAAGTGAAGGGTCTAATATCTTAATCATCTACATCTCTCGTCTGTGGTGTGTGTTTATGTCTCAGTATCCCAATTTTCACACGGAGTCGCAAAACACACTCCCTCTCTCTACTATACCGAATCTGATCAGCTCTCTCTCTCTCTCTCAACTTCTCGTCTGCCGATGACCACAGATCGGCGCTATAAAAGCCCTCTCTCTTCTCTCATTCGAACAATATCTCTATCGCCGATCTCGATTTGATCATTGACTGGAGATCCTGCACAAGAAATAGAAACCATGAAGCCGAATCCAAGGTATGCTCTATATGCCACATATTTAGATATGCAAATATCATGATCAATCTTTGAAACTTCAGAAATTTCTTTATCGTTTTTTTATTTGAATAGTTTGATCTAAGAATAGAACTTTCTCTTTGTTTTGCTGATGCCATTTCTTTGCTCTGCTTTGGAATCTCATCTTTTTGTAAACTGTATGAATAGTTTGATCTAAGCTTTTTCCTAGACCCAACTGTAAATACTAGCTGAGTTTTTTTTTTTTTTTTTCGGGGCGGGGTGGGGATGGGTATTCTAGTACAGGGAGGGGTCGGTGTTGGGACACACATTCCCTCGAGGTGGGGCGGGGCAGGGCGGGACGGGGTTGGGATGAGATTCAAGCGGGGCGGGATCGGGGGCCCCGTTCCATACTTAAAGAGTATGACGAGAAGATGATCGTTGAGATCTACAAGTCGTTGGCGACAATTGGTGCCCCGCAATGCAGCTAGAATTTGTGCTTAATATAGTTGGTGGAGGTTAAATTGGTAAAAGAATAGTCAGCTGGTAATGTAAACACATGCATGAATGAGCTTATATTATTTCAATTTTTTATTTTGTTCGTATAATTATGATAACATTAGAGGCTGTTTTAGAAAACCAAGAATTTGAATTGGTTTATAAGTGTGATAGTTCTATAAATTTTAGTATTTAGTAGGTGCCAATTTCTTGTATTGAAGTTTGTGCCTAAAATTGATTTTTGGATAAATTACGCTAACACTCTCTCAACTATGACCTTTTTTCAAATGTCCCCTCAACTAAAAATCCCAACAAATTGACCGCCTCAACAATTGTAATTTTTAATTGACACCCCTACAGTTAGGTTGTCGTCCAAAAAATGAACACATTTGTATCATGTTTACAACGCATGATATAAAAGTATCAGTATATGATATTTTTGTCTATTCTTTGAGTCATTGAAAATTTTAGAACCATATTACCTAAATATTTGTGTACAACTAGGGCAATTATGTGTTTGAAAGGAGAACTCTATAAAAAAATTACACCGACTCAAAGGAAGGATTAATAAATATCACGTTGTTAATATTTTTGTATCATTTGTGCTCAAATGATATGAAAACTTTAGTTTTTTTGGACAAAGTTTAATGGAATGGGTGTTAGTGAAAAAAGAACTCAATAGTTGAGGGGTCAGTATGTCAAATTTATAGTTTAGGAGTATCTGAAAAAGAGTCATAATTTAAGGGTTGTTACTGT
Organism: Hydrangea macrophylla; assembly: GCA_033977485.1. Classification (NCBI taxonomy): domain Eukaryota; kingdom Viridiplantae; phylum Streptophyta; class Magnoliopsida; order Cornales; family Hydrangeaceae; genus Hydrangea; species Hydrangea macrophylla. The sequence goes on from CM066986.1 coordinate 2,817,146, forward strand.
AATTTACCCTTGATTTTTTTGTCAAATCCATAATTATTTTTTTTTCCTGTTTTAGGTTGTGGCTAAGACAATAGCATCAAATGAACATAACCTTAATTATGTTTGGCTTGGCGGGAGGGATGGAAAAATGGATGGAAGGAAAAGGAGGAGGGATGGAAGAGGTATCCCTAAAGAAAGGAAAATGATCTTCCCTAATTATGTTTAGTTAAATAAAAAGAAAGTAGGGAGAGGAAGAATGGAATATTGGGCACTTTACTATTGTACCCTTAAATTAATAAACAAAAATGTCAAAAAATAAGGGAATGTTTTTTTCTCTCCTAAACCGTCTAGTCTTGGACGAATTGAAATTTATGGGTTTGGAGGGATGAGACGCTCCTCCCCTCTTCCTCTCCCTTTTCTCTTTCATTTCACTAAACAAAGAATTCTACTCACTTCCCTCCACTCATTTTCTTTCTTCTCCCCTCGTACCAAACATAACTCTTTTTATCATAAAAATTAGATAAAAAGTGAGAGTGAACGATGGTCCAATATATCTAAAATTTTCCAAAGAGTGATGAGTTGGGGTTTTAACTAAGAGCATATAGATAAAAGTGGCAGTCAATCAAGTGGATGAGGAATCTAAATGGACATACACTGAACTAGGGCTGATATTGGTCGATTTCAGTCGATTTTTAACTAGAAATCCCAACCGAACTGTCACGCCCTAGAACCGCACATAGGATTTTAGGACACGTGGCACGCCACCAAGACTCCTACTATACTCCTAAATGTCCATTATTAACCATAAAATCAAAGTCATAAAAAAATTATCCATTTAAAATATTTATAAAAACATTCGATTTGAAAACAGGGCAATACAGTCGACTGATCGGGGAATCAGACGACTGAACTCGAAATTATAGAGAGTAGAAATCTCAAAAAAGTCCCGACCTAGTCGACTGACCTGAAGTCCGGTCGACTGAAGATACCAAAGTCTGGTCGACTGGGACTTTCCCGGTCGATTAAGCAATGCCAAAGCAGAATGTCTTATTCTAGAGCTGAATCCAATCGACTGGATTAGCACCCCGGTCGACTGGATTGAGACAAAAGTGTCACAGCCCGGTCCCACAATAGCGGAACCGAAGCCCATGGCATGCCACCGAGGCTAAATAAAATCGTTAACGTTCCCAAAAGACTTAGTTTAAGAATACACAGCAAAAAAAGAAACAATTCATTTTAAAACCAGAAATCCAGTCGACTGGTTTTCATGCCTAGTCGACTGAGCCTTAGTCTAGCAGGGGGTTTGATTTTGAAACATAATCCAATTGACTGCAAGTTATGAACTAGTTGGTTGCTTTGAGTCCCAGGGAGTCCCAATTCCCCAGCTACTCAGTCTAGTCAACTGCCTCTTATGTCCAGTCCCCATCGACTGTACAGTCCGGTCGACTGAATTCCTGTCCAAGCTGGAAGTCACATTCTGAAAACACAATCCAGTCGATTGTGTCAGAGGACCCAATCGACTGTTTTTCACAAAAAATATGTAGTGAATTGCTCAACAAAAGGATCCAGTCGACTGGTTTCATTGCAGTAGCACATTCTTCAGAATTCCAAGTTAAAAGTTTCCTGAATTCAACTAGGGACCAAACACACACTCCAAACTCATTCCAAAGTGATCCTAATTGGATTACAATATTACCAAACATAATTACAAAAGATTACTATCTATTACAACATCACGAATTTGTTCTAAGATGAAAAGTAAAACATAGTTTAAAAGTCATGAAATTCTTATTACAACCTTTCGAGTACAAGAGGTGCAAATACTCCATCGCCTTCTAATTGAATTCCCAAAATCCCGTGATCACTTTCCCAATTCCTCGTCGGCATTAACACCTGAAATGGTTATTTGAATAATCACACATATTCAATTCGTTTAAGCTAATGCATAGTGAATAAAGCAACAATGCATATGAATGATAAACATGCTCGCATTCACATTCTCTACATTTCATACTAGTCTCTGGAGTCTCACGTGTACATTCCACACTCTTAGTTCGCGACTCCTCACCAATAAGTCCACTTGACATGGTAAGACCCACGTTTCTTTTCTTTAAACGCACGACCTTATGCCTATAACGGCTCCACTAAATGGCGTGGTACCACGTACTCCTTTGAACCAAATAGCAACTAAACATGCTCAAATACATTTCACTGTGCTATTGACATAACCGAAACATTTCACCATGCAATTGGTCCTACTTATCAATACAGTTACCCAATATGAACTAAACAACATATATCTATGAACTAACACATGCTTTTCATACAAAACAAGAATACATGTCAATAAAATCATTCCAAAACACATAGTTGAATCACTCACCTCCGATTAACGCTTCTAAAATTCTTTCCAAAGAAATCCCGAGCACAAAGATCGTGCAGAAGTCTGTCTAGTACAATTCCTATCGATCAAAAGTCCGATTATCAACTTTTTACAAAAATTGTAGAAAACAAGTTTTCAAAAAACTTATCTAAACAAGACCTAACGGATATCAAAATGACGACCTTACCTCGAGGAGTTCAAATATGAAATTTAGAAGAAAACAAACAGGCAGAAATCCGTCGATTGTTGCCATGAAACTCAAAGAACCAAAATCTCTCTTTTCCCCCCTTTTTGATTTAAGTCACCTCTCTCTCTCTCTCTCTCTCTCACTCTCTCTCTATATATATATATATGCACAACTCTCAAAAATTGTGTTTACCTCCTCGCGAATTCTCAAAACTCCTAATTATTCTCCAAAACTTCTTACACGCCTAATTCATTGCTTCACGAGTGAAAACTAAAAATTATAAAAGTTTTCGCCTAAGTTCCGTTTAGTTGCTAAAACGCAATTTTGCATGATTTTACGAAATTACTAGTTAGCCTACCAATTATGTAGCGTGTCATTCGTCCTCACCAGGATACTAAAATTAACCACAAAAATATATACTAAATCAGATAATAGTACAGATACTGAAATACAGATGTAAACATTTATTTTCAAATAAACATTTAGGGTATTCCACAAGGACCGTCTCAATCTCGGAGAGACGTCACAACATCAAAACACTCATTTCACATAGTCTCAAAAGGTTCTCTTACACAGACACCCAGATCAATTCGTGAGTCACAACTCACTCACACATGTGCCAAAAACACATCACATCATATTATCATGCATGATAGTGTAATCAAATACAACAACCATACCGGTGTTGTAATTCTCTCCCCCTTAAAAGAAGTTTGTCCTCAAACTTTTACCTCATGTATCTAATAGGTGCGGATACTGAGTATGCATCTCTTCCTCTATTTCCCATGTCATCTCTTCCGTCATTTGGCTACACCATAACACTTTCACCTTCGATATCACTTTATTTTGTAAGACTTGATCCTTTCGATCCAATATCTCTACCAGATACGCAATATTCATCAAATCACCCTGGATTTTACTCGGCGTTGGATTCATCACTTGTTCTCTATCCTCCGCTAAGCGTTTACTTAGCAATGATACATGAAACATGTTATAAACTTGAGCATACTCATTCGGCAATTCTAATTGATATTCTACGGGTCCAACTCTCCCAATGATTTCAAAAGGTCCTACATACCTCGGATTGAGTTTCTCGTATCTCCTAAATCTAGTAATCCCTTTTAAAGGTGACACCTTCAAGTAAACCAAAATCGCCACTTCAAATTCTAACGGTCGTCTACGCTTGTTGGCATAACTCTTATACCTACTCTAAGCTGTCAGTAATCGTTGTTGAATTACCTTTATCTTGCCCGTCGTCTCTTGCACAATTTTCGGCCCTTCAATCGTCCTTTTTTCTGTCAACTAATCGGTGAATGACATACGCGACCATACAAAGCTTCATAAGGAGCCATCCCAATACTCGACTGAAAATTGTTGTTATACGCGAACTCAATTATCGGTAAGTGGTCTTCCCAATTACCCTGGAAATCAAGTACACATAAACGAAGCATGTCTTCCAAAATCTGGATTACTCTTTTATATTGACCATCAGTCTGAGGATGAAAAGGAGTACTGAAATACAATTTGGTACCCATTGCTTCTTGCAACGCCCTCTAACATTTTGATGTAAAATTACTATCTCTATCTAAAATAATCGACTAGAATACCATGTAGTCTCACAATCTTGTGAACTTAATTATCGGTAAGTGGTTTTCCCAATCACCCTGAAAATCAAGTACACATAAGCGAAACATGCCTTCCAAAATCTGGATTACTCTTTCCGATTGATCATCAGTCTAAGGATGAAAAGGAGTACTGAAATACAATTTGGTACCCATTTCTTCTTGCAAGGCCCTCTAAAATTTTGATGAAAACTACTATCTTTATCTGAAATAATCGAAACTAGAAAACCATGTAGTCTCACAATCTCGCGGATATACAACTTAGCTAAAGTCTTCGGCTTAGTTGTTCGAAGCGATAGAAAGTGCGACGACTTCGTCAAGTGGTCAACGATCACCCAAATAATAGTATTCGATTTCTTAGACCTCAAAAACTATAACACCCGTACCCGGAGAACGGGTTAATTATTGTGTTAATACGCATTAATTGATATAATTAGTGTATAAACGGATTAAGGGGAGGCTTGGACTCGCCCGTGTAAAAAGTGTTCAGAGAAGGACACTAGTTGAAAAAAAAGTCCCCAGTGAGGTGGGACAGGTATTGAAATGGAACCCAACGAAGGGTTAATTAGTAATTTGCATTTTAAGTGATTAAATGCATTTTTTATGTGATTACATGGCTATTTTCTAAGTTGCTTTTATTATATATTGTTATGTGGTAGTATTTTGGACACCCAAATAAGGGTATAAATGAAAAAAGATTTAAAATTAGTAGGAGCGATAGCAATTTCACCAACCCACGTTGGGACCCATACGAAACTTAGACAAACACACATTAGATAATTGGGTAGTTAATGGAATGTTTGGGGGATTTCATAATAGGAGCTTAATAAATTTTGGGGGTGTAAATGCAAGATGAGAAAATTGAGACTTAGACACCTCATGTAAAGTTGCATGGGTGTGTGTTGTGTCAAGGAAGAGAGTTTAGACTCTCATTGCTGAAAATTAAAATAAGAAGAGAAGAAGAGAACTCGGGAGAGAAGACGGAACCGTCACCGACGCCGTAATTCTGTCGTTCTGTCGCCGCCGTTCGCCGGATTTACAATCCTAAACCACTTTTGGACTCGTGGAGGTGAGACGATCGTTCCTATGCCTTTAATTTATGTTTTAATTGTGAGATTTTGGTAGCTCACACTAATCGGTGAGACACCGTCTACCGAAATCTTGTAGGATTCACCTTGGAGAGAAATTGGGATAGGAATTGGTAAATTCAGCACTTCTATAGCTTGAATTTGGGTATAATCTTGCTTAAGGTGAGTTTTCTATACAAACTAAATGATTGTGTTTAATGGGTTCAAAGCTATATGTGATGTTAGAGAGATGATAATTCTTGATTAGGAATTATAAAGATGTTAATCATGTGAATTCCATGTCAATTCTATGAAAAGTATATGTTGTTACATGAATATGTGTTTATGTGCTTATATGTCTATGTGGTAGTTAATGAGCACCGGGAAAATGGTTCATTGTTGGGAGTAATAAGGGTGGTTTAGAGGAAGAATCCGATAAATACGGAAGTCCAAGGAATAGAAGTGGCCACGGGACCAAGGGAGGTCTTCGGGTCTGAATGAACCATATAACCGGTGACTCGACGATTACATTTGTGTTTTATGTGTTAATGGTAGCATTGCACGTGTTAAACATTCAATCATGTTTAGACTACTCACTAAGCAAATTGCTTAAGAAAACTGCTTTCCTATTTCTGTTGTGGTACATAACAACCACCGCAGGTACGGAGCCGTATTCGGAGAGGAAATGACGTGCGTTGGGAGAGAGATGGGAAAGATAGGGGAGATTTGTGCCTTATGCTTGTGAACTTCTTTTGAACTTGTTAAATGATGTAAATTATGGTTTCTTTTATGTTAATGTTCATATTTGGGTTGTAGAAAAAGAGCTTGAATCCTAAACTTGTATTGTGTTACTTAGAAGTGAATTTGGGAGCTAATGTGTAAATTCTCCTATTTTGTTCAAGAATGGTACAAGTTGGTAGTTAGGACCATCTTGGCAAGTTCGGATGAGTCGCAAGTGTTGTTGACAAGTTAAATTTGTATATGTAATGTTGGTTATAATCTTGGGTTCATGTCTAGCAAGTTTTATAAACTTTGGATGAGAATTGAGTTTAAAAACTTCAAAACTTGTCTTTGATTCAATTTGAGGTGAATTCATAGTTGGTTTGATCCAATCATAAGTGTGAATGTGTTCCACATACTTGGTTAGTGTTAAAATGTATTTAGAATGTGTTTGGGACGTTTCTTGCAAGTTCCATGTGGTTTGGATGAGTGTTGGTAGGTTTTGGTAATGTTTTGACAGCAAAATTTAGCAGCAGAACTTGTTCTGCAGGTCGCGGATCGATCCGGGTTTGTGAAGGGATTGATCCGGCCTTCTTCGGAGGCATTTTGCTTTCGAATCAAAGAAATGGATCAATTCGGGTTTTATGAAGGAATTGATCCGCTTGTATTTTTTCACTGCACGTCCGCTTTTACGGAAACGTGCATAACTCTTTCTAGAAAATTCGGTGTAATAACCTGCATTTTCATTTATTTACATTGTCATATTTAACATACATTGTCTACTTTTATTTTAATTACAATTCTTATGTGTAGAATTTATTTCTTGCTTGATTTCATATTTAAAATTCTTAATTGGGGTCAAACTGTAATTTTTATAAAATTTAGTGATACCTGTATTGAATTTCAAATCTGTATGTCAAAGACGGTGAAAATATTTTCTGTTAACTCAAACCGTATTTTTATGAAACCAGAAAACTATTTCCTACGTTAAAATGAATTTTCTGTATTTTGTTGTGAACACCGCACCGCGAAAGTACCAGTTTATATCCAAAACTGTCCGTGCCTTGTTGAACTTCCACAGATTTTGGAAGTGATGTAAAGCAAGATTTGACATATGCTTTACTTGCCATTTATGGCAACTAATCATTTGATAGTGTTGTTTGGGGAATACATTTGTGTATGTGTAATTGTTGTGCCATAATTAGTTTTGCCAAACACCATAAGTGATTCCTAGTCTAGTTGCTCATGCCTTGTTTAGCAGTGAGCTCTTTGTGTGTGCTGTGTTAAGGCCATAATCTCCTTTACCCAAACATCTTATTTTTATCCCCCCCCCCCCTAGGAGCCTATACTTAGCTCTTGGTTAACTGATTGAGTTATATAATCAGTATATACGAATGTGTATATCAGTTCATTAGTAATACTTGGTGCTCATAATTTTTGAAAACAAAACAATCCATTTTGTTGAGTAAACAACACAATACTTGGTCCCCAAGTTGTAGAGGTTAGGGTCTTTATAACTCTCACCTCAAGCTTCATTATGCACATTCTTCACTTCACAACACAGAGAGATATAGAGAGAAACACAGAGAGTTTATACAGAATTTTCTGGAAGATTTAAAGCTCTACAAACTCCATAGCCAAGCTTGGAGTATTTCTTGTTTGGTCTTATTCTTTCTCAACAAACACACAATTCTTAATCACAGTGAGTATTACTAACTCACTTGGAATGTAATTTCATGTTTATTTGCTATGTATTTGTTAAGTTTGTAAATCACCATGGTTGATTTCACGTTTGAACCTCCATAGCTTGAAATCAAGATTTTTAAACTTCAACCAAAATATGCTTTCTTAGATAATAATGAAAGTTTATAGTACATATAGTCTATGGTTGGAGTTTTAGAACTTAATTTAACCCCATGAGAAAGTATATAAGGAAATTAGTTTTGATGTCTTTTGAAATTTCATAAAATTTGAGAGCTATAGTTTGTTTCATGTTAAATTGATTTCAAATTCATAATCCTTGTGAAAAACTAAAGAGATCCATATATAATATGATATATATACTAACAGATTTGGAAATGGGTCAAAAGACCCTAAAATACTGAAACAGGGGAGTTCCAGCGGAGAGATGAAGCCTCTGCTTCATCTCGCGCGCGCGATCGCGCGAGCGGACCGCGCGAGCGACCCCTCGCACGAGCGATCCCCGCGCGCGAGACTTATATTCTAAGGCAGACAGAAAAGTTTATATAAAAAAAAAGGAAAATTGGGCAGATCGCGCGAGCGGACCGCACGAGCGACCCGCGTGCGCGATCCTTGCGTCCCCAGGCAGACAGAAGGATTTATATAAGAAAAAGGAAAAATGGGCAGGTCGCGCGAGCGGCCCGCTCGAGCGACCCCTCGCGCGCAACTTCTGGCATTTTTAAATTTTGCTTGTTTTGTAATAAGGAACTATTTGGGGGGTATTTTATGAACTGTTAAAGCTCTGTTTGGGAAATTTATTACAGTAGAATCCTATTTGATTATGTGTGGACGATTAAAACAATGAATCGTGACTTATCAATCCCCGTACGCACGTCGATTATATAATTCAGTTAATTGCCTCATATTTTAAAGTTTCATGACATACATGTGGTGTCAATTGTACATGCATGGTGAGTGTGAATGTTGGTCAGTTTGGAAAAGAGTAATGCTCAGTGTGGCATAGTGAGTGCGGTTGAGAATGTGATCTGGACACTCCCTGGTAAGTGAGTACCAAAGTGTGTTGTGATTAAGATTGCGGCGAGGGTGTCTTTGAAATGCGACGGTGGCTATTTTCTAAAACGAACTCTTTATCTTAAATATAAACTTGTGGATTTAAATGAGAATTGGAAAATGGTAAACGAATATGTTTTACATTCAAAGTTATGTTTTTAATACTCACCAGCTTCTTGAAGCTGACAACGTTGATGCGTCCTGGACATTCGTGTTCAGGTTTTTCAGGTTATGATCAGGCTGAGCATTACGACTATGCAAATTGAGAAACAACTGCTGGGAATAGAATTTACTTTCATATGCTTTAAGTTGAACTGATTTTTGTAATAGGGATGACTGTAATAGACACTAAGTTATTGTTTTGATTTAAGGCGGTTTGTGCCTTTAGAGACCCTGTGCTGTAATATGTAATAAGTTAGAAAAATTATTTGTAAGCTTTGATTTCTCTACTCTGATAATTATATTATTGTTGTTCGACGTTTGGGACGGAATCGATCCTTCAAACTGTCGCGACCTACGGGTCCATAAAGGAAATTAAACGCTTTCCATATTTATGCTACGGCGGGGCGTGACATTCGGATTCACGCGCTGTTTGTTGCGTTGGAACCGGGACTCAAAAATCTAAGTTTTGGTATAAAAATTTTACATATTTTCTTAATGACCATTTTGCCCTTGGGGGCTGTTTTGTCACAATGGAGTTCTTTAAAGTGGTCTATCCACATTTTCTTTCTAATTAGTGTGTGTTTTGGGTGCGGTTACTCTTGTTACACGTGTCCTAATCTGCCAGGGGTGGGTTGGGGTATGACAGAAACCCACTAACAAAGTCCATTGTAATGTGTTCCCATTTCCATTCGGCTACCGGTAACGGTTGTAACAATCCCGAAGGTACTTGGCTTTCGGCCTTCACTTACTGACAACTCGTACAACGTGAAACGTAGCGTGCTATTTTTCTTTTCATTCCCGGCTACCAATAAATATGTCTCAAGTCTCTATACATCTTGGTGCTTTCCGGTTGAATGGTATACTTCGTATTGTGTGCTTCCTCTAGGATGTTCCGTTTTAATTCTTTTCCATTAGGTACATAAATTTTACTCCTCAATCTCAAAACATCATTTTCACAGTTGTTTTTCCATTAGAATCTCATCACAGATCTTCTTCAAAGCTACGTTTTGAAGTTGTTTCTCTATGATCTTGTGAAACAATAGTGGTTGTGATACAATCGTCAACATCATGCCACTTTCAATCCTTGGAATCACTTCAAGTTCCAAATTCTCTATATCTCGATTCTATTCTCTTTGAGAAGTCAAATCTACTGCCATATTAGTTGGTGTTTTATGACTAAGAGCATCGGTGACTACATTCTCCTTGCCCGAATGATACTAAATTGACAAATCATAGTCCTTCATCAACCCAAACCATATCCCTTGCCTCATGTTCAAATCTCATAGCGTGAACAAGTACTTTAAACTCTTATGATCCGTATAGATCTCATATTTCTCCCCATACAGGTAATGATGCCAAATCTTTAATGCCAAAATCACAGCGGCCAATTCTAGATCATGTGTCAAATAGTTTTTCCTGTGTGGTCTAAGTTGTCTCAACACATATGCAATGACCTTGTCACATTGTATAAGAACGCAACCTAAACCTTGTTGGGTTTGTGCCCTCAAACCATTACTTTATGTATGAGACATTAGCATTATAATATATTGATATCAGCTTTACATTTCATTGTGTATGTTTCTTTCATGAGATGATTGTTTTATCCTTAAGTATCATAGTAAGCAATTCGTGTGTGTATGAGATACACACAAGTGAGATACGAATTACTATTCTTTGATACTTAGAATATGTCACAGTGGATGATGAGACTGGATACCTCATCAGGTCTACACTGTAGCATAATTAATTACCATTGGATGGAGTGATTAATCTCAATCACTAGAGTGTAGCTCTTAGTTGATATGCTAGTGCTTATAGTGCATTGACGGACCTGAGCTTTCCTATTGACCCTTAAGGCTGTCAACAGTCAATAGGAACTCATAACTTGTATAAGGTACGTGTTCTCAATCTTGAGATGATTATGAACACAGACTATGGATATGGCTGCTTTGACTTACCAATCAGTGAGGTCTATAGAAGATCAACACCTGGGTATCTTGGGTATGACATGTCCATAGGGTTGTGAACATATATTGTCAAGATAGAATCTACCCTCTGATTCAGAGTAAGCATTCCCTTGAGAATGTCACCAAGTTGATTGCTGAGTACTGCAGTCTTGTTGATAAGAGTTATCAACATGTTTGGTAATCATGAGTAGTGAATGAGACTCAAGGAATATAAGTAGTAATCATGATTCAGGTTGACAGTAACAGTTATCCGACTACCTGAATATGATTACGAATGCTGACGGTAGAGGGACATTAGTACACCATACAAGTCTAGTTATCGCTTCGGATATGTTCTTTTGCGTTGGAGTTCAGTTATCGTTTTATAGTGGAATAAACGTTAACTGACCAGTTAGTTAGTTTGCTGATCAAAGAGTTTGGTCATGGTAATTAACAAACTGGTCTGAGCCAACAATAAAGAGCCTAGGAGGTCCCACTCTTAGCTCCGCTAGGATGCTTGGAAAGACACTTGAGGAAGCTGTTAAGACAAGTTCGATCGATTGAAGTATGTTCGATTGATTGAAGTTAGCAGGTTCGATCGATCGAGAATGGTTCGATCGATCGAAGGTTCGATCGATCGAAGTCACTTCGATCGATCGAAGTCTAGGTCGGTTCTGGAAATCTATAAATAGGGCAGCTGCGTTCTGGAAGGAAGTGATCGTCGTTTTTATACGCAGAAGCTGCAGAAACTATCATAGTCTTCCCAAAACCTTCCTATCCTCTCTATTAGGGTTCCCACGAACCCTAGTCTTTCCGGCAGGCATCCGCAGGAGTCATAAGGGTGAAGATCATCTAGTGGAGGCTGTTGGAAGTTAAAGTTTCAGAATTGGGTTCAAGACACTAAGGTATAATTCTTGCACCCCCTTGTACGCATCTATGGAATTGACGAGTAGTAGATCCTGGAATACCAAAAGTTTTATAACTTAACCTATTTCCGCTGCGCGTTTAAACCACTTTTTCCTTCAATTGGTATCAGAGCCACGCTCGTTTGGATCTATAGATGCGTTTTTGGAACCCTATTTTTGATTTGCATGTTGATTTTAGAACTGTTTTCGAAACTGCATCGTCACAGATCTGTTTCTGCAGTGTTATCGCAGCAGAATACAAAACTGTGATTGCATAGGATGCAAGGTGGGTTCGATCGATCGAACTTGTTTCGATCGATCGAACATTCTGTTCTCAATCGATCGAACTAGTTTTGATCGATCGAAGCCTTCTGGTGTTCGATCGATTGAATAGTGTTAGATCGATCGAGACAGATTCTCTGTCCAGGTGTTCTGTTCACAGTTGTAAAGGTTTTTTAAATTATACTTTAATCTTAAATTATTTCTGTAAAATTTTTAAATCATTCTGTGAAACAGAATGTTCAAGTGATTGAACAGTGTTCAATCGATCGAAGGTTCGAGCGATCGAACGGTCTTCGATCGATCGAACTGTGACAGAGAAGTAAGATGCTGTTTTAAGTTCCAATTCAGTATGTAAAGTGTTTATATACTGTGTGAATCAATTAAGTGTTCCAATAGTTACATATATTTGTTATGTATGTGTGGATGCGTGTACGACTAACCCTTTTGCAGCAAAATTAGTCGCTATCTCCCATGGCACCAAGTCGTTTAAATATTTATATTTAAATTGTTTGAGATTGGTGCATGTTGTAATTTATTAATGGTTTGGTTTTAAGGCGTATGTAAAGGGCGCTGCGGCTTCAATCCTACGAAAAGGAAAGTCGCACCGGTTTCCCTAGCCTTTTATTTCTTTTTTGCTATTTCCTTTTTCTAGATAAATTGTAAGCTTCAAAAGAAGCATAGGTCCAATGTAATAGAATTAGAAATTCCATGAAGATGGAGCAAGGAGCCGTTGTCCATAAAGATGGAGCCGGAGGCGACCAAACCAAGAAGGTGGTTCTATGGAAATAGAGCCATGGGAGATAGAGGCATTGTTTGAATGCCTATATTTCATTTTAGTTTTTTATTTTATGTGCTTGTTTTGTGATTGGCGTATAATACATTGTTGCATGCACTTAAAACAAGTTTTCTAAAATAAAATTCAAAAACCGTTTTCAACACATTAGTAAACATTGGATGTTTATGGGTAGTGTGTGGAAACATTTTTCAAAAGCAAAATCCTTAATTTTCTAAATCTAGTGGGAGAGGGTCTTATCAAATAACACCCACGATCTTCCATTAACGGTTCATTGTAAGATGAGTAGTGTATTCTGTGTCACCTCGCCAGGGGTGATCATTCCATACGGAGGGTACACTGCTCATTGGTTACTAGATGTGAACTTCCTATGGATAGGATCAATCAGACGTGTTAGAGGGTGACCACCACACGGAGGCGCTACTTGAGACGGTTGTGATTGGATCCTAGTTAATGGTACACACTAGCTAAGCTATGGATAAGGGATCCCACACGGGGCATTATTCAGAAACTTAGAGATCAAATAGGTTCGGGAGTCATGGCTATTTTGCAAGAGTTGCATAGCGGATAAGTCATGATAAATCGAAAGATCGAACATTGACCACCACACGGAGGCTTTATTCTTTCGTTTCGATATTCCGGCGACTTTGTTTTTAAATAAGAGTTTTAAGGATTCTTTTATTTCAAACTGTCAATTCTGATATCCATATTTATTTTGTTTGTTTGATTTTCAGTAATCATAATGTCTGGATCTGCATTTAGTCCACTTGCCACCATACTCACTCAAAACAAGTTAACTGGAAATAACTACACTGAATGGAAACGTAACCTTGACATCGTTTTAACTGCGGAGGATCACATATATGTCCTCACCACCCCAAGCCCTGAAGAACCCGCGGCAAATGCTTCGGCAGCTGCCAGACACGAGTTCGACAAATGGAAGAAGTCGAATGGAATGGCCCGTTGTTACATTCTGGCCTCAATGGCTGGTGTGTTACAACACCAATTCCAATCGAACGATTCTGCCAGTGACATTATCACATCCCTGAAAAAGATGTTTGGGGAGCATGGCAGGCCTGCCAGACAGGTAGCCATGCAGAAGATAATGAGTGCAAAGATGTCGGAAGGTACTCCAGTCAAAGAACATGTTTTAAAAATGATTGGTTATTTAAACGAACTGGAGACCTTGGGAGCCAACATCGATGCACAGACCCAAGTTGATATGATCCTCAACTCGCTGTCGCCATCATTCGCTCAATTCAAACTTAACTATAATATGAATCAAATGGATTTTTCAATGAGCGAATTAATGAGTTCTTTACTGGAAGCAGAATGGGTGATCAAACCTGGGGGCAGCGTTTTAAACGTTGAGAAAAGCGCTTCTTCTTCCCGATCTACACCGAAAGGTAAGAAAGGAAAGAAGAAGGCTGGCACTGGTGGTTCAAGTGTTGGACCGGTCCCTAAGATTGCAAAATCTAAGGGAAAAGGCAAGGGCAAAGGAAAGGTGGGTGGCCAAGGCAAAGGAAAGTGTTTCCAATGCGGTGAGAAGGGCCACTGGAAGAGGAACTGTCCAGAATTCTTAGCTACAAGAGTTCAAGGTATGATTGAATCACATGTGATTGAAGTAAGTTTTATTACGGATACTTCAAACACTTGGTGCATTGATTCTGGTGCGACTAACCATATATGTAATTCATTGCAGGGGTTCAGATCAACCAGGAAATGCAGTGATGGGGAGATCGTGCTTACTCTAGGTTCTAGCGCAACCGTATCTGCGGTTGCTATAGGAGTAGTAGTTTTAGAATTTTCAGACAATAAAGTTTTGATTTTATCAGATGTACTTTACGTCCCTTTAATGAGACGTAATTTAATTTCAGTTTCTAATTTAACGAATAATGGTTATTCCTTTCATTTTGGAACTGAAGTTATCATTAAAAGAAGCAGTTCTTTTATATGTTCTGGTGTTAAATCAAATGGTTTGTATGTGATTACTCCCAATATTTCAAAAGATTCTTGTTTGGAACTTAATAACTCAGTGGTAACTTTACCATCTAAAAGAAAGGAACCTTCCACTAATCCAACAAGGCTTTGGCATATGAGGCTTGGCCATATCAATCTGAATAGGATTGGCAGACTAGTCAAAGAAGGGGTCTTAGGCGAATTGGTTCTCGAACCAATGGAAGTCCGCGAGTCTTGTTTGGAGGGTAAGATGACCAAAAGGCCCTTTCCTGCAAAGGGCAACAGGACCAATGCATTGTTGGAATTAGTTCATACTGATGTGTGTGGACCAATAAATATTAGAGCAAGGGGTGGTTATGAGTATTTCATAACATTTACCGATGACCACTCTAGGTATGGATATGTGTACCTAATGCAGCACAAGTCTGAAGCCTTTGAAAAGTTCAAAGAGTTTAGGGCTAAAGTGGAGAAGCAATCGGGCACACATATCAAGGCCATTCGATCTGATCGAGGTGGCGAGTACCTCTCTAATGAGTTTATTGATCACCTCGTACAGAATGGGATTCTGTCACAGTTGACTGCACCTGGTACGCCTCAGTAGAACGGTGTAGCGGAGAGAAGGAATCGGACTCTTTTAGACATGACTAGGTCGATGATGAGTTATTCAGAGTTGCCATTATTCCTTTGGGGTTATGCTTTGGAAACCGCTGCATACATACTAAATCTAGTACCAAGCAAATCTGTTCCCAGGACACCACGAGAGATGTGGATTGGGCGCAAGCCTTCTTTGCAACATCTCCGGATATGGGGGTGTCCGGCACATGTGCTCAAAGGAAAGATGAGCAAGTTGGATTCTAGATCGGAAGTATGTTACTTTGTAGGGTATCCAAAGGGTACTTATGGATGGTATTTTTATGATCCAAGAGAACAGAAAGTGTTTGTTAGTACAAATGCTGTTTTCTTGGAGGATGATTATATCATGAACCATAAACCTAAGGGAAGGATAGATCTTAGAGAGATAGAAGGAGAGCCCTCAGTCCAACCCGCAGTTGATAACGATGAAAATCAAGAAAATACCACTTCTTCACCCATTTCCGCACCGGTACCTCGTCGTAGTGGGAGGATTATCAGCCAGCCTGATAGATACATATTCTTAGGAGAAGTTTTTGAAGCTGTCTCCATAGAATCTGAATCTGATCCTACCACTTACGAAGAGGCAATGGCTGATGTTGATTCAGCTCATTGGATTAAAGCTATGAAGGCTGAATTGGAATCTATGGATTCCAATCAGGTCTGGGATCTTGTAGAACTTCCAGCCAATATTAAACCCATTGGCTGCAAGTGGGTCTATAAGAGGAAAAGAGGATCTGATGGAAAGGTTGAGACCTTTAAGGCAAGGCTTGTGGCGAAAGGCTGTACTCAGAGGGAGGGCATTGACTATGAGGAAACCTTCTCGCCGGTAGCCATGCTCAAGTCCATCAGAATACTCTTATCCATTGCTGCATGCCTAGATTATGAAATCTGACAGATGGACGTCAAGACTGCATTCTTGAATGGCAATCTTGAGAAGGACATCTATATGCAACAACCAGAAGGGTTCATAGCTGGTCGGAAAGGTAACTTGGTATGCAAGTTGCAAAAGTCCATTTATGGGCTTAAGCAGGCATCCAGAAGTTGGAACATCCAATTTGACCAAGCGGTCAAGTCGTTTGGTCTCATACAGAATCTGGATGAGCCTTGTGTATACAAGAAATGTGAAGGAAAAGTAGTGGTTTTTCTTGTGCTTTACGTTGACGACATTCTACTCATTGGGAATGATGTAGCGGCGCTGTCAACGGTCAAGGTTTGGCTAGCTAGTACTTTCGATATGAAGGATCTAGGAGAGGCGAGCTATATTCTTGGGATAAAGCTCTTTCGGGATCGCAAGCGAAAGATAATGGGATTATCTCAAGCTGGTTATATCGAGAAAGTGCTAACTAGGTTTTCAATGGATAATTCGAAGAAAGGTTTGTTACCTTTCAGGCATGGTTTAGCGTTCTCCAAGGACCAGTGTCCAAAGACACAAGAGGAGAGGAATCGTATGGCAGGAATTCCCTATGCCTCGGCAGTGGGAAGTCTCATGTATGCGATGTTATGCACTAGACCAGATATCTGCTTTGCCGTTGGCATGGTTAGCACGTATCAATCGAATCCTGGTCCAGAGCACTGGACAGCCGTTAAGCACATTCTTAAGTACTTGAGAAGAACTAAAGATTACATGCTTATGTACGGCGGTAGTGAGTTAATTCCAGTAGGATACACTGACTTGGACTTTATGTCAGATAAAGATTTGAGAAAGTCGACATCCGGACGTCTCTTTACCTTGGGAGGTGGTGCTGTTAGTTGGAGGAGCATTAAGCAGAAATGCATTGCAGACTTAACTACAGAAGCTGAGTATGTGGCTGCTTGTGAAGCCGCAAAGGAAGCTGTTTGGCTCAAGAAGTTCCTTATGGAACTCGAGGTGGTACCAGCGTCGCTGTCACCTATTACGCTATACTGCGATAATAGTGGGGCAGTGGCTCAGTCCAAGGAGCCAAGGAACCACGGGAAGGAAAAGCACGTAGAGCGGAAATATCACCTAATCCGAGATATAGTTCAACGTGGAGATGTGACTGTCACCAAGATTGCCACCGCTGACAATCTTGCTTATCCGTTTACAAAGGCCTTACCACAGAAGGTCTTTGATCGTCATCTAGATAGTCTAGGTCTTAGATGTAGTTCTGAATGGTTGTGAGTGCAAGTGGGAGTTTGTTGGGTTTGTGCCCTCAAACCATTACTTTATGTATGAGACATTAGCATTATAATATATTGATATCAGCTTTACATTTCATTGTGTATGTTTCTTTCATGAGATGATTGTTTTATCCTTAAGTATCATAGTAAGCAATTCGTGTGTGTATGAGATACACACAAGTGAGATAGGAATTACTATTCTTTGATACTTAGAATATGTCACAGTGGATGATGAGACTGGATACCTCATCAGGTCTACACTGTAGCATAATTAACTACTATTGGATGGAGTGATTAATCTCAATCACTAGAGTGTAGCTCTTAGTTGATATGCTAGTGCTTATAGTGCATTGACGGACCTGAGCTTTCCTATTGACCCTTAAGGCTGTCAACAGTCAATAGGAACTCATAACTTGTATAAGGTACGTGTTCTCAATCTTGAGATGATTATAAACACAGACTATGGATATGGCTGCTTTGACTTACCAATCAGTGAGGTCTATAGAAGATCAACACCTGGGTATCTTGGGTATGTCATGTCCATAGGGTTGTGAACATATATTGTCAAGATAGAATCTACCCTCTGATTCAGAGTAAGCATTCCCTTGAGAATGTCACCAAGTTGATTACTGAGTACTGCAGTCTTGTTCATAAGAGTTATCAACATGTTTGGTAATCATGAGTAGTGAATGAGACTCAAGGAATATAAGTAGTAATCATGATTCAGGTTGACAGTAACAGTTATCCGACTACCTGAATATGATTACGAATGCTGACGGTAGAGGGACATTAGTACACCATACAAGTCTAGTTATCGCTTCGGATATGTTCTTTTGCGTTGGAGTTCAGTTATCGTTTTATAGTGGAATAAACGTTAACTGACCAGTTAGTTAGTTTGCTGATCAAAGAGTTTGGTCATGGTAATTAACAAACTGGTCTGAGCCAACAATAAAGAGCCTAAGAGGTCCCACTCTTAGCTCCGCTAGGATGCTTGGAAAGACACTTGAGGAAGCTGTTAAGACAAGTTCGATCGATTGAAGTATGTTCGATCGATTGAAGTTAGCAGGTTTGATCGATCGAGAATGGTTCGATCGATCGAAGGTTCGATCGATCGAAGTCACTTCGATCTATCGAAGTCTAGGTCGGTTCTGGAAATCTATAAATAGGGCAGCTGCATTCTGGAAGGAAGTGATCGTCGTTTTTATACGCAGAAGCTGCAGAAACTATCATAGTCTTCCCAAAACCTTCCTATCCTCTCTATTAGGGTTCCCACGAACCCTAGTCTTTCCGGCAGGCATCCGCAGGAGTCATAAGGGTGAAGATCATCTAGTGGAGGCTGCTAGAAGTTAAAGTTTCAGAATTGGGTTCAAGACACTAAGGTATAATTCTTGCACCCCCTTGTACGCATCTATGGAATTGACGAGTAGTAGATCCTGGAATACCAAAAGTTTTATAACTTAACCTATTTCCGCTGCGCGTTTAAACCACTTTTTCCTTCAAACCTCTATATGAAGCATCACTGTAAATGATAAACCCTTCAATCCCCGTCAGAACAACTAAGATTGGTGCCTTCACTAGTCGACTCTTCAACTCTTGAAAACATTCTTTACATTTTGGACTCCATACAAAAGCAACATCTTTCCTCATCAACTGTGTCATCGACATTGCTATACGTGAAAAGTCTTTTACAAACCTCTGATAATAACTAACTAATCCTAGGAAACTTCATATCTCTGTCACATTTGTCAGCCTCAACCAATTGGTAACGGATTCTATCTTATGAGGATCTACTGAAATTCCTTTCGCTGATACTATATGTCCAAGAAAAGCAATCTCTGCCAACTAAAATTGATACTTCTTTAATTTTTTGAACAATCTTTTCTCACGTAGTCGGTGTAAAGCTGATCACAGATGGTGTTCGTAATCTTCAACACTTTTGGAATAGATTAGAATGTCATCTATAAATACAGTAACAAACTCATCTAAATAGTCTTTGAAAGCACGATTCTTTAAGTCCATGAAAGTTGCTGGCGCGTTAATCACTCCAAATGGCATAACCAAAAATCAAAAGTGAACATATTGAGTTCTGAGAGCTGTCTTCTCAATGTCTTCTTCCTTAGCCTTCAACTGGTGGTAACCGAATCTCAAGTCAATCTTTGAAAATACTGAGCTCCTTAAAACTGATCAAACAAGTCATCTATTCATGACAAAGAATATTTATTATTGACGGTCAATTTATTCAACTCTCGATAGTCGATGCATATACGTATTGTCCCGTCCTTTTCCTTCACAAACAAGATTGGAGCTCCCCAGGGCAAACCACTAGGTGGATAAGTAACTCCTATAATTGAACTTCAATTCTTTCAATTCTACCGGTGCCATTCGGTAAGGTGCTTTGGATACCGGTTGTGACCTGATACTACTTCTATTGTGAACTCAAGCTTTCTTTCAATCAATTCATCGGGTAATTTATCGGGAAAAACATCTGAAAATTCTCAAACTACTAGAATGTCTTCTACTAAAACATAATAAACCCGAACAACCTTTCTTCAACATCTTACTTACTTGAATCGTCGATATCAAGTACGGTGGTACGATTATACCCTTACCCTGAAAAGTAAACTCTTCTTGACCTGACGGATAGAAACTAACCTGTTTCTGCTCACAATAAATTCTAGCTTGATTGATTGATAACCAATCCATGCCCAAGATAACATCAACGTAGTTTATTATCAACAAAATCAAATCGACGCTCAAGACCTTATCGCCTATCTTGATCTCACATGACTTGAATACCGAGAAAGTTACTAACGGTTCAATAATAGGCAATGATACGCACAAGTCATATCCTAGTGGTTTGAACTTAATAGTTAAATGCTTAACAAAATCACGAGACATAAATGAATGCGTTGAACTAGAATCCATGAGTATATATGTAGGATATGAATAAATAGAAGAATATCTGATATGACCGTATCATCCGTATTCCCCCGCCTGAGCTGGAAATATTGCCCTTGTTGTTGCGCGGCTCCTTTCTTTTTATCCACTCGTGGTTCTGTCCTTGATCCGCTTGGCAAAATTGAAGCCCTAGTACTCATCGCCGATTGTCTCCTACTCAGACAGTTCTTCGTAATATGTCCCAGTTGGCCACACTCAAAATATTTCCCTTTTATCCCCAGGTTATAGTTCTTGGTGTTCGAGGTTGTGTTGGGTATGGTCAGATTTGCGTTCAAAGGATAATTTTGGGATATGTGCCCTAGTTGCTTGCAAATGTAACATGTACTCAATAGGTAACAAGTCCCTTTGTGTCGCGTATTACATATTGGACATAACAGTCTCAAGTCTCCGAGGAACATAATTCCTCCTTGGTTACCCATATAGGATCCCAAACTTTATGTGAATGGCTTCTTAGCATTCCACTGGCCTTTGCTTCTATTATCATTGGATCTCTTTCCTTGTTGTCCTTGCCGATATCATGCAACACTTTTCTTAGCGATATGGGCAGCTTCCTCAACTAGAGAACGTCAGGTGTTGCAACAATGTGAACGGTCATATATAAAAGTCAATCAATATACTTTGTCGACCTAGCTTTTCTCTCGGCCATGGGCTGTACATCCAATTGTTCACATAAAGAGAAGTTGCATTATAATAGATGCAGAAATTGTGTGATCATTTTACACTAATTGAATAAAATCCATGACCAATGAGTCTGAAAAAAAAATTAATTGAAAGATAAACGAAGCAAATTTGAAAAGGTCAAGTGACTTTGCTCCTTTTATTGTTGTTGCAAATTTGAAATATTCCAATAGATTGTGGTTTAATGTATTAGATATAGCACCCGCATATGTGTTATTGTATTGCATTACATTGTCATGCATGATAATGTGATGTGTTGTGCTTTTTGGCACATGTTTGAGTAAGTTTTGACTCACGATTCGATTTGGGTATTTGTATTAGAGAACCCATTGAGACAGTGTTGAATGAGAGTTTGGATGTTGTGAAGTCTCTCCGAGTATGAGACGTTCAATGTGGAATACTTAAATGTTTATCTGAAAATAAATGTTTACCTGTGTATGTCAATATATGTATTATTCCTAGTTTAGAATATAATTCTGTTGTTAGTTTTAGTATCCTGGTGAGAACGAATTAACACGCTATTAATTTGGTAGGCTAATTAGCAACTTCAGAAAAGTCATATAAGAATTTACGTTTTAGCAACCAAATAGAACTTAGTCGGAAATTTTTATAATTTCGAGGTTTCACTCGTGAAGCTACGAATTAGCTGTATAGAAAGTTTCAGAGATTAATTAGGAGTTTTAAAAACTCGTGGAGAGGTAAACACAACTTTGGAAAATGTTGCCTATATATAGAAAGTGGTGAATTCATATTTTTACAACTATTAACCTAAAATCCAAGAGGAGGCCAAATAGGGAGATTTAGATGCTTAGAGCTTTGCGACGCCAAACGACGACCTTCTGTCCGTCTGATTTCTTCTAGATTTCATATTCGAGCTCCCCGAGGTAAGAGCTTTGTTTTGATATCTATCAGGGCCTGTTTGGCTAAGTTTTTCGAAAAGTTGTTTTCTATAATTTTTCATAAAAGTTGATATTTGGACTTTTGATCCATAGGAATTGTACTAGAAGGATTTCTGCACATTCTTTGTACTTGAGTTTTCCTTGGATCGTATTATAGGAGCGTTATTTGGAGGTGAGTGATTCAACTATGTTTTTGGAATGATTTCTTGACATGTATTCATGTTTGAATTAAGGGTGATAACAAAATTCGAAAACCGACCAAAACTGATTGTCCAAAAAACCGATTGGTCGGTTTACAAAATGTATGTACAAGCTAAAATCGACCGAAAACCAACCAAAATTGAAAAATCGACCAAAACCGATCCTATTGGTCAGTTTTGAGAACCACAAAAAATCAAAAAAATCGACCGCTAACACCCCTAGTGTGAATAGCATGTCTTAATTCGTAGAGATATATTGTGTAGTTCATATTGGGCAATTATAATGATAAGTAGGCCAAATAGCATGGTGATATGTTTTGTTTACCGCGAGTATGGTGATATGTATTTGGGCATGTTGAGTTGCTAATTTGGATCAAAGGAGCACATGGTTACTGAGTCATTTTTTGGAGTTGATATAGGCATTAAGGTCGCACGATTGAAGAGAAGAATCGTGGGTCTTACCCTTTCGCGTGGACTTATTGGCGAGGAGTCGCGGATTGGGAGCATGGAACGTACACGTGAGGCTCTGGAGACTAGTATGAAATGTAGAGATATGAATGCGAGCATGTTTATCATTCATGTGCATATATTATTTTATTCACTAAGCGGTAGCTTAAACAAATCAAAATATGTGTGGTTATTCAAATAACCATTGCAGGTATTAATGCTGGCGAGGAATCGCAGAAGTGAGCACGTGGGTTGGGAGTTCACTTAGAAGGCGACTCGATATGTTGATCTTGTCATTTTGTAATAGACTACTTGTAACAAGAATCTTTATGACTTTTAGTTATGTTTAACTTATTATCTTAGAATGGATTAGTGATGTTGTAATAGACACTAATTTGTTGTAATTATGTTTTAATAATGTTATAATATAGTTAGGATTACTTTGGAGTAAGTTTGGGGAGTGTGTTTAATCCCCAAACGATTTCAGAAAGCCTTTAAACTTAGAAATTCTTCAGAATGTGTGATGCTGCTATAAACCAGTCGAGTGGTGAGAAAATAGTCGACTGGAGCCTCTTTTTCAGTAACTCCCTGCATCTTTTTACAGAGGATCAGTCGACTGGCTCCCCGACACAGTCTACTGGATCGTATGTTCAATTCAGATATTTTTGCTCAGGTTGGACTTCAGTTGACCGGACCATGCCAGTCAACTGAATATTTGAAGCCCCAGTCGACTAGACCTAGAAAATAGTCGACTGGATTATGTTCTAAATTCAAAGTTTCTACTGGACCAGTACCAGTCGACTGGGCACGAGGTGCAGTTGATTGGACTACTGATTTTCAAAATGATTTGTTTTGTTCCGCTGCGTGTGTTCTTAAAACTAAATTTTTGGAAATGTTAATGAATTGGTTTAGCCTCAATGGCGTGCCACGGGCTCCGGTTCTGCTATTGTGGGACTGGACTGTGACATTAGAAGATTGAGAAAGATAAGTAAATGAGGGGACAACTTCCAAGATGTTTATATCTTTAACATTATATATATGCATGCAATTAGAAGACTAACTATTACTATGGTTGTGTTCATTGACTTTCAATATGTATATGGAATATATGTAGAAATTATATAAAATGCCACGTGGAAAAAAGAAAAACCTACAAAATTCTACGTGGCATAGCTGAGGAGGCTTGTTTTAGCTCAGTCTTTAGATATTTGTCACGACCCATCCCGCTACGTACGGAAATAGGATACGTGACATGCCACCAAGGCTTATCCAAATCAGTTCCATCATTATAGCAGCGGAATAATATACGTAGCATGACGATAAGTCAACTTCCCAAAGACTTATTGGATTATGAAATTCAGAGTTATAAAAAAGTTTTCCTCCGTAAAACAGTTAAAGATTCAAGTCCATTTTGTAGGTAATCCAGTCGATTGACCCATAGCTCCGGTCACCACCCTCGTTATTTCTTTTCCCTAGTTGATTCTGTCTCGACCTTTCCATTCCACTTTCTGCTACCAGTGTCGTTTGTTGCACGGCTCCAACAGTTGGATGTTCATATGCCTCCATCCCTCAGGCGGATGTTCTCCCTCAGTCATTCTTCAAATTTCCTCGCTCTACCCTCCTCTGTTAGTATGGAAACCTTTCCAAACCTCAACAATGCATTATACTTGGAAGTATACTCAGTCACTGTCATATCCCCCTATTGAAGGTTATCAAACTCTCTCTTCTTTGCATTGTGAGTAGCTCGTGGAAAGAATCGGCGATTGAACTCCACCTTGAAACCTTCCCAAGTAATCGGTGCCCCTTGATCCAACACGTTAACCCACCAATTCTGAGCTTCACCCCTGAGTGTATCACTAGCATTCTAAATTTTCAACGCATCAGACATCGGAATAGATCTGAAAAATCCTCTCCATATCCATAACCCAATGCTCAGCTAATGTTGTGTCAGTTCTCCGTGAAACTTTGTCAGTTTCTTTCCGTGAATTGTTCTGATATGGATGGTCCAACCTTATCCTCAGGTGCAGGCACAACGGCTATTGGTGTTGGCTCAAATGGAGTTATCAGAGGTAAACGCTCCTCTATACTCTGTAACAAGTCCCCGATGTTCCCCATCATCTCCGACAGATAGTTTATACGTGCATGTGGCGATTGTTCATGCTCACCATTCATGATTCCAAACCTGTCAATCTCAATGCATAAACACTATGCATGTATGACAATAAATGCAATCATATATGTATGACAACACGTACCATATGTATCAAACATCTCTACCATGTGTGGATGTATTCTAGAATATATGTCAAATCACTCAACACTCCACTCGTCGTCGAACTTTCCTAAAGTTTGTTATCTCTAGCTATGATACCAATAAATGCCACGACCTATCCCGCTACGTGCTAAAATAGGACATGTGGCACGCCACCAAGGCTTATCTAAATCAGTCACATCATTATAGTAGCGGAATAATATACGTAGCACGACGATAAATCAACTTCCCAAAGATTCATTGGATTATGAAAATCAGAGTTATAAAAAGTTTTCCTCCCTAAAATACTTAAAGATTCAAGTCCATTTTGTAAATAGGATATCCAGTCGATTGACCCATGGTTCGGTCGACTGAGGCGTTAAAACTCCAGTCGACTGGACTTTGATCCAACAGATTGTCTGTTTTAAAAGCACTTTTCAATCGACTGGTTTGTTAACCCAGTCGAATGCATCACCAAAATTGAGGAGAAATTTTTGTTAAAACAAGGAGTCCAATCAACTGTGGTCCCAGCCCAATCAATTGTTTTTCCCAAATACTGCCCATTCTGCAGAAATTCCAAGCTAAGGTTATCTAAACCCAATCTGGGAATAAAGTCCACATATCAAACTCATTCTAAAGTAGTCCTAATTGTATTACAACATGTCCGGGACATAATTGCAACAGTTTTACTACTGATTACATCATTACTAACTATTCCATCGATTTCCAATTTAAAACAAAACGTGGTTCTAATTATTCTGGAATTCCTTATTACAATGTTGGAAAGGAAAACAAAACATTTACAATGATGGTTCCGTCGTCTCATCGGCCTCACTCTTCTCGCACCTGCAATAGAATAAGTCTCTACTGCTTAGCTATATGCTGAGTGCACAATTCTAAACATATTCATATGAGGCAATTCATGCTTTAAACATCTAAACCACATAATTTAGTCTATAGGGAGAGAGATACGCATTCATTCGGTATATCGGCAAGTCTTAAATCTTAAACTACGATGCCAATGACTAGCCAAGGTCACTCAACATTGCATCCAACTGCTCTGGTTGGGCCGGTTCCCAAACCAAGCAAGTAGTCGACACTACTATAACTCTCAAACATCGAGAGGCGTACCCTGGCATGAACTTGTACCAAACTCCTCTTTACAGCCATTTAACATACTCACATAGTCATACATACAAGCTATTTATATGCACTCCCTGAATTTTACGGGCCTAAGTTAATACATGAGGTTTTCCCGGATCACAATTTCATACACAATATCTAAAACATCCAAACTTCTTTATATGTCATAAGTCAAGAATTCATACCTTAAGCTACGGTCTTAAGATTTCAGGAGAAGTACTAGGAGACTGAATCTACGCCGAATCTTCGATCTCAAGTGATTCCTCCAAGTGTATACACATTTTCCCCCAAATTCCTAGTATTAGAACTTTATCAAAACTTAGCCAAACATGGCCTAACAACTATCAAAATGAAGCTCTTACCTCGAGGAGTTCGAATATGAAATTTGGAGAAAAATTAGCGAATGAACGGACATCGATTTACGTTGTGAAGCTCTAAGCAACTAAATCTCCCTTTTCCCCCCTTTTG
Source organism: Hydrangea macrophylla (assembly GCA_033977485.1). Lineage (NCBI taxonomy): Eukaryota > Viridiplantae > Streptophyta > Magnoliopsida > Cornales > Hydrangeaceae > Hydrangea > Hydrangea macrophylla. The sequence continues at coordinate 2,843,718 of CM066986.1, forward strand.
GATTTAGATTTAGAAAACTTTGAAAAAAAAGTCTACGTCATCTCTTTCGATATATAGGCAATGCTTTTCGTATTTGTGTTTACCTTCCCACGAGTTCTCAAAACTTCTAATTATTCTCCAAAACATCATTTACGTCTAATTCATTATTTCACGAGTGAAAATTATGAATTACAAAAGTTTTCGTTTACGTTCCATTTGGGTCCGTAATTACGTTCCGGAAACTATTTTAGTGAAATTTCTAGATAACCCACCTTTTATGCAACGTATCACATGGGTTATCTCTAATTCGTTCTAATTGATCTTTATCCAGATCAAAACTACTAGAAATTAAACTACTAGAAATTACACTACACAGGCATAATTACTATTCACATATACAAGATACGTCAAATAACATTTAATTACATAAATGTCATTTAATTCATTTCAAAGCTTCAAAAATTCCCAACTTTCCGTGTCCTCACTTGATGCCTTCCGTTGACCTCCAGTCAACTACTCATCTCAATCATTAATCAACATTAATAATTCTAGAAATTCACTTATGTATTTAAAAAGAATATAGTTTCCTAGGATGGGTGTGACAATATTAGTATAGATACTAGTCAATAACCCGTGCAAATGCACGAGAATTTATCAAAAAATATAAATATGTGTCAAATTAAATACTAACATAAACTTCCAAATTTTTGTGTAGATGCAATAATAATATTTATGAAAGTACCTTCTAACGCATCGAATCATATTATAGAATATACAAATATTAGACAATTATTTACGTTAACCTTTATGAACCATACTTATATAGAATACAATTAAAAACTCTAATATCTACTTTTTTTCCTTTGCGATAATAAGAACACTACCATAAGGGGAAAAAAAAAATTAGAAATGGATTTTTTATGCAACTACAGGGAAAATGCGAAAGCTTTCCCAAACAGGGCTATAGTTACAAAGAATTTTGAGTAATGCAAATAATATTTAAAGCAGAAATTCAATTTTATATATGTATAATAGATTTGATTTGACTTTTATATATGTATACTAATAGATACAGTAGATGTATTAGATAGAAAAATTGCCATGTGCTGTAATGAGGAAGTATTTTTTTTTTATTTCTCTTTTATATATTGAAGAAATATATACAAACTATATGTTATCCAAAAAAGAAATATATAAATCTATCTAATACTATAACTAAAAAGAGAACTATTTCTCTTCTTCTCACCTATGCCACTTGGCATTTTCTAGATTTTTCTTTTTTTCATATATGGCATTTTATACAATTTCCATTTTTCCACTTTTCTTTTTTAATATTATATATATCACATAGCTTTAAGATTGGATAATTATTTATTGGATAATTATCACATACAAAAAAAATGATTGTCATCATTGTGATAATTGCCTTTGTAAAGGTGAAGTTAGTGAATTTAAGTCATTATGGGATTAGACGGGAGTAGAATCCTTCTTCTTCTTTTTTTTCTTTTCTTTTTTTTTTCCGTGTCATACAAAAGAGTAGAATTGATGAGTTGTTTTTGTAATAGAGTACCTAAATTTATTCTTTCAAGTATGAGTGCAGAGTGTTTGATGGGGGTTGGATTGGTTCTCATTTGCAATTTGTGTTGGAGGAAAATTGGTTAGAGATTTATCATTAAAGGCAAGAGAAGGTAACTCAAGAACTATTGTTATTTAATTAATTTGATGTGCATTCGATTTTTCCTAAATTTTTGTGCATTTACACGGGTTGTCGACTAGTATATATTTATGTTCATACATATATATATATATATGTGTGTGTGTGTCTATGTGTGTGTGCGTGTGTATATATATATAGAGAGATAGAGAGAGAGGGGTAATAGAGAAGCATTGAGAATAGAAGGTGATTGGGAAAATAGAGGGACACATTCAATTGATAATTAATAAAATCAATTGCAAAACATTAAAGAAGGAAAAAAAGAAAAGAAAAGAAATAAAAATAGAAAATGTAAAGAATCCTACGTGGCAAAAAGAAAAAATAACTAAAATGTCAAGTGGCACTCTAGATGAAGAGATATGGCTTTGTCTTATATATATATATATATATATGTATAATAAATGTGATATACATGTACATATCTAGGAAAATGAGTAATGCAAAACTCAGTAATAAAAGAAAAGAATGTATCTATTTGGGAGACTTTGGCTCTTCAACTTATGAAAGATAAAACAAAGAGAGAGAGAGAGAGAGAGAGAGAGAGAGAGAGAGAGAGCATGCCACACAATTTACTAATTTTAATTTAAATATAGAAAATATAGGAATGCCACATTGGAAATGCCACATAGGGAAGAAAAAAAAAAGTCAAGTGGCAATTATTGCATAATTAAAGTGGATTCTCTTAACTTGGAGAGGAAAGTTGAGAGGATATATCAGTTTAAGGCTTAAAAAATAAGAGAGTAGAGGAGGAAAAAAATTTAGTATGGATTAGATGGTTCTATTTTTAATATTAGTATAGAGTAGATAGATGTAGTCATAGATATAATAGATGTAATCACATCTCAGTTTTAGAAGAAAAAAATAAATAATAAATAAATAAATAATAACGTTTTCACAAAAAAAAAAAACAAATAAAAAGTGAGAGCAAACGATCGATGGTCTGTCTAAATTTTTTCCAAAGAGTGATGTGATGAGTTGCATTTTGACTATGACCATAAAGAAAAGTGGCGGTCAATGATCAAGCACTGAACCATCATTGACTTGTACATATATAGTAGGGTACTTAAGATTTCTGTCCTTTATTGCAACTTTTTCTAAAAATAGATTCAATCTATAAGTCAATTTAGAAATCAGTCATTCGCCTATTTTGAGGACCAAAATACTCCCACTCCTACAAATCAGGATTTTTAAATTTAAAACTCATGTAACTATAAATATATATATATATATATCAAATCTAGATTTTAAAATTCAAAACTCATATAACATACATATATATATATAGCAAGAGAGAGAGAGAGAAGAGTGATAAATAAAATTTGAGCAAAAAAGAAGAGTGATAAATTCATCACTTTTAAAATACATCACATACCATTTATGGTGATAAATTTCTCACCAAATAAATTCATCAACTTTAAAATGCATCACAAACCATTTATGGTGAGAAATTTCTCACCAAATAAATTCATCACCTTCTTGAATAGATTTGATAAGAAATTTCTCACAAAATAAAAACAAGTTTCTCACCTTCAAACTCAATAGAAAACTCCAGAAATCTAAGAAGCAAATGATAGAGATGACAAAATTACTAATCTATGTGACAAATTCCAAAAGCCAAGTAAGACACAATACACGTTCCCAAACAGATTCAAAAGCAATCCCTAAAAAAAGAAACAATGGAACCAACCCCCCCACCCCCCACCCCCGGGACACACACACACACCAAAACAAAAAAACAAAAATAAATTCCTTAAAGAAAATCCCCCCATAGAACTAAACCAAAAACCTGCTGTAGAACCCCCCAAAACCTCAACCCATTCAATCCAATCACCCACTACCAAAACAACTTTAGCAATAAAAGAAGAAATTGAACAACCAATTCCTTGCATACCAACCACTCCACCCTAAAGACACAACATGGACAGTGAAACCGACAGTGTGATGGGTTGGAGAAGTTTGATCTGACATTTTGGACGGTTGATGTTGATGATGGTGGTTGGGGTCCTCAACTTTTTCTTGGTGATCTTTTATGGATCTGTATTATTGAAATCGTGAGAGAGAGAGAGAGAGAGAGAGAGAGAGAGAGAGGATTCAGTGGTTGTTCTGGAGAGAGAAAGTAAGGAGAGTGGAGATCGTGAAAGATACAGAGAGTGAGATAATGAGAGAGAAAGAGAGAGAGATAGAAACTGATCTTGCATTTATTTGGGTTTCTAATTAGAAATCCCTAATTTCAAGGTAATGATATATACACACATATGTATACATTTAATGAAGGTAATTTTGCCCCAAAAAATACAGATATTTGGGAAAAAGAACTAATTCCTATGTTTTCTTAATGATTAAGGATAAAATTAAAAGTTTAAAAAGTCAAATAGACTAAATCTTCCTTTGACCCATTATGAGAGACTAAATCCTATATTTCTATATAGTATGCAAAGCTATTTACTGATGAGTAAAGATTGGAACACTTCCAAAGACACAACTTTTGGGACACAACCCAAAAGATGTGTCTATATCTCTCCTGTATGTCACTGGACACCACAGTGACACAAGAAAGAGATTGACACATCTCTTGGGTTGTGTTCCAAAAATTGTGTCTTTGGGTGTGCCCCAAGTATTACCCTTTACTGATATTTAAAGCTATGGGTCTGGTGGCATGCAACTCTGTGGGTGTAGACTGTAGTGGACAACATTAATGTGTCATGCTAGATATTTTTTGGGTGCCATTCAAAATACCTAGACGGTGAGTTTGTTTGCGATAGATTATGTTTTCTCAATTCAATGGAAAAAAAACAGTTTGGTTCAAAAGTTTTTCACATTGTTTTTTATCAATCTCAAATTTTTGCGAGGTACTTATAGTATTTTAACTAATTGCAAATAATGCTATTTTAGCTTTTATAATTCCATAATTACTTATGAATCCTAAAAAAAACTATTGCCAAAAACCCTCAATGACCATCAATGTATTTGTTAACTTATTAAAAGGCCAAATTACACTTTAGTCCATTAAACTATTCACCTATTTTCAATTGGGTCCATAAACTTCTTTTTTTTTTTGCAATTGGGTCCATGAACTTCAAAAATTCATTCAATCAAACCCGAATTCTGATTCTGTTAGCTTAAATTATTAGAAATTGTCACATACGTTGCACGTAATGCTTACCTGTCACATGTTGGGTTAAGACAAACACAGGAGACTGTGAATGGCTAAAAAATTATGTGATTTTGGGTATAATTGAATGCAATCTTTTGCACTGTTCACATTCCCCCTGTTTGTCTTAACCTAACATGTGACAGGTAAGCATTACGTGCAACGTACGTGTCAATTTCTAATAGTTTAAGCTAACAATGTCAGAATTTGGGTCTAATTGAATGAATTTTTGAAGTTCAAGGACCCAATTGCAAAAAAAAAAAAAAAAGGTTTATGGACCCAATTGAAAACACGTTATAGTTTAATGGACTAAAGTGTAATTTGCCCTTATTAAAACAAGAGTATCAATCAGTGTAATTTTACAAAGAGCAAGTATTTGGCACAAACAAATCTCACAAACACAAAGTAATTCATAAACACCACATGAACGTGGGATTATATCACAAGTGGGATAATCCCATTAATTCAGGGATTATGATTTGGCTAGATTCCTATAGTGATTTGATTTCCTTTATGATAGAGTTGTATTACTTGTCCAATAAGTAATGGGTTGCAAACTCTATATATAGGGATGTTGTATAGGAATTTAGGAAGCCCTTGGTGTACCAAGTTGGGGGTCTCCCTTCATGGGGTTGCATGGTCTAGGGTGAGAGAGTGAGGGTTCTTTGGGGTATTGAGTGGGGAGTGTACAAGGGTCTTGTATTTGGGTTATGGCATTTAATCCATGTAACTTGTATCATGTTTTACTCAATAGTGAAAGAATGGATCTCTCGGGTGTGGACGTAGGCAGGTGTTTGGCCGAACCACGTAAAATATGTGTGTCTTTTCTTTGGTGTGCATGTTTAATTTCTGCTCATGTGTGTGTGTTTATTTGGGGGAATTTGGTTCCGTATGTTAAATTCCCAACAAGTGGTATCAGAGCTATGATGGTCAGATCATGGTGACAGAGGTGCAAGGTGATAGTGGAGATTTGCAGCACAGTGGTTAAAAGATAACACAAGATGATAAAGGAAAAAAAAAAGGGAATAGGTGAACATGTTAGTAACGTGGTGACGGTGGTCATGGTCATGTTCCCGTGAATGATAGGCTTCATATTTGTTTTTTTGAAGTTTGTCATGGCGAATTATTCCATGTGGCATGGTGTAGAGAAACTTGAATCATGATTGGTTGGAATTACAAGGAGCTTGTGGGGATAAGCTATATTGCTTGGAATTTGGGTCAGAGATGGTTCCTAAGATTTTTGGGTGTTGCAGATTCATCTGTTGGTGCATATTTATGAAATCCTGTACGGATTGGAATTTATTTTTCTTGGTGATCGATCCTATATATTTAGCAGCAAGTTGGGATCTAGGGCAGAAAAATAATTTTGACGCTACGGTGAATGTAGCAGGTTGCGTATGGTGGTGAGGTTCTCACATTCCACTCATACAGGCATTTCTCTTGGGCTAGTATATTCCGAGTACGGTAAGTATGTGCTTCTGGAGAAAAATAATTTGATGGGTTCCAAGAAGACGGGGGCACCAGGTGCAATTATCCGACAGAGGTAATTGTTAGGATATTGCATGTAGGAACGTTGATCAAATATTTTTGGAGCATGTTCGCTATTTGGGTGGTGTGATATTGATCCCAAAGTTGCGGAGGAATCTAATATTGTTGCTGAAATCACACACGGCATTTGAGAGAAGTGTGGATGGTTTGTGTCGTCTGGTTGGTAGAGTTGTACTCCCAAGTCCTCGATGAAAAATTCTTATATAAGTGAGTGCGTGGATGGTTTGTTCATGGTTCAGACGATGCTGATGGGAAATCCTGCTTTGGGAGAAGGAGAGGTCGAGGCTCTTCTCTGGTGGAGTTAATGCGTATAATTAACTTTGGGCAGCTGCATACATATTGGTTGTAGTTTGATGATCGGGATGTTGAGACTATATTGATTCAGGATGTGCATGCTGGTACGGAAGACGGTCAATGGCAAACGGTTACAAAGTCGTCAGTTTTGTAGGTGCTCCAGTTGAGGGGGTGCTAAACATGTGTGATAGAATGGTTGGACAGTTTCCCCACAAGTGATTGTTGGGATTATAACACATGTGGGATAATCCCATTAATTTAGGGATTATGATTTGGCTAGATTCCTATAGTGATTTGGTTTCCTTTATGATAGAGTTGTATTACTTGTCCAATAAGTAATGGCTTGCAAACTCTATATATAGGGATGTTGTATAGGAATTTAGGAAGCCCTTGGTGTACCAAGTTGGGGGTCTCCCCTCATGTGGGTGCATGGTCTAGGGTGAGAGAGTGAGGGTTCTTTGGGGTATTGAGTGGGAGTGTACAAGGGTCTTGTATTTGGGTTATGGGATTTAATCCATGTAACTTGTATCATGTTTTAGTCAATAGTGAAAGAGTGGATCTGTCAGGTGTGGACGTAGGCAGGTATTTGGCCGAACCACGTAGAAATATGTGTGTCTTTTTTTATGTGCATGTTTAATTTCTGCTCATGTGTGTGTGTTTATTTGGGGGAATTTGGTTTTGTATTTTAAATTCCCAACATTTATTTCTCTCCTAGTGGGATCCATTGATATTGTGCGGTCCACTGATACTGTGAGATACTCAGGGGTGAGATATAGACACATTATGATACTTGTGGATTGTGTTTGTGCCCAAGGATTTACTCTTTTACAAAATGGTTTAAAGTTAAGACTATGGGCAATCCTCCACCCACAACTTCCACATGACTTTTTATTCACGGCCTACAAAATTGAGTCTATCTCTCTCTTATGTCGTCATGCTGTGATGTCAGTAGAGCCCACAGTGACACATGAGAGAAATATGCATAATTTTTGTGAGTTGTGAATAAAATGTTATGTGAAAATTATGGATGAAGTGTTACTCAAAAACTATTTTAGCACTATTATTGTAAAATTTAATTTATAACCTCACCTTAATGAGCGGACAAAAACTTTTAGGATGGATCCATCTCAGAACATGAACCTGAACTTTTATATATATAGTATATATAGGTTAGAATTTATCTTGATATATTTACTCAATCCAATTCCAACAGCTGTGGCCGCCTTACATTCAGTAAGTGCTTCCACGCGTGTGAAATGTCACACAATGTGACGTGACGGTTCTTGTGAATTTATTTATTTTATTTTTTATTTTAATTCTTGAGATTTTTTTGTCACCATGAGAAGTTTTTTCATCCTAGCTATTCTATCACCTTCTCTCCAACCCTCTCCTTTCTTTCATTCTTCCCTCGTATCAAGTATGACTTTAGCTTTAATATAAAAACTAGTCGATAACCCATGCAATGCACGGGCGTTGCACGGGTTAAATGTTATATGAACCCAGTGGTAAAAAAACTTAAAGACTAATACTTGTGATTATGCAAACTTAGTTTTAGATTTTTCTCATATCATACTAAGTTTTGTTAGAGAGTAAATGCTACGCTTTCTAGATTTTGTATCCCAAATGTAATTCCCAACACATGTAATAGTGAAACTACTTTCAATAAGTGGACCCACTTCAACATCCTTCAATGAAAATCAAGTGAACGCACTACCACGTGTGTAGGGGGGCCACATTTAAGATGCAAATTTAGGACGCATAGCATTGCTCTTTGGTAAAAGGATAGCTAAAGATAAAAGCATAAAAGTTACTAACTATTATTGTTATAGTTACAAATGAAAATCAAGTAGGAGTGCTCGTAGGTAGAGTCTTCAAATACACAAGATAAGAAATGAACTAAATAGGCATTAAGAAATTCATCAACTCGTGCCATTAACGTACGAAATTACACATAGGGTACATAACCTTTTTCTTTTTTTCTTTTTTTTTTGGACCATATGGCACATAACTAATCAAATGAAATAACAAACTGGTTGCTGGAGCTTACTCAGAAAATGAAAAATGGGATTAACCACATACACTTCAAGAACACACATTTTATAAAAGAAAATTAGGCAAGATGATGCGGTAGTAAGTACAAGTGATGAACTCCCGCCAATTACACTCTCAACATTACAAAAACTCTCAACTTTGTGGTGGTTGCTTACAACTGAGGTTAGAACAATTCAATAGCATGACGGCGGAAACTAATGATCACGCAAAAATAAGACAACTCAAATTGATATTGAAGTATCACATAGTAAAACACTTTGTAACCAGCCAAAAAAAAAAAAAAAAAAACTAAAACACCTTGAGCTTTCCAGCTTCCAAAAAGGTAATGCATTTGGAGATCTTGATGTTTCAGCAATTGAACAGAGACCTAAACATATCACACAAAGTATTAGCTGAGAGCCTTAGCCACGGTTAAGTAATAACAAAATATTGAACACTAAGATTTAACTTGAGAAGACTATCAATCCATGAGAAAACAGTGAACATATTTTTAATTTGTGACAAATTTCAAGAGCCCCCAAACCCAGAAGAGAAAATTTGGAAAATTGTCTAGGAAAGAAATCACGAAACAATGTTTTTTGCAGGGTGGCTGAAGCTATCAAGATGAGTTCAAATGGGTTGTTGGATTGCAAGTTGGAACCCAAAGGCCAATCTTTCACAGTGATCTTGGACGATTGCAGAAATCAAGAATGATAGAGAACATGAAAAGATCAAATCTTAACCGAAAAAGAGGACTTTGAAATCAGAATAGCATATCCAAATAAAAGGTAGCATGGCAGACACGTACTTCAATAGGAAAAATAAAAGTAACACAATCACACAAACAAAAAAAGCAGTCCCAAATATTCACCCACAATTCAAAACTCCAAAATCCAAAAAAAAAACTCAAAACTATCTACCACAAAATACCCAAACAGACCAAATCTTTCAAATAAAGTAAACAAAGAACCATGAAAGTTGAAAAATATTACCTCTGAGAACTCCAATTGCACTGTAAAAGGCAATGAAAATGTCACATTTTGCATTCCTTACACGATTAACTTCTCTAAACTACTGTTTTAAATGTGCTTATTACACCAAATGCTGGAGAAACTTACCATATGATGTTGGGTCAAATGTCTTAAAAAACTCTTTTGCTAATTGCTAATACAATTCATAATCCATGATCAAAAGAATCAGGGAAATTAATGTCCTGTCCGACACAAAAAATTAAATTTATGATATTCTGTAAATCTAATGAGAATAGATTTAATATTTTCCAAAAAGTAGACAGATTTTATATAGCAAGACAAGCATTTGAATCTTCTTTTCATGGTTTTTTCTATAAAAACCATAAGCAATACATGACTTGAAGACACTAACCATCAGGGTAACATTACAAGCAACTGTAGATGGTTTCTAATGAGCTGAATTTATAGCCATACAATGGCTAGTATATTATAGCAAAAGCTTGAAGGGTCATTTGGATTTCCATATAAAATCAAATGTTTTCACCATGTGTAATTTAGCTTCTTCTTTTTTTAACATCATCAAATTTGATTACTCTTAAGCCAAACTTACAATAGAGGACAAAGTCCATAACAAAGAACAACAACCAATTTTTACGATATTAGAAACATATAAAAAAAAAATGTATTTCCTAACGAATCATTACCTTTTGTTCAAATTACGACTATTGTAATCAACAAATCCAAACAAACAATTGAAGCTTGTAATTTTACAATTTACCATTTTTTTTATGAACTGCTTTTCTAAGAAAATAGAACGCCTTCAGTACCATATAATGATCCTCTACCAAAAAACAAATGTCCACCCCTTCAATTCAAATAATAAATATCCAAATTTTAGACAGAATTCTTTCTAATATGTGATATTTGTTTAGAGCTGAATATCTTGTAAAGGTACCCGTAAATTTCTTTCACCGAAAAGAACATGAGAAAAAGTACTTACCCAATTCAACAACAATGGAACATAAACTTTTTGTTTGCTCTCTTTACCTGTCCACAAAGATGAAAAGATTGTATGGGTCTTTAGCTATAACCATATATCTCTTTTTTTTTTTCAAAAAAGAAAGGAAAGCAAGAAAGAAGCAACCACTTTATTTTCTTGTGTAAGAGAGCTAAATTTGAAAAGCTTTGCAATGAAGGCAAAGTGAACACCTCTGTTTCAACCAAGCCAATAACTACATATCTGTTAAAAAAAAAACAAAAAAAAAAACAAAACAAAACTAAGAAAGACTTGTCTAGTGTACCCCTCAATTAATCTATCAAAAGTGAATTAAAATCAAATGGAGAACATACATGTTATAAAGGTGGACAGTGGAGTGTAATTCTCAAAATGCACAAACATAGAGTATATGCATATAGCATCAATGTGCACTTGATCTTTTCAAGAAGACTTAGAGAAAGTTGTTAATTGTGGTAGATAATATGTTGGTAGAGCAGGGTGAAAGGGTGGGGAAAAAACTCAATCAAAGACTGAAAATACTATCTGGGAATACCTAGAATCGAAGGTCCAACAAACGAATACCTGAATCCAAATTTGCAAACCCTCAATCAGTTATATGTAATAAATCAATGAATTAGATAAGGAGTAATTAGTAGCAAAAAAGGAAGGCAAACTTAGTACCTTACCGACTGAGTAGGGATTGGAATAGAGGGTGATTGGGTATAGAAGTTTCAAGCGATACATGTATATACACACAGGAGGGAGACGGATTAAGCACATAGAGAGAGGGAGACCGACTGATGGTCTTTAATGCACATAGTTGTGGCAGAGAGAAGAGAGGCGTTTCAATTTCCACAGTGGGAGAGAAGGAGAAGAGGAGGAGGCAGTGCCTGATCTAATTCTGAGAGTTGCACCGAAAATGATTATACTATCTTGCTGCAAAATAATAAGTTGATGAGTATATCTAGTACATTATTTTTCTCCTTGTTATCATTTTGCTTTCACTAAGTTCATGAAGCAAAAAGAATCTATGATGTTGTAGGGGCAAATGAATTAATGCATCAGATGAATGATTATTTATGATACAGGTTAAATTGCAATTAATGACTTTTCTTTAGCTTTGTATTTCAGTAGTAGTTAAAATCCCTACAGTCGCTTTCAAAAAAATCCCTTCTGTTAGTTGTACTTAACCCTTAGTTGAAGTTAAATCGGCTCTAAGATTGGACGCAGAAGAAATTAAAGCAAGGAAGGAATAAAAAATGTTACTATTTGATATGACAGGACAGATGGAATACTATATTTGAAGGAAGGAACAAATCTGTGTCGCTGTGGGTTGTCCTAAATTTATTCGCTAATTTCATCTTCTTACTACTACTTGTTCAGTTGTTTGACTTGTTTCAAATTGGGTTGCATTCGTTTTGGATTCATTTATCCAACATATATATGTTTGCTTCACTACTCCAAAAGGTAGGAGTTTTTATTTTTAGGCCATATGACCCAGGAAAAAGGGGAAAGAGAAGGGTATAACTGTATAAGTATTCATATTTCATTATGTATATAACTTTACATGGTGCCCGGTGGGAGGAGTGCTATTGAGGGAAGGCTTCTTATACATTTAAAGTTTCAGAGACAAACTTGTGGTCCAGTCTTCTTTTTATTGTCTACTGTGAGAAGAGATTTATGCAGGGGGAAAAAAACCTAATAGGAAGCTAGATTTTCACATCAACCAAACCCGACATAGTATAGCTTACATGGAATAGGTTTCTATGTAGTTCTAAAATTATATGACTAACCCATATTTATTGCATCAACATAATCCTAATCATTAATTTCATTCTTTCTTGTAAATATTTCATTTCTCTTCAACCATAGTTAAACAACACAATAGCAATAAACTGTGGAAATTACAGCAACATGTATTCTTAATAACCTAATACAAAATCAGTCCAACTTGGGAAATCAGTAAAAAATTTGGTGAAGAATAATCAGAGATGGTAGAGAGGAAGAAGTAGGAATAACCTTCTAGGAGCGCAAAATGTAGGCCATCTAATAAATTCTACCAATGAATGAATAAGTTTAGTCGGAGAAATACCTCGAAGAGCCGCCAATTGCAGTCCACACGAATACCTGAATCATAGATCGCAGAGACGCAGTCCATGAATTCATTAGATATATTCCTGGGAATTTTGAGGGCAAGCTAAGAAAAGAAATTATAACATTTTATGGAATATTCTTCTGTCAAATTCTTTTTTTGTTGTTTTTCTTTGTCTTAGGAAAGAAATTATAATACCCACAAATATATATATATAGACTATATATATATGAATTATAATGAAATTACAAAAAGAAAAAGTGAGAGTGTGGAAGTTAGAACAAACCAAAACACGCATCAAAGTTAGAACAAACCAAAACACGCATCATCCGAAAAATAAGAACCACAAAGTGTCATCTCTTTGCTTTCGCAGATCTCACCTCAGACAACTCAAAAATGCTGATGCTCGAACAGGCCACCGCTGTCCATTTCTCCGCCGGAAAGTTAGAACCCACTTCCCACCGGTTTCCTCACTCCGGCAGCTCCTTCATTCCTTGTTAACCCACTTCCTAATTTCTCTCTAATTCCCTCTTTTCATTTGCACAGACACTCATTAGCTAAAACAAAGAAAAGGGAAAATCAATTTTTGTTTTACTCTATGTTTTAGTCCATTAATGTTGGTAAAATGCGATATTTGAGCTCCAAATTTCTTTATTTTCTCAAGAAACAAACGGGAAAAAACTAAGAAATTTGGTACCCATTTTTCGTTTTTGTTGGTACCCACTTCTAATATTCTCTAATTTCGTTTCTTTTAATTTCCCATGCAATCACTGCAGAAACTAATAAGAAAGTGAAATCAACATAATAAAATTGATTTGAAGACCCATACCCAAAATCAAGATTTCACACAACTTGGAATCTAATGAAGATCCTCATCCAAAAAATCATTTGTGAGTATAGAGAGACAGAGAGATAGAGAGAGCCGGAGAGGAAGAGATCGACAGTACCTTTGGATGGAACTATGGCCGACAGTGGAAGGGGGCGGCGCTGGTCGTCGGTGCTGTGGAGTAGCGGCGGCATGCATGACCGGAGGTGGTGCTAGTGAGTGTGTTGGTTCCGATATGGCCGTGTGGTGGCTCTGGTGGAGAGGAGATAAGGTATATAGAAACGGGTGTCCAGGGGAAGAGTCAGAGACTATAGAGTTTCCATCTCTCATATTACTCATTGGGAAGATGAAAGAGGCGTAACATTCAAGAGAGGCAGAATATACTGAACATGATCTGAATTAAAGAGGGAGAGAGAGAGAGAGAGAGAGGAGAGGAGGAGATGAGATGAGGGTTTTGTTGTTTGCCACGTAGGATTTTTGGCCTGTTTAGAGAGAGCTGATGTGGGCAGGCTGAATGGGAAGTTTTTGCTTCAGCCTTTATATATATATAATAGATAGATTAGATAAAAAATGAGAGTGAACGATAGTCTTGGTTTTAAAATTTTCGAAAGAGTAGTGGTGAGTGGGGGTGGTAATTTATGACACAACAATCCGTTTTACTGAGACAATCCAAACATAACATGACACGATTAATTTAAAATAGTTTATATTATAAATGAGTAGCACTCAAAACTAAAAATGAAATCCAAAACACACAACCCAAATTAACCAATTAATTATACAATTATGACATGAGAACTCCAATTACTACCCCTAAACTGGTGAGTTGGATTTTGACTAAGAGCACAAAGAAAAGTGTTAGTCAATCAATTGGATGTGTCGTATTCCAGATGCACTGAACCGTCATTGACTCGAGTCATGGATTATAAACTCACAAAGCCGTTTACTGATATTTAAGGCTTTTTAAGCTATGAGTCTGGCGAGTCAATGGGTGTAACGGACAGCATTAGTGCCACACTAGAAATTTTTGGTTCCATCCAAAATACATATCGTACGTAATTGCTGCAGGCTTCTACCTAGGATTTAAAGATTTTTAAAGTTTACATATATATATATATATATATTCTTCAATGATCTAAATATTTAGGCTGCTCATATTGCCAGAGCAATTTTCTTTAATGTCAGAGCAATCCACAATTTTTCTAACGGATTTTTATCATTACTAACGGATTTTTACCATTATAAATTAAAAAGTGTTAGAATTTGCTCTGGCATTAAAGAAAACGGCTCTGGCATTATGATTTCCCAATATTTATTGTGGAACAACATTTGAGACACATAAAGTTGTTCATAAAAATTTAGGGAATTGCATACATCCATGTATTTATTATATACACCCAAATTCATTTATTTTAATCATTTTTCTTCTAAAAATTTTCACTTTTGTAAAAGTGGCCGGTGTACATAGCCAAATTAGCGGTGTACATGGCAATTCTCAAAATTTATTGTGTTTATCTTTCTTTTGGTGGGGTCTATTGGAGATAGAGATAGGCACAATAATTTTTGTGAGATGTTTTATGTGTTCCAAGCATTAGTCTTTCTTGTGTCTATACTCATAGACAATTAGTAAATTTATTATGGATCCTCGGTCGTGCGGTATGTGAATAACAGCGCCAGCACCACAAAAAATAATTTTTTAAAAAAAAAACAAAAAACAAAACAAAATTAAAAATTGTGGTTTTGCTGAGCACCACATGGGTGCTACTTGGGTAGCGCACGGTTGAGGATCCAAACTCGTTTATTTGACATATCTTATGTTTGGGCCATTCAATGGCATAAAAAGAACTTTGGTTCAAAAGTTGTTCAAAGTAGTTTTTTGGTGAATCTCAAATTTTTGCAAGTAATTTTAATTTATTTTATTTTATTTAAAAAAAAAAAATTTGTGCGATTCACAGACAATTTTATTTTAACTTTTGCAATTCCATATATAATTGCTTATGAACCCTACTAAGCTATTGCCAACACCCTCAACGACATGAATGTATTTGTTAACTTTTTAAAAGAAGAGAATCAGCATAATTTTTCAAAATGGTTTTGTAAAAGTACTTTGTCACCTCACTTTAATTAGGGATAAAACTTTTTGGATGGATCCATCTCAGAACGTGAACTTTTATTAGTTTACGAGTAAAGATTGTGACACATCTAAAGATATAACTTTTGGGATACAACTCAAAAAATGTGTCTATATCTCTCTTGTGATGTCATTGGACCCCATAGTGACGCAGGAAAGAGATAGACACGTCTCTTGGGTTATGTTTGATGTTTCAAAACACACGTTAATTGGTCCAAAATATCGCGAGCATATGCGGTGTAGGTTCTATTGCCACAATTAAGTGGACTTTTTATCGTGTAAAAACAAGAACAAAGATGTAAAGAAGAAGAAGATGGTAGGGTTCGAAGGATGCCTTCGAAGTGGTGATTAAACTATGAAGGAATGTAAAAAAAAAATGTAGGCTAAGAAACTAATTAACTAGCATCTAATCTAGTACTAGAAACTAAACTAAATGTAAACTAAAGTGGCCATGGTGTCCTAAAGAAAGGAATAACAATATAGAGATGATATATTGATGTAGTTGATGTTGGTCAAAGACCATTTACAAGGAGTACATTATATGTATTTATAGAGAAAGCCTATACCAATTCAAATTCATTACATATGTGCTTCTTCCAAGATAATCACCACAGGAAAATAGGCTTTTCCCGACGATTATTTTTCGACACTAGAAAAACTGTCGAGAAAGATTGTTTTTCTTGACGTTTCAAACCGGTAGTAAAAATAGTGCCAGGTAAAAGAGGTTTTCTAGATGATAATTTCAACGCTATGTAAACTGCCAGAAGAAGTGATTTTTTCTGACAATTATTGCGACGGTATTGCTACAGTCATAAGAAGTTGATTTTTTCCGACACTTCTTACGACTGAATGTGAAGAGCCGGAAAAAAAAGTCAATTTTTATGGCACTTTTCACGACAGTTTAGAAAGAGCCATGAAAAAAAAAACTTTTTTTCCACAGTTTGTGCGGCGGTAGTGCTACTGCCAAAATAAATTTAGGCTAAAGTTTGGGACACACTTATTCATACAACTTTTGGGACACAACTCAAAAGATGTGTCTATCTCCCTCCTGTGATGTCAGTGGATCCCACAGTGACACAGGAGAGAGATAGAGACATCTTTAAGGTTGTGTCCCAAAATTTGTGTGAATGGGTGTGTCCCAAGTATTACCCATAAATTTATCTAATGGATTATAATTATTCTCAAATATAGATAATTTTTTTTTCCGATATTGTAAGTGTTGTTTGGAAATACATAAATTAGAATGTGATTCCTTTTTTTATAAGCTAACTTTCTATTCATTTTTGTGAGAACCAAATTATGTTTGTTCGATGATAATAATAATAATGATAAAAAAAAAAAAAAAAGTTATGTTTGTTCAATAAAAAGAAAAAGTTTTAATTAAGAGAATTCTTAGACTAGACACAAACACATGTGTATGAGATTCACATTCACCAAACACTTGAAAATATAGTATAAGCACAACACATGTGTACGAGATTGTACAGTTATAATGCCACAGCCCGATCCCACAATAGCGGAATCGAAGCCCGTGGCACGCCACCGAGGCTCTTCCTACTCATTTCAAAGTTGTAGCAGCGGAAAATAAACTTTAAAGATAACAACGAGTAGTCTCTCTTTTGAAACAATACATCCGAAGTCAGTAAAATCCGTATAAATTTGAAAACGTAATTATATTTTGAAACGAATGAATTTATATTCAAACGGGTCCCCAAAGGTGCCCTAAGAACCAATCAAAACATTTAAATAAGTTACAGAAGGGGTATAAAAAGTTTTCATGCAGGGGTCGTCATTTCGACCTGTCGAGATGCCCCTTCCGACCGGTCGGATGACCCTCGGCAATAATCCTTCACAACAGAGGGCACTTCGACCGGTCGAACTGTCCCTTTCGACCGGTCGAATGACCCTCTGACAGCAATCCTTCTTGCACTAGGGTTTTGCCTAAGGTCAAGCGACCCTACGACCTCGAACGATCTCAACATTAAATCAAGGCATGAAGTTGATAAGCAAACATTTTAAAACGTGAACTCCAGGTTCGTATACATAATAACTTAACCCACCCAAACCATGTTTTCCAAGTTAAAACAAAACGAAGTTCTAACTACTCGGAAGTGATCCTTACAACACTAGGAAGTATAAAATATATACAAGGCTATCATCCATTCCTAATACAAGTCTCTTGACTAAAAAAATGAAATAGACACTTCGATTGCAAAACTACGATATAAACATTTATGTGTCGCCTTCTAAGTGAACTCCCAACATCTCGCAATCACTTTCCCAATTCCTCGCCAGTATTCATACCTGCAGTGGTTATTTGATAACCACACATATTTCAATTTGTTTAAGCTAACGCTTAGTGAATAAATCAACATATGCACATGAATGATAAACATGATTGCATTCACATCTCTACATTTCATACTAGTCGCGGGAGACTCACGTGCACATTCCATACTCCCAATCCGTGACTCCTCGCTAATAAGTCCACGCGAAAGGGTAAGACCCACGATTCTTCTCTTCAATCGTGCGATCTTAATGCCTATATCGGCTCCACAAAATGGCTTAGTGACCACGTGCTCCTTCTGACCCAAATAAGCAACTTAACATGCTCAAATACATATCATCGTGCTCTCGGTAATTAAAACATTTCACCATGCTATTGTGCCTACTTATCAATCTAATTGCCCAATATGAACTACACAATATATCTGTATGAATTAACACATGCTATTCAAACATAACATGAATACACGCCAAGCAATCATTTCATAATACAAAGTTGAATCACTCACCTCCGAATAACGCTCCTATAATTAAAACTGAAGAAAATCCGTGCACAAAGAGCGTGCAGAAGTCCGTTTAGTACAATTCCTATTGATCAGAAATTCAATTATCAACTTTTATGAAAAATTCTAGAAAATAACTTTTTGGAAAACTTAGCCAAACAGGCCCTAGTGGGTATCAAAACGAAGCTCTTACCTCGGGGAGTTCAAATATGAAATCTAGGAGAAAACAGACGGACGGAAGATCGTCGTTTGGCGCCGTAAAGCTCTAAGCTCCAAAATCTCCCTATAGCCCCCCCCCCCCCCCCCCCCTTTGGAAATTAGGTTAAGACTTATGAAATTTATGAAAGTCATCTCTAACTATATATAGGCAACACTCTCAAAAATTATGTTTACCTCCCCACGAGTTTTCAAAACTCTAAATCAGTCTTTGAAACTTTCTACACAGTCAATTCATAGCTTTACGAGTGAAACCTCAAAATTATAAAAGTCTCTGACTAAGTTCCGTTTGATTGCTAAAACGCAAATTCTTATATGACTTTTTCGAAGTTGCTAATTAGCCTACCAAATTAATAGCGTGTTAATTCGTTCTCACCAGGATACTAAAACTAACAACAGATAAAATTCTAAACTAACAATAACACAGATATTGAAATACACAGGTAAACATTTATTCTCAGATAAACATTTAAGGTGGTCCACAGTGACCGTCCCATACTCGGAGAGACGTCACAACAACAAATCCTCAATCTTCATAATCATAGAGGGTTCTCCAATATAGATACCCAAATCGACTCGTGAGTCTAAACTCACTCAAACATGTGTCATAAGACACGCCACACCACACCACATTATCATGCATGACAATGCAATGAAATGCAATAACACAAATGCGGGTGTTATATATAAACACAGGTTAAATACATTTTACACCCTTGTAGTTAATCACCTGTGCCAGTTTGGTCCCTGTAATTTAAAATGTGTCGTTTTAGTCCCTGTAGTTTCATAAGTGTGTCAAATAAGTCCTTTAGTGACGAATAATTTTGTCATTGAAAGTAAATAATTTGTCACAAAAAGTGTTTGAGGGACTAAAATGACACACTTATGAAATTACAGGGACTAAAATGACACTTTCTAAACTATAGAGACCAAATTTACACAACAGAAACTAAGAAGGTGTCCGAATATATAGCCCTTTTTGAAAATCGACATCGTTTAGCGCGTCAATCGACGTCGTGAAATTCGACGTAATTCCGTCAATATGCGTCGCGTATCTTTATTCCTACTGTGTTAACTAAATGAAGGAGATGAGATGACTCATCTCTATTGTGTCATGCTAATATGAATTTTCCAGTTTTTATTATAACCTCCACACAGTTTTACTAATTTTACAGTTACGTCCCTACTAATTATGAAATTGTATTAAAACTATCCCAAACCTAAACGGGTATTTGCCTATGTCTCACATGGGTCCCATAAGTGGTCACATATAACTATATGAAGTTGCTAATTAGCCTACTAATTATGTAACGTGTTCAATTCGTGCTCACAAAGGTACACCTAATTGACCACAAGAGTGGTCTCCAACTAACAACATAATATTAAGGGAGGCTTGGTGTAAGGTCCTTAAAGTTGGTCATTCTTGGTTTGAGGGATAGCCCATTAACAATAAACCCCACAAGGACAAAAGTCCAAGCCCATTTTTTCACTCCAGTTCACACCACTAACAATTTACTCCTCAAGTCAATTTCAACAATTTTAATTTACCAAACTACCCCTCACTTCCAAAAATACCCTAAACCCATATTATCAGTTTTGGTCTCTCTCTCTACGACCTCTCTCTCTCTTTAAGATCTCTCTCACCACCACTGGTACACCTCTACCACTACCACTGCCACCGCCACCATCCATTCCTACTGGAACCACCACCACTAATCCAGTGCCACCTCCCTCTACCATTGCAACCACTGCCTTCCACGATCTCTCTCTGCACCACCATCATCGATCCACCGCCGCCACCACCAAGCATCCTGTTGCCATGGCCACTACCACCAGCAAGCCGCCGTCATAATCATCGCAACCAAACGCCGCCATCGTCACCGTCACCGGTGTCGATCTAGATCCAGATCTAGATCTAGATCTCCTTCACCGGTTGAGATCTAAATCTAGATCTAGATCGAGATTCGAATGTACACGGCCAATGTAATGAACTCCGGTGACCACCATGCAAGCTAGGTGATCATTACCAGCTTTTAGTTGCAAAGGTATGTTAGTTGCAGAATTTACATATTAAGTCAAATTTCTCTTAAGATTTTTAAACTGAAATTTTCAAAATTTTCAGATTATTCAGTGATGTTTTAGTTCTTTTATTAAGTGTAAATGTAATCTTTAGTGAAATTACCAACTTAAATCAACAATTGTAACTTCTATTAAAATGAGTGAAATTTCACTTAAGATGGTGATTTGTGAAAGTTTTGGGTTTATGTAGCTAAGGTATTGTTCTTCTGCCTTAGTGGTTTTTTGTTGTTGATTGTGATCTCATGAGTGCTGTCTCTATTATGGCTACATTGATTGCATTGGTGTGTTGGTTGCATAATTTACAAATCAATCTTAAGTGAAATTTTACTTAAAATAAATCTTAAGTCAAATTTCACTTAAGATTGATTTTAAGTGAAATTTCACTTAAGAACAAACTGTTCATAAAGCAAAAGTAATTTCTGTAATAAAAGTTGGATGTGGTGTTGCCGGTGGTCGTTGGAGGTGGTAAGGATGGTGGTGTCGTGAACATTGGTTGTCGGAGATGGCAAGGGTGAACACCATTGTTAATCGTGAACAGTAGTGGTCAGAGGTGGTGTCGCCGGTGGTCGCCGGATGTGGCAGGGTGGTGGCCAGAGGAGGCAGGGTGGTGGCCGGAGGTGGCAGGGGTGGTGGTCGGAGGTGGTATGGAGTAGTGGTAATGGTGGCTAGGGTTTGGTTAGGGTTAAAGGTTGAAGATGAGGGCAGTTTGGTCCATAGACATTGGGAGGACTCATCTCCAATGTGTATTTTAAATTGTCCTTCAATCCAATAAAACCCCTCTTAATGACCTTTTCACCAATTTTCCCTAATATTAATGGTAATAAAATAATAAATCATTTAAGCCTTAATAAACATTTAGGCACATAGGGTGTTTCACATATTGTTGTCCCATCTCAATTGGGACCTATCAACACATGCTCCAAACTGGAATTGCCATATTGGCCACATCTGGGTTCCCAATTGGATACCCATATCAACTCAGTTGGTCAAAATCCACATCATATATACATTTTCAACATTATTATATAATTAATAATGCAAATTAAATATGATTAAAACAATCCGCGGGAGCGGGTGTTACATCTCTCCCCTCCTTAAAAAGGAGTTTGTCCCCAAACTCGTTATATCACAAAGTTCAGATAGAACCAAATATTTCTCTCACATATCATATTTTCCTCCCCACATAACTTTCTCACTCTGTAACTAAGAGAGCAATTTGTTCTACAAAATTTGATCTTCTGCATTTAAGAACTCAACTAAATACTCCATATAACGCATTTTCCTTCGAATTCCTCAATGATTCGCATACCATCACATAGCTCAAATTCAATCGATAATGCCATAATATCAAAACATGCAACTCATCACCCACATTAATCACCTCTGGCAATAAATATAATTGATAAACTATCGCTTCTTATACCGGTGTTTCTCGTAAGACACCATTCTGATACCCCATAAAACTATCATCATATGCTAAATTTATCAACAATAGGCATTTGCTTCCGAGCACGCTTCGAATCAAGCTTACACACTCACGATACAGCCCTCGAGATTCAGATTATCTCTTTCAAGTCAAACACTTCAATATAACTCAACTATTTCCCCATTTAAAATAATAGAACCCAACACTCATTATAATCACATTATCTCCTTTCACGCATCAACAATTTTCAATCTCATCTAGTGTCGGTACACTAATTTGTTTCATTCATTCCCAACTACTTGCATATCGTCATTTGATCTTGATAGTGTCACACCCGTACCAAAAATTTATAAGTTTTATCTTGCATAATTGAATTTATGAATGGATTTATCAATGTTAGTTGATAATGAGGTTGAGGTTGATTGTGAGTCAACGGTAAGGTGTTAGTGAGTACATGGGAACATGATGGTTCATTTTGCATTGGCATAAGTAAATGACATTTATGTGATTTAAATGTTAGTTGACTTATCTGGTAGTTTATGAATAGTGAATTATACATGTATAGTATAATATTCTGGTAATTTCAATATTGTTACATATCTTTTGAGAAAATTATGGTGAGAACGTGAGTGTCGCGTTATATAAAAAGGTAGGTTGCATAGAGACTTTCACGGAATTTAGTTCTCGGACATGATTTTGAACCTAAACGAGACTTAGTCGAAAACTTTTGTAATTTATAATTTTCACTCATAAAGTTATAAAATGGACATGTGTGACGCTTCATGGATTAATTAGAAATTTGAGAAACTTGCGGGGAGGTAAACACGATTTCTGAGGAGTGTGTCTATGTGGATATCGCAGGTTTTCAAATTTTACCCACTTTTAAAACATTCTATTTTCAAATTCAAAGAGTCGCCACTTAATTTTTTAAAGGGAAAAATTAAGAAACCATTTTAAAAGCAAACTGATCTTTTGCGAAACCAAAGATAAACTGGGTCCGGGGATTATGGAATGAAAGGGGAAGGAGCCCGGCGGACTAAAACACCCCCTTTCATCCTATCTCACGATAGGCCTCTACTCAACATCCTTTTTAATCAAATTAATAATCTAAGCATGCCCTCAATTAATACATATATGTAGGTATACATAACACAAGCATGTTGAAAGGGTGCAAAATTGCTAACGGTAAAATATCATTCATAAGTCACATAATTCAACTAGCAAACATCATGATATGCAATAGAGAACTAGAAAACATACCCGGGATCCGGCCACGAATATCAAACATGCAATGCATGCAAAAATAAACCTAAGAAAGGTCTCTAACACATATATACACATAAGGTAAAACCTAAGCTAAGGTGTCGCACGTGGGGTCGAAAAATCAATTAAAATCAATAAAATAGATTAAACTAGAGAAGGGTTGAGAAATTGTACCTCAAAGCGCTACAAAACAAAGGTTAGTACACATGCTTTAGACAAGATATAATATCAAAAGGTAATTAATCATAGGTCATGTTCAATTAGATTCAACTAAGTCCAACTTCATCCAAGAACTAGTTCTAACTATAAGCATCAATGTACATGAATGAATGAATGATTATGAACAAGGATGAGACATGAATTTATTCACTAATTTGGATCCCTAAGCCTCTGGGTTTAATCTAAATTATCATTATTCAAAACATGGTTTGAGTCCCAAGACATTAAGAGACCATTTGAGTTGAAACAAATAAGATTAGATGAAAACAGTAGCAGTTTTTTGTGATTTACAGAGAGCAGACCAGACGTTCAAAAATGGAAATAAAATACTTTTGATGGTTGGATCTTACTGATTTTTGGATATGTTATGCCTCTGTGAGTCTAGTTTCTAACCCAAAAAGAAAATCAAGATTTCAACGGTTAGATCTCCGGGAATATGGAAAATACTAGACCTCACTCAGGATTCTGTAACTCTCTGTCCAGAGATCTTGTATGATTTTCTAAAAATGGTAAAAAAATGAGAAACACTTAGATCTTTTTAGGGTACCTTCCTAACACATTAAGGTACTTATAAAAAATTATTTGAGACCCCAAAAACTTAATTAAGGTTCTGATCTATTAATTTCAAAACGGACTTATTATTCTGAAAGTATTCTAGAACTCTGGACAGATTATGATTAGCTCACAAAAACCATGATCAAACCCTTCTAATCACAAGATCTTGCTAAAACAAAAATCACAGTGGTAAAACAATGTGTTATGAATATTTTCCCGTTGGTTTCACTTGATTTCAACGGTTAGATCTTAAACTAAAAATCTTTGATCAAAAACAGTTTGTGAACCCACTGTTTTTGTCTTGCTAGTTCAAGTTTGTTGATTGGCCTCAACTATTAAGACATGAAGTTGGGGCTCAAACCAATCTACTTCTTCTACCATTGGATGGTCATTGAAGACTATGATGCATACTACACTTATGGATCTTGATGAAGTATTGAAAATGAACTTCACAAAATCCTCAAATAAAAAACTCAAACCTATGGACCCAAGTTTGAATTCAACTTATCACTCCTACCATTTGATGGTCATTGGAGTTAGAGACATACTCATATGTAGGTTTTAGATGAAGTATGAAAGACTTCTTAAAACCTAAGAGGAAGATTAGCCCAAGCCATGGGAATAGACTTGAACTAATACATTTTCTCCTACCATTTGATGGTCATTGGAGTCTAAATGAAGTTAAAATCTACTTAAACCTTATTGGAATATGGTAAGGATTCCATAAGATTTCTCCATGAAGAGGTTCAAGTCATGGATTAAGACTTGAATCTCACTAATTATATATAGATGAAAATTATGGTTCGTTCTAACCTCCATGTAGATCATGAGATCTTAGAAGTTGAAGAATCAAACTCAAAAAAGTTCAATGAGATATGGAAGATCTCATGAGCCTTACAAGAAATGGTAGAAATAAGAAATCAAAATTTGCTTTGAGAAACCAAGAACACAAATTCTTCAAAATTGAATTTATTTTAAACCCAAGGCATCAATTAGACCCAAATCAATGAAGTAATATGAGATTCAATCACAAGTTCTAAGTGGTGTGTGATGAAATGAGGTAAGAAGAGAGGTTTTGAAAATGTGTAAAGTTCCTAGAACTATGAACTTGTGATTGAATGGCCTAATTCTATCAAATGATTGAGAGGTTACCTCTAAAACCTCAAGGGATTCTTCAACTTCTTGTGAAGATCTTCCAAGACTTCAAGATTTTCTTCAAAATTCTTCAAATTCTTCAAGCTTCTTCAAGAAATTCTTCTTTTCTCTATATGATTTTGTATCTCTCTCTCTCTCTAAATTCAAGTATATGTGTTGATTCAAGTATATTCCAAGTATATCAAAAATGGAAGAGAAGGTTTGTTTATATAGACCATCAATCCAGGGATAAATGGGTAAATTCGGGGTGGAAACCCATGTGCAAAGATTTCTTCTAGAACATGTGAGAAAAGCAGTCTGTTACAGCCAGCGGCACTCGACGGGTGCCGGCGGCACTCTCTGAATGCCGGGCGGCACTCTCTGAGTGCCGGGCGGCAAACACTGAGTGCCGGCGCGGCACTCAGTGAGTGCCGCCGCGTTTTCCGCGTGCCGGGGCTAACTGAATTTTGTCCCTCTTTTTGATTTTTCAAAAATATGTTGGTGTAAACACAATTTTTCTATTCTATATATATATATATATATATATATTTGTATTAATATCCCCCATGTGCATGGTATCAACCATGTGCATGGTATATTTTGAATATACTACTCTTTTTTTTTGTATTTTCTCTTTTTCCAAGATTTTTATTTATTTTGTCCTCCTATTTCTCTCAAAAGAACTCTTTATTATTTTTATTTTTCTTAAAATCCGGTTCCCAGACTGGGTTTCTCACGCGTTCTTTATTATTCGGGTTTCTCCCGAATACCCAAACTCTCTCTCTCTTCCTTCTCCTTTTTATATTTTCTATTTTAATTTTGAAATTTGCCTTGAAGAATCATTTTGAATTTTCTGGAAGATCTTCGAATGTCACCGATCATTGTCATCATCGGTCTTTGAGAGGTAACCAATCCCTGGATTTGACGTTTGGTCAAAATTGGGGTGTCTACAGTTTGCCCCTCTTTGACAGAGCTCGTGAAGCAACGCGTATCACAAGCAAATGTCAAAGCCTGTGTGAAAGACAAGCCTTTGACCAAATAGTCGAATCCAGGTAAAAACAAAAGTGCGTTGCAAAAACAGGCGCGCAGATAGCCAAATGCTGGTCGTGCTCAATGGTGAGCTGCCTACGTATCCCAACGGGAATCAGACCAGGACGTAGTTCGGGCAAAGGACAACAACACACCAACGCAGGTAGTCACACAGATGAATGCACCTATCTCATCGTGATGCACATGCTCATGCAATCTTATATCTTATGCTTCCAAACGTGATGTTCCTGAGTCACGTTACTCTTCCTATTATCAGAAATGCACCCTATACATTGAATTATCCTATTATGACACCGTCTTACTCTAGGAATATTATGACTATTGTACACTTCATATGCATATGAGAATCGTCTGATTGACTGAGATGCGCTCTGCGCCTTATACCCCATAGCCAAATCAGGTAGCACGCAGAGAGATTGAGCAGCTCTATGCTCAAAATCCTCAAAATCATCTGATCGGCTAAGTCGAATCAGGTAGCACGCAGAGAGATTGAGCAGCTCTATGCTCAAAATCCCCAAAATCATCTGATCGGCTAAGCCGAATCAGGTAGCACGCAGAGAGATTGAGCAGCTCTATGCTCAAAATCCCCAAAATCATCTGATCGGCTGAGCCGAATCAGGTAGCACGCAGAGAGATTGAGCAGCTCTATGCTCAAAATCCCCAAAATCATCTGATCGGCTAAGCCGAATCAGGTAGCACGCAGAGAGATTGAGCAGCTCTATACTCAAAATCCCCAAAATCATCTGATCGGCTAAGCCGAATCAGGTAGCACGCAGAGAGATTGAGCAGCTCTATGCTCAAAATCCCCAAAATCATCTGATCGGCTAAGCCAAATCAGGTAGCACGCAGAGAGATTGAGCAGCTCTATGCTCAAAATCCCCAAAATCATCTGATCGGCTAAGCCAAATCAGGTAGCACGCAGAGAGATTGAGCAGCTCTATGCTCAAAATCCCCAAAATCATCTGATCGGCTAAGCCGAATCAGGTAGCACGCAGAGAGATTGAGCAGCTCTATGCTCAAAATCCCCAAAATCATCTGATCGGCTAAGCCAAATCAGGTAGCACGCAGAGAGATTGAGCAGCTCTATGCTCAAAATCCCCAAAATCATCTGATCGGCTAAGCCGAATCAGGTAGCACGCAGAGAGATTGAGCAGCTCTATGCTCAAAATCCCCAAAATCATCTGATCGGCTAAGCCAAATCAGGTAGCACGCAGAGAGATTGAGCAGCTCTATGCTCAAAATCCCCAAAATCATCTGATCGGCTAAGCCGAATCAGGTAGCACGCAGAGAGATTGAGCAGCTCTATGCTCAAAATCCCCAAAATCATCTGATCGGCTAAGCCAAATCAGGTAGCACGCAGAGAGATTGAGCAGCTCTATGCTCAAAATCCCCAAAATCATATGATCGGCTAAGCCGAATCAGGTAGCACGCAGAGATTGAGCAGCTCTATGCTCAAAATCCCCAAAATCATCTGATCGGCTAAGCCGAATCAGGTAGCACGCAGAGAGATTGAGCAGCTCTATGCTCAAAATCCCCAAAATCATCTGATCGGCTAAGCCGAATCAGGTAGCACGCAGAGAGATTGAGCAGCTCTATGCTCAAAATCCCCAAAATCATCTGATCGGCTAAGCCGAATCAGGTAGCACGCAGAGAGATTGAGCAGCTCTATGCTCAAAATCCCCAAAATCATCTGATCGGCTAAGCCGAATCAGGTAGCACGCAGAGAGATTGAGCAGCTCTATGCTCAAAATCCCCAAAATCATCTGATCGGCTAAGCCGAATCAGGTAGCACGCAGAAAGATTGAGCAGCTCTATGCTCAAAATCCCCAAAATCATCTGATCGGCTAAGCCAAATCAGGTAGCACGCAGAGAGATTGAGCAGCTCTATGCTCAAAATCCCCAAAATCATCTGATCGGCTAAGCCGAATCAGGTAGCACGCAGAGAGATTGAGCAGCTCTATGCTCAAAATCCCCAAAATCATCTGATCGGCTAAGCCGAATCAGGTAAAGAATCAGAGCCAATCAGGCTCAAACCGAACAATTTTCAAAGAATTGGAGCCAATCGGGCTCAAACCAAATCAATTTTCAAAATTCTGGGGGTCAATTAGACTCCGAATTATTCTTTTTCTAAAATCTGGAGTCAATTAGACTCCAATCAAGTTCAAACTTCATAAAAAACCGGAGTTGATTAGACTTTATTAACTCATTTATTGCAAACGGGTGTCCCTTGACAAAATTTTCAATAAGCAGGGGCCAATTTTTATTCACAAAAGGGCTTTAAAACTCTTTTTTCAAACCTCGGGGGTTCTTTTGAAACGAGGGAAAATTTTCAAGGACATGGGAGCAAAATTCGGGGGTTCTTTTGTAAATAGTGAAAATCAGGGGTGAAAAGGCCACCTGTCACACGCGGCGGCACTCAGTGAGAGAAACCGGCACTTACTGAGTGCCGGCCGGCACTCTACCAAATGCCGGGCGGCATTCAGTGAGTGCCGGCGACTTTTT
Source organism: Hydrangea macrophylla (assembly GCA_033977485.1). Classification (NCBI taxonomy): domain Eukaryota; kingdom Viridiplantae; phylum Streptophyta; class Magnoliopsida; order Cornales; family Hydrangeaceae; genus Hydrangea; species Hydrangea macrophylla. The sequence goes on from CM066986.1 coordinate 2,872,685, forward strand.
GCCGAGTGCCGGTTTGAGCAGCAGTTTGTTTAAAACTTTGTTTCTTTTTCTCTCTTTTCCATTCTCTCCTTCTTCCTCTCTCGGATTTCTTCTCCAAAATCTCACCTTCTCTTGATTCTTCTTCAAGAACCACTCACAATCAAGGTATGTTTCATAAAGATTACATCTTTGTTTCAATCATTGTGCTTGCAATCATGTTTCTCATGTAATTTGATCTTTCTCTTTCAAAGTTTTGATATGAACATTGACTTCTGACACGAGAATTTTTTTGTGCGCTCTTGTGCAATACCCAAGTGTAGGTAGACGTGCAAGTAATATCTGGTAAGACCAGGTCGATCCCACAGGGAAGGTGTTGACCTATCAAATTAGACTAACCTCTAAAGAAAACAAAATAAAATAACTAAGGTTGAATGAAGGTGCGGAACACAAAGTTCCACAAACTAAGATTACTAATGAAAGTAATTAAAATTAACTAAACAATCTAACTAGCTAACTAAAACAGTACTTAGAATTAAGGTGTTTAACTTTAGAAAGAAAGTGTTGGGATTACACGAATCCGCAGTAACCTAGCCATCTACCATGCATTTACCTCGAAGCACAATGGAGTATATTACCTACAGTTTTCCGTATTCCTCTAAAAATAAAGAATCCATGGCCCTTTCATGACCGGGACCATATCATCACAGTTAAATTGAAATACACAAAAGCGGTTTAATTCAATAGTTAAGACTCGCATCCTCAATGGTGTTAGCATTGAAGATGGTTTGCAAAATGTATTGAAAGAAAATGCCTTAGGGCCTTAGTTTTAAAACTGTTTTGACAGACTGAGCATTTATTTGGGACAGAATGATAACAAGTCCTAAAACAAAAAGTCCTGGAATACTGCAGGGAACATCCTCAAGAATCTGAGAGTTCGATCGATCGACGCACCTTCGATCGATCGAAGACCTTCATCCCTCAATCGATCGAACTGACTTCGATCGATTGACTGTCTCTGGTTCGATCGATCGAACTGACTTCGATCGATTGACTGTCTCTGGTTCGATCGATCGAACTGACTTCGATCGATCGAACACAGCGATTATTCTGCTGCATGGCAGAGGCTGGAGATCACTGTTTCATCGTGTTCTCCCAACCTGGGACTACTCAGACATTGTCTGGAGTGTCGAGGATTGATTTTTAACGTAAGAAAATATTAACACCTTGTTTGGTTGCGAGTTATTCATGAAAACTATAAAATCTATGGTTTTATAACTATTTAGCATGCCACACTGTAAAACAAGCAATCCAACTACGTCTAACACGTGCAGAATATGAATAAGCAATAAATATGTAACCTGGGATGAAAGATACTTGTATAAACTTCAAGAAATCCAATCCACAATATGAAAACCCTACAAAAAACCAAACAAACTCTCTATCTCTCCTTCTAAACTGCTAAAATGTAAAAGTGGGCGTCCTTATGGACGTGTACAAAACGCATATAAATAGAAAACCTAAGGCACTAGGGTTAAAACCCGCATTCTGCTGCGCACGCAGATGTTACTGGAAATACCCCGTTCGATCGATCGAACTGCTTTCGATCGATCGAACCCTTGAGCTTCAAGCGCTTCGACTCTCTTCGAGCGATCGAACCTTCGATCGATCGAACCTTCTTAGAGCGATCGAACTTCACTTTTCAGCTTTGACTTCTTTTGTTTGCGTTCCAGCATTCCATTTATTCTGATGTTCATCTGTTTAGTCCACACAGCAGTGATCTGCACAAACAACAGCTAAAACAATACAACTTATCATAGATTAATCATATTGTATAAAAATTAGCCTTGCAATGCAAATTGCGGATAACATGGGAAGTTGTGATAAAAATTAATACAATTCTTTCCTTTAGCGCGGTTGTATTTTACAAAAACCCCCGCTTTGCAACTTCCCTCTTTTTCATGTTTGTAGATTCCCCAATGGCTAGTGGTTCAGGGTCTTATGGTCCCCCCAAGAAGAAGTACAAGCCCAATCCAGTCCACAGTTCATCAGTTCTACTTGCCGATCCCCGGGCACATCTCTCGGCACGGGCTTTCAATCGAATGGTACATCCCAAACTTTCCTCTTTATGCTTATGATGAGATAATGCAATGTAGTGCTATGAATGATGAGCAATGAATGCATGCATGAATGCCCTTTCTCCCTTTCCATGCTAATGTAGTATATGACAATCAATGCTTGTATGAATCCATATTTGAAAATTCAACATATCCACCAATCCCCTCTTTCATGATTAGAATTCGATGCTTGGTATTGTGTTCCCCTCCTCTTTTTATTATTGCCCTTAGTTGGACACATTGATTTCTTTATTCCATTTATTCATTGCTAATGGGCGGTTGTGCTAATCTGGATGAATTTTGCATATGCTTAATATTTTGAATGAACCTAAAACCCAATCATTGCTTACAACCCACAAACATTTTTTTTTTGCTTAGACCTCACAAGAGATCCCTTATTTTTTTTTCAAATCAACGAGTCGCTTAGACTCCAAAGAATTTCTTATTTTTTTTTTCAAATCAACGAGTCGCTTAGACTCCAAAGAATTTCTTTTTTTTTTCAAATCAACGAGTCGCTTAGACTCCAAAGAATTTCTTATTTTTTTTCAAATCAACGAGTCGCTTAGACTCCAAAGAATTTCTTATATTATTTTTCAAATCAACGAGTCGCTTAGACTCCAAAGAATTTCTTATTTTTTTTTTCAAATCAACGAGTCATTTAGACTCCAAAGAATTTCTTATTTTTTTTCAAATCAACGAGTCGCTTAGACTCCAAAGAATTTCTTTTTTCAAATCAACGAGTCGCTTAGACTCCAAAGAATTTCTTTTTTTCAAATCAACGAGTCACTTAGACTCCAAAGAATTTCTTATTTTTCCTTTACTCACTCAATTGCATTGCTTGGATCCCGAAAGAAAGTAATTATTATTCCTTCATTTTCTTATTTTCTTTTCTCTCTCTCTCTTTTTTTTTGCAGTCTCCAGAATTTGTCCTCAAAGGTCATGGGAGTATGGCCCATGGCCGAAGGTGGTATATGGAGCTCTCTGACGATGTGAGAACCTTAGTTAACAATGCTGGATTTGGGCTCTTTGCTTTGCTCCTGGAGAAGAGTACAAATGACCGGACCCACATTCAAGCCTTGGCGGAAAGATGGTGGGACACAACGAACACATTCCATATGCCTTTCGGGGAGATGACGATGACTCCCTTAGACTTCGCCATGATCACTGGCGTCCCGTTTGGTGGCCTCCCTATTGCCCGCTATGACGATCTTCAGAACCGTCATGAAGAAATTATTGACTTGCTTGGGGCTCACCCAGGGGATTTCATAGTTCCCGCAAAATGGTTTCTGGATACCTTCAAGGATCAGGCCTTCACTGACGATCAAATGGCCAGGGCCTTCATCATGTATGTGTTGGGTTGCTCGCTGATGAGTACAAAGGGTGACACAATCAGCCTGGGGTATCTGGCTTCTCTCACAGACGTCGACCGCATCTCTCAATACAACTGGGGAGGGGCAGGTTTGGCCACTCTCTACAACCATATGAGTGAGGTTTCTAGGGAAAATTCCCCCTCCACGGGCGGGTATTGGAGAGCTTGGGAGGTAAAGCTTCAACTTTACTTATTTATTTATTCATTCATTTCATCTTTATTCCTTTTATTTTTATTGCATTCCTTTCCTCAAATTTTGAAAACTGAAATTTTGCCTCTTTATTTTACCTTGCAGATATGGTCGCATGAATACCTCCGGATGAGAGCTCCCAGTACTCGGGGCAACGAGGCGGCTATCATGCCTCAGGGCTTGAAGTGGAGGAAAGAGGCAACGGGCCGAAAAGTCGGGGCTCATGATTTTGTTGGCTACCGAAACCTTCTCATTAATTTGCGCGAGATTCATGTGATATGGAACCCGTGGGCAGCGGCCCTCCCAGAGGCAGGTGAAGCAATTCAGGCGGCGATGGCCTATTCTAGATTGAGGGTTCTGATGGTGGGTGAGGCGTGCCGGGAATGGTACCTTGGTGAGAGGGTGACTAGGCAATCTCTTGCTGCCCCAAACTTTTATGTGCCGTGGGTCCCTCCAGCTACTATGAGAAGTACAGAAACCCTGGATCACGAGGACCTGGTAGCTGCTCTGGACGGGGAGAACATTGCAAATCTTCTAGATGGCCCTGATGGTTATGCAGCCTTTAGATTGAACTCTCTTATGCATAATTTTCCCCTCATGGATGTCGTCCGGGTAACAGCTATTATTCACATTCACATATGTATACTTCTTTCATTTCTGTTTTCCATTCCTTTTCCATTTTTCATGCTGGAAACTCTTATTTGCAGCCTGTTCCTGGGGTCGCTGAACCCCCGGCCCTTCCGCAGTGGAATTGGAGCGTTCCCACGGTCGACATGGGTCAAGAGACCATGTATCAGCTGACCCCTTACACTCAGAACGTCCCGACTATCCCTCTACAATATGATACAGTCCCCCGTGATTATGCTGAAGAGGGTCTGTCAAATGCTCACACCGTCCAGCACTGGATTCATGGACGCGAATGGAGGGTAAACCCTTTTTGTTTGGAACAAAATAATCTCTTCTTTTATTTTATTTGCAAAAACAACCAACGAAACTCAAAAGATTTTCAAATGATCACCTTTATTCTAATGACTGTATTCTAATTCTCTCTTTTTTATTTCTCTCTTTTTTTTTTTTTTTTTTTTTTTTTTCTCAGGCTGATGGAGCAAGGTCCACTGCCGATCTTCAGGCTAGAGCTATGGTATTACATTCCCTCTCTTCTTTTCCTTTCTCCTCTCTCTCTTCTTAATTGCATTACTTATTTCGCCTGTTCTTTCTTTACAGGAAGCTGAGATGGCGGCTCTGAGGAGACAACTCCAGGAGTTTCAACTGAGCCAGGGCGGCGGTTATCAGGGAGGTGCTGGAGGTAGTGGCCAAGGCGGCGGCTACCAAGGAGGCGATGGAGATGGGGGAGATGGAGGAGATGGAGGTGATGGCGGAGATGGAGGCGATGGCGGAGCTGGGAGAAGTCAGGCAACTCATCAAACGCCCAGAAGGAATCCTCGTCGTAGACGAGGATAACTTATCTCCTTTATGCTATGTCATGTCCCTGTGAGGACAAAGAATATCGAACTCTCTTATTTAGGTTAAATTAGCAATACTTATGCATGGTGGCCTGCGTGCCCATTTTGAATTTGTTCATATTCATGCTTGATTGCTTCCCCGTATTAGATCTTGAATCTTTTTTTTCTTTGCTTATTTAGATCATGAATACCCTCTCTTGGCTTTATTTTAATGAGTGGTGCAAGCAATGGTGCTTAAAATGATGATTGGCAGTATTTTTTATTCAAATTCTGTGCAGGTTTGGGCTGATTGAAATTATAAGATGACCCATGTGCCTTTTAAACCTGGGCCGGCACTCGGTGAGTCTGGGCAGCACTCGGTGAATGCCGTGTGGCATTCAGTGACTGCCGGCCGGCACTCAGAGAGTGCCGCTACTTTACACCGAGTGCCGGTCCGTCCCCTTTTTCTATATAAGCTGCCATTTACCCATTCCTAGGTTCATTCATGATTTCTAGAGCCATTTTGCCTTCTTTTCATTCGAACTTTTTCATTTTTATATCTCCCTCCGGTCTTCATGGCCCCTATCAGTTCCGACATCTTGTACCCATGGATGGATTCCCTTTCTGGCATAGATCGACTCAACCTTGAATCCCATAGACTGACTGACCTCTTCGCTTTTCGTCATACAGCTCTGGATGAGGACTTGCTTCGAGCAGCTATTATGTGCTGGGACCCTTCTCTTCACGTTTTCCGGTTTGGTCACGAGGAGGTCTGTCCCCTCTTTGAGGAGTTTAGTGCCATCCTCCACACTGATCCGTATGCCAATTTGATTGTTCCGCAGATCCAGGTAGGATATATTCAGGATTTATCGGCCCTTCTTGGCATTTCTCGGGGCGCTGCCGGCTCCCTTGTTCATGACCATCATATTGATTTTGACCGCCTCTCCTCTACTTACGCACCCATTGGCGATCCTGATGATAGGAGATATCATGTCATCAGGCGGAATGCCCTTTCTCTGGCGATGCTTTCACACTTTTTATTTCAATCTTCCACTGATATCCTGATTCCGATCGTATGTGGCCTCCGAGAGATGCGGAGTGCTGTTATGCTCGTTCTGGGGGAGACTTTTCTAGGTCTGGATTATGCACATACCGCGGGATCGATGCTGCTTTCGGGGTCACCCCACGTTTTACAGATTTGGCTCTTCGAGCGCTTGGGCTTCTTTGCTCACCTCCCCCCCGGGATACAGCTTCCTTATGATCGTATGGACGTCCATTACCCTTCCCGCACAGTTACCAGCTGGCTTACTTGGTTTCGAGGCTTGAGTTATGAGGACATCTATTGGATATGCCCTCGCTGGTCCTATTGCTCTGTCGCAGTACGTCTTCCTGGGCGCCCCGGGATCTGGTTGACTGGTCTGCGAGTTACCACCTTTTACATTCCCAGCCGGGTAGCCCGTCAGTTCGGCTTGCTCCAGGATGTCCCCGATGTTATTACTGCTGATTTCTTGAGGAGCTCTGTTCTACGTCCTTTGACCGTAAGGATGTTCGCAGAGGCTTGGCATGATAGGGTATCAGCTCCCTTTAGGAGGATTCCAGCTCCAATCGTCCCGACCGCAGAGTATTTGCTTGAGATTCAGTTATTGGTCAGGGGGTAGCTTCCAGATAGACAAAGTAAAAAGAAAAGAAAGAAGCAAGATTTTAAAAAGTTTTGACAAATTCTGCTTGACTTTGGCTAGGTTTATTTTCTGTGATGCGTTTTTCTTTTTTTTTTTTTTTTTTCGAAAATGCTCTGATCATGAAGAATCAAAGTTAGCACTTCTTAAATTTCTCTGGGTTATGAATAGTTTTCCCCTCAATGCCTCCTTCGGCTTTTATTACTCCTTCATGAGTCTTGCTTAGTTTTAATCTCTCTATGTAATGAATTCTTGTTTGTTTTCACATGATGCATATTTTGATAGCCAGTATATCCATAAATGGGTTTGAATTCTGTCTGGGTTCATCGGTTTTAGCAAACGAAGTTTGCCCCTGGTTTCGGGATTTAGATGCGGTTCTAGGGCAAACGCAAGTTTGCCCCTAGTTTGACATGGTGAAAACTTGGGGCTCTTAAATTTGTTTGGGTTTTGGACCGAGGGCCTTGTGAGCCCGCCTACTTATCCCCGAACGGGTATCAGGTCCGCAGTAGTTCAGCCAAGGCTAGAAAGAACACACATACATCTTTTATTTTGTGACCGAACCGAGCAGGTTGCCTACGTATCCCCTACCGGGAATCAGGTCAAGCGTAGTTCATCAATTCTGGAGGTTTTGAAAGACAAGGTTTCAAGCAAAGTATTTTTTGAGGCGATCGAGGTTGATTGGTTGTTTAAACTCAACCCCATCCAGGTCCATGAGATAGGCAGCTCCCCCGGAGAGGAGTGTCTTGATGATATATGGTCCGACCCAGTTGGGTTTGAATTTTCCTCGTGGGTCATAAATGGGCGCTTTAAGTTCTTTGAGGACCAGGTCGCCCTCAGCAAGCTTCCTTGGGCGAACCTTTTTGTTGAAAGCACGAGCTATCCTTTTCTGATACCCCCGAGTATGGTTCACAGCAGCCAACCTCCTCTCATCAAATAACATCAACTCCTCATATCTCCCTCGCAACCATTCCAGTTCAGTTAGCTCACATTCTGCCAAAACTCTTAGAGATGGTATTTCAACTTCCACTGGTAAAACAGCCTCCATCCTGTAGACTAATGAGTACGGTGTAGCCCCAGTTGAGGTTCTCACAGAAGTTCGGTATCCCCATAAAGCAAAAGGTAATTTTTCATGCCAATCTCTATACGTATCCGTCATTTTCCCCAGGATGGCTTTCACATTTTTGTTTGCGGCCTCTACTGCTCCATTTGTTTGCGGTCTGTATGGTGAAGATTGGTGGTGGGTGATCCTATACTTCTCTAGGAATGGGATAACCTCTCCCTGAAAATGACTCCCGTGGTCAGAAATAAGCTCATTTGGCACCCCATATCTGCAAATTACATTCTTCTGGATAAAATTCACCACATCCTTTGCCTTCAAAGTTGCGTATGATGCCGCTTCCACCCATTTGGTAAAATAGTCTATTGCCACAATTATGTACCGGTGTCCATTTGAAGCTTTCGGAATTACTTCTCCAATGATATCAATACCCCATACAGAAAATGGCCAAGGGGTGGTCATGCTATAGAGCTGGGAAGGTGGGGTATGCATTAAATTTGCATGAACCTGACATTTATGGCATCTCTTAACATACTCACAGCAATCTTTATCTAAAGTCGTCCAATAGTATCCTTGCTGAATTATCTTTTTGGCCAACATATGTCCATTCATGTGGGGCCCACAGACTCCTTCATGTATTTCTTCCATCATTTTCTTTGCTTCCCTTCCATATAGACATTCTAAATTATAACCGGTGTAAGATTTCTTCCACAACTTTCCCGCATAGGTTACAAATTGAGCTGACAATCTACGAATCGCTCTCTTATCCTTTTCTGAAGCTCCTTCGGGGTACTCTCCTTTCTCAACAAAGTTCCAAACATCTATATACCACGGTATTTCAACTTCTTCCTCTTCTCCAATGGCGGCGATTATTTCATACGAAGGTCGGGTTCTCTCTTCTATAGACAACGGAATCATGGAGACTCCTACAGGAATCTGGATCATTGAGGCTAAGGTTGCTAGGGAATCTGCCAATTGGTTCTCTTCACGGGGAAGGTAATAGAACGAAATTCTTTTGAATTGCACCTTCAGGCTCTCTAGGTATTCATGGTAAGGTCTCAACTTCTCTTGCTTTATTCTCCAGTCACCCCTCACTTGTGATATTATTAGATTAGAGTCTCCGAAAACATCGATCTTTTCTACCCCCAAAGTCAAGGCTGCTTCCATCCCAATTATACAGGCTTCGTACTCTGCGGTGTTATTAGTCGAATTATACTTGAGCTTAATGGCCAATGGAGTGGGGGCCCCGCTAGGTGATATGAGGATGATCCCTACCCCGTATCCTATTTGATTAGCTGCTCCATCAAAGTACATTTTCCAAAGGTCCTCTTTAACTTCCATTACTTCTTCATCCGGAAACTTAAATTCCCCCTTCTCTTCGGATTCTATGGCGAGGTCAGCTAAATATTCGGCAACAGCTCTCCCCTTGACAGATTTGGAAGTGACATATCTGATATCGAATTCAGCCAGCATCATGGTCCAACGGGATATCCTACTGGTCAGGGCGGGTTTTTCAAAAAAGGTATTTGAGTGGGTCCATTCGGGATATCAGGGTGATAGGAAAGGCTAGCATGTAATGTCTAAGGCGACGGGTACACCAAACTAAGGCCCAACAAGCTTTCTCCAATGGTGAATAGTTCAACTCATACCCAGTCATCCTCTTACTTAGGTAGTATATGGCTTTTTCCACACGCCCCTCTTCTTCTTCTTGGGCCAGCATACACCCCATTGAGTTCTCGGTTACGGATAGGTATAGCAATAGAGGTTTTCCGGGTTTAGGAGGTGATAGGACAGGCGGGTTTTGAAGGTAGGTTTTGATCTTTTCAAAGGCTTTTTGGCACTGGTTATCCCATTCGAACTTTTCCCCTTTTCTCAACAATTTGAACAATGGGTCACAGGTCATGGTGAGTTTGGATATGAAGCGACTAATGAACTGTATTCTTCCTAAGAATCCTCTCAATTCCTTCTCATTCTTTGGTGGCAGCATTTCGGCTATAGCTTGGATTTTGGTGGGATCTACCTCAATTCCTCTCTGGGTAATCAGAAATCCTAGTAGTTTTCCAGTGGTGACCCCAAAGGTGCATTTTTGCGGATTTAGCCTCATCCCGAACTTCCTCAGCCTTCCAAAAAACTTTCTTAATGCCTCCAGATGCCCTCCCCTTTCTTTGGATTTCACTATCATGTCATCCACATATACTTCCACTTCCTTATGAATCATGTCGTGCAGTAATGTGGTGGCAGCTCTTTGGTAAGTTGCACCTGCATTCTTAAGCCCAAACGGTATAACTCTATAACAGTAAGTCCCCCAAGGTGTGATAAAAGTTGTTTTCTCTCTATCCTCTGATGCTATTAAGATCTGGTTGTACCCTGAAAACCCGTCCATGAAAGACAGAAGTTCATGTCCTGCGGTATTATCTACTAATACGTCGATGTGGGGTAAAGGGAAATCGTCTTTAGGGCTAGCTTTGTTCAAATCCCGAAAATCTACACAAACCCTAACACGACCATCCTTTTTAGGAACCGGTACAATATTGGCGACCCAATCAGGATACTCGGTGACAATCAAGAATCCAGCTCTCAATTGCTTTTCAACTTCCTCTTTCACTTTAAGCGCCCATTCAGGCCTCATTCGCCTCAATTTTTGTTTCACGGGTTTTGAATTTGGGAAAAGGGGAATATGGTGTTGGACAATTTCTGGATCAATTCCTGGCATATCATCATAGGACCATGCAAAGACATCTTTGAATTCTTTTAATAGATTGATTAATTCTTTGCTTTCCTCATTATTAAGTGTGGAGCCGATAGAAACATTTTGCGGATTACCTTCATCTCCCAAATTAACGGTTAGAGTGCTTTCCATGATTTTGCATGCAGGTTCATTTTCTTTTTCAATTAGTTTTTGCAATTCATGAGGTATTTCATCATTTTCATCACATGCATCACAGTTATTATTATGCGAAGTCAAGTAAGCAGAATTTGTCACATTCTCATTAACTTTCTTGGGAGCAATTACAACAGACATAGAAATGGAAAGACGCCTCATTTGGGCCAATACAGACTCCGGGGGAGGGGGGAACCTATCACTAGACTCAAAGACCCACTCTTTCTTGCTTTCCCCTCCCATATCAGTTATGAAGCGATCTTCCCTTTCTTCTTCCTGAGTAATCTCTTCTATTTCCACTTCTTCCGGCTTCCCTTTGTACTCTGGTTTCTCCCTTTCTTTATTCTCGTTACTGTCTTCTTTGTCCCGACCCTTCTCACCCTCATCCTTGATCTCTGCAGAGCTCCCTTTTTCGATCTTCTTGTATCCTTCTTCTAGCAGGTTCTTCATTGCCGAGCCATCCATAGTACAGACCCAGTCCCGAGTAACGGCAGATTTTGCAGGCCGCTGAAGATAAGGATCCTTATAATCAGAGAAGTTATGGGAAAAGAAAATCTCGAATCCTGGCTTCATACGCTTTTCTGCTTCATCCAACCACGGCTCTGGAAAACCACAAAATGGAAAATCTTCTCCCTGCTTGATGAAGTACCCGTTGAGAGTTTTCATGTATGGTTCCATCGGTGCATCCGTTGCTTTCTTCTTCTTCTTCAACTCTTCCTTGGTTGGCGAGTATCCCAGCCCATGGGTGTGGGTTTGTGTGATGATACTTGGGAATTCTGACAACCCTTGGTGTTTCTTACCTAAACCCATCCCTGGGAAGAACCCCATTTTTCTCATGATCCCGGCCACCAATGGACTGGCGTATTGATCAAAATACAGTGGTAAAAATTCCTTCGGCTTCCCCTCTTCTATGACGTTAATAAATTCAAACCCTCCCAAACTTGCTTCACCTTCTTGTATCTGTACTTCTAAAATCGGAGCACTTGATGAGGCCCCAGACACATTTATCCAGCTATCCCCCAGAAGATCATATACCTTGTTTTTCCAAATGTACTTAACTTTCTGATGAATGGTTGATGGAATGGCACCCAAACTATCAAGCCACGGCCTTCCCAAAAGCAGGTTAAATGATGCAGGAATGTCAATGATTTGGAATTCCGTTTCCCTTTCACCAGTCCCGACAGAAAGATTCAGAAAGATGATCCCCATCACTGCCCGTAGAGTATTGTCATAAGCCCTCACCTTTTGTTCTGATGGTATAAATGTAGATTCATCGAGCCCCATCCTTTTAGCTGTTCGAAAAGGACACACATTTAGTGCAGACCCGTTGTCGACGAGGCAGGCCGGTAGAGAATTTCCCAGGCACTCAATGGTAATGTGCAACGGCTTATTGAAAACAGGTCCCCCAGGAGGTAAGTCAGCTTCAGAGAATGATATAGCCAGGGTTGGGTTTCTGCCGATCATGCCGACGAGATCTTCTGGAGTAACATTGATGGAAACATCCGACTGATTGAGAGCGTCAAGGACTGCTTGCCTATGACGCTTGGAAGCGATTAACAACCCCCAAATAGTGATGTTCGCCTGCGTCTTCTTCATCTGTCTCAAGACTCTGTCCTCCTCTTCTTCCTCATTTAGTTTCCCTTTTCCTTTATTCATTTCTTGTTCAGGGTGATCCTCCTCGAGTTCGTGTGGTTTAAAATGCCTCCCGGACCGTGTGAGGTGACTAATACCTTCTTTAACCCAAAGCCTATCTTGTGTTTCAACAATTTTTAAACCTTCCTCCTCACTTTCATACCAAAGGTCCTCCTTAACTTTACTAAGATCCTGAATACCATCCCCTTTGTTCCATAGTGAATTGTCAGCCTCCGGTGCCCACCAATCTGCGTCAACAGCCCCTTCTATTTCTTTCCCTTTGCCTTCATCTACCAATCCTTTTAGAGTGCAAATTTGCGGATTCTCCAACATCTGATAAACTTTTCTCGGTCTTCCCAACTTGGTGATCAATGCCGATGGGTCAAAAAAGCTCTCCTCATCTCCCAAGTAGTAAATTCTGGGTGGTGGCACGGCATGATGTTCCGGTAGTGGATTTCTGGTAACATTTGGCGGGTTGGCGGGTGGTTCAGATATTATTTTCTTGTCAATCAAATCCTGAATCTCATGCTTTAGTCTTAAACACCGGTCAGTTGAGTGCCCCTGCTCCTGATGGAACTTGCAGTATAAATCAGGTTTGAAATTTGGAGGCTGTGGATTTAGTCTGGGTCGTGGCTCCAGTAGGCGAAGATGTCCTTTTGCTACCAGCCTATCGAGAGCTGTGGACAAATATACTCCCAACTCTGAAAACCTCCTTAACGGCTTATCCCCTCCCCTCTTTGGGTAATTTCTGGTTACATCAAACCTTTTCTCAGGTTCGCTCAGTGCGTTCACATCTGTAGACCCTGAATGACCTCCTGAATGTCCTCCTCCTGTTCCATAGTTCGGTCGTCTGTACCTATTCACTGGCTCCTCCTTTTTAATGACCCCTTCCTGTATCGCGTCTTCGATTCTGGTACCTACATCGAACACCTCGGTGAAAGTATTGAGGGATTGGAACCTCATCTTCTCCTGATAGATGGGTTGGAGATTCTTCATCAGCATTCGGATTTGCTCTTTTTCAGTCGGTCTCTGTATCATCTTAGCGGCCTTCCCCCTCCATCGGCTTAGAAATTCAGCAAAAGACTCTTTGTTCCCCTGCCGGGTAGTCTCCAAATCCCTGATAGTAACATCCAGATCTTGGTTGTATTCGTATTGGGCCACAAATGCTTTTACCACTTCTTCCCAGTTTCTAGTCTTCCCTGGTTCCAGAGTGAGATACCAAGACAAAGCAGCCCCTGTTAACGTCTGTTGAAACAAGACTGCCATCATGACCGTGCTTAGACCGCTAGGCTGAAATGCCCCTATACACATTCTTATGTGGCTACGCGGGTTCCCTGTTCCATCAAACTTATCGAACACAGGCATTTTGAATCCTGCGGGCAATACCTCACAAACCCCCTCATACAACCCTTCCAATTCCAACAAATAGGTGTCAACCCCTTGTGCCTTTCGTACCACCCTTTCCAACTTCTCCATCTTCTCAGTCATCAACTTGTCCTTCTCAGCCCTCTCTTTTTCTAGTTTCTCCCTTTCTATTCTCGGCGCTTCCATCCCTTCTGTTTCATCAAACCAATCTTCATCCCTGTGAGGAGGATCATTGCCTGGCTGCTGCCGTGCTAGTGCTTCTATCATAGTCATCATTCTAGTCATTTGTCCTGCTTGTTGTTCCACCATTGTCCTTAACTCTGTCATCTCCCTTGCATTAGCCTCTTGTGCCATCTCTTTTCTTACTAGTCTTGCGGTAGAATCTCTGTACCAGGCTATACTCGCAGTTGATTCTATCTTTTACCTACAACCATATTTGTTTAAGTTATTTTTAACTACTTTTTCCCCCTTTTTCAACATTATTTGTTTACTTTTTGCTTTTATTAATGATTCACATGCTTTCAATGAATGATTCAAATGTCATGCGGATGCAAATGCATGTGTGTGTGTGTGCCTATTCTATATGCTAAATAAAAGAAAATTCTAATCCTAACACATAAACACGTAAGCACATAAAATCCTCATCCATGTTTGAGTGTGCTAATTTCTCTTTTCATTGTGATCCTTTTTACCCTTTCAAGAATTTTTGAAATTCATTTAACAAGTATTTCCCCTAGATGATGGGATCTTTTTCAAAATTCCTTAAGAAGCTTTCCTTTGAAAACAACAACATTTCTAAACAAAAGATGATTAGGTTTAAAATTTTGCTTTTGAAATTTCTTTGAAAATGATTTCTTTGATTGCAGAGATTTCTTGGATTATATTCCTTAATAAAAAGGTGATTAGGTCCAAATTTTGCTTTGAAAAAAAAGCATTCCTTTAGTTGGTAAAACTTTTCAAACTCTTTCAACAATTTTGGGTTCCAAGAATTTTAGGTTCTTTCTTCAAATACGGTTGGAAAGGAAATTTTAATCCAAAAGTGAACTCCAAAAATTTTGAAAGAGTGATTGAATGCCTTGGAATACAGATACCAAAAATCTATTTGCTTAAAAAAAACGTACTTAAAATTCTTTGGGTAAGAGGATCATATGATCGGATTATTGTCATACTCTTCGTGAATTTGGATGCATACAAGGTCAATGATGCTTAGCTTAGCAAGATGTAAGAGATGTAATCACATAATCAAGATCCAGCATGTTCCCAAATGTCGTGGGACATGAGAAGGAATTGCTAAAAGGTGATTAAAGGGTTACACATCTTTAATCAAGCAAGCATCGTCATCATCTCAAATAACCCCTTTCGGGCATACAAAACTCCCTAGCACATAAATCCTAATCAAGAATTTAATTCCTAATTTTGAAAGGTTCTATGGAAACTACTATGCAAAGGCCGGGTTTTGGTCAAATAAGGGACCCTTGACACACACCCGATAGGATGCTTCATATACCAAAACATGGTACGAGATCAAGGGTGATCACACGGTCCCATGATGACTTGACCGACCGGGTTGCCCCGAGCCTCCAAGGTCATAGTTCCGTGCAATCGACTGGCGAGACATGCAAGTGCAATGCAACGGGCACACAAAAATTAATTAATTTGATTAAAAGGATGCTTTCAAGTCTAATCCTCGAGTGAACCCAAAATCAGAATTCTGGTCTGCGAAACCAGAGATTCTGGGTTCGATCCCCAGCAGAGTCGCCAGATTGTGGATATCGCAGGTTTTCAAATTTTACCCACTTTTAAAACATTCTATTTTCAAATTCAAAGAGTCGCCACTTAATTTTTTAAAGGGAAAAATTAAGAAACCATTTTAAAAGCAAACTGATCTTTTGCGAAACCAAAGATAAACTGGATCCGGGGATTATGGAATGAAAGGGGAAGGAGCCCGGCGGACTAAAACACCCCCTTTCATCCTATCTCACGATAGACCTCTACTCAACATCCTTTTTAATCAAATTAATAATCTAAGCATGCCCTCAATTAATACATATATGTAGGTATACATAACACAAGCATGTTGAAAGGGTGCAAAATTGCTAACGGTAAAATATCATTCATAAGTCACATAATTCAACTAGCAAACATCATGATATGCAATAGAGAACTAGAAAACATACCCGGGATCCGGCCGCGAATATCAAACATGCAATGCATGCAAAAATAAACCTAAGAAAGGTCTCTAACACATATATACACATAAGGTAAAACCTAAGCTAAGGTGTCGCACGTGGGGTCGAAAAATCAATTAAAATCAATAAAATAGATTAAACTAGAGAAGGGTTGAGAAATTGTACCTCAAAGCGCTACAAAACAAAGGTTAGTACACATGCTTTAGACAAGATATAATATCAAAAGGTAATTAATCATAGGTCATGTTCAATTAGATTCAACTAAGTCCAACTTCATCCAAGAACTAGTTCTAACTATAAGCATCAATGTACATGAATGAATGAATGATTATGAACAAGGATGAGACATGAATTTATTCACTAATTTGGATCCCTAAGCCTCTGGGTTTAATCTAAATTATCATTATTCAAAACATGGTTTGAGTCCCAAGACATTAAGAGACCATTTGAGTTGAAACAAATAAGATTAGATGAAAACAGTAGCAGTTTTTTGTGATTTACAGAGAGCAGACCAGACGTTCAAAAATGGAAATAAAATACTTTTGATGGTTGGATCTTACTGATTTTTGGATATGTTATGCCTCTATGAGTCTAGTTTCTAACCCAAAAAGAAAATCAAGATTTCAACGGTTAGATCTCCGGGAATATGGAAAATACTAGACCTCACTCAGGATTCTGTAACTCTCTGTCCAGAGATCTTGTATGATTTTCTAAAAATGGTAAAAAAATGAGAAACACTTAGATCTTTTTAGGGTACCTTCCTAACACATTAAGGTACTTATAAAAAATTATTTGAGACCCCAAAAACTTAATTAAGGTTCTGATCTATTAATTTCAAAACGGACTTATTATTCTGAAAGTATTCTAGAACTCTGGACAGATTATGATTAGCTCACAAAAACCATGATCAAACCCTTCTAATCACAAGATCTTGCTAAAACAAAAATCACAGTGGTAAAACAATGTGTTATGAATATTTTCCCGTTGGTTTCACTTGATTTCAACGGTTAGATCTTAAACTAAAAATCTTTGATCAAAAACAGTTTGTGAACCCACTATTTTTGTCTTGCTAGTTCAAGTTTGTTGATTGGCCTCAACTATTAAGACATGAAGTTGGGGCTCAAACCAATCTACTTCTTCTACCATTGGATGGTCATTGAAGACTATGAGGCATACTACACTTATGGATCTTGATGAAGTATTGAAAATGAACTTCACAAAATCCTCAAATAAAAAACTCAAACCTATGGACCCAAGTTTGAATTCAACTTATCACTCCTACCATTTGATGGTCATTGGAGTTAGAGACATACTCATATGTAGGTTTTAGATGAAGTATGAAAGACTTCTTAAAACCTAAGAGGAAGATTAGCCCAAGCCATGGGAATAGACTTGAACTAACACATTTTCTCCTACCATTTGATGGTCATTGGAGTCTAAATGAAGTTAAAATCTACTTAAACCTTATTGGAATATGGTAAGGATTCCATAAGATTTCTCCATGAAGAGGTTCAAGTCATGGATTAAGACTTGAATCTCACTAATTATATATAGATGAAAATTATGGTTCGTTCTAACCTCCATGTAGATCATGAGATCTTAGAAGTTGAAGAATCAAACTCAAAAAAGTTCAATGAGATATGGAAGATCTCATGAGCCTTACAAGAAATGGTAGAAATAAGAAATCAAAATTTGCTTTGAGAAACCAAGAACACAAATTCTTCAAAATTGAATTTATTTTAAACCCAAGGCATCAATTAGACCCAAATCAATGAAGTAATATGAGATTCAATCACAAGTTCTAAGTGGTGTGTGATGAAATGAGGTAAGAAGAGAGGTTTTGAAAATGTGTAAAGTTCCTAGAACTATGAACTTGTGATTGAATGGCCTAATTCTATCAAATGATTGAGAGGTTACCTCTAAAACCTCAAGGGATTCTTCAACTTCTTGTGAAGATCTTCCAAGACTTCAAGATTTTCTTCAAAATTCTTCAAATTCTTCAAGCTTCTTCAAGAAATTCTTCTTTTCTCTATATGATTTTGTATCTCTCTCTCTCTCTAAATTCAAGTATATGTGTTGATTCAAGTATATTCCAAGTATATCAAAAATGGAAGAGAAGGTTTGTTTATATAGACCATCAATCCAGGGATAAATGGGTAAATTCGGGGTGGAAACCCATGTGCAAAGATTTCTTCTAGAACATGTGAGAAAAGCAGTCTGTTACAGCCAGCGGCACTCGACGGGTGCCGGCGGCACTCTCTGAATGCCGGGCGGCACTCTCTGAGTGCCGGGCAGCAAACACTGAGTGCCGGCGCGGCACTCAGTGAGTGCCGCCGCGTTTTCCGCGTGCCGGGGCTAACTGAATTTTGTCCCTCTTTTTGATTTTTCAAAAATATGTTGGTGTAAACACAATTTTTCTATTCTATATATATATATATATATTTGTATTAATATCCCCCATGTGCATGGTATCAACCATGTGCATGGTATATTTTGAATATACTACTCTTTTTTTTTGTATTTTCTCTTTTTCCAAGATTTTTATTTATTTTGTCCTCCTATTTCTCTCAAAAGAACTCTTTATTATTTTTATTTTTCTTAAAATCCGGTTCCCAGACTGGGTTTCTCACGCGTTCTTTATTATTCGGGTTTCTCCCGAATACCCAAACTCTCTCTCTCTTCCTTCTCCTTTTTATATTTTCTATTTTAATTTTGAAATTTGCCTTGAAGAATCATTTTGAATTTTCTGGAAGATCTTCGAATGTCACCGATCATTGTCATCATCGGTCTTTGAGAGGTAACCAATCCCTGGATTTGACGTTTGGTCAAAATTGGGGTGTCTACAGTCTATAAATAGGTGAGGGTGAGATTTCATTTCTCACAAACTTCATATAATATATTGAGAGAGGAGAAAAAAAAAGGGAGATTGAACCTACGGGCTTTGCGACGACGAACGGCGACCCTTCGTCCGTCTGAATTTCACCAAATTGCATATTCGAACTCCCCAAGGTAAGGGCTATGTATTGATAGTCTTTAGGCCACGTTTGGCTAAGATTTTGTAAATTTCTAAATCTAAGAAATTGGGGAAAACACGTGTAGACTTGTAGGTTTTGCGTAGGATCGGAGATTTGGCGTTTATTCGGGCTTCTAGTCGTTTCCTCCAAATTTTACGACGATAGCTCGAGGTATAAATTTTTAGCCTATGTTATATAGGTGAAATACATGTTTTATATTTTGACGACGAAATTGTGATCCGCGCAAAATTCATGTGTTAATCTTAGGCCCGTTAATTATGCACGCGATTAAATGTGAAGAGCATTCTAAATTTACGCGAGCATGTTGAGTTGCCTATGTAGGTCAAAGGGGGGTTTTATACAAATTCATGCCGGAGTAAGCTTCTCAATGTTTGAGAATTTTAGTAGCGACGACTATTGTGCATGGTTTAAGACTTGGACTTGCCAGGGCACTTAGGGACGTAATGGCTATAGGCTTGGACTAGCCATTGACGTCGCGGTTTAAGGCTTGGACTTGCCACTACCGGATGCAGGCGCATTTTTCTCCCTAGCAACTATTGATGTGATTTATGAAGTTAAAGCATGTTTTGTCATATATGCATACGTTAGAAATTGTGCACTCAGCATATAGCTGAGCAGTGGAGATTTACTCCATTGCAGGTGACAGGAAAAAAGGGAAAAAGAAGCGTGAGGAGTGAGGCCGACGAATGCCGAGGGAATCCTTTGTATATGTTTTTGCTTCTATTCCAAGTCTTGTAATAATGAGCGTTTCGAATAGCTAGCATTTTTTGTATTTGGCTTGGAAGGAGTAGTATGGTGTTCATGATGTTGTAATAACTCTTAAAACTCTTTTTAGTTATGTTGTAATGAATCCGAACTCGTGGATTCGTGTTTTGCACGTTTTACTTGTCAAATTCGAATTTCGGAAGGTGGATTAGTATTTCCTATGTTTAATCCAAACAAGCCTTAGCTTGTTCCGTTATTATTCCTTTTCATGGATTACTAAGTCTAAACTTTGGTTTTAATAACATATTGTAGCTTGTGAAGTTTATAATAAGGTGAACTTGTGAAGATGAATGAAAGGAGTAAGGTTGGGTGATGCCTTAGGCAAAATTCCGCAGCTTGTGCAGGATTCTACTAAAGGGTCATTCGACTGGTCGAATGGGGTCATTCGACTGGTCGAATGGGGTCGTTCGACTGCTCGAGATGCCCCTTGCCAGAAATCTTTTTCTATACCTTTCGGAAATTTTCAAAAGGTTTTGATTGGTTCTTAGGGTACCTTTGGGACCCCTTTTAACATAAAATGATTCGATTCAAAATATAATTGCGTTTTCAATTTTACACGGATTTTGCAACTCGGCGAGTAATGTTTTCAAAAGTTTTATACACTCAAGGTTGTTTTAAAGTCTTTTCCACTGCGTATAGTTATGAAATGAACTGGATAAGCCTTGATGGCATGTGCCACGTGTCCTGTTTCCGCACGTTAGCGAGATGGGTCGTGACAGATAGTCTCAGCAAATTTGCTACGAAACCCTTTACAACATTTATCAAGTACCGTTGAAATCAGAACAGTGTTGCAGTCTGTAGTATTACCCCTTTTTTTTTTTTGGATAAGTTGAACATCTCAGCACACTATTCGTAACTGCTCATTTCACTTCATACCATAACAGTATTATACGAGTTATAATATCAATCATTACATTTCTTTTGTTTCCAAAATAACTTCAATTCTCAAATCAATCTTTCTTGAATAATCCACACACTTGTACCATTCCCATATGCACATCCAAATCAATTCTTCTATGATTACCAATTTCTTTCTCCCTTGTATTCAATATAAGTTCCAGCCCTTTCGTCTCTCTCTCTCTCTCTCTCTCTCTCTCTCTCATCAATACTATCATATTTCAATCCAACAGAATAGCCGCTAATAAATCCAAGCACATATCAAATAGTCCTGATCATAAATTTTCACAGAGATAACCAAGTTCCCAGCCATTTCATACCCATACACAAAACTTAAATCCCAACAATCTTAAAACATGTTTCTCAAAATTTTAAAGATAAAGTAATAACCAAAATTACGAACTTTCCAACAAAATCAACTTCTAATTTGTAATTTAAAATCAATACATAATTTTATAATTTAGTAAATCACAAAAACAGTATATAGCTTACCTTCAAAATAACCATAGTAGTTTTAGGAAAACCACTTCTTCATGACACCATAACTTCTAACATCCGTGAATTCAAAAAAACTCCTTTAACATACAATGCTACGAACAAAATACTTGTCAATTCAAACTTTTACCTCTTTAGTCATTCCACACTATCTCTTTCCTCATTGCTTCCGCAATATCAAATCATACCTAGCTTCCTAACCTCCAGAATAATAAAAAATGTGTTGTTAATACTGCAATTCGAAACTCTTCCGACATATCACGTATGCTCAGTTCATACAAATTATACACCCAATCATTGCTCTGTTGCTCCAAGCGTCATCATAACATATCGATAGTGACCACATCAAGTCTTCACACGCAATCTATTTATCATCCTCCATCTAATTCCCTTATTAAAGCTGTCCAATTATCAATCAACTTCAATGAATTTTCATGTCCTTTATAACAAATTAAATAGACTTCCCACTCACAATACTATTTTGTCATAACTCAAAATTTTAATTAAGGGGTAATTATATTTTAATTACTTATGTGCGAACCGTTAATTAAATTGGTGTAGTATTTAATTTTACCTTAACTTGTGTCACTATAATAATTTATTTATTTAATTAATTTCCTTTCTTATTTGATTTTATTTTATTTTATTATAATATTTTTTTATTATATTTATTATCTTGGTGTTAAAGTGGATACATATTTTGAATTGGGTGTGTAGAAGTAGACCACACATACACACACATATACTACATATACATACAACTCATTTAAATGTAAAACAAAGACCAAAACAAGAGTGGAGCCCACCCCAACTTAAATGGCCGACCAAACATTCTCTCTCTCCTTCACTTTCATTTTTTTTTCTTTTCTTTCTCTCTCTCTCTCTTCTTCTTCTTCTTCTTCTTCACCTACATGATGTGGGTATATACAAACCCCATAACCCTTCTCCTTTAAGCTCCCAATACACCCTTAAAGAGTGATTTTCGTGAGTTTTGCTATTTCACAAAACATTCTTAGAATTTCAAGAGCTTTCTAGTGATACTCACGAAATTCATTTTGGTAGCCATTTCCATAGTTTTTCCAAATTACATAGAGCCTCCAAACTTCTCATCTTCAACCATGGAGTCCCATTGAGGGATTAGCACATGCAGTGGATTCTTGGGTCTCCTAGGACCTCTCTTTTCACTTTCTTGGAGTCATTTGGAGCTCCTTAGTTTTTCTTGGGAATTTTGGGCATTTCCATTTATTTTGGAAAATCTCCACTAAGGTAGATATACATTGTTTCAATTTCATATGTTGTACTTGTCTAAATTTCTTTGAGTTCATTTATATGTGTTAGGAGAGAGCTTAGACACATGTGCTAGGTTTTTCCCCAAATTTGATAAATTAGGGCTTTATGCCTCTTTATTAGTTATATGTCCAAATTAAATTACTTACATGTTAGGTGGTGTTATATGTAATTAAAATTATGTTAATAGAATAATTTAAACACATCCATGAGTTTTTCTCCAAAGTTGTAATGTTGGAATTATTATGCCTAAATGTAATTTATATGCTTTAGTTGTGATTTTGGGGTGCTAAATATAATTAGAGGAATGTTAGAATAATAATTTGGACACATGCATTAGAATTCCTCAAAGTTGTAAATTTAGAGTTGTATGCTAAATTTTGACCCTTGTGCTTTCGTTGTACTAAACTTGATTATGTGATGCTAGATGTGCTTAGGATGCTCCCTTTATGTGTATACACATGCTAGGACGTTAGTTTAGAAATTCTTGTTAGGAATGTTAAATTATGAAATTAAATTACATTCTTTGAAGTTCTTGATATCATGTCTAATGGACTAGAATTATTGCTTAATATATTGTAGTGGATCATTCTTAAAATCATTATCAACATCATCTGCATTGAGGCCTAATCGGCAAGCATTACATGAACACGACATGAACGTTTTGTTTTGAAAAGAGAAAAACCCCATGCGAGGGAATTTTATTTAAGAAATTCGGACGTGGGTTGTGATGTGAGACAGGGAGAATGACCCTTAGAAACATTCAAACTCCAGCTATATTCGGTTGGCTCCCGAAAGTTGGTATGCTACACTCCATGCGTGGGTGGCTCATAGTCCGGTAATGAGAGAGGTGTGTGCATACCACGCATAGCCTTGCGGCTTTAATCATTTCATTGTAGCCGTGGTAGCGACCCATTGCATCTCATTTCATTTTAGTCATAGATAGCATATAGATTGTTACAATGTTTTCTACGAGCCGTCGTTCTCATAAAAATGACAAAATATTTTTCAGGTGAGCTTGATAAAGGCAAAGGGCATATGTGACCCGACGCGTAGACGTTGACATCTTTTGTTCTATTTTGAAGACTCGTGCTTGGTTATGTATATGGATAGTTCTTTTGTAAATTTTAACTAGTTGGGGAAGTTTGTAATAGATTAGTGCTATAAAATGAAAATGGTTGTATTAGTTTTATTACAAAATTTCTTGAGTTTGGACTTCCGTAATTTTTGTCATTTGGGAAGTCTTGATGTAATTTTGATGGACAAATGTTAGTCCTTGTTTTTCCTACTTGTTAAACTTATTTATGTTATGTAAATTATGTTTCCGAGATCGTAGAATCTCTTTTAAAGTTTTATGTATGTGAGTTGATTTGAATCCTTGCCGGATTTGCTTATGTTTGGTTTTGTCCTTGCCAGACTCATTGTATTTGTATGAAATCCTTGCCGAATTTGTCCATTTTGTTTTTAAAGGAAATGTTTTAAAATCTCTCTCCCCCAATCTCTCCCTCTCCCATTCTTCCTCTCTTCATCTCTTTTACTCCTCGTTGTTATTAAATTTTGAGTACATAAAGTTCCGTTTGGTCTAGACACGTGTCGTATGTTGTTTAGGACTTGTTTAGTCTTGTACCAAGGTTTAAACTTGAGGATTTGGTATAATTGGGAACATGTTGAAATGCTGTCAAATTTGCTGTCAAAGAAAAACTGCTTCTATTTTTTTTGTTCTCTGCCCAAATGGTGCAGAATTGGAAAAAATGTCATTAGACAAAAGTTGTGCAGAATTAAATTTTACATGGATCCTAGTGGACAGAATGTGAAATTTCTAAAGATATAACTACATACAGGTGTTTTAAAATTCAGCAACTATCAAAAATGCCATTTTTCAAAGTTATTGTATTTTTCCTTCTCTCCTTGAAACTAGTACTTGCCCAGATAGTCTCTTAATTAAATTTTCAAGTGCTTCTATCTCTGTTGGACTCATTAACATGTAAGTCCATTTTGGATTTACGTATTAGTGAGTCATCCTTGTAGGAATTCCCATGGGGTTTCCAAAGTCGCTTCCGCATTTGGTGTAAGGATTTTAATTCTATTCTCCTTATTTCTCTATCTTTTCTCTTTCCTCGTGCTTCAGTTTTTGGGGCGTGACAGTTTATTTTTTCAAAGTTATTGTATTTTTCTTTCTCTCCTTGAAACTAGTACTTGTTCGGATAGTTGTCGCACCCGCCCCGAAGGTGGAGGGCGGTCCCCTCGTGGGTCGCGACCGTTTACGTCGAGAAGCGTGAAAGTAGGTAAGGTGTATGAAAAGTGGGAGTAGGGCCAAGTAAGAGTTCAGAGTCGCCACCTAACATTTATTCAGGAGTTAGGATCCCTGCAAAGGCAATCGACATGATCATCTTTGACTTTTGAAAAACGTTTTGGAACAGTAAGGCCCTTTAAAAGTGTGACTCGAATAATCATGCGAAACCAGAGTTCTTGAAGTGGGTTCGGGGACTCGATTATGTCGAGGGAAGGTGTTAGGCACCCTCGAGCATCCGTGACACACGGTTGCCAATTTTAGTGATTTTCATAGTAACGGGGTGTAAGTACGAAGTAATAGAGTATAGATACAAGAATTAGATTCGAGTATCCGTGACACGCGGTTACCGATTTACATATCTCGACACGAGATAGTTTTAAAAGTATGTATATGTATCTCGCCACGAGATAGTTTGAAAGTATGTATACGTCTTGACTCGAGAGAGTTTGAAAGTATGTACGTATCTCGATGCGAGATAGTTTGAAAGAACATAGTTATGGCCGCACCCGAGTAAGGGTTTCATACGTATCTCGACTTGAGAATCAGGCCGTACGTAGTTCTGTGCTGTGTATGTGTGTGAGTTTTTTGGTCGATCTAGACCGTGAGTGTGTAAAATAGTGTATTGAATAAAGTCATTGTAGCTAGGAACTTTAACCTGTACGGTGTAGTCCTAGACTTTAACTTTGAGAAAGTAGTGAGTTTTGAGAAAGTGTTTTTAAATAAAAAGTTGGGGTAGATCGACCGTGCGATGAGTTTTTGCATTTTTTTATTTTTCCATGATTTTTTCCTTTTGTTTTATGTGCTGGAAGTAAGGGTCGGTGCCCATTAAGAGTGTGAAGACATACCTGTCTTACCTGTGCTGTTTGCAGATTCCAAGCAAAGTACCGGAAGTACGGGTTGGTGCCCAGTAGTTTTGAAAAAGATTTTACCGGAAGTATGGGTCGATGCCCAGTAGTTTTGAAAAAGGTTTTACCGAAAGTATGGGTCGGTGACCAGTGATTTGAAAAAGATTTTACCGGAAGTATGGGTCGGTGCCCGGTGATTTAAAAAAGATTTTACCGAAAGTATGGGTCGGTGCCCGGTGAAAAAAGAGTGTACTGGAAGTATGGGTCGGTGTCCGATGATGTAAAAAGGGTGATGTGAAAGTTTTACCGGAAGTACGGGTCGGTGCCCTATGTAAATGGAGAGAAGTATATTTTTTGTGTTTACTGATTTTATCAACGAAAATCTATAACAAGAGATAAAGTGCAGCCGGATGGGTCATTAGATCTCCTTCCGACTGACGCAGGATATAAAGTCCAATCGGGTGGAGTTCAAGGCCTCCTTCCGACTGGCGCAAGATATAACAGTTTGATATAGTTCAGCCAGGTGGGTCATTAGATCTCCCTCTGGCTGACGCAGGATATAAAGTCCAATCGGGTGGAGTTCGAGGCCTCATTCCGACTAGCAAGAGAAGGCGGAATATCCGACCAGTGAATTTATAGGGAGACCACACCACTAAAGCATATAAAATAAAATAAAATAAAAAGGCGGAATATCCGACCAGTGGATTTATAGGGAGCCCCAGACCAATAAGTGTAAGAGTTTAAGGGAGTTACCTGTGCAGAAGGGGCTATTGAAGTCGAGTCGGTGTGTTGTTGAGAAAGAATGAAAGAATTCAGAGATTTGAAAGGATCGTCACCGAGAAACGTCGTAGAAATAAGCCGAGAAGGCCCGAAGTCATATTTCGACACGCAATCGACTTGAACGGACGTCATAGTCGGGTCCGGAAAGGGTCGAAAAAGTCAGAAAAGCCATAAGTCAGGCAAAAATGGATCCGGTCTGAGTTGAGCGGGACCCGCGGGGGTTAGAACCGGCCAGGATAGCCTGAAATGGACATATAAAGTGCCAAACAGCCCTTAAGATTTAGATTCAGCCAATTCTGAGGTCACCGGTGCGTCCGGAACGGCCAAATTTGCTAGAAACAAGTGTCCGTTCGTTGAAATCTGGACCCGAAATAGAGAAAATTGGGAAAAACCAAAAGTGGGGTCCAAGTGCCACGTCAGCAAGCCACGTGTCATTCAAAGACACGTGGCGCCTTCTGATTAGCTGGTCAAAGCTGACGAGGCGCTGATTGGATGCGCTGACTGGGCAGTCAGCAGACACGTGGCACTGACGTGGCTGGGACACGTGGCAGATGATGCCACATGTCAGCCTGTGATTGGTCAATCAGCTCTGACATGGCGCTGATGTGGCAGACACGTGGGGCAGTACACGTGGCAATACATGTGGCAGTATGTGACACGTGTTAGATGATGATTGGTGGTCTATGCTGACTTAGCAATGACGTGGCAAAACATGTGGCAGCTGACTGGACTGCTGACTCAGCAGTCGTTGCCACGTGGTAGCTTTTGATTGGAGGGTCAACCGACGAGTTAGCGCTGACTGTTGGCTGCGCGTGGGGAGGCGAAACGGAGCCGTGGTGGCGCGTGTAGCGCGTACGACGTTTCCAGTGGCTTTTGGAGGTCGGGCTTCCGGTGGTGGCGTCGTCTGGGCTAGACGATTGGTGTAGTGGTGGTGGTTTCCGCCGTGTGTCGCCGGAAAGTCCGTCGGAGCCACCTCTGTCCAGCGGCGACGTGTGATGGATATAAGCGGTGCGTGGGCCTTCTGTGGAGTTGGTTTGGTGGCGGGACCAGCGGCGTTGACTCCGTTTTGGCCAGGGGGACCCACTGGACTGGGAGGTGAGACTCAGGGAATCAGTTTAGGCTCTGTTTGGTTGTATTTTCAGAATCTGTTGGCGCTTAAGGCTCCGTTTGGTTCAGACAGCTTTGCTAGGCATTCTGGGTATTTTTAAAGACTGTGGTTGGGTAGGGGGTTGGTAATGGACTGAGGTTGATGGGTTTTGAGTGGTGGAGGCCATGGTGGTGCTTGGGTGGTGTTTGGTTGTAATTGTGGAGATGTTTGTTGATCAAACAAACCAAACAAAGCCTTTGGGAAAAAAAATCCAGCCAAACAGAGCCTTGGGAGCTGGGATGGTTGATGTGCGGCTGCCTCCTCTCCCCTCTCATATGAATTGAAAGCTTTCCTTTTATAGGGAAAATCTACATGGGCTCCGATCCCATGTAGGTGAGACACCGGTTGATCGGTGCAATCTTGATCTTGATCGTTCGATCCTCTAGGAACTTTGATTGTTATTATATTTTTTAACCGACCGTCCGATCTTTCTGATTCAAGAAGTTATGGACTCGTAATGTCGTCCTCTTTATATCCGTATGGTTGGATCAGAGATCTTGAGCCCGGATATTGACATGTATGTCATTGTTGATGTTGATCGAGCCGTTAAAACTTGAATCGAACGTCGTTTCTTCTCTTATTGTCCGATTAGTCTGATTCAAGTTACAGAATCTCTGTTTTTCTCCGTATCTCCTGTCAATCATGTCCAGTCGGACTTTTGGTGCTTTCGGATTGACGATCGTGTCCTTTTTTCTCGATTTCGGTGCACCGAAGCTTCGATCGGAGACCGATTCTTCGTCGGTTATCAGAATTTGATGATTTGAAGTTCCGTGGCCCGGTGTTGATTCATGTTCAGCTTTGATGTAATCGAATTCAACTTTTGCTTGTCCCGGACTTGATTCCGGTCTTGAATTTGTACTGAACTTCGATTCTGGCTGAAAACGTCGTCGATTATCGTAATCAGATGATCCCGGACTCTGGAACTTCCGATTGACGAGCTTCTGTCTCCGTATTCGACTTTGATTTGGCCTCTGGGGTCCCCATTTGGATTCTGGAGCTCTTTCCCTTGATTTGTGTGCCCGATGGGCCCGCTGCGACAGTTATTTTCTCTCTTTTTTTTTTTGGCAGGTCAAAATGGGGTGTTTACAGCTGCCCCTCTTTGTCATATTTTGTGAAGCAAATCGTGACAAAGAAACAAGACGACCCATTTTGACCCTTTTAGGTAATAAGAAAAAGAAAAAAGACGTGCCAAAGTAGGCAAGCGAGTATGAGATGCCAACGTAGGCAAGTGAATGTGAGATGCCATCGTAGGCAAGTGAATATGAGGTGCCAACGTAGGCTAGTGCATGTTAAATGCCATCGTAGGCAAGTGAATATGAGATGCCAACGTAGGCAAGTGAATGCGAAATGCCATCGTAGACAAGTGAATATGAGGTGCCAACGTAGGCAAGTGAATGTGAAATGCCATCGTAGGCAAGTGGGTGTGAGATGCCATCGTAGGCAAGTATGTATGAGGTGCCAATGTAGGCAAGTGAATATGAGATGCCATCGTAGGCAAGTATGTATGAGGTGCCAATGTAGGCAAGTGAACATGAGATGCCATCGTAGGCAAGTGAATGTGAGATGTCATCGTAGGCAAATGAATATGAGATGCCATCGTAGACAAGTGAGTATGAGATGCCATCGTAGGCAAGTGAATGTGAAATGCCATCGTAGGCAAGTGTGAGAGGTGCCAATGTAGGCAAATGAATGTGGAATGCCATCGTAGGTAAGTGAGTATGAGGTGCCAACGTAGGCAAGTGAATGTGAAATGCCATTGTAGGCAAGTAGGAATTGGGAGTATTACCAGATTGGTCAAATAGCTCCGCTGGGGATTGAGAGCATTACCAGAATGGGCAGATGACTCTACTGGGGATTCATGTGAGAATCGAATAGAAGAATAATGGTGTAGTCGAGAAGTGCGTTATCGCGTAATCTCGAACTTTAACCAAGAATGTAATAAAGTGAGGGTACGGTTGAGCTCTTAAAGCTGCCTATATATCTCCTGTCAGAGAATCAGATCGTACGTAGTTCGTACTATGATAGAATAAGAGTGATGAAAAGTGTGAGACGAGAGAGCAAAATGCCACACGAGGGCGTGATTGCTGTGTGTGAGATAGCAAAATGCCACGTGGGGCGTGATCGCTGTGAAATAAGAGAGCAAAATATCGCGTCGTGGCGTGATTGCTGTGAAGTTATAGAGTGGCAAAATGCGATTCGCGTGATTGCCTTGAATATAAGAGGCGAGAGTAGCAAAGTCCAATACGGGTAATTGCCGTGGAGATAAGGTCAACAGAATGCGATGCGCATGACTGTTGAATATATGAGAGAGCAAAATGTCGAGTAAGGCATGATTGCTGTAAAGAGTTTGAGATAAGAGAAGCAAAATGCCACATAGGGCGTGATTGCTGTGAAGAGTAATGAAATTAGCGAAATGTCGTATGCGTGATCGTCGTGGAAAGGTGAGGACAGCAAAAGGCGATGTGCGTGATTGCTATAGAGTGCGGAGAGTAAGAGAAATACCTGATGGTTGATGCCGATGTAAGTTGGATGTCGTTTAAAGGACTTATACCTGATGGTAGGTGATATGAATAGGATGCCACTTGACGGACTCACTCCTAATTCTGATGATAGATAGTGTGAATAGGACGCCACTTGACGGACTCACTCCTGGGCTTGAAGATGTGATTGGGAAGCCTCTTGAAGGACTCATTCCTGGTAGTGAGATTGTGAATGGGACGCCTCTTGATGGACTCATTCCCGGTAGTAAGATTGTAAACGGGATGCCTCTTGACAGATTCATTCCCAATTTCGATGATGAATTCTGATGCCGAATAATGAATAGGATACTGCTGGAGGGTCTCATACGAGTCATACCTGGTGCTGGAAGTGAATAGTGGATGGGACGCCGCTGGGGGTCTTATACCTGACGCTTGTGATGGAATAGGATGCCGTTTGAAGGACTTACTCCTGATTCTGATGATGAGTTCAGATGATGAGTGGACAGGATGCCGCTTGAGGGTCTCATATCTGATTCCTGATTTGAGCGTGAATGGTTAGACCTGAGCGAGGGATAGATTTCTTGACAATCTACCGAGGAGAAGACTGATCTGATATGTGGATCTGAGAAGATGGATCATTGTGAAGTTGGCGAGTCTGAGCAAGGGTTGATATCGTGGCTCAGTTAGTGGTGAGCTTTTGGGCTATTTGAGAGGATTGTCGGAACTAGTCGCCCCTGCTATAAAAGTATGCATTGACTGCTATGCTGAAAGATATGAATGCATTTTGAAAGTCGTGTCATGCTGAGTATACGTATTTACAAGAGTATGATGCATGAATCTATCATCTGTGAAAGAATGCTCATGAGTTAGTGGATATTGAATGTCTTGTCGCCTGTTGAGTACTAGAAGACAAAGTATTTGACCGTGTGGGCTCAGTGCCCCAGTGATCATCCTTCAGAAGGACCCAGTTTTTCAGTATTTGATTTCTCTCGAGCTCTCATTCTCTCTGAAACCATTTTTACCTTCAGCGCCCTCACGGGTTTTCACCGAATCCGGTTATGTGATCGTTGAACTTTAGTGTATCTTATGAGTTGAAAGTATGTGGCATGCCCGTCATTCGGAATGATGCGAGTATGTGATCTTGTGAACCCAACAAGGCTTGTATCAATCAAAGTGAACTTTATTGG
This sequence comes from Hydrangea macrophylla, assembly GCA_033977485.1. Taxonomy (NCBI): domain Eukaryota; kingdom Viridiplantae; phylum Streptophyta; class Magnoliopsida; order Cornales; family Hydrangeaceae; genus Hydrangea; species Hydrangea macrophylla. The sequence continues at coordinate 2,903,790 of CM066986.1, forward strand.
GTTGTAACGTAGGCCAGGGTCATGGGTTGAGGAATGAAAGGGATCGCATGAAGGCTCAAAGTATTTTGAAAAGTCGGTTGAGATTCCTTAGATCACCTTATGCCCTGCGTCTTTCCTTCTTTTGATTTTGCTATTTTCTTTTTGTTTTTGTTTTCGTCTTCATCCCAATCTAGTGTGGGGTATGTTATTGCTGAGTAAAGTATGTACTGGGGAGAATTGCCCCACTTTGAAGTATGTATCCGAGTCGGATCGTATCTTTCGTGGATTTACTCCAGCTTTGCATTGAGTTCTAATTTGTTTGTTTTTTTCTTTCTTTTTCCTTTTGGCATTGCCCCAGTATAGGGGGTGATCCTCATGGGTTTAAGTTTGAAAAGAAATCATCGTATGGCTCAAGTAGGCTAACGAGTGAAAGTAGTGTATGGATAGCTGAAATGATTGCCTCTAATCATTTTGACACAAGTCAAGTCGGGTTCAGAGATCACATATATGCAACATTGAAGTTAGAGATCCTGAGAATGAGTATTTACTTTCCTGACCAGGATTGAGGGGCCCCATGTGGGCCAACAGTGATCGTGATGACCTCTTTTGCTGAGATGTGGGGGCAAAGATTGCCCTAGTCTATGTATGTCATGATCCTGAGAATGGACCAAGGACTGTTCTTGAATGCCCGTCGGCTGTCTGCTCCGTTCTTGTGTCCTCAGATGACATCAAGCTGTCATAGAGAAGTATACTTTTGTCACCTGATTCTTGTTAAGATGTGAGCATCGTCAGAGGATGAAATGGCCGATTTGTGAACTTGAGTCATTTCTCGGCATGACCTTGTGTTGATCATACTTTCAGGTAGAATCGAACATAGCTTTGTTACGTCCGGAAGTCTAGTACAATGTCTAATTCGTATTCAACAAGTAGTAAGACAGTCATATCCAACATACTCATGAGATTTAAGGAATGAGAGCAGATGACAGTTATTGAATGATGCAAAGAATGAGTTTTGTTTTTGTTTTTCGTTTAAAAGTATGCACTTATGCAAAGCAGACAAAGCATAAATTCAATAGTATGGAGAAACTGCCCCTGTATGGCAGATGATGAGGAGTAATGTTTCAAGACAGTGGGCCGAGTATTGGGTCTCTTACGAGAGTCGTCTCGGGCATGGACAGAGCTTGTGGATGTATATGGGTAGAAGTAGGCCTATTGGTTCAGTGGCTTGAAGGTTCGAACAATCGCGAATGCGCTGGTACTGCTCGGATTTGACCTTCGCGGATTTTGTCATCTGCCCTGCTCAGGCTAAATGTTTGGATTTGAAAATCAGAGATGTTTGGACTGGTTGTCCATTCAGACTTTCTCAATCCGTGGAGAAGTCGGTGATGCCGGGAGTAGGCTGAGTGTGTAGAAGCTTGCCATCTTGACCTCTATAAAAAATGTACCTGCAGCGGAGGTCAGAAGAAGTAGAGGTAGACGTAAAGTTAGTAAGTCGCTTCAAAGAAAAGAAACGGGGATTCTTCTCCCAGTGACTCGTTAGAGATGAGAGAGTACTGCCCCAGTATAATGTGTGTTCCCAAGGTATGAGATGCATTTGGATAGCCTTTCGGCGTCACCAAATGTCTTTAAAAAGTGGATTTGTCCTTGGGGAGTTTTATTTTTGTTTTTGAAAGGTGAGAATGAGCTTTGAAAAAAAGTCTGGCAGCCTTCCAGCACCGTTTATGAGTTTTTTTTTTTTTTTTTTTAAGTTTATCCAACCCTGGTCTATATACAGGTGCAAGGGGAAGATAAAGAAGAATCGGGTAGCCTTTCGGCGCCGTATTATGAATTTGAGAGGGTGTATCCATCCTTGATAAAATGTAAGGATATGATGAGTAAGAATGCGCAGTCTTTCAGCGCCATTTTGAGTTTGAAAAGTTTTTCCCCCATTGTTTGTAAAAGCACAGGGGGAAGACAGAGAAGGATCTGGTAGCTCGTCGGCTCCGTTTATTGTTTTTGAAAAGTTTTCCGTCCCCAGTTTATATAAGGGGAGGATGGAAAAGAATTGGGTAGCCTAACGGCGTCGTATTATGTTTTTTGAAAAGTTTTTCCACCCTTGGTTTATATAAGGGGATGATAGAAAAGAATCGGACAGCCTATCGGCACCGTTTTGTATTTTGAAAAGTTTCGAATGCACATGTGCAGAATATGACTATGTGGAGAGGTTGACATCTAATGTAGACTTATTTAGGTCCGGTTCCCGAACCTTCAAACCTCCGGTGCCGTAACACCTTCTCAGGTTGGTGGTTTCGAGCGGAGGAACTTTCGGTGTTGGAACCGACGGTACTACCGCAACGGCCATGCCACTTACTGATCCTCCTATCTAATCTTAAAAGGTTTCAGTTTCAGAAACGGGTTATGTCATGCTTGATGCAAGTGTGTAGTGTGTATAGCGGTAAAGTACGACATTGGCCTTATAATTTCAGTATGGCATTGGCCTTGCAGTGTCTTTTGAGTCACATGTACCTGTGCAAACAAGTTTATAACCTAAAAAGGAATTATAGAAGTATAGAGTAGTTAGTGAAAGAAATGCCCCTTTAGAATATGAAAACCACCAAAGTGATGGCCTGAGTCCTCTTAAGCTCACTCTCCAGCAGAGTCGCCAGCTGTCGCGCCCGCCCCGAAGGTGGGGGCGGTCCCCTCGTGGGTCGCGACCGTTTACGTCGAGAAGCGTGAAAGTAGGTGAGGTGTATGAAAAGTGGGAGTAGGGCCAAGTAAGAGTTCAGAGTCGCCACCTAACATTTATTCAGGAGTTAGGATCCCTGCAAAGGCAATCGACATGATCATCTTTGACTTTTGAAAAACGTTTTGGAACAGTAAGGCCCTTTAAAAGTGTGACTCGAATAGTCATGCGAAACCAGAGTTCTTGAAGTGGGTTCGGGGACTCGATTATGCTGAGGGAAGGTGTTAGGCACCCTCGAGCATTCGTGACACACGGTTGCCAATTTTAGTGATTTTCATAGTAACGGGGTGTAAGTACGAAGTAATAGAGTATAGATACAAGAATTAGATTCGAGTATCCGTGACACGCGGTTGCCGATTTACATATCTCGACACGAGATAGTTTTAAAAGTATGTATACGTATCTCGCCACTAGATAGTTTAAAATTATGTATACGTATCTTGCCACGAGATAGTTTGAAAATATGTATACGTCTTGACTCGAGAGAGTATGAAAGTATGTACGTATCTCGACGCGAGATAGTTTGAAAGAAAATAGTTATGGCCGCACCCGAGTAAGGGTTTCATACGTATCTCGACTCGAGAATCAGGCCATACGTAGTTCTGTGCTGTGTATGTGTGTGAGTTTTTTGGTCGATCTAGACCGTGAGTGTGTAAAATAGTGTATTGAATAAAGTCGGTGTAGCTAGGAACTTTAACCTGTACGGTGTAGTCCTAGACTTTAACTTTGAGAAAGTAGTGAGTTTTGATAAAGTGTTTTTAAATAAAAAGGTGGGGTAGATCGACCGTGCGATGAGTTTTTGCATTTTTTATTTTTCCATGATTTTTTCCTTTTGTTTTATGTGCCGGAAGTAAGGGTCGGTGCCCATTAAGAGTGTGAAGACATACCTGTCTTACCTGTGATGTTTGCAGGTTCCAAGCAAAGTACCGGAAGTACGGGTTGGTGCCCAGTAGTTTTGAAAAAGGTTTTACCGGAAGTATGGGTCGGTGCCCAGTAGTTTTGAAAAAGGTTTTACCGGAAGTATGGATCGGTGCCCAGTGATTTGAAAAAGATTTTACCGGAAGTATGGGTCGGTGCCCGGTGATTTAAAAAAGATTTTACCGGAAGTATGGGTCGGTGCCCGGTGATTTAAAAAAATATTTTACCGGAAGTATGGGTCGGTGCCCGGTGAAAAAAGAGTGTACCGGAAGTATGGGTCGGTGCCCGATGATGTAAAAAGGGTGATGTGAAAGTTTTACCGGAAGTACGGGTCGGTGCCCTATGCAAATGGAGAGAAGTATATGTAGACACCCCATTTTGTCGGCTATCAGATTTAGGAGACCCATAGCTTGGTGGTTCACAATGATCGTAAAAGACTCAAAAGGACTCTCGAAAGTCAGCTCTATCTCTCAGAATGCTCAGAATGACCAAAATGCCCCTGAAAGCCTGAAAACTCCCAGATTTGGTCCCAAAGTTCTGGAAACATGCTACGTCGTAAGAAAAGCAATAAAATAAGTTTCTAAATAAAACCGGAAGAAATCGTCAGCTCCCAGAGACCCTCGGAAGTCCCGGAAGTTCCCGGAAAGTCCCTGTTGACCGGTTTGACCAAGGTTTGACTAGGTTTGACCAAGGTTTGACCAAGTTTGACCAAGTTTGACCGAAATCGTCCGAATTCACCAAAATCATTCTAAATCATAAAAAAGGTGTTAAAACAAGTTCCAAAAGAAAATCGAGCGAAAACATCAGCTCCCGGGAACTCCCGGAGGTTTCCAGAACTTCCCGGGAATCCCAGGTTTGACCAGTTTGACCAAAATTTGACTTCGGAACCGGGGCGCCGAAACAATTTTCAAATATTTTTCATGAATACTAGAGGTCAATAGCTTTCCAACGGTATGTCATACATAATTTCGGGATTTAAAACGAATTTATTATGAATTTCTAAAGGTGAAAAAGGCGATCAAATCGGCTTTTATCGCGAATACCGCAAAACTTTTCAAAGTGACCTATCCCCGAACTATTTTTTATGTAAAGTAGACTCCATTACCTTTCCAACGGTATATCACAACCTCGATTTGGAGTTCGTATGCATTTTCTGGGAATTTCGGACAAAATAGGGCCTTTTCGCGAATACCGGAACTTCAGGGGGCCTAAACCGCATTATCCAGACGAAGGGAGGAGCACTGCCGCCGCGGCACTGGCCCAGTGCCGCCGCGGCACTGGCCCAGTGCACTCCCCCCCAGAGCAGTGTATTTTTGTAATAACTTTTGTGGCCCCATTTTGATTAATTAAAAGCCAAAACGACGTAGTTTTATGATTTCAGATGTTTGGAGCCAATGGGAGTACTTTCTAAATCCCAAAAACACCCCAATTTGGCCTATATAAACACCCCATTACTCCTCATTTTAGGGGAGTCAAAATGTGAGTTTTGGAAAAGTTTGGGAGAGAAAGTTATAGAGATAAGGCTAGAGTAGAGAGAAAAGAAGCTTTCTTCTTTGATTTTCAAAAACAAAAGTGAATTCTAACTTTGTTTTTACTTCATTACTTCCATTTACTTCAACATTCAATACTCCCAACCACCATTTTAGTGAGCATTCAAGAGAGTGGAAGCTTCTTCCATGTCTAGTGTCATTACATATGAGTGATACATCAATCTACAAGTCTCATGCTTCATGAATATCATCTATTGATTATCATCTACTTGCTTGTTTATTTATTGTTCATCTCTTCTTATCCCATTTCTTTTTATTTTCTTTATTTACTTGCTAGTTCATCATCATCTAAGTGATGACATGAAGTTTGGGGTGAGTGAATCCTTATGGATAGTAGCTCTTGACCTCAAAAACATGTTTGATGGATGATGATCATAACCTCAATACTTCCAAGGTATTCTTGGAATGTATTGAAGTTATGTCCAAAAATAAAATAAATCTCTCCAACAATCTTGGAGGTTCTTAAATGATGAGTTTGATGTAGGTATTCTAAGTGGCTATGATCCTTATTGAGTGTTGAAAATATGTCTTCAAAACATCTATTTCAAAACCCCTCTCAATCCCTCTCATTTGGTTTCAAGAAACAAAACTTTGTTTTCTCCAAAATCTTCAAAACAATGAGTCAAAACAGTGAGTGAGTTGAGTTCAAAGATTTTTCTAGAACTCAATACTCAACATATGGATACAAGGCCACTCAGAAAGTCTTACTAACTCATTGGAGAACACCCATGATTTTTGGTTTGACTTGGAAGTACTTGGAAATGGTCCATTTGGGTCCCAACATTCCTTCCAAACATTCTGTTTTTGCTGTCACAGCAGCTAGGTCAACTTACGACCTCTTTTCCAGAAAACGTTTCCAAAAGGGGTGGTCCTAACTTATTTTTCCCTTAATATTAAATGTCTTAGGAAACTGTCTGTATAAAATGGGCCTCTAGATCATTCGTTTTCATTTTCTAAGATTTTTCAACATTTCAGTCGACAGTACGAACTCTGTTTCTGAGTGACCTCTGTAGTTTATATGATTTCTCTCAATCTGTAATAGCTATTCAAGATTGGCCTTTTGGGTTGTGTTCTAGACACAATAAGGAACATCTCCATAAAAAATCATGCATTGAAAACATTCCTAACCCCTCTTTTCAAATTCCAAAAGATCATGCTACTGTTCTGTCCACTATTCGCAGCAAGTATACTTTAACTTTCATTCTTTGATTTGATGCTTATATGCATTCCAAATTAGTTCATATCTTAGGAAGTAGTTCATACTACATTTGTACATATCCCATGTTAATTTCATTCATTCATTCATACACATTTTAGACTTCTAAGTCATTCTAGAAATCCATGTACACAAAACACACTACAACCTTTGCACATTTTAGATACATACATTGCAATCATGCAAGATTTGGGGTTTTTGTAACTCTTAATCCAAGGAGATTATAAGGAATGAACTTGATCACACATTCATGCTTCCCCTTTGATCTAATCATCCTTTCTCATCCGTCCCGGGGATTGAGAGATCTTCTTTTCTCAAAGAATAACATGCATCATACTAGCTTGTCAAGCATATTTTGATTTCTTTGTTTATTTGTTTCAAGAACAATTCATGTCCCCCTTTAGATTAGGAAAACTTGATTAATTGATATATATGATTAGACGATTTTTCCTAGGTTTATTTGTGTGATCTTTCACTTCGCATTGTGTGATATTTGGCTTAGATCTTATGAATGATATCTTATCTTTAGATCTTTCATTTCAAGTTTCTTATGTGATGTAATATACTATCGTAGTATTATTTGTCGAACCATACCTAGTATAAGATGATTATTTGGATGCTAATTGAGGCCCGTCGAAAGACGGGGCGAGTTGAGGGTGTTTTAGTCGCGACAAAGGCTCCTTCCTCTCTCGTACCAAAACCCCGAACCAAGTTCTTTGGTTATGAAGGGCCGGTGCCCTTATCCGCTTGGGTGAGTCAAAATTAGGTTTCTTGGTTCCTTAAAGACCAAGTGGCGACTTTGTATCTGTTTTTCAACAGACCATTTTCTTTTCTTTGATCCAAGTCAAATTCCTTTTCAAAATTATCTCAAACAAGAGAAGTGGTCCACTTTCGGTATCCACAATCTGGCGACTCTGCTGGGGATTTTTTATTTTAAAACAAAATAATACAGAGGTTTGACTCATAAGAAGCATCCTTAAAATCATCTTTTTACTGTGTTTGGTTCACCGCATTGCACTCTTGCATTCCCCCCCTCCGACTGTGTCTGAAACGCGGCGCTGACATTGTTCAGGTCTTGCTGTGTCAGGGCACAAGTCACCGTTGATACTATACCTTCCAAGGTATATCAAAAAGAGTAAACACTTCCGTACTGTCTCCCTGACGGTATATTGGAACTCTCGTCAACGGACCCTCTTTGACTAAACCCAGCCTTTGCATATAGATTCCTGTAGAACCTTTCATAGGACTGTTCATTTATCTTTTCAGATAGGACAATGTGATATAACTGTTGTATGCCCTGACGGGATTACCTGCGCGGTGTAGACGCTTATGTGGCATAGAACAGAACCCCTTTCTTATGGTTCCCAAGGCAATCACTCACATGTGATCACATTGAGTTGACTTGCCTAGGCACCATGATAAGGATGTCTGCTCCATGCTCACAAAGATATACACAGCAAACCTTGTTTGTTGGTCCTGAGACATAGGAGTATGAAAACTTGCTAGACAGTATGATCACCATCATCACCTATTCTTGTCGTATATCCCTATTCCTTCCAAAAAAACTCTACCCAACTCATCAGGATACCCCTGTTTCTCCTAGAAATTCTGTCCGAATCACCCAGATTTCCTAGAAATCCCTATTTCTCCCCAGATTACCCAGAAATCTCAATTTCTTCCAGAAACTCCGATATACTTATGTCCCCCAAGATATTCTTGCTTCCCCCAGAATACCCAGAAACCTCAATTTTTCTTAGAAACTTCGATATACTTGTTTCTCCCAGAAACTCTGTCCAACTTGCCCATATTTTCATGTTTTCCCATAAGCTCTGCCCAAATCTCCCAGATTCTCCAAAAATCCCAGCACCTCTGCCCAAATCACCCAGAAATGCCCAGATATACTTGTTTCTCCTAGAAACTCTATCCATATTCCTCAGAAATATCCAAAAGTACCAGTTTCTCCTAGAAGCTCAGTCCAAATCAACCAGAAATCCTTATTTCTCCTAGAAACTCAAATGACTTCTAGAAATTTCTCCGAATCTTCCAAACCCATGTTCTCCCAGAAACTCTATTCAAAATTCCCAAAGTATCTCGGAAATCCCTGTTATCCCCTTGGTGATCATACTGGAGAGTAAGGTTAGCACACTCTGTATGGCTAGGACCTTATTTGTTTAACTGCTATCTGTTAGAAGTAGGGGCATCATATAGATTAGGGCTTGCATCCGCATGCTTGTCTCATTTGCATACACCATTCCTATCGGTCTGCACGCACTGTTTCAGTCAGGCTGTATACGAGTCAGTCCACGTCTGTTAACATCACTATAGTTGTCATCTCAATCATCGCTGTTAAAAGTCTAACACAGTCTTTTCACACCTATATGTCAGTACAAGTTTTAAGCACCCAGGATCTGCATTTGTGAGTCAGAGGATTAGGGAGTCACCTTGTCAGAATCACTCAGCCGAAAGTCAGCTTTATGGATCCAGAAGGTTTGGAAGCAAGAATGACAGAAATGATCAACCAACAGTCTGACCGGTTGGCCCAAGTTTTATCCTTCATGGAAGAATTAAAGCAACAGCGGCCGCAACCTCCACCTGGATTTGAACCACCCCTACATGAGAACGACGGAGAAGAAGTATGGTTTCAAGGGGTCCCGTCGCCTGCGTATGAAAAGAAATTCCAAGAAAAAATGGACAGGGTTGACAAGCTAGAAAGCGTACTGAGGAAAAGCAAAGGGATCAATGACTACATGCTAGATCTGGAAGGCCTTTTTGAGCCTGTTAAGCTGAAACTGCCGGAAAACTTCAAAATGCCTGAAATTGATCGTTTTGATGGAACTGGGAATCCGAAGAGCCATGTAAAGTTCTGCATGAGTGTTTTCCAATCAATGGGCTGCAGCCATGAGCACATCGCAATGTTGTTCCCTCAAACCCTCGCCAAGGCTGCTCTATCTTGGTTTCTGACCTTGGAGGTTTCTAAGACGCGGACTTGGGAAGATATAGTCCAGGTCTTCATTGATCATTACTCCTACAACCAAGAGCTCGATGTCACCATTCGGGATCTGGAGACTACCCGGCAGAACTTCAATGAGTCCTTCGCTGCATTCTTGAGCAGATGGAGGAACAAAGTGGCCCAAATGACCCACCGACCAGTCGAAAAAGAATAAGTCCGGATGTTGATCAAGAATCTACAGCCGCTGTACCATGAGAAACTATTCTACCAGTCCATCTCAACATTTGAAGAACTGTTTGAGATTGGGACTAGAATTGAGGATGCAATCAGGGAAGGGAAAATCAAGAATGAAGGATCACAAAGCCAGTCCAAGAGGCCCGACTACTCCCGAAACCCTTCGGATGTCAATGCCCTTAGTAACCAACCCATGGCCTATTCTCTCCAATCATACCAGCTCACAAACCAAACCAGCTCGCCTAGCCGCCCTTACCAAAATAGGGTACCCCGTGAATTTTCCAAGCTAGATATCTCCCCCTCCGTAGCCTTAGGTCGCCTGCTGAAAAAGGGACACCTCCAACTCCTTCAGCCTCGTGCCGATCCCCCACCACCTAATTGTGACCTGTCCAAACGATGTGCCTACCACCAAGGCCCAGGCCATGACACCGACCGGTGCATACGTCTCCGCCATGATATCCAAGACCTTATTGACCGAAGAGTCATTGAACCACCAACCATTCAACCCCATGTCACCTAAGCCCCTGGCCGGTCCTTTCAAATAATCTCCTTCGCTGAGGATTGTTGAAGCTACGCAGAGAGTTGATAGTGTTTGGAACTTCTGCTAAAATAATAATAATAATGAATGGGTCACAAAGACACTCCATTTGAGACCAAGTCGGGTCTGTTCTATATTTTGTGTCTATTTCAAGTTTGATCTTGTGGTCGAGTCTGTCCATCATCAAGTTATTGTGAGTCCGTATCGAGTAATGTAATCCTTCTCTTATGATGGAATGAAGTCTCATTTTGCCTAATCTGATGTGTATAAGTGCATGAATCGCTGAACTGAAAATGTCACTCTTCAAATTACCATGGACATTACTTTGCTAATAAATTTTTCCAACAAACAAAAAAAGAGAGAATCCCTAACAGGCCAAAGTCGATTTTGCGCCGACACCGATGAAGAGCCAAGATTTGAATAGTCTTACTTTAAGAATTTAAAGATTCTCTTGCCTCAATCTTGAAAAGACATGCTTGGAACTGACTTGGGGCTCGCCCAACACCCTTTCCACCATTTCTACCATTTCAAAGCCTTGGGCCCAACCCAATTGATAGCCATGCGAACCTGTGCAGACTTGGTCCTTGATGGTAGCCAAACATTTCAATGAGTTTCACCTCCACTTTCAAAAAAAAAAAAAAAAAAGAGAAGCTCGCTAGGTTGAAAACCCGAAAGGGCACCCAGGCAAAAGTTAGAGCTGAAAAAGGTGTTGATTTCCAAAATCTGACCCTAGCCAGTCAAAATGTTGGAGAAAATTTTGATGAAACAAATAAGAGAATCATACCCTTGAAGATACATCTTAAGAACGTGCCAAGATCACATTTCAAAAGGCACGAAATGACCACAAATAAATTCCGAGAGCTGACATGCACATTCTGGAATTCTGAGATTGCGATTGAAGGATCTTGCAAGAATCAACTACATGAAAAGCAAAAATTGACTGGCTAGGCAAAAGTGAAAAGGATCAATCCTCAAAACAAAAGAAAAAGAAAAAAAAAGGGAGATTGAAACTGAATCCTTTTATTCAAAGCTACCACAAGTGGCTCAAGTTTGAACTTCTTTGACGATTGGTTTGAGAAACCCTCATACCCAATTTCTTTCAAGCCCTGACTTGAACTACGCTCGACCTGATTCCTGCTCGGGGATACGTAGGCAACCACAACGGTTCGGTCACCCCACCTACCTAAATATCAACCCACTTCTTTTCAACCATGGCCCGAACTACGTTGGACCTGATCCCCACTTGGGGGTACGTAGGCAGACTTTCAAAAAGAAAAGAAGGATGGCTCGCTAGGTCGAAAATCCGAAAGGACGCCTAGGCAAAAGTTAGAGCTAAATCTAAGGTGAGCAATAACAAAAGAGAGAAAAGAGCTCGCTAGGTTACCTCACTGGTGCCTAGGCAAAAAGTTATGAGCATTTGAGAGATTAAAGTCACGGTCCATGCCTCAAACCAGAAAATCACCTTCCACACTAGGGGCAAACTTTGGCTACCCACCTCGTTTGCCTGACTTTTACTATCTACCCTTCACACAAGGGGCAAACTTCGGTCACCTACCTCGTTTGCCCAAAACCTCGAACGAACCTTCCTCCAAACTAGGGGCAAACTTCGGTCATTTACCTCGTTTGCCTAACAATCCCACTTCATGCCCTTCAAACTAGGGGCAAACTTCGTTTGCCACCCGATCCCTATACACCAATGGTAAGCCTTCAAGTCACAAACATTGTCTTGAACAGATGGAAATGGAGCATCTTTTATTCTATAAGCTAAGGCACTAATTCAAAGCACATCTTGGGAGAAGCAAAGAAATTGATTAGATCAGTAGGGAGGAATTTTCCAAAAACCAGATTTATTAGCAAAGTGCTGACATATCAAGATGAGGAGTGAACATAAAAGATGAGCGGTACATCATTCATGGTAAAGGCACTTTGGATCGTGGCAATTTGAGAATTTCATGTCCAAGTCAATCCTTCTTTATTTGAGTCAGTAGTAATCTGATCACAAGTGTGTCAGAGACCAAGGTTTCATACAAACTAACCCAACTTTCCTTGTCGTTCCTGTTAAGTCCATTTATCCTGATGGTCTCAAATGTGTGGGTTAAAGGTGATTCCCAATTATAAAAAAAAAACTTTGGATATAAGCAGAAGTGCCAAACATTATTACTACACCAGTCAAGGTCGCAACATGAGAATGTCCCAGGTACGAGTGGCATAAACTCGTAAGTGGTTGCAAACTACAAACCGACAGTTGTTTCTCAAGGCGGCCGATCGGAGGAAATATCGCCAACACCGAGAAACTATTGCTGATAAGATGTGTCGATGAGACGTGTTGTTGAGGTGTTTTAGGGCCCGAAGTCTAGATGTGTTGATGAGGAGTGTTGATAAGATGTGCTTTAGTGCCCAAAGTCCAAGTGTGTTGTTGAGGAAGAGCATCAGATGTGTCGAGGAACATCAGAAGAGAGTATTGTTGAAGAGAACATCAGATGTGTTGAGGAGCATCAGATTTGTTGAGAACCATCGTTGAAGAGTTGAGGAATATCGGATGAGTTGAGGAACATCAGATTTGTTGAGAAGCGTCGTTGAAGAGTTGAGGAATATCGGATGAGTTGAGGAACATCAGATTTGTTGAGAAGCGTCGTTGAAGAGTTGAGGAATATCGGATGAGTTGAGGAACATCATATTTGTTGAGAAGCGTCGTTGAAGAGTTGAGGAACATCGGATGTGTTGAGGAACATCAGATTTGTTGAGAAGCATCGTTGAAGAGTTGAGGAACATCGGATGTGTTGAGGAACATCAGATTTGTTGAGAAGCATCATGGAAAAGTCGAGAAGCATCGCTAAGATTTGAAGAACACCGTTGACAATCAAGAAGCCTTGAGAAAGCACCGTCAAAGATTCGAGGAACAACATAAGCACCATTGAGAATTGAGGATTGAGAAGCACCGTTGAGACTTTGGGAGTCACCGAGTCCATAGTGTCACGACTAAGAGGAGCACGAGTCAAGAATCACTTCACCCAACATGACACATAGCCCATCGGTTGCGGCACACACAAATCACAAAGCCCACTGGAGTGGCAAACACACCATAAGCATTCTTTTGAGCACCACAGTATCACTTTGAGCACCACGCTCTTCCTTGAGTAAGACCTCCAGGTCGAGCTCCCTCACAAGTCTATTAGTCATAGTGAAGCATAGATCACCAAGCCCACTGAGAATGGAAAATACACTAAACACATGTACTAGGACCACAAGCATTTTAGAACACAATACAGGCACGACACAAGTCCACTCGGAGTGGTACACCCCACAGCACCAATTCATGCTAGGATCAGAACACTAGACATGATAGGACTTAGGACAAAATTCATATCACATCCATGCATAGCATATCACTCTTATAGCATAGCATCCGCCTGATTGTTGTGTATGTGCATGTGTGATTTATTCCTTTGTGCCCTGAACTACGACCTGGTCTGATTCCCCTTGGGATACGTAGGCAGCTCACGCAGAGCACGACCAACACTGACCTCAGCATCTTTTTTTCATCATTGCATTTTTTGCAACGTTTTTATCCTAAATCTATAGCCTCCAAAAAGTCCTGTCTCTTCAAAGCTTTGGCACTCGCTTGCGACATGCGTTGCCTCGCAAGTTTATGCCAAAGAGGGGCAAACTGTAGACACCCCATTTTGTCGGCTATCAGATTTAGGAGACCCATAGCTTGGTGGTTCACAATGATCGTAAAAGACTCAAAAGGACTCTCGAAAGTCAGCTCTATCTCTCAGAATGCTCAGAATGACCAAAATGCCCCTGAAAGCCTGAAAACTCCCAGATTTGGTCCCAAAGTTCTGGAAACATGCTACGTCGTAAGAAAAGCAATAAAATAAGTTTCTAAATAAAACCGAAAGAAATCGTCAGCTCCTAGAGACCCTCGGAAGTCCCGAAAGTTCCCGGAAAGTCCCCGTTGACCGGTTTGACCAAGGTTTGACTAGGTTTGACCAAGGTTTGACCAAGTTTGACCAAGTTTGACCGAAATCGTCCGAATTCACCAAAATCATTCTAAATCATAAAAAAGGTGTTAAAACAAGTTCCAAAAGAAAATCGAGCGAAAACATCAGCTCCCGGGAACTCCCGGAGGTTTCCAGAACTTCCCGGGAATCCCAGGTTTGACCAGTTTGACCAAAATTTGACTTCGGAACCGGGGCGCCGAAACAATTTTCAAATATTTTTCATGAATACTAGAGGTCAATAGCTTTCCAACGGTATGTCATACATAATTTCGGGATTTAAAACGAATTTATTATGAATTTCTGAAGGTGAAAAAGGCGATCAAATCGGCTTTTATCGCGAATACCGCAAAACTTTTCAAAGTGACCTATCCCCGAACTATTTTTTATGTAAAGTAGACTCCATTACCTTTCCAACGGTATATCACAACCTCGATTTGGAGTTCGTATGCATTTTCTGTGAATTTCGGACAAAATAGGGCCTTTTCGCGAATACCGGAACTTCAGGGGGCCTAACCAGCATTATCCAGACGAAGGGAGGAGCACTGCCGTCGCGGCACTGGCCCAGTGCCGCCGCGGCACTCCCCCCCAGAGCAGTGTATTTTTGTAATAACTTTTGTGGCCCCATTTTGACTAATTAAAAGCCAAAACGACGTAGTTTTATGATTTCAGATGTTTGGAGCCAATGGGAGTACTTTCTAAATCCCAAAAACACCCCAATTTGGCCTATATAAACACCCCATTACTCCTCATTTTAGGGGAGTCAAAATGTGAGTTTTGGAAAAGTTTGGGAGAGAAAGTTGTAGAGATAAGGCTAGAGTAGAGAGAAAAGAAGCTTTCTTCTTTGATTTTCAAAAACAAAAGTGAGTTCTAACTTTGTTTTTACTTCATTACTTTCATTTACTTCAACATTCAATACTCCCAACCACCATTTTAGTGAGCATTCAAGAGAGTGGAAGCTTCTTCCATGTCTAGTGTCATTACATATGAGTGATACACCAATCTACAAGTCTCATGCTTCATGAATATCATCTATTGATTATCATCTACTTGCTTGTTTATTTATTGTTCATCTCTTCTTATCCCATTTCTTTTTATTTTCTTTATTTACTTGCTAGTTCATCATCATCTAAGTGATGACATGAAGTTTGGGGTGAGTGAATCCTTATGGATAGTAGCTCTTGACCTCAAAAACATGTTTGATGGATGATGATCATAACCTCAATACTTCCAAGGTATTCTTGGAATGTATTGAAGTTATGTCCAAAAATAAAATAAATCTCTCCAACAATCTTGGAGGTTCTTAAATGATGAGTTTGATGTAGGTATTCTAAGTGGCTATGATCCTTATTGAGTGTTGAAAATATGTCTTCAAAACATCTATTTCAAAATCCCTCTCAATCCCTCTCATTTGGTTTCAAGAAACAAAACTTTGTTTTCTCCAAAATCTTCAAAACAATGAGTCAAAACAGTGAGTGAGTTGAGTTCAAAGATTTTTCTAGAACTCAATACTCAACATATGGATACAAGGCCACTTAGAAAGTCTTCCTAACTCATTGGAGAACACCCATGATTTTTGGTTTGACTTGGAAGTACTTGGAAATGGTCCATTTGGGTCCCAACATTCCTTCCAAACATTCTGTTTTTGTTGTCACAGCAGCTAGGTCAACTTATGACCTCCTTTCCAGAACACTTTTCCAAAAGGGGTGGTCCTAACTTATTTTTCCCTTACAATTCAATGTCTTAGGAAACTTTCTGTATAAAATGGGCCTCTAGATCATTCGTTTTCATTTTCTAAGAGTTTTCAACATTTCAGTCGACAGTACGAACTCTGTTTCTGAGTGACCTCTGTTGTTTATATGATTTCTCTCAATCTGTGATAGCTATTCAAGATTGGCCTTTTGGGTTGTGTTCTAGACACAATAAGGAACATCTCCATAAAAAATCATGCATTGAAAACATTCCTAACCCCTCTTTTCAAATTCCAAAAGATCATGCTACTGTTCTGTCCACTATTCGCAGCAAGTATACTTTAACTTTCATTCTTTGATTTGATGCTTATATGCATTCCAAATTAGTTCATATCTTAGGAAGTAGTTCATACTACATTTTTACATATCCCATGTTAATTTCATTCATTCATTCATACACATTTTAGACTTCTAAGTCATTCTAGAAATCCATGTACACAAAACACACTACAACCTTTGCACATTTTAGATACATACATTGCATTCATGCAAGATTTGGGGTTTTTGTAACTCTTAATCCAAGGAGATTATAAGGAATGAACTTGATCACACATTCATGCTTCCCCTTTGATCTAATCATCCTTTCTCATCCGTCCCGGGGATTGAGAGATCTTCTTTTCTCAAAGAATAACATGCATCATACTAGCTTGTCAAGCATATTTTGATTTCTTTGTTTATTTGTTTCAAGAACAATTCATGTCCCCCTTTAGATTAGGAAAACTTGATTAATTGATATATATGATTAGACGATTTTTCCTAGGTTTATTTGTGTGATCTTTCACTTCGCATTGTGTGATATTTGGCTTAGATCTTATGAATGATATCTTATCTTTAGATCTTTCATTTCAAGTTTCTTATGTGATGTAATATACTATCGTAGTATTATTTGTCGAACCATACCTAGTATAAGATGATTATTTGAATGCTAATTGAGGCCCGTCGAAAGACCGGGCGAGTTGAGGGTGTTTTAGTCGCGACAAAGGCTCCTTCCTCTCTCGTACCAAAACCCCGAACCAAGTTCTTTGGTTATGAAGGACCGGTGCCCTTATCCGCTTGGGTGAGTCAAAATTAGGTTTCTTGGTTCCTTAAAGACCAAGTGGCGACTTTGTATCTGTTTTTCAACAGACCATTTTCTTTTCTTTGATCCAAGTCAAATTCCTTTTCAAAACAATCTCAAACAAGAGAAGTGGTCCACTTTCGGTATCCACAGTATATTTTTTTGTGTTTACTGATTTTATCAACGAAAATCTATAACAAGAGATAAAGTGCAGCCGGATGGGTCATTAGATCTCCTTCCGGCTGACACAGGATATAAAGTCCAATCGGGTGGAGCTCGAGGCCTCCTTCCGACTGGCGCAAGATATAACAGTTTGATAAAGTTCAGCCAGGTGGGTCATTAGATCTCCTTCTGGCTGACGCAGGATATAAAGTCCAATCGGGTGGAGTTCAAGGCCTCCTTCCGACTGGCGCAAGATATAACAGTTTGATAAAGTTCAGCCAGGTGGGTCATTAGATCTCCTTCTGGCTGACGCAGGATATAAAGTCCAATCGGGTGGAGTTCGAGGCCTCCTTCCGACTGGCAAGAGAAGGCAGAATATCTGACCAGTGGATTTATAGGGAGACCACACCACTAAAGCATATAAAATAAAATAAAAGAAAAAGGCGGAATATCCGACCAGTGGATTTATAGGGAGCTCTAGACCACTAAGTGTAAGAGTTTGAGGAAGTTACTTGTGCAGAAGGGGCTATTGAAGCCGAGTCGGTGTGTTGTTGAGAAAGAATGAAAGAATTCGGAGATTTGAAAGGATCGTCACCGAGAAACGTCGCAGAAATAAGCCGAGAAGGCCCGAAGTCATATTTCAACACGCAATCGACTTGAACAGACGTCATAGTCGGGTCCGGAAGGGTCGGAAGAGTCAGAAAAGCCATAAGTCGGGCAAAAATGGATCCGGGCTGAGTTGAGCAGGACCCGCGGGGGTTAGAACCGGCCAGGATAGCCTGAAATGAACATATAAAATGCCAAACAGCCCTTAAGATTTAGATTCAGCCAATTCTGAGGTCACCGGTGCGTCCAGAACGACCAAATTAGCTAGGAACAAGTGTCCGTTCGTTGAAATCTGGACCCGGAATAGAGAAAATTGGGAAAAACCAAAAGTGGGGCCCAAGTGCCACGTCAGCAAGCCACGTGTCAGTCAAAGACACATGGCGCCTTCTGATTAGCTGGTCAAAGCTGACGAGGCGCTGATTGGATGCGCTGATTGGGCAGTCAGCAGACACGTGGCACTGACGTGGCTGTGACACATGGCAGATGATGCCACGTGGAAGCCTGTGATTGGTCAATCATCTCTGACATGGCGCTGACGTGGCAGACACGTGGGTAGTACATGTGGCAATACACGTGGCAGTATGTGACACGTGCCAGATGCTGATTGGTGGTCTATGCTGACTCAGCAATGACGTGGCAAAACATGTGGCAGCTGACTGGACTGCTGACTCAGCAGTCGTTGCCACGTGGTAGCTTTTGATTGGAGGGTCAACCGGCGAGTCAGCGCTGACTGTTGGCTATGCGTTGGGAGGCAAAACGGAGCCGTGGTGGCGCGTGTAGCGCGTGCGACGTTTCCAGTGGCTTTTGGAGGTCGGGCTTCCGGTGGTGGCGTCGTCTGGGCTAGACGATTGGTGTAGTGGTGGTGGTTTCCGGCGTGTGTCGCCGAAAAGTCCGTCGGATCCACCTCTGTCCAGCGGCGGCGCGTGATGGATATAATCGGCGCGTAAGCCTTCTGTGGAGTTGGTTTGGTGGCAGGACCAGCGGCGTTGGCTCCGTTTTGGCCAGGGGGACCCACTGGACTGGGAGGTGAGACTCAGGGAGTCAGTTTAGGCTCTGTTTGGTTGTATTTTCAGAATCTGTTGGCGCTTAAGGCTCCGTTTGGTTCAGACAGCTTTGCTAGGCATTCTGGGCATTTTTAAAGGCTGTGGTTGGGTAGGGGGTTGGTAATGGACTGAGGTTGATGGGTTTTGAGTGGTGGAGGCAATGGTGGTGTTTGGTTGTAATTGTGGAGATGTTTGTTGATCAAACAAACCAAACAAAGCCTTTGGGAAAAAAAAATCCAGCCAAACAGAGCCTTGGGAGCTGGGATGGTTGATGTGCGGCTGCCTCCTCTCCCCTCTCATATGAATTGAAAGATTTCCTTTTATAGGGAAAACCTACATGGGCTCCGATCCCATGTAGGTGAGACACCGGTTGATCGGTGCAATCTTGATCTTGATCGTTCGATCCTCCAGGAACTTTGATTGTTATTATATTTTTTAACCGACCGTCCGATCTTTCTGATTCAAGAAGTTATGGACTCGTAATGTCGTCCTCTTTATATCCGTACGGTTGGATCAGAGATCTTGAGCCCGGATATTGACATGTATGTCATTGTTGATGTTGATCGAGCCGTTAAAACTTGAATCGAACGTCGTTTCTTCTCTGATTGTCTGATTGGACTGATTCAAGTTACAGAATCTCTGTTTTTCTCCGTATCTCCTGTCAATCATGTCCAGTCGGACTTTTGGTGCTTCTGAATTGACGATCGTGTCCTTTTTTCTCGATTTCGGTGCGCCGAAGCTTCGATCGGAGACCGATTCTTCGTCGGTTATCAGAATTTGATGATTTGAAGTTCCGTGGCCCGGTGTTGATTCATGTTCAGCTTTGATGTAATCGAATTCAACTTTTGCTTGTCCCAGACTTGATTCTGGTCTTGAATTTGTACTGAACTTCGATTCTGGCTGAAAACGTCGCCGATTATTGTAATCAGATGATCCCGGACTCTGGAACTTCCGATTGACGAGCTTCCGTCTCTGTTTTCGACTTTGATTTGGCCTCTAGGGTCCCCATTTGGATTCTGGAGCTCTTTTCCTCGATTTGTGTGACCGATGGGCCCGCTGCGACAGTTATTTTCTCTTTTTTTTTGTTTTTTTGGGCAGGTCAAAATGGGGTGTCTACAATAGTCTTTTAATTAAATTTTCAAGTGCTACCATCTTTGTTGGACTCATTAACATGTAAGTCCATTTTGGATTTACATATTAGTGAGTCATCCTTGTAGGAATCCCCGTGAGTTTCCAAAGTCGCTTTCGCATTTTGTGTAAGGATTTTAATTCTCTTCTCCCTATTTCTCTATCTTTTCTCTTTCCTCGCGCTTCGGTTTTCAGGGCGTGACATATTTACTCATTTTTATCATTTCACCCTTGTTCTTACAATTAAACCATAACTTCTCAAAGCAATACATTCGACGAAGTACATCTCTTTTTCAAATAATTCTCTTTCCATCTCTAATCCATTCGACTATACAAATATCATTCAACATCGTACGTGTGATATCAACTGAACCTCTATTATCACCCAACAATAACTTAATATCCTCTATTAGTCAATGCATCCAATAGACATAACAGAAAAAAAACACCATAATATGTTCTTTTGCTACAGATACACTTTCTTATTCTGACCCAATATTTCCCATATTTAAGATTATATAGAAATCCCAAATAAACCTTTTCTTCAATATCTGATAAATCCATACACTATCACGGTATAGAATAATCAAAATATCGCGGTAATTAGAAATGAACATATTCCACTCATAGGAAAAATAATAATAAGAATGCCCAATAGATTGGAAACAAATAAACTCAATGTTGAGAGATTCCTCAACAAAGCATAATGAATATATATATATATATATATAAACTCCCGAATACCTGATCACCTTGACAATCGTTTTCATATATTCCTTGACGTAGTTTCCTTATTTTCTGTAAATTCATAAACCCATAAATTATTCTGAATATCCCAAAAAATAGTATTTGTTAATTTCTTCCACCAAATCGAGACTTATAGTCTTTCACTATACAGCTTGCTAATAAATCACAAAGGCACTCGATAATTCAATTTATGAACAACTTAGTAATAATGCGTAGTCATTTCTTAGAATACCTTTCATTAACCCTCTTCAGAATATAGATGTTTCCAACTTCTATATGCCCAGAACTACTCATTTTGAATACAGAATGCGATAAAATTGAACAAATTTTCCTACCGCTTAAAACTGATCAATACTCTACTCAACCCACAATAGGAATATAACATTTCTGGCTTAATGGATAACCAAGTGAATAAAATAATAGAAGTCTCATGTAAAGAAATGAGGAATAAATAACGATACCTGAATAGCCGTTCTTTATACCCACAATAACAATATCCCAAGAAATCCAGAATATTCATAATCATAAATTTGATATCGAAAGTTAAATTAACAATAGATACGTCGAGAGTAAAGAAATTCAAGTAGCCCGATTACTAACGAAAAATAATAAATAATCTTCACCCATAATGTTCAAGAGTTTCTTCACAATAATATTCGGGAGAAGAAGTCCGTACCCAACACCATACCCAATGCCTTGAGCCAACCCCTCATAATATCACCATATTGTCAAGAGCTATTCTGATTTTAACTAACCCAACTCTTGATTTAGAGTTCAGAATTTACTCATCCCGTCTTTACCGTTACTAATAATATCCAATACCCTTATCAACATCATAATTACCCTTCCCGTAGTTACTTTACAAGAGCCCCTAACAAAACTCTTTTGTCGTTAACCATCAAATCTACACAATTAATACCCCCACGATAATAAAATTATAACAACTCAAAATAAAACTTCTATTTTCATACCAATCCAATACCCTTCTCCTTGGTTTAGCTTTGTCCATTTTGACTCATAATAAGAATATTTCCATAACGCAGTATTATCACACATATCAAAATGTATTTTGCGACATGCCTCATAATATACACGATAAATATCATTCTCTATGCATCACATACTTACTCATGAATCGACATGCAATTATATGTCATGCCAATTATATCTCATGCAGAGATGTATTTCTATATGCATTCTCATAACGTAACATGCATGTCTCTCTTGAGTCGTCGTCTCTCACACCCAAGTTTTTTTTAGCCTATTGCTCTGATACCACTTATAAATGTCACGCCCCGGAACCGTACATACGATTATAGGACACGTGGCATGCCACCAAGGCACGTCCCAAGTCATTAGAGTTCCATAAAAACACATTAGTGAAGGTTTTGACTCAAGAATCCACCACTTTTTTTAAAATATTTTTTAAAGGATTTTACAAACATACATCCAAGCATATCTTGACGAAGTTCATTTCTAAAACATGGAAAAACATTAAAAAAATCAAAGACTTGGACTCCATGGGTTCATTCCCACCATTTAAATAAGTTAAGGAAAATATATACTAAATCCAATTTATGCCAAACTCTTTGAGTATAACTCTGAGTTCATCGTCCCAACCAAACCAAACAAGGTACAAAAAGTACAACCTCAGCCCAAAATCAACCAACATAATACGTCCCCCATATTACAATAATTTAAGCCGCTACCTTTTTATTACACAAACCCAAATAAATAACTGATTACAACATTTCACTTGTCACGCCCCGACGTAGCATAATACAGGAAAGCATTTAATTTCCTTTATGGACTCGTAGGTCGTGACAAGTGAATATGACCAATTGTCCCTGCAACAAATATCTTAACAACATTTCTAGAGCAAAGGATACTAACAAAACATAACCTCCACAATTAAAACTTACTAACTATTACAGCAGTCATAAACTTAGGCACAAAACGCCTTATTCAAATGTCTAAAGCTAGTTTATTACAAACCCAAATTAAAAGACATAGGAAATATAAAGTCTCCTGACTCTAAGTAGCATAGTCAAAATACCCTGGCTGCTCCTGACCCTGAAATCTGGACATACAGTCCAGGACGCATCAACGCCGTCAGCTTATGAAAGCTGGTGAGCAAAATAAACAAGTACTCGCAATGTATATATAAGCATATAACCAATAGTGCAAATCAACTTTAAAAGCAATGGTTTCAAGGTTCCAATTCCAACATAAGCCATGGGGGAATAAAGAAAGCAATAAATATGCGACCATGCATGAACAATGTAATATCTCATCTTTCTGACTCTTTTCTCTCAACAAAACTCAACACAACCAAACCATTATCTCAGATACCAGGAATACTATCCGATCGATATCCAAAACAGCACACCAAACTATCGCTTCAGATACCAGGAATAATACCCGATCGATATCTAAGCCACACTCAATACCATCATTTCGGATACCAGGAATAATATCCGATCAATATCCGAAACAAGCGCCTTAGATACCAGGAATAATATCCGATCGATATCTAAGCCGTACACCACACTATCACCATCGCTTTGGATATCAGGAATACTATCCGATCAATATCCGAAACGCGCGCCTTAGATACCAGGAATACTATCCGATCGATATCTAAGTCGTACACAACACTGTCGCCTCCAATACCAGGAATAATATCCGATCGATATTGAGGTCGCACACCAGACCGCCACCCTTTACTCTTTTCACGCTCTCTCACACACATGCATGTTGACACAACCTCAACCCTAATATGTATGTCAATGTTTCATAAATAACACCATTAATTAATCACAAAGCCGGATAATAGTACGAGCATAAATTTTGGCCTTAGTTGTTCTGTTTCGTACAATTCTTAAAACATAGACCTTTAAAACAATATATTTGCCAAACAGTTCTTTAAAAACTTTCAAAATCTTTTCCAAACAGTCCCTAATAATAAAATACAAAAACTGCTCAAACTGCCAGGTCGCGCGAGCGGGTCGCGCGCGCGAAGGGGAGAACAATCGCTCGAGCGGATCGCGCGCGCGAAGGGGCAGAATAGGTCGCGCGAGCGGATCGCGCGCGCGAAGGGGGGGGGGGGTCCGCGCGAGCGGGCCGCGCGAGCGAGCCTCGCGCAAGCGGGTCGCGCGCGCGAGTTCTTGCAGAATGTCATCTTCTTCGTTTTTCCCCTGTTTCTGGTTTTCAAACTGAATTTTACCCATTTCTGTTTTCTGTTCGTACCAGGACATGTAATATATGGATCTCCTCGGTTTTCCGCGTAGATTAAGAATATGCGATCAATTTTAACTAATACGGATTATATCTCTAAATATTCGCGATTAAAGTGAGGGTGTCAAAACTTAAAATCAACGGTACGTCGCGATACGGATGAATTATTGCGTAGGATTTGAACCACAACTGATTGGGACCAATATCTTTCATTCCCGATTTACAGAATCGATTTTGATTAAGTTTTACAAAACTCCATTTTTAAGCTCCCATGGTGTATATATATATACACATATAACCACACATATATGAACCGAAATATACATATATAAACATGGCGAGTGAGTTTATAATACTCACTGAGGTGTTTGATACAAAGAATTTGAGACCGAGAATATCCGCCGTAAAATCCGTCGTCCAATAATTTCTTCCTCCGTTTCTCCTCTTGATTTTGAGATGAATATATATATATATATATCTATGTATGTGTGTAGGAGTATATAATCTGAGTGTGTGTGGGTGTTGTTCTTGAGAGAGTAAGGGAGTGATTGAGAGAATTGAGGGAGATTGAGAGAGAATTAGAGAAATAGAGAGTGAGAGATGAGAGACTGTGAGAGAGAGATATCACACACATATATAACGTATGTGTTTTGGGCTCCAAGAAAGTACCAGAAATCGCACGGTGTGGTTGAGCTCACGTGCTCCCACACCCAAGTCGCGGTATAGACGCAGATTAAAACATAAACTGGTATTTTCTGGTTTAAAATAAAATACAGAAAATTATATTAATGTAGGAATTAAATTCCCAGTTTATACAAGCATATAGATATCGATTTTGAAACCATAGAAAGTATTTTGGAAATTACAGTTTGACCCCAGATAATTATTACAAAGAGAAATTAAATTAAATACTCATGGAAATGAAATGCAATATTTATTTATTAATGATAATAAAATACAGGGCGTTACACCTTACCCACCTTAACAGAGATTTCGCCCCGAAATCTGAGCTAACTAATCCTGAAACAACTCGGGGTATCTAATCCTCATGTCTGACTCTAACTCCCACGACGCTTCTCCTTCGTCATGATGACTCCACTGAACCTTAACCAAAGGAACGTCTCTTCTTCTCAACCTCTTGATACTCTGATCAAGAATCCTCACAGGTCTATCCTTGTAGACAACATTCTGACTCGTCTCAATATCATCAAAATTAACCACATGTGAAGGATCCCGTATGTATTTCCTTAACATACTGACATGGAACACATTATGAACACCAGACATCTTTGGTGGCAACGCGAGCCGATAAGCCACTTTCCCAACACGCTCCAATATCTCAAATGGCCCGATGAAACGAGGTGCCAACTTCCCTCTCTTCTGACCAAAATGCACTACTCCCCGAACAGGTGAAACCTTTAGGAGTACGTGATCACCGATACTGAACTCCAAGTCCTTTCGACGTCGATCCGCATAACTCTTATGCCTACTCTGTGCAGTTGTCATCCTTTCCTTGACCAGTGAAATCTTCTCATTGGTCTCTCTCACCAAATCTGGTCCCAAAAGTTCTGTGTCTCCCACTTCAGCCCAACATAAAGGAGATCGATATGGCCGTCCGTACAAAGCTTCGAACGGCGCCATTCCAATACTCGAGTGATAACTATTGTTATACGCAAATTCAACCAAAGGTAAGTGCGTCTCCCAAGACTCTTCAAAGTCGATTGCACAAGCTCTGAGCATATCTTCCATAATCTGATTAACACGCTCGGTCTGTCCATCGATCTGAGGATGGAAAGCAGTACTCATCTTGAGCGAAGTTCCCATAGCCTTCTGCAAACTTTCCCAAAATCCTGAGGTAAAACGTGCATCGCGATCTGATACAATTGTCACAGGCGCACCGTGCAGTCGCACCACTTGTTGGAGATACATTCGACTCATCCGTTCTACTGGGTAAGTCATATTGTATGCGATAAAGTGTGCAGACTTCGTCAATCGATCCACAATTACCCAAATTGCGTCATGATTCTGTTGTGACTGGGGTAATCCAACCACAAAATCCATAGTTATGTACTCCCACTTCCATCCTGGAACAGGTAAGGGTTGCAACAATCCCGAGGGTCTCTGATGTTCGCCCTTCACTTGTTGACAAGTCAAACATTTAGACACAAACTCGGCTACTTCTCGCTTCATCCCTTCCCACCAGAAGTTTCTCTTCAAATCCTTATACATCTTTGTTCCTCCTGGGTGTACTGTCAGTCTCGATTTATGTGCTTCTTCGAGAATATCTTTCTCAAATCTCCGAAATCTGGCACACACAATCTGTCTCGACATCGGTATCCTCCATCGGTTCCAACCTTCCATTCTATAGGGTCCTTTTCTGACATCTTGGTGAACCATGCTTGAAATTTTTCATCTTCCCCCTGGGCTTCGATGATTCGACTCACAAGTGTTGGTTGTACTACGAGGCATCCAAAGTGATGTCCGTCACTTCCTTCAGAAATCTGCATATCAAATTCTGCGATTGTCTCTAAAGCTTTCCATTCCCTCATCATCAATGAAGCAATCATTCCTCGAGGCTTCCGGCTTAGGGCGTCAGCGACTACGTTAGCCTTACCGGGGTGGTACTCTAATGTAAAGTCGTAATCCTTAATCAGTTCCATCCACCGACGTTGCCTCATGTTCAACTCCTTCTGAGTAAACAAATACTTAAGGCTCTTGTGGTCCGAGAACAAATCAAACTTCTCCCCGTAGAGGTAGTGTCTCCAGGTCTTGAGCGCAAACACTACTGCTGCCAGTTCCAAATCATGAGTTGGGTAATTCAATTCATTCGGCTTCAACTGTCGCGAACCATAGGCGATAACCTTTCCGTCTTGCATAAGGACACATCCCAATCCTTGATACGAGGCGTCACTGAAAATAGTGAACTTCTCACCATCCCTTGGTATCGCAAGCACTAGCGCTGTTGTCAATCTCTCTTTCAGTTCCCGAAAAGCGCGTTCATGCTTATCAGTCCATTCAAACTTCAAATCTTTCTTAGTCAAACCAGTTAACGGGGCTGCTATCTTTGAGAAACCTTCTACAAATCTCCGATAGTAACCAGCTAGTCCCAGAAAACTTCTGACTTCTGTAGCATTGGTCGGCCGAGTCCAATTCGCCACTGCATCGGTCTTTGATGAGTCAACCGCGATTCCTTGTTGAGAGATCACATGCCCGAGAAACTTAACTTCCTGAAGCCAGAATTCACACTTGCTGAATTTAGCATACAGGCGGTGATCCTTGAGAGTCTGCAACGCGATCCTCAGGTGTTGTTCATGCTCTTCCTCTGACTTGGAATAGATCAAAATATCATCAATAAAGACAATAACGAATTAATCCAAGTAGGGCTTGAATACTCTGTTCATCAAGTCCATAAACACAGCCGGAGCATTCGTCATCCCAAACGGCATCACTAAGAACTCATAGTGTCCGTATCTCGTCCTGAAAGCAGTCTTAGGTATGTCTTCCTTCCGCACCCTCAACTGGTGATACCCTGACCGTAGGTCAATCTTAGAAAAGGTCGTGGCTCCTTACAACTGATCAAACAGATCGTCTATTCGAGGTAAAGGATACTTATTCTTGATAGTAACCTTATTCAGTTCTCGGTAGTCAATACACAACCGCATTGTCCCATCCTTCTTCTTCACAAACAATACTGGTGCTCCCCAGGGTGAAGTACTTGGACGAACAAAACCCAACTTCTCAAGTTCTTGAACTTGTTCCTTCAGCTCCAACAACTCTGTAGGGAACCTTGGTTATAGGTCGAGTACCTGGCACCAATTCCACACAGAATTCTATGTCCCTTTCTGGCGGTAATCCTGAAATATCTCGGAATACTTCCTCGAACTCTTTGATTACCGGTATTGATGATACTGTCACCTCTGCACTGACAACCTCAATGTTTGCTAGGCATCTAGTGAAGAACATATCACCCGAAGGGTTACATTGGAAATCGAAGAGTCGATTCCCCTTGTCCGCAAATGTGATCCTCTTCCTTGCACAATCCAACTTCGCATCATTCTTCTCGAGCCAATCCATTCCCAGGATTATATCGAACTCCTTCATCGACAGGACCACCAATCTCGCCAAAAGTTCGCGGTCTCCTAACCGTAGAGGACAATCTTTACACACATGTAATAACTTGACTTTGGTCCCTAAGGGTGAGACAGCACTCAAAGCTTCCTCTAAACATTGCGGTACTATACCCAATTTTTGAACAGTCTTAACAGATATAAAGGAATGTGTAGCACCCGTGTCGAATAAAACTTTAACATGAGAGTTAAACAAGGTTAGAGTACCTTCCACTACTCGTCGCTCGGGAAGTCCCTCCTCATAAGTACCTCCTTCATACCCTGTTTCTTCATAACCAGCAGCCTCGGGAATAACAGCATTCAGGCGGGCCTGTCCTTGCTGACCATAGTTGCCTTTCCTAGGAGCCTTGCATTCCGGACTTATGTGAACCCTGGCATGCCACAATTATAGCACACAATTCCCGGACAATCAGCACGCCTAGTCTGTCTGCAATCTTTAGCTCGGTGACCGGGATTACCACAATTGAAGCAGTTGTTGTTTTTGGCCCCTTCTATTGCTAGAGGCTGATACTGCTAAACTGCTTGTGTCTGTTGAGGTTTCTTCCCTCCATCCCAGGTCCTTTTCTGTCCTTGAGGGTACCCATGTTTCTGTCCTGAATAACTCTTCTGTGGAGGTCGATTTCCAAACGGCTTCGAATTCTGACACCTATCATTCTCCAACCCCGTAGCCAATCTTACCAGAGCTTCAAATGACTGGCTCAGATGCCCCATAGTCAGATGTCGGAGAGACAGGTTGAGACCTCGGTGATACTTCTTGATTTTCCTCTGGGGTGTGTCCACCATATGTGGAGCAAAGCGAGACAGACGCTCAAATCGAGTAGTGTACTCTCGGACAGTCAGATTCCCTTGAGTCAACTCCATAAACTCTTTCTCTCTCTTGTCCTTCTCTTCTTCAGGAAAATACTTTTCGAGAAATCTTTCTTTAAACACCACCCACGGCATTCTCCTTGCAGCTTCTTCCCCTATGGTCGCTTTTTCAGCATCCCATCAATCAGCCGCTGCGTAAGACAGCTGAAAGATAGCCAGACGCTTCTTCTCCAGATCAGTGCACTCTATGGTCTCAAAGATACGCTCCATCTGGCGTAGCCACTGTTCCGCTTGCCAGGGTTCATCAGTCCCCGCAAAATACTCAGGTCAAAGGGCGCGAAACTCCTTGAGAAGCTTGTCTCCCGTCTGGTGGGCTTGCCTCCCATTCCCGTTGTAATTCCCATTCTGATTATTGTTCCTCGCATTCTGATCACTAACCCTCTCCAATCTTCTTTAAAAAGCCTCGAACATTCCGGTTGGATCTATTACCGGGGGTGCATCTTCAATAGCGGGACGATTCCTGAGATTTCTTCTAGCCATATGATCGAGAGAACGGTACCTATCCATCAATCAATAGAATTTGGTCAACCCCTCGAGAAGAAAGAAAATTCTAAACAATAGAAAGCGACTAGACACGGAATAAAGTCAAACTATCTTATCTCAATTCTATCTTAACGGCAGATCCTAGGTGTTCTGGACAATTGGTCGAGCCAAAACCTGGCTCTGATACCAAAAAGCCTGTCACGCCCCGACGTAGCATAATACAGGAAAGCATTTAATTTCCTTTATGGACTCGTAGGTCGTGACAAGTGAGTATGACCAATTGTCCCTGCAACAAATATCTTAACAACATTTCTAGAGCAAAGGATACTAACAAAACATAACCTCCACAATTAAAACTTACTAACTATTACAGCAGTCATAAACTTAGGCACAAAACGCCTTATTCAAATGTCTAAAGCTAGTTTATTACAAACCCAAATTAAAAGACATAGGAAATATAAAGCAGCCTCCTGGAAAGTCTCCTGACTCTAAGTAGCATAGTCAAAATACCCTGGCTGCTCCTGACCCTGAAAATCTGGACATACAGTCCAGGACGCATCAACGCCGTCAGCTTATGAAAGCTGGTGAGCAAAATAAACAAGTACTCGCAATGTATATATAAGCATATAACCAATAGTGCAAATCAACTTTAAAAGCAATGGTTTCAAGGTTCCAATTCCAACATAAGCCATGGGGGAATAAAGAAAGCAATAAATATGCGACCATGCATGAACAATGTAATATCTCATCTTTCTGACTCTTTTCTCTCAACAAAACTCAACACAACCAAACCATTATCTCAGATACCAGGAATACTATCCGATCGATATCCAAAACAGCACACCAAACTATCGCTTCAGATACCAGGAATAATACCCGATCGATATCTAAGCCACACTCAATACCATCATTTCGGATACCAGGAATAATATCCGATCAATATCCGAAACAAGCGCCTTAGATACCAGGAATAATATCCGATCGATATCTAAGCCGTACACCACACTATCACCATCGCTTTGGATATCAGGAATACTATCCGATCAATATCCGAAACGCGCGCCTTAGATACCAGGAATACTATCCGATCGATATCTAAGTCGTACACAACACTGTCGCCTCCAATACCAGGAATAATATCCGATCGATATTGAGGTCGCACACCAGACCGCCACCCTTTACTCTTTTCACGCTCTCTCACACACATGCATGTTGACACAACCTCAACCCTAATATGTATGTCAATGTTTCATAAATAACACCATTAATTAATCACAAAGCCGGATAATAGTACGAGCATAAATTTTGGCCTTAGTTGTTCTGTTTCGTACAATTCTTAAAACATAGACCTTTAAAACAATATATTTGCCAAACAGTTCTTTAAAAACTTTCAAAATCTTTTCCAAACAGTCCCTAATAATAAAATACAAAAACTGCTCAAACTGCCAGGTCGCGCGAGCGGGTCGCGCGCGCGAAGGGGAGAACAATCGCTCGAGCGGATCGCGCGCGCGAAGGGGCAGAATAGGTCGCGCGAGCGGATCGCGCGCGCGAAGGGGGGGGGGGGTCCGCGCGAGCGGGCCGCGCGAGCGAGCCTCGCGCAAGCGGGTCGCGCGCGCGAGTTCTTGCAGAATGTCATCTTCTTCGTTTTTCCCCTGTTTCTGGTTTTCAAACTGAATTTTACCCATTTCTGTTTTCTGTTCGTACCAGGACATGTAATATATGGATCTCCTCGGTTTTCCGCGTAGATTAAGAATATGCGATCAATTTTAACTAATACGGATTATATCTCTAAATATTCGCGATTAAAGTGAGGGTGTCAAAACTTAAAATCAACGGTACGTCGCGATACGGATGAATTATTGCGTAGGATTTGAACCACAACTGATTGGGACCAATATCTTTCATTCCCGATTTACAGAATCGATTTTGATTAAGTTTTACAAAACTCCATTTTTAAGCTCCCATGGTGTATATATATATACACATATAACCACACATATATGAACCGAAATATACATATATAAACATGGCGAGTGAGTTTATAATACTCACTGAGGTGTTTGATACAAAGAATTTGAGACCGAGAATATCCGCCGTAAAATCCGTCGTCCAATAATTTCTTCCTCCGTTTCTCCTCTTGATTTTGAGATGAATATATATATATATATATCTATGTATGTGTGTAGGAGTATATAATCTGAGTGTGTGTGGGTGTTGTTCTTGAGAGAGTAAGGGAGTGATTGAGAGAATTGAGGGAGATTGAGAGAGAATTAGAGAAATAGAGAGTGAGAGATGAGAGACTGTGAGAGAGAGATATCACACACATATATAACGTATGTGTTTTGGGCTCCAAGAAAGTACCAGAAATCGCACGGTGTGGTTGAGCTCACGTGCTCCCACACCCAAGTCGCGGTATAGACGCAGATTAAAACATAAACTGGTATTTTCTGGTTTAAAATAAAATACAGAAAATTATATTAATGTAGGAATTAAATTCCCAGTTTATACAAGCATATAGATATCGATTTTGAAACCATAGAAAGTATTTTGGAAATTACAGTTTGACCCCAGATAATTATTACAAAGAGAAATTAAATTAAATACTCATGGAAATGAAATGCAATATTTATTTATTAATGATAATAAAATACAGGGCGTTACATCACTATTTTCACTTATTAAGCATAAGTCTATTAAAGAAGAATTTCTTAACAATCTCACGCCCACAAGTACTCACCAATTCCATTTCTTTTCTTTTTTTTTTTTTTCTGAGCTTCACCTTGAACACCTAC
Organism: Hydrangea macrophylla; assembly: GCA_033977485.1. Lineage (NCBI taxonomy): Eukaryota > Viridiplantae > Streptophyta > Magnoliopsida > Cornales > Hydrangeaceae > Hydrangea > Hydrangea macrophylla. The sequence continues at coordinate 2,935,898 of CM066986.1, forward strand.
GCTGGATATTGAATAACCACTACAATATATAAGCTATATGCTTGTGAGCAATACCAATCATGAACATGGATAATAAACATGCTCAATTCAACACATTACAAATAACTATAGTCTCCGGCAATTACTAGTCCACTCCCACCATTACCAGCTAGTCCGCGGCTCCACTCCCCAAGCCCACGTGACTAGTCATGACCTACGCCCTCACGCGTACAGTCCCATAGGCCTCTGGTAGCCGTGGTCGTCATCACAATGATTACCTCATGGTGGTATAGATCTAACAATTTCCATTGACCCAAATAGGCAACTCAACATGCTTAATTAATCATTACACCATGCTTTCACAAATGATTGGGTCTAATTTAACCACATGAATTTTGCCCAATAATAAACTAAATAATAAACAAGCTAATTAGGCATGCTTTGGCATCACAATTGAACTAAACATGGAAATCATCCAAATATCAAAATTAACATCACACACCTCTTGGGTTTCGCTCCTAATCTTGAGATTACAGTCTTACTAAGAACCAGGTACAAATCCTATACATAAATCACAAGTTATGGGCTAAACCCCCAAAATGGGTCGCGAAAAAACTGTCACTGAACTCAATAAAATTAGTACCAATGGGTTGGACTCACCCCCAGAAGTCCGAATATATAGCATGTTTTGAAAATCGACATCGTTTTGCGCGTCAATCGGTGTCGTAAAGCTCGGCGTAATTTCGTCGATATACGTGTGTATATCTCTATTCCTACTGTGTTAACTAAATGAAGGAGATGAGAAGACTCATCTCTAATGTGTCATGCTAATATGAATTTCCAGTTTTTATTATAACCTCCACACAGTTTTACTAATTTTATAGTTATGTCCCTACTAATTATGAAATTGTATTAAAACTATCCTAAACCTAAACGGGTATTTGTCTATGCCTCGCATGGGTCCCATAAGTGATCACATATAATTATATGAAGTTGCTAATTAGCCTACTAATTATGTATCGTGTTCAATTCGTGCTCACAAAGGTACCCCTAATTGACCACAAGAGTTGTCTCCAACTAACAAGATAATATTAATGGCAATAAAATAATAAATCATTTAAGCCTTAATAAACATTTAGGCAATAGGGTGTTTCACATATTGCTGTCCCATCTCAATTGGGACCCATCAACACATGTTCCAAACTAAACTTGCCACATTGGCCACATCTGGGTTCCCAATTGGATACCCAAATCAACTCAGTAGGTCAAAATCCACATCATATATACATTTTCAACATTATTATATAATTAATAATGCATATTAAACATGATTAAAACAATTCGCGGGAGCGGGTGTTACAGGAACAAAATCATTCAACCAATTTTTATCACCAAAATCTGGTTTTGATGGTGGTGAAGCATACAACCCCCCGAATTCATAACCAAATGGAAGATCGTTACTCCAATATACTTGATTTTCATAAAACAACATTTCATCTTCGAAACCGTTCATCAGTTTTTCTCACTAGGGCCCTCCTTTTAGCGCCAAAAATCTATTTGATGTTTCAAAGCACACATTAATTAGCCCAAAATGTCGTGAGCAAATGTGGTGTAGGTTCTATTGCCATAATTAAGTGGACTTTTTATCTTGTAAAAACAAGAACAACGATGTAAAGATGAAGAAGATGGTAGAGTTCGAAGGATGCCTTCGAAGTGGTGATTAAACTATGAAGGAAAGTAAAGAAAATTGTAGGCTAAGAAACTAATTAACTAGAATATAATCTAGTGCTAGAAACTAAACTAAATGTAAACTAAACTGGCTATTGTGGCCTAAAGAAAGGAAGAACAATATAGAGATGATATATTGATATAGTTGATGTTGGTCAATGACCATTTACAAGGAGTACATTACATCTATTTATATAGAAAGCCTATAACTACCCATTTGAATTTGAATATTTCCCTCCTATTACATTAACTACTAATTCAAATTCATTAAATATGTGTTTCTTTCAAGATAAACTTCCTCCAAAATGACTTCCACTCTAGCCACTATTGATCTTCAAGTAACTACCTTTGATGTACTCCACTCTAGCCACCATTGATCTTCAGAAATGCTCAAACCTACACAAATATAACTGTATTATGAGAATTTATCCCAACAAAAAGCAAGTAATAATAGTATGTGACTATATCATAAAGAATTAGACAAGATCCTTGTGGTCTAGTGGCATCAATCCCTCTCCCCCAACTGGGAGTGGTGTGGGAGGTTTATTCTTTTTTGGGCCGTCTATGGGGAGATGTCTCCTTTGAAGCGGTGGTGGGCAAATGGTTCGGTAAACCGAAAATCGGACCGAATTTTAAATTTTAATTTGGTTATTTCAGTTAAAAACCGAACCAAATTAAAAATTTCAGTTCAGTTTTCGATAGCCTATAGGCAACCCAAACAGTAGTGGACCCAAGAATGTGCATTTGGGGGGGGAGGGGGTTAAGTTCATTGGCTTGGGTCCATCAGGAAATAGGCTTACTCGGGGTTAATTTATACAAAATCTTTACGTAAAATTTTTTATATGAAAAATTTACTTTTTGCTCTGTAAGATTTTGTGTTAGCAATTCCTATATTGTATAAGTGGTTTTGATCTTCTTGTCTCCCGACTCTTTTTATAATTACATCCCAGTCTACATATTATCACTTTTTTATTCAATAATAAGTGATGAACATTGATTTTAATTTGTAAAGGTTGTGTTGATGTCAAAACTATTTGGGTTTAGCTAAACTTAGAGTTGAAAAGAAAATGTGTCTAGCCAAATATTTAAGGTGTGATTGACATGCGACAAATTTATTTTTTAACTTCTGTTTCTTTAGATATCATGACTCAACTGATAGTTTAGGGTGTGTTTGATTACAATTAGTGTTGCATATGTATAAGAAAAAGATAAATTTAGAGGAGCCAATATGTAAATTAATTTTAAATTTGTACAATTACATATACATAACTAATATTTTAAAACTTTTGCAGGGGCCAATATGCATAATATTTAAAAATTTTAAATTTTTTAAAACCAAATCATAATTTCTTTAAAAACAAAATTGCGAGGGCCATTGCCCCCCTGAGCCCTACTTACGGTCTGCTCCTGAACCCGAATCGAACCAAACCAAAATACTGAATTTCAAAATTTTGTTTAAATTTTCTATATTATTAATATACTTTTATATATAATTAAATATATAAAAAATAAATATTTTTACAATTGAAAACAAAGAAAAGTATGTTTTCTTTGCAATATGAAAGGACAAAAAGCATAAAAAAGTTTTGAAAATGAAAAATAAATAAATCATTTTGGGTTTTTTACAATTCGGTTAACCGAATTAACAAATAGAACCGAAATAACCGAGTTATAATTCTGTTCGATTTCAGCTCGTTAGTTCTCAAACTGAACCGAACTAACAGAATGCCCACTCCTACAGTAATGTGGGCATGGCTCCCCTGGCTCCTGTTTGGGTGTTTGTGTGGTGCGTGTAGGTGCTCTGCCTGAAGCAAAAAATAAAAAAATAAAATAAATAAAATAAAATAAATTTAGTATGAGAAAACCATCTTGTTGAGAGAGAAGAGAGATTATGCTATGGTCCTGGACCAGATGCCACATGGTAATCCTAAGTGTATAGTAGTGGACTGCCAAGTGCAAACTTTTTGTCTCACAACAGAGTGCATTGACATTAAACTTTAAAAATAAGAACTCCTAGAAGTTGAATATTAAGTAGGGTAAATTACACTCACCTCCCCTGAGGTATGAGCTAAATACACTGACCTTTCTCGTAGTTTGAAAAATTACACTGATCTCTCCTAAGGTTTATGATTATAATACTCACCTACCCTCAATCAGTCAACTGGTAGTTGACCTAACAGAAAAGTTAAGTTTGTGATTAATATTTTCTAAAATGGCTGTTTTACCCTTTCTAAAAAAATAACAAATAAAAAAGACCTCTCTCTCTCTCGAGATCGAAAATAGGAGAACCCTAGAATATTTGTAACTCCATTGTAGTTCATACTTCAATTCTCCAAAATTGGCAATTTACTGTCCCTTTAAACATATACACAAAATATAGATGCATATAATATATAAAGTCAGGCTCCAGTGCGCACTAGGTAGGTAAGCGCACTGGGTAAGCGCATTAGATTTTTAAGCCTAAAAAAATTGCAGACCGCCCTACTGACCAGCACCTCGTCCTGACGCCCCGTTGACCCGTGGTTTTTTTATGCTTAAAAGCCTGATGCGCTCACCTAGTGCGCACTAGAGCCGGACTCTTAATATATATATATACATATACTTGTGTATGTATAAAAGCGTGTATATACATGGGTTGATCTTTTAATCCATGGTTGTTCCAAAAATTACTCACCTCGATAAAAGCTCGGCTCGGCTCGTATAATAAACGAACCAAGCTCGAGTTTGAATCCAAAGCTCGTTTAATAAACAAGTCAAGCTTGAGCACACATGGGCTTGGCTCGATAAGGCTCGCGAACAGTTCGATTAAAACTCATATAGTAGGCTCGCAAAAAATCTCTTTAGTAGTTTTGATAATAGCTTGTTTAATTATGTATATATATATATATGATAATTATAAAATATAATATATGTATATTGCAAAATATTTAAAATTGAAAAAATATTATATATATATATATATATACATGATAATTATAAAAATATAATATATGTATAATGCAAAATATTTAAATTAAAAGAATATTGGCATAGTATAATATGCATAGTTCTAAATTCACATGTCAAGCAATTGTTTTATGTAAATATACATATATATATATATACAGAACACTTCTAGTAAGGACGCCCTTACTTCATTAAGTTAAGGACTTCTATCCCTGCCGTTAGATCAAGTTTTCATTAAGGGTATTGTTGTCATTTCATTTATTAAAATGGTGATCTAACGGCTGAAAACAGAAGTTTTAACTTAGTAAAGTAAGGGCGTCCTTACTAGAAGTGTTCTGTATATATATATATATATATGTCAACTGTCAAGCATTGAGCTTGGTCCGTGAGTTTTGGTTGACAACTTAAACTTGCTACAGGAGTGTACACGATTTGAGCCACTCGAGGCTCGGCTCAATAACAGCTAGGCTTGACTCGGCTCGATAATAAAGCTCAAGCTTGAATACGATGCCAACTTTTAAAGCTCAAGTTCAAAAACTCAGCTCAAATACAGCCCTACCAACAGCCAACCAACACCATGCACCTAGAGAAAAACAAATCAAGACCAGAGGCAAACAACCTTCACTGACCGATATCCATTCCAATCTTCATCCCACTGACCTCTCCGATCTCATACACGAGGGAGAGAGAGAGAGAGAGAGAATGTGGAGGCTAATTATGGTAGTGGTCTGGTCTGCACCACCAACGCTGCCATTTGCCTACTTGGTGGTGGTTGGTGAAAAGTTTGAGAATGCATTGGTAGATTAGATAGACCAGGAAGGTCAATGGTCTCCTTCCATTAAAACTGATCTTTTAATCATTGAGGGTAGAATGATAATTTTACATACACAATTAACTCTTTTACACATCAGTCACTGACAAGGTAAGGCCGGCCCTGAGATGCCAAAATTTGGCCAAGGCTCCAAGCGAACTTTTAAAGGGGCCTAAAAAATGAGGTCTCTATATTAAGTTTTATAGAAATTAGGAACAAATTAAAAGAAAATAGGCCTAAAAATGATAAATTTCATAAAAATTAGGAAGAAATTAGAAGAAAATAGGCCTAAAAATGATAAGTTTAATAGAAATTAGGAAAAAATTAGAAGAAAATAGGCCTAAAGATGATAAATTTCATAGAAATTAGAAAAAAAAAAATTAGAAGAAAATATGTCCAAAAATGAGGCCTAAATATGAGGCCCCATGCGGCGGCTTTGCCGCTTTGCCCCAAGGCCGGCCCTGTGACAAGGGAGGGTAGTGTAATATTTCAAACAATAAGGGAGATCAGTGTATTTAGCTCATACCTCAGGGGAGGTGAGTGTAATTCAATCTCTCAATAGAAAGGGATGAAACTTCTTTCATAGCTAATAAAACCTATAGAATGATAGATACAGCCGTGAACGGCGTGAAATACCACCACCTATAAAATAGTCGGTGTTGGAAATTTTGGTCGAGTGGGCTGGTCCATAAAATCAAGTTGAGGATAATGTTTAGCAAAAAAAAATTTGTAAATATTCAATTTTAGGGCCCCGTAAGAAAAGTACAGCCCATTAACAAGTCCAATTGAACATGAATATGTGCACTCCAATTTTTGATTGACTTGTACTGAAATCATTGAAATCTACGGACACAGTGAGAGTAAGGGTGTGTTTGATAACTCAAATAAGTTGTGAAAATTAAAATATTCAACACTTATTTTATTTCAGTGCGTTTGATAACATATCACTTAATTGAAAAAGCAGCCAAAAGCCACTGAAAACTTTTTTCTACTGAAAATAATCACTGAAGGCAATCTATTTCAGTACTTGAAAAACTGTTTTTGGTTCTGTAAATTCAATTGCTTAAAATTTTCGATACTTAAAATTCAGCACTTAATTTTCAGTTTTACCAAACACACCCTAAGTGTTATACTTAACCATCTAATGTAAATTTTGGAGTTTTAGAGATAAACAACATTAGACATGAAGGAATATAAGCGTTTAAAATTTACTTGCATTTTTGCAAGACAAAATTTCAATTTTTTTTATAATACTGTTATAAAATGTAATTAGTTCAAATTTATAAATATCGCTGCCTTTGTAAAGCACATATGACCCAGTTATGTATCAGTACAACACCATATGAAGCCACGAAAACATACATAATTGTTGTCCTTGTATATCAATACCATACTTAAAATCTCTCAAGGCAATGTATTAGATACCACTCCATTTTTGCTAGTGGAGATGTGTATAGCTGAAATATTATGTTCCAAATATACTATGAATTGCAACCTTTCTTAAATTCATTTTTGCAACCTTAATGTTTTAATAATAAGGACAATAATGAAATTGCTCATTTGAATCTGTTTGGTTCATGGATTTATGCATGAAAAAAAAAAAGTAAAACACTAAAGAATGTTTGCACGTCCATGAAGTTCATGAATGGAATCATTCATGATCTACAAAGCATTTCAGTATAGAAATCTATCAACTTGAATGATGTCATTTAAGAAATAGTAGCCAAAGAAGGAGTCAGTATTTTTGGTTGGGGGGCTAGTGTAAGTATAAATACAACGTTCTTATTTTTTTAATTAAGCCTGTTATATTTTACAAATACCCACAGCGAAGTTTAATACCTGAAACGTTTCATGATCACATTATTAATAACCTCGTTGAATCTTTTGTTTTTTTCCTCGATATACATAAGTAAACTATTATTTAAATATTGTACCCCTATCCGACTGTGCACACAAATTTTCACAATTTTCGTAACCAAAAATTTTCAGATATAAGTATCAAGTTGATCTTCCAAATGCATAGTTCCTTTTAGAAAAATCATTGAGTTTAGTTGTATACTCCAGTCTTTTGGGTATTCCAACTTTTTAGGGGAACATGTTTGATTAGATATTGTGACTTTTTACAACTTTTCATTATTACCCTTTTTAAAATTCAAATTCTAGTTTCCAATTAAAAGTAAAAGTGGTAGAGTTTGGTATAATAGATGGTAAATTTGGAAAGTCTATAGTAAAACTATATTGACTTTTCAAAAGGACTCTTTGTAACACTCTGTAATTTTATTTTTGGGGCGGCTGACCATAGGTCCCCACGTTGGACCATAATAAGGGATAATCCTCACTTCTTTTTTTTTTGGTGCCAAAGGTCTTTGTGATTTTCAGTGGGCAAAAATGTTCACCTTCATTATGTTCAACAATTACACTACACATATGCCACCTCAGCCCATAATTTAAGAAAGTTAGTTTTCGTACTCTACGCGGAAAAAAAAAAAAGAAAGAAAGAAAGAAAGAAAGAAATCCATATATTGCTTAACTTGGTTGAAACAAAATTCAAAAATGGATAAATTTTAATTTTGAAATTCGAAAACAGAGGAAAAACGAAGGATTCTGGTTCGTGTCGCTCGCGCGAGACCTCACTCGTGCGGCCCGCTCACGCGACCTGTGCAAACTTAAGCAGAAATGAATTTTTAACAGATTTAGTGAAAATAGCATGATCGCTCGCGCCGCCCGCGCGCATGACATGGCATTTTGGGTAGTTATTTCATTTTCAACAAGGGAATGTTTGGAAAAAGTTTTGAAGACATTTAAGGAATTGTTTGAAAGATGCACTATTTTAAATACTTACGTTTAAGAACTAGATTAATAGGAACGATTAAGACTGAGATTTATGGTTATATGGATATTCGGATTTGTGATTAAAATGATGTTACAATTCATGACACTGACATGCATGGTAGGGTCGAGGTTGAGTCGACATGCATAGTATGTGAGAAAGTGTAAAAATAGTAAAAGGGATTGTGTGTTGGTATGGGTTGCCTCCATGGACACTCCCTAGTACCCGAGTTCTGGATACTAATCGAGATTATCTCTGGTATGCCGTGATGGTACTATAGTGTGATGTCATGGATCAAGGCAGTGGACGTCGTGATGATGTGTTTCTAGGGTGCCTTTTTAATATAACGGTGGCAAATTGGACACTCCCTGGCACCCATGGTAGTGCTATAGTATGTGACGCCTCTACGGATGCTCCCTAATACCCGAGTTCTGGATACTGATCGAGATTATCTATGGTATGCCGTGGTGGTATTATAGTGTGATGCCGTGGATCAAGGCTGACTGGATATTCCCTGGTACCCATTGTACTATAGTTTAGCTGCCCGAATGTTTTAAGGTACTAGAACGAGGGAGTTTGGATGATGTGATCTTGTGTTTTGTCGAGAGAAAAAAGTCGGAGATATGAGATATTAGATTGTTCATGCACGGTTACATATTCATTTGTAAATTATCTCCCCGTGGTTATAATAGTTGAAGTTGGCACCTTGAATTATGTTTTAAAATATTTAAACTGCAAGTCGTTAATATGCTTATATATACATTGCGAGTATATGTTTTTTTTTACACACCAGCTTGTATCAGCTGACGGCGTTGATGCGCCCTAGACTTTATGTCACGATTTTCCAGGTAAGGAGCAACCAGAGTATTTTGACTATGCTAGTTAGAGACCGGAGGATTTCCAAAAGAGCTGATTTACCTTCTCTTATGTTTTACATTTCAGAGTTGTAATAAACTCTATATTGGAAATTAAATAAGGCGGTTTGTGCCTAAGACAATGAATGATGTAATAGATTAGTAAGTTTTTAATTTGGAGCTCTATGTTTATTAGTATCCTCTGCTCTTAGAAATGTTGTTAAGTTATTTGTTGCAGAGACAATTAATTACTTTCACTTGTCACAAACTACGAATCCATAAAGGAAATGAAATACTTTTATGATTTATGCTACGTTGGTGTCACGGCCCATCCCACTACGCATGGAAATAGGACATGTGGCACGTCATCAAGGCTGATCCAGTTCCTTTAAAGTAATTTAGCAGCGGAAAATTATATGTGAAAACAAAAAAATTCAGAGTTATAAAAAGTTTTGTCAATTGGAAAAACCTAGAGAAACAATTCAGTTTTGAAAGTAGAGGTCCAGTCGACTGGATCCTGATCCAGTCGACTGGAGACCAAAAGCAGAAAGTTTAAAACAGACTCCAGTCGACTGTGACTGGGTCCAGTCGACTGGGCCTAAAATTTTCAGTCAACTGAATCCGTCCAGTCGACTGTGCTTTAAACAGAATCAAAAACCACATTTTCATAAAAGGGTCCAATCGACTGATCAGTGGTCCAGTCGACTGAAATGTCACAATTAAAAAGCAGTAGCTAAAAATCTACAGTGGTCCAGTCGACTGAAAATCGGTCAAGTCGATTGATCTAACACTATTCACTTTCAGTGTCTATAGAACACAGGATCCAGTCGACTAAAATAGGGTCCAGTCGACTGATCCCCTGCTGGGCAGCCCTGTTGTATTGTTACTACGTATACTTCTCCAAAACCAAAACAACCACAACTACCACCGAATTTCAGCATAGTAGAACATAGCTACAGATGTTCGAATACAAAATATAGTACCTCGAATCGAACCCCACGGTTCTATTACATCATAATACGAAATCCCAAAACCTTATACGAGTGTAGGAAAAGGGACAAAAATGTAAACAAGAGTGGTTCCCGTCGTCTCATCGGCCTCAGTCCTCACGCTTCTTCTTGTCTTTTTTCTTACATGCAATGGAGTAAATCTCCACTGCTCAGCTATATGCTTAGTGCACAAGTTCTAGCATATGCACTATAAGATAAAACATACTCTAATCTCACAATTCATACAAAATAGTCTTGAGGGAGAAAAATACGCCTTCAATCGGTAGCGGTAAGTCCAAGCCTTAAACCGCGATGTCAATGACTAGTCCAAGCCTACAACCATTACATCCCCAAGCCTTAAACCATGCACAGTAGTCGTCGCTACTAAAAATCTTAAACATCGAGAGGCTGACTCTGGCATGAATTTGTATAAGACTCCCCTTTGACCCACATAGACAACTCAACGTGCTCGCATAAAAGTAGACATGTTTTTCACAATTAATCGCGTGCATGATTAACGGGCCTACAAATAACACATGGATTTTCCCGGATCACAATTTCGTCATCGAAATATAAAACATGTATTTCTCTATATTCAACAAGTTAGAACTTCATACCCTGTACGATTTCTCCAAACTTTGAAGGATAGACTAGAGGGCTGATTAATTGTCAGATCTCAAATTTGAGGTGATTCCTACAAGTTTTACTGGGTTTTCTCCAAAAGTCTAGAAATTAGATTTTTACAAAAGTTTACCAAACACGGCCTAATTGGTATCAAAATGTAGGTCTTACCTCCACGAGTTCAAATCTCGAATTTGGGAAACATCTGACGGATGAAAGGTCGCCAATCGTCGTCGCAAAGCCCGTAAGATCAAATCCCCTTTCTCTCTCCTCCCCCAAGATATTTTATGAGTTTTGTGAGAAATGACAACTCACCCTCATCTATTTATAGGCAAACTCTTCGGGAATCGTGTTTACCTCCCCTCGAGTTTCTCAAACTTCTAATTAATCCATGAAACGTCGCACACGTCCATTTTATGTCTTTACGAGTGAAAATTATAAATTACAAAAGTTTTCGACTAAGTCTCGTTTGGGTCCAAAATTACGTCCGAAAACTAAATTCTGTGAAATCTCCACACAACCTACCTCTTATATGACGTGACACTCACGTTCTCACCATAGTTCTTAAAATGATATATAACAATATCGAAATTAATAGAAATTATACTACACAAGTATAATTTACTATTCATGAAATACCGAAAAGTCAAATAACAATTAACTCACATAAACGTCATTTACTCATGCTAATGCAATCTCGCTTACTAAATTCCCGTGTCCTTACTGACACCCTACCGTTGACTCACAGTCAACCGCAACACCAATTATCAAACAACATTGATAATTCACAAATTTCAAATATGCAAGTTGAAATCATGATTTTCCCAGAATGGGTGTGACAACTCTTCCCCCTAAAAAGGAAGTTTGTCCCCAAACTTAAACCATCTTCTCAAGTCACCCAGACTTCACACAAGTACTTCCAACATTTGCCTCATACACAACCCAATCACTTTACTGAGAAGTCACAGTCTCACAAGGAAAGTAAATCCTCAGTCTCTTAAGGAAAATAAATCCTCAGAGCTCCCATCTCAATTCGATAGAAGATTCAACAGAATCCTAGCAATATCCCGAAGTATCTCGATAAATAAGAACATCAATATCTAAGTTGAATTTACTCAATAGTCACATCTGACATTAAATCACATCACGGCGTCACAACGTCCACTCACATATCCTTTCATCCTACTTATCACATATACTTTTCAAAACTCAAAGGTTATATCCCAATCACTAAAACGAAGAAAGTAACTCATCTCCCATTCACCCATCTTTCTTTTCGACTAAACGTCGTTGGGATTACGTCTCAATAAGTTGACATCTATACATGATTCTTCATCTTGAAGTGAACCAAATTGAGTACTATCACACATATATACCTCGTCAGTAAATCAATGCTTCAATCTATTGATTCACATACTATAGACTCAATCTCTTACTCTGCTAATCACCAAACCACTTGTAGCACTATGACGCATTTCAAATGACTCCTAACTTCTTATCAATTTCCAATCCTTCTTTCCTAATAAATCCATATCACGGCAACTTCAGTTGAAATGACTATCACATAGCCGGTAGTGCGTCACGCCAGTACTCTCCTTCTGTCTCTACTAATTTTTATCATTCTATTTAGGTTTTACCAACCTCGTACTATACTCCAATCATTCATGCCTCGTAAGGTATCAATCAGATTCTTTATTGAAAATTTCACACCATTCTACTCGTTTGAGTCTACACATGTCCCAAATCACCTACACTAAGGTCAAACACATTTGTCGTTTATCGCTCCCAAGTTTGTACTCAAACTACCGTCAATTAACATAGAAAGTTTCCCCAAACATTTTCACTTTAACAGTTTAACAAAGTCCAATATATTTCTCATTCACGTTTTCAAACAACTATTTTGAAATCTCACATAATACCTCATCTTTTTCCCAACACCACCACCCCAATATCCATCGTAATGAATAGCATTGCTAATCAAAATTTGACTTAGCCATTCATACACGTACCACAGAGTTCATCAAAACATATCCTCTTGTTTAGAACATACCCTGTTCCTCTCCCAAACCGTTGATCATTCACAATCCATCATGTGTTACCTAGTGTACTCACACCCTGAGCTAATCACGTTTCTATCGAAGATCTCAACTGCAATGTAGTCCATTCTCATATCAGTCCAGGTAGATCCACTACCATTTATGTAGCTTACAACTCTATACGTCTCTAGTGTTTCACTTTCACCTTCGCACAAGTCCCTATCAATCACACTTCTGTATCTCAACTCTCACCGAGTTCTTGACAACCGTTCACACTAAGCGTATATTCTTCGTATAACATCTCAAGCCACCATACCTTATTCTGACATTCAATGCTTCATAACCGTAGTCGAATCTGACTCAATTTCTAATTTAAACTCTCTAGTCCTTTATTTATGCTATCCGAGTCTCCAATCCATTATTCCTGAATAACCTACTGGTCACAGCATTAATACAATCCCCACATACAATCTGAGGATAAGCCGATAATTAAATCTTCCCACAAAGTACTATAGCCTCACTGTGTTCAATAAATTCCATATCGACTATTAATTCACGTACCTTTTACGACAATATCCCAAGGTAAATTCTCACTCCGGTCACTAATGCCAACCGATTCCTAACTGTCATCTTTAAAGTGTTTCACACCTTGCGGATCGCATCAAGTTCTTAATTGATCAAAGCCTCAAATCATTCATTACCTCAGGTTACTCCAATACTTAAATCGAAGTCGAGCTCCCTTTGGGACACTACTCACGGCCACTCCTTTAAGGTCATAACGTCCAATTAGCCAAATTCAGGTACACGACATTTCACCAACTCCTTTAGAATTCCCAAGTTCACAATCTGCCCACATAGAACTCATTCGTTTGACAACCACTGTTATGTCCTAAGCACTAAGCATACCATATCCTTCCACGATACCCGTCTTCCTAGGTCTACTTGATACCTAATCACAAGTATTTAAAAAAAAATTCTTACTCAACGAAAGTTTTATTTTAAAACATTTTAAACACTTTAAAATTTCCTTAGGGTGAAATTCGACCTTCTCAAAACTCTCCAACCTTGTTGGAATCCAGGACACTGAGATAGTATTTCATTGCATCAACCATTGTCCTCCAACCATTTTACATTTTTACTATCATATCCGATAATGTACTCAACGTACTACCATGTCTTCCTCCCATTCTTACCGTTTCTATTCACTTACTCATTAAAGCTTCGTCTTTCCAATTTATGTTTCATCTTCTCAATCTATCGTGACTTACCTAAGCATGTCTTCTAATATCTGAATCGTCCGTTCTGACTGTCTGTCGGTCTGAGGATGAAATATAGCACTGAAACTTAGTTTAGTACCCGTGGCTTCCTGTAGACTTCCCAAAATCTCGATGTAAAACTACTATCATGATCCGATATAATCACTGCTGGAACTCCGTGTAGTCTTATAACCTCTTTCATATACAATTCTGCCAACCTTGAAGGTTTAGTTGTATTGATCAGTAGATAATGCGTTGATTTCGTCAATCTATCAACCATAACCCAAATCTTATCATTCTTATTGAACGATCGTGGAAATCCTGAAATAAAATCCATCGTGATCCCATCCCACTTCACTCTAACACTAGTAATAGTTGTAATAGCCCCGCAGGTACTTGGCTCTCTGCCTTGAGTTGCTAGTATACTGAACACTCAGACACAAACTTGGTAACTTCTTGCTTCATACCTCTCCACCAAAAGTTTTCTCGCAAATTCTGGTATATCTTATCATTCCCCGGATGAATTGAATATTTAGTATTATGAGCCTCCTCTAAAAGTCGCTCCTGGATTAGCTTTACGTCCTCTATTGTCACTATATCATCTTAGGTCTTAACAACTTTCTTTCTCCAACCTCAATCCAACAAATCAGCGATCGACACTTACGCCCATACAACACTTAATATGGTGCCATTTTCGATACTTGACTTAATATGGTGCCATTTTTGATACTTGACTGTGCTTTAAACAGAATCAAAAACCACATTTTTGTAAAAGGGTCCAGTCGACTGATCGGTGGTCCAATCGACTGAAATGTCACAATTAAAAAGTAGTAGCTAAAAATCTACAGTGGTCTAATCAACTGAAAATCGGTCCAGTCGACTGATCTAACACTATTCACTTTCAGTGTCTATAGAACATAGGATCCAGTCGACTGAAATAGGGTCCAGTCGACTGATCCCCTGCTCGGCAGCCCTGTTGTATTATTACTACGCATACTTCTCCAAAACCAAAACAACCACAACCACCACCGAATTTCAGCATAGTAGAACATAGCTACAGATGTTCGAATACAAAATATAGTACCTCGAATCTAACCCCACGGTTCTATTACAACATAATACGAAATCCCAAAACCTTATACGAGTTTAGGAAAAGGGACAAAAATGTAAACAAGAGTGGTTCCCGTCGTCTCATCGGCCTCAGTCCTCACATTTCTTCTTGTCTTTCTTCTTACCTGCAATGGAGTAAATCTCCACTCCTAAACTATATGTTGAGTGCACAAGTTCTAGCATATGCAATATAAGATAAAGCATGCTATAATCTCACAATTCATACAAATAGTCTCTAGGGAGAAAAATATGCCTTCACCCGGTAGCGGCAAGTCCAAGCCTTAAACCGCGATGTCAATGGCTAGTCCAAGCCTACAACCATTACATCCCCAAGTGCCCTGGCAAGTCCAAGCCTTAAACCATGCACAGTAGCCATCGCTACTAAAATTCTCAAACAATGAGAAACTTACTTCGGCATGAATTTGTATAAGGCTCCCCTTTGCCCCACATAGATAACTCAACGTGCTTGCATAAAAGTAGATATGTTTTTCACAATTAATCGCGTGCATAATCAACGGGCCTACAAATAACACATGGATTTTGCCCGGATCACAATTTCGTCGTCGAAATATAAAACATGTATTTCTCTATATTTCACAAGTTAGAACTTCATACCTCGTGCGATTTCCTCCAAACTTTGAAGGATCAACTAGAGGGCCGATTAATCGTCGGATCTCGAATTTGAGGTGATTCCTACAAGTTTTACTAGATTTTCTCCAAAAGTCTAGAAATGAGATTTTTACAAAAGTTTTCCAAACACGGCCTAAGTGGTATCGAAATGTAGGTTTTACCTCCACGAGTTCAAATCTTGAATTTGGAAAAAATCTGACGGACGAAAGGTCACCGATCGTTGTCGCAAAGCCCGTAGGATCAAATTCCCTTACTCTCTCTTCTTCCAAGATATTATATGAGTTTTGTGAGAAATGACAACTCACCCTCATCTATTTATAGGCAAACTCTTCAGGAATCGTGTTTACCTCCCCGCGAGTTTCTCAAACTTCTAATTAATCCATGAAACGTCGCACATGTCCATTTTATGTCTTTACAAGTGAAAATTATAAATTACAAAAAATTTCGACTAACTCTCGTTTGGGTCCAAAATTACGTCCGAAAAATAAATTTTGTGGAATCTCTACACAACCTACCTCTTATATGATGTGACCCTCACGTTCTCACCACAGTTCTCAAAATGATATATAATAATATCGAAATTACTAGATATTATACTACACAAGTATAATTTACTATTCATGAAATACCAAAAAAGTCAAATAACATTTAGCTCACATAAACGTCATTTACTCATGCTAATGCAATCTCGCTTACCGAATTCCCGTGTCCTTACTGACACCCTACCGTTGACTCACTGTCAACCTCAACACCAATTATCAAACAACATTGATAATTCATGAATTTCGAATATGCAAGTTGAAATCATGATTTTCCCGGAATAGGTATGATAGTCGGGGCATGACACTCTAAAAATGGGATACCAGAAAATGGGTTCAAGGACTCTTAGTTTGGGATAGAGGGAGTAAACGTGTTGAAAGCATTTTTGCTCACCCATTACTTACCACCAACAGTATTATGACATGTGTCCCATTCATGTCATATTCAGTAAGTATGTTGATAGAATATGGGTAAAATGGGGATGACAAAGGACATGTATCATAAAAACTGTTGGTGGGTGAGCAAAAATGCACTCAAACTTGTTTTTGATTTAATGTGAGGACTAAAGAGGGACCAAATATGAAATTTAAAAGTATCAAAGTTAAAGTTGTGATTTCCAAAAATTCAGGGGGGCTTAGGCCCACACTGGACCATACCTCTCTCCGCTCTTAATGGTAGCTAGCTATGTTAAATACTTGTACCTAAACTCATAAATTTTGTCATCGCAATGGAACCTCAACCTATATATCAATGACCTCATATGAAGAAATGGAATGAGATTCTGTATTTTTCTAAATGATCTCATTCAAGATGATAAATATCCATATCGAAACATAAACATGCTCTAGGAAAACATTTTCCGTTGTTTGATTACCATGGAAAATGGTAAGGGAAATAAGAAGGCAGAAAAAAAAATATTGTGAGAATTTATAAGTTCAATTTTTTTTTTTTTTTTTTATTTTCTGAGTCACTTTCTTAAATTACGGTAGTATTTTGAAAATAATATCTATTTTAATGTTATTAAGCATTGAGAATGAGTTGAGGGAGAATAGACTTAGATGGTTCGGCCATATTCAACGAAGACTTGTAGATGTATCTGTGCGAAAGAGTGATAACATCGTAGTACCTGGAATGGTTAGAGGGAGAGGCAAACCTAGACTGACCTGGGAATATGTAGTGCAACAAGATACGAATATATCTAATTTAAATGAGCATATAGCTCTTGATCATGCAGAATGGAAAAAAAGAATTTATACAGCCGACCCAATTGATTGAGACATAAGGGTTGGTTTGGTTCGGTTTGGTTTTGTTTGGTAAGCATTGAGAAAACACATAAGAAACACGAGGGAACTAATTTTCCTTCTTGTTTTCATTTCCCTTTTCTAATTCTCTCACGAAATCCATGAACCAAATAGAGAGAGAAAAGCCTTTTACTTTCATTTCGCTCCCATCCCGAAATCGATGAACCAAATAGAGAGAGAAGGGAAAACTAGGTCCCTCGTATTTTTTTCATGTTTAATTTTTAAATAACATAAACAATTAAAAAAATTTAAGATATGGTCGTATTATATCAATAAAGGAAGGGAAACAACTTAACATTCAAAAATGTTTTTAAAAAAAAGTTAACTTATTCTTTTTTCTTCCTATTTTCCTCATTGTTCTCATTATTAATCAAACAAAGGAAATGTTTTCTTCTACATTTTTTTTTTCTTTTCTCTCACTAAATTCAAGAACCAAACAAGGCCTAGAGGGGAAGAGAGGAAAGCACTTCTTTGATTATAATTATGCTTGTTTTTGAGGACCTTAAGAAAAAACATAGAGCAGACAACTAACAAGATACACTTAATTTTCCCACAAAATTCTGAAGAGAAAGAGAGAACTATAGTATAATTGTGTAAACTTGTAGTGGATAATTTCATTATGCATTTCTTTATTGCCCCAACCTAAACTATAGTTTGCAAAATGAATCATAATTTTTTGTCAACTCAACGTGCCGCTTACGAATGGTACAATGATTAATTAGATTAATTTAAAATACAGTGATACAAGTTTTTGAAAGTGAAATAAAGTGAATTCTAGTAAACTTTATATATAGTGCGATTTGGAATTACTTCTTTTTCCTTTTTCTCTCTTTCAGTCTTTCCACAATCACTTGGAAAACTCTGTGTCTGTGGTTGGCGTGCACCATGGTTCCATGAGAGAGAAATGTGAGGCATGTGTAGTCATTTGTTCTTTTGATGAGAAAAATTATAATTTAATGACAAAAAATTATAAATTATAATTTAATGACATAAAATTATAATTTGTTGAGAAAAATTATAACTCCTTGAGAAAAAACTATAACCGATGAAAAAAAAATTGTAACCATTTTGAAAAAAAAAAATTTGTTACAGATATGTATATGTATTTCTGCTATGTAGAGTTATTATTGGTTAACATCATTGATATGTAATAACTATCAATCCAATAGTTGTGTGGTCCTTGTGGAAATTGGTGCCTTATGTTATTAATTTATAGCGTCCCGGCACTGATCCTTCCCTAATAAACTCTCTTAAATTTCTTGCACAAAAATGTACGAGTGTCCAAATATTAATATTAACTAGGAAATGTTGAATGTTTTTGCTTTGCAGAGATTTATTTACTCCCATATTCGCTTTAAACTCTTGAGATTAAAAGGGGTGGATAAAAGGGGTTGTCTTAGTTGGGATTTGCCAAAGTACTAAATGAGATTGATGTTTTGAACTGAGTTTTTGTCTAGGCCTTTCTTTGGTTTAGATTAGTTAATGTGAGCTAGTCTTAGTCTTTTTGAGTTTTTTTTTTTAGCTCTGTTTTGTTTCCTGTGTTGTAATGGTGTTTTTGAGCTTTGCTCATTGTTGAATAAAATGTTCAATTTCCGACCAAAAAAAAAAACTAAATTATTAACTAGGTCTTTCTCTATAATTAAGCGCATGTGACTACCCAACCATTTCATGATCATCACCCATCGATTTGCATATGTATGTTATAACACACTATCCTAATTGTGATATGAAATCTTTTTTTTTATCGAAAAGGCAAAAGAAAATTAATAATTAACTTATAGTTGGAGAGTTTATTCAAAACAGTTTTTAGATAGAATACATTTACACAAGATCAGGATTTTACCATTAATATGACCTAATATTTTTTTGACATGAAGATTAATTGCACATCAAATGTTTGTGATATTAATGTGGTTGTAAAATGTATACATACACTCACGTACATAAACTTACGTTGACTATTAAAAAACTGCAAGTAGACCACTTAACCCATGGTTGGTCTGAGATGCTTAGTCAAGCTTGCATCTTTCAAGCATTTTTTGCACCTTATTATCTCGAACAAATAATGGTATTTTACTTGGGTGATGAATTTTTTATTTTATTTTTTTGGAACTTTAGTCGAAAGTCATTTAAAATAAACTTTTTTAGTATTAGGTTCAACCGATTTTTTTTAATAAGAAGTTCAGATGTCTAAACGGTATATGAAAGTCATAAAACTTTTGTGAAAAATTGAACTAATTATGTGAAATTTCACAATTAATGTTAGATTTCACATGACTTTTAAAATATAGAGACTTGATTCTATTAAGTTTCAACCAGAAAAAAAAAAACGAGTTATCATTTAAACATAATTAATCTAAATGACGAACTTTTGATCACTAAATTTCTATTTTTGTTTTCTTTAGCTCACTTAATTTATTCTAGGGTAAAAATAAAGTTTACAATGAAAAATTTTCAGCAAATGATGAGGTTTTGGGTGGACACGAGTCGAGTCGAGCTTGCTCGCGAGTCACGAGCATGCGAGCTTGCTCACGAGCTCAAATGAGTCGAGCTTTCTCGTGAGCTTTTTAACGAGCTTTTTGCGCGCCCTTCAGAACAATATAGTTTAATGATAAATCAGTCATTTATCAAACATATTTGCGAGATTTGTCTTATTTTCTCTAAAATTATATAGTTTTATAATAAATATATATAAGCCACTGTACAAGCTCTTTATCAAACCTATTAACGAGTTTTTTTACGAGCTTACTCATGAGCCTTAATTGATCGTGTTCACGAGCTCAAATGAGCGAGCTGAGCCTAGCCTTTATCGAGCCGAGCTTTGAACCCTTGTTGAGCGGCTCTGCTCGTGCCCACCCCTATTAGCAATGAAGCAAAGGGCCAAAGATGTACGAACTCTGCTGATCATGCCTCCTGTTGCACAAACATTATAGTAGTAATTAAGTACCTAAAATGTGCATTTATGAATAAAAATAAAGGAGAATTCTGTTATACATCATTCTAGTTTAAAATGTATCATATATTCTAGTGGTTTTGGTGCAAAAGTATATACAATTTTTTTTTTTTTTTGGATATGGGGGAGGGGATGTTGGGATTATATCACATGTGGGATAATATCATTAATTTAGGGATTGTGATTTGGCTAGATTCCTATTGTGATTTGGTTTCCTTTGTGATAGAGTTGTATTACTTATCCAATAAGTAATGGGTTACAAACTCTATATATAGGAATGTTGTCTAGGAATTTAGAAAACCCTTGGTGTACCAAGTTGGGGGTCTCCCCTCATGGGGGTGCATGGTCTAGGGTGAAAGAGTGAGGATTCTTTGAGGTATTGAGTGGGGAGTATACAAAGGTCTTGTAATTGGGTTATGGGATTTAATCCATGTAACTTGTACCATGTTTTACTCAATAGTAAAAGAATGGATCTCTCGGGTGTGGACGTAGGCAAGTGTTTGGCCAAACCATGTAGAAATCAGTGTCTTTTTTTTTGTGTGTGCATGTTTAATTACTGCTCATGTGTGTGTGTTTATTTGGGAGAATTTGGTTTCGCGTTTTAAATTCCAAACAAATGGTATCAGAGCTATGATGGTCAGATCATGGAGACAGAGATGCACGGTGACAGTGGAGATTAACGGCACGGTGATAAAGAACAAACAAAAGAAAAAAATAAATAAATCGATAAGCGGCGGCATGTGAACAATGCATTTGGTGACAGATCATGGCTGGTATCTTTTTTGTGAATATGCCATGGTCATTTGGCTGGGACGTGACCTGTGGGAGTATTGATGGAAATCTTGGATGGGTAATTATCCAGTGTGGTGAGCACATGTGTAAAAAGACGTCGCAGATTCATCGTTGGGTGCGGATTTATGAAATCCTGCACGGATTGGAATATATTTTTTCTTGATGCTGATAGATCCTATATATATATAGCAGCAGGTTGGAATCTAGGGTCGAAAAATAATTTTGATACTATTGTGATTGTAGCAGGTTGCCTATGGTGGAGAGGTTCAAACATTCCACTCATATAGGCATTTCTCTTGTGCTGTTAGATTCCGGGTACGGTAAGTATGTGCTTCTGGAGAAAATCATTTGATGGGTTCTAAGAAGACAGGGGCAGACACAGGCGCAATTATCCGACAGAGGTAATTGTTAGGATATTGCACATAGGAATGTTGATCAAATATTTTTAGAGTACGTTCGCTATTTGGGTGGTGTGATATTGATCCCAAAGTGGCAGAGGAATCTAATATTGTTGCTGAAATCACACACGGCGGTTGAGAGAAGTGTGGATAGTTTGTGTCGTTTGGTTGGTAGAGGAGTTGTACTCCCAAATCTTTGATGAATTCTTATATAAGTCAGTGCGTGGATGGCTTGTTCACGGTTCAGACAATGATGAGGAAAATCTTGCTTTGGGAGAATGAGAGGTCGACACTCCTCTCTGGTGGAGTTAATGGATATAATTAACTTCGGGCTTGCACATGTATTGGTCATAGTTTGACGAATCGGGGATGTTGAGACTATGTTGATTCAGGGTGTGCATGTTGGTACGGAAGACGGTCAATGGCCAACGGTTACAAAGTCATCAGCTTTGTGGGTACTCCGGTTGAGGGGGTGCTAATCATGTGTGATAGATTGATTGGACAGTTTCCCCACAAGTGATAGAGGGGGTGATTGTTGGGATTATATCACATGTGGGATAATCCCATTAATTTAGGGATTGTGATTTGGCTAGATTTCTATTGTAATTTGGTTTCCTATGTGATAGAGTTGTATTACTTGTCCTGTAGATAAATATGCACACAAGCATACGAGTCGGGTATAGGTTCGTTACCTAGCGGAATAACCTAACGGATTGCCGAACGGTGTTGTTACGAGTCTCCAATACAAACACGAACTTGCTACCCTTTGTTAGCCTCCGTGTACTCTCTTGTGCATCACATAAGTCGTAGAAGATGCTACTAGAGCGGTTTCCGTCGATGTCACACGCTAAATCCCCAAGCTCCATGGTGATGGCTTTTAGAGAGAGAAAATCGTGAGAGAGAGGGGGAGAGAGAGGGAGAGGCTGGCTACTTGGTTGTAGTATGTGTTGCCCTAATATGTGTGTGCAATATAAATATATATATAGGCACACACTCTAGGCCACCAATGCCAAGGCCCATTGGACCCGGTCCAATGTACGTGGGTGTACAAAATGACCCACAATTTCTTACATCTCCTACTCACCCACATAGGGCTTGTTACTAAAATAATCTCTCAAAGCAGAACTTATTATCTCTTCATACAGGGAAATAGAACGTGTGACCTTACAAAAAGAAAGTACATCGACATGAGTGTAATGTCAAATCATCACCATAACCAACAAGACACATTACTCGAAAACTTCTCGTGTATGCCTTAGACGATTTAGCCACATCGGACACAACATTATCAATCCCTCGATGAAAAGAAGTGCTGCACCACCTCAATGTAATGTACTCATGACATATGTAACACCCGTACCTGAACGAGAAGATTAATTTGGTATTAATATGTGTTAATTAAAGATAATTAATACCTGAGATGATTTAAGGTGGGGTTATGAACCCACATGTGAAAAGGTGCTCAAATACGAGCATAGATGAAAGTTCTGTGAAAGGCGGGGCTGGTATAGAAGTGGGGCCCAATGAGGGTCTAATTAAATAATTTGCATTTTTATGTCATTATATGTTTATATGATTACTTGTTTAAAAAGTTCAAAGATATTATTATGTCTTATGATAGGTAAGGGGACCAGTATGGGTACCCATGTGAGGGCGTATTTGAATAAAATTCATAATTGGTAGGTCTAATAGCAACCTCATAACTTATGTGGGACCACGTTTGGGACCCACGCGGGACTTAGATTAAATCCTTTTAGAAAAGGTGGGTAGTTAATGTAATTAGCATGGGGATTTCATAATAAAACTTAAAGAAAGTTGGGGGAGGTAAATGAGAATAAGAAGAAATGGTGACAAAACATATACATGGTAGCATATATGTCTCTCCATTGTTAAACACAACTAGGAATTAGGATTTTGGAGAGAACGAGAGCTCCAAGTCGGCGATGGAAATTCTCGACGATGTTCCTTGTCGTTTCTTCGTCGTCCGACGCCGGATTCACGATTCGAGACCACTTTTGGACTCGTGGAGGTAAGAGGATCACATGCATGTAATTTATTTTCATTTTCAGCAATGGTTTTACGGCAACCATTTTTGATAAACGATGTTCTTGGTACCAAACTTGTGTAAGATTATCACCAACTAGAAATTGAGCTAAACTTGGGAAGGAATTGGGGAAATTCTAAGCTTAGTTGCATATAAATCAAAGAGGTGAGTGTTCTAGTCCCAAAATTGGGTGTTTATATATGTTGATATGATAATGCTCGATCCATGTTTATGTTTATATGTGTTATTGAATTTGGGTAAAAGCATGTCAAAGTTATGAACTTGCTATGCTTATATGCTTATATGCTAAGTTGCTTAAATGCTTATGTGGATCAAAGGGAAGTCAAGTAGTGAGCACCATTTATAGGTCCCATATGTAAGGGATAGGAAGTCCTCAATGAGTAGGACGTGGTGACGACCACAATGAAATGCCGGTGACGCCTTCGGGGTCACAAGAGAGTGTGAGTTGTGCTATATGCGCCAAAAGAGTGAGAAATTCCGGGGTGATAAAACCCAGGGGTGGTGGCTTGAGTTACTTGACTTTCCGGAGATCAATTTTTTGTTGTTTATAATGTTTGTTGCATTTGCATATTAAGCATTCCAATAGCATGATTAGTTCCCTCACTAAGCGAAAGCTTAAACGAAAATATATTTTCGGTTGTGGTTATTGAATGACCATCGCAGGTACCGTCCAAGAGGAGGAGAGGAAATGATCCACGCGATGGGTTTGGGTGTGGGAGTAGCAAGTTGTATTGATATGTGCATATGTATAGTTGTTTTGAGTTTAAGTTGTAATCCTCAACTCTAAGTGTTGTAAACATCTTGCATTTTGGAAATGTTGGGAGTAACTTGTGTTTTGGGAATACTTGTAATATGTTAAGCTCACATTTAGCTTGGTTGTGCCTAATGTTGTAAATTGTACTTGAAAATTACAAGTTATGTATATTGGGAAAAATTGGGAAGAAACTAGGTAACTTGTGATTGTGAATCTAAAGCTTGTCTTCTCTTGTGGTGATGTTTTGCAAGTATTGGGGAAATGTGAATTTTGAATGTATCTTAATGATTTTGGAAAAGAATTTGAGTGTTTGATTGTTATCTCACACTTGGATATGTTGACCAAATGTTATTTTAAGCACTTAAAGATGTTTTAGTAATGATCTTTAATGTTCCTACAAAGTTTGATTATGTTTGGTAATGTTTTGGGGTTTGAAAACTGAAGTTTTTAGCAGCAGGGAGCTGTTCTGCCAAGGCCGGATCGATCCGGCCTTCCTGCAGATCGATCCACCCATTCTCGGGGACATTCTGCCTCAAAATCAATAAAATGGATCGATCCGCCCTTTTCGTGGATCGATCCGCCCCTATGAGTTTTGACTGTCCACTTTTACGGAAACAAGCATAACTCTTTTTAGAAAGATCGGATTCACGCGCTATTTTTTGCATTGGAACCGGAACTCAAAGATCTATCTGTTGGTATAAAATTTTCTATACCTTATTAATGACCGTTTTGCCCTTGGGTCTGATTTGTTCCAAGAAAGCTCTTTTATGGAGTCTAAAGCATGTTTTTCTTCATGATTAGCGTATGGTTTGGTGTGTGGGCTTTGTTACACGTGTCCTAATCCTCCTGGGGCGGGTTGGGGTGTGACAAGTTTTGGTATCAAAGCTATAGGTTAGAGCCTTTGGGGACGAGTGATGATTACGATGTGTAATAAGCATAAATGATCAATGAATGTGTAAATCATGCATACACGTTTACTTAGCATGTTGAATGATGTTGAGCATGCATTGAAAAGTATAAACATAATGTGTGTGTGTAACTGTATTGCGAATGCCAGAGAAAAAATGTCTGGTTCGACACCGTCTACGCAAATGGAGAGAATGGAAAGGGTTGTAGTTGGTTTGGTACAAGTAGTTGAAACTCATGCAATAGAGGGAAGACGTGAACAACCGAATCCTAATCTGAGGGAGGAGGTGACCACTATTTCACAATTTTTCAAGCAGAAACCAACACTATTCAAGGGGGAGACTGATCCAATGAGAGCCGATTTCTGGTTGTCTGATATGGAGAGGATATTCAGGGTTCTTCCATGTTCCGAAGTTCAGCAGGTTTTATTTGCTGCCGATACTTTAAAAGAAGAAGCACAATACTGGTGGCATACAAAGTTGGGACAGGAAAGGCCGAATACTTGGAGGGAGTTTGTGGTACTCTTCAAGAAGCAGTATTTTCCAAAATCATTCAAAGATTCGAAGGCTTAAGAGTTTATGGAACTAAAACAAGGAGGGATGACAGTTTAGGAGTATTCCGCCAAATTCACAAGTTTGGCACGATTTGCTGAAAATGTAATACCGAATGAAGGGGATCGAACTAGAAAGTTTGTGATGGGGCTTAGGGATGAGATTCAACGTCAGGTATCTGTGCAGCGGTTGGATAAAGTTGCAGAGGCATTGGATGTGGCTTCAATCGCTGAAAGAGATATGGGGTATCAACAAAGTTCGCAAGCACCAACAACTCAACAATACAAAAGGCCGAGTTCAAGTCAATATAGAGGTCAAGGGAGTTCAAAACGACAAAGTCTTGGGGGTTCTTCGGGTGGTGGAGGTAACAAGCCACGATGTAACTGACACGACTTGAAATGTGTTCTCCGAAGAGTACATCCAAGTATAGATGGTCGCGTCGCGTTAAAACCGGTAAGACCGAGTCGAATCCCAAAGGACGGAAGAAAAAGGCAGAAAGGTCTAGATTGAATCCTAAAGTGAAATAAAAGATGATTTCTGTTGAAAGAGGATCTAACAATTCTATTGAATTTAAATAAATGAAAGAAACGAATTAAAGTGAAACGATAACTTAACTAGATAGAATTAAAAATTTGTGATTTAAAATTAAATATGGAAAAGAGTTGGGAACATGCGAGTCCACAAAGTACCAGCCACTGCCATGATTTAACAAAAACGAATAGCTGGGGTTTTATCCTTAGAGTATTCCTTATTTCGAAAATGATTAAGTTAAGCATTCTAGACACTAAGTATGTGAATCTTGCTTACCTAGTGGTTCGTTTACCTAACTTATTTATGAATTACTGAAATAAAAAGTTAATTAAAGCCATGAACAATAACTAACAAATTGAGTATGAGATATTCGATGTATTTGTTATGAGTGTTCATTGAGTTAATTAATCAAAAGAGCTCTTATTTCAAAATCAGACTGCAATTTGAACTAGCAAGATCACTTTGGGCTCAGTTTCTGAAATAAAAGTTACTGGAATACAAAAAGGAGTAAACCCAAGTCATAAACATACCAATTGATTGACATCATGTCAATCGATTGATATGAAATGGCTTTCAATCGATTGACAAGTATATCAATCGATTGACTTGGAATCTATGTCAATCGATTGGCTTCTGTATCCAATCGATTGACATTGATTTTTACACAGAATCATGGCAGAGGGCTGGGAACAATGTTTCTTCACATTGTTCCCAACCAGGATTCTAAGTTAGCATTTTTAAACAAACAGAAACTTGGCAAATCTGAAACATTCTACTCAAACTTGATCTAAACATGGATAAACACAAAATATTTGAAATTTAACTAAAGTTTCTATTCTATATTATGACTAAATGAGTTGCAGAATAGTCGAATTTAAATAACAAGACCTGAATGAGAAAAACAAAAACCAACGTTGCACTTCCAAACTCTCATAAATGTATTTCCATAAACAAGAGCAGAAAAATACCTACAAAAACAAACA
Source organism: Hydrangea macrophylla (assembly GCA_033977485.1). Classification (NCBI taxonomy): domain Eukaryota; kingdom Viridiplantae; phylum Streptophyta; class Magnoliopsida; order Cornales; family Hydrangeaceae; genus Hydrangea; species Hydrangea macrophylla. Next base: position 2,963,462 of record CM066986.1, read on the forward strand.
AAATGAGCCAACCCCCTCCCCTCTTCACTCTCCTCTATATATAATGTTAAATTTACGAGCTAAAGGTGTCCAGGTTCACTCCATAACGGCTGGTCGTCGTCCTGATTGCTGAAATCTTGCTCCATTAACACAGACTGTTTCCATTTTTATTCAATCGATTGACAAAGATCCCAATCGATTGATAAAACTTTCAATCGATTGGTAAAACACCAATCGATTGATCATGATAATATGTCAATCGATTGAGATGATGTCAATCGATTGGTACCAAGACTTCATCAATTTGTTCCTTGAGTTATTCCTTTCAACTTTGTTATTCATTTTAACTTCAGAACCTGCATTCAAAGGGCTAAACACAACAACATACCACGAAAAATACATCATTGTGTAAAGAAACAAATTAAAACACAATTGCAGGTAATACTAGAGAAATGGGGTTAAATCCAGTCAGTTTTTACTCCTTATCGAGCTAATATTAAGCTAATATCAGCTCTCATCACGACCCCCAACTAGCACTTTGCTAGTCTCTAGCAATGAAGCGGAATTAACACAAACTAAGACGACCAACAATTGACGTTACAGTATTATTGAGCTAAAACAAAAGAGAAATCCTAACTCACTGTCGCAGGAATCGCGGTTGCATTTAGCGTTTGCAACAAGCCTTTGCACCTTAGGTATACCCTAATGGACGAGTTGTGTCTCGTGAGGGTTTTCAGAGAATTTACCCACAAAATTCAAATGTCAACTTTTCTAAACTCATCAAAAAGCTTCAGTTTCTCTTTTATGCTAAAAATTCTGCTTAACAAGGACATGAATTCCTTTATCATATTATGGAAGTAAACAACATGTTACAAAGTAACTATTCAAATTAAACTACATCCACAGCCTTTATATATCCTTGTGTATGTGTGGGGAGTTAACAACTACGATAGAAATCTTTATCTTAGAATTATTTAGATTGACATGTTTAAGACTTCATAGTTTCAACTCAATTCTCACACGATTTACGCTCAAAATAACAATCACTCTGAAACTGGCGTAAAAAATTATGCACTCATAGTATGAAGCTCAAATGAGTAAATGTAGAGGCAATCAAACATGCTTACATACTAGACACTGAAGAACGCTTATTTTGAGGTGCATGAGTCTCATGGATGGAATGCCAATTACTTCAGGAGCGATCTACTGTGGAAAACTCATTTCATACCCGAGATTTATTAATATAATCTAGAATCCTTAGGACTTGTGACAGAAATATGAAGAAAGGCTAAAGATGGTGAAATGTGGAATGGGTTCAAGCATGTGACATATAATATCACTTCACTTTGCCAATTTTATTTATCCAACCTCCAATTTCTTTCATTCCTTCATTTTTCACTGATTTCTTTTTTTTTTTTTTTCTTCTTCTCTTCCTCCTTTAATTATTCTCACAAACCGTCACATGCTTGACTATAAATATGTAATTGTAAGTAGAAGCATTGATTTGTGATAGGTAGGTGGGAATTTAGACTTTCTCAGGTGATGAGGCGAGAAAACAATGGCCTAAATCATCTTCTAAACATAAAAACTTATCTCGAGTATTTCCTGCGTTTTTAAATTAGTAAATCCTGAACGTTCTCCTGACGCATCAGCCAAATGAAACAAGTATGAGACTCTTAACTAGAAAAAGGTGCATTACAAGAATTGACACGAGTTTTTGCGATTAACCCTCAGAATAAAAGAATGGCTCGAAACTCACTAGGGTTTAAAGTTTTACTATTAATCCATTCACATGACAATCGTATTTCATTCTAATTCAAAGTTTTTTTTTTTTTTTTCGTGATTGTCAACTCGTGCAAATGCTTTCAGGATATATTCAAGCTATGGACGTAAAACCAGATTAGTGACAAAGTAACATGTAATCGAAATCCATAATATAACAAGAAAGACATGAATGCATCATTGCACAATAAATTAGCAAGGAGAAACGAGGTTTTGAAAGTTAGAAATTCAACAACAGCATTTTTTTTTTTTTAAATTCATGAAAGTTCTAATATTAAACAGATGTGATTTAAATTCAAGAAAACACAGTTGTTGGATATCTACTTCCTACCCCCAACTGAAATCTACATTGTCCCCAATGGAAGTATTTCAAGTAAAAGAGGATATCACCTGATTCAATCATTTCAGCATAATTCTGAGAATTCACCTGTTTTAACAACACAATCTCCCCAAACAACCAAGATCAAGAGCATATGGATAATAATCGAAAGTATCAACAATAGAAACATAATCCATGAACAAAAAGAACTATTTGTAATAATAATGTCCAAAATCAATGAAGTCCAAGTATAGATATAAGCAAAAACCAACTCTCCAACCAACCAAAATAAAATATCCACAAATACACCGACATATCCACAAATCAAACAAAATAATGCAAGAGAGATTACAAAATAAGAAACAAAAAAAATATTCTCTTGCTCTCCACACCCCCTCCTAAGGCTCAGCAGGATGGTCACCAGATGACGCGGGTGCACCGCCATGAACAGGATCAACAGCTACCTCACCGTCACCCTCAGCAGCTGTCCCAGTCTGGGCGACAGCCGCCGGGTCACTCACAGCTGGTGGAGAAACAGCAGCTGGAGGTGTCTCAAAGATAACTCCCTCAGACTGAACCGACGTAGAAGCTGGATCTGTCGGAGGAGGTGGCATAGATGAGCGCAAGGATTGCTCGATCCCAAGCAACATCGAAATCTGCTCAATCTGACCACCTAGCCGTGACATCTGGGTAACTAATAATAACTGCTCTGCCGTGAGCTCTCTAACCATCGCATGAAGCTGTACTCTCGCGGCTCGCTCCTCTACCAAGAGGTCGTAAATGGTCTGGAGAGATGGAGGGGTAGATGTAGAGGCTGAAGGTAATGTAAAGGCTGTGGGTGGCTCGAGCTTCCTCAACTCGTACTGACCCTCAGCCGCGGTCGGCGTCCCTGAGTCCTCATCCTCTTCTTCTTCCTCAACTACCACTGTATCCTGACCCTCCGCCTCTGGCGTCCCTGGGTCCTCATCATCTTCCTCTGACGTTGTATCCCCCCTCTTCCTTTTCCTTTTCTTACTGCTCTCACCCATCTTCCCTTTTCCCTTAGATAATTTTTTAAATTACGCTGCTGATCGTCTTGCAGCAGACTCACCAAAAACACCAATTTTTTATTTTAGCAGCGCCTCTCCTGCCGGTATCACCAACCCTGCCTCCTCACACACTCTATGGATCACCCATGCACCTTTGAGGTGCTGGGCCTTGCTGGGATGACGTGTGGGCTCAACGAAGAACTCGATGAAGAGCCGAGCGAAGCAAATAGGTAGACCGGTCCCAATAGCATATAAAACTCTCGCGTACCACCCAGCGAAATCTAACTTATAGGTCGTGGGGAGGATACAGCTGCAGAGAGCCAAGTGGAGAAGGTGATAGTCCATAGTCAAATCATGATCATCGAATACTGGAATTCCTGTGTATTTCTTGATTTTTCCACCCGAAATCTCTGTAGCCACGGTATCGAATGAAAGGAAAGGCCGGTCTGAATGGATAGGGTACAGGTGGTCTGGCACCTCAGTAATACCCAATGCTCTGGCCACTGTGGCAGGACTGAACTCAATTTGACGTCCCTGGACACAAGAAAAATAGGTGTATGGAACATTCGGAGCTTTTACTATACTCGCACAGGCTGCCCGAATCCAGGAAGCATATACTTTCTTCTAAACAGTGAGGACGGGAAGCCAGCTCGAAAAAGCGCGTAAACGCATGAGATGAAATGGTGGCTTATCGTCACTCCAGAGATTTTCAAACTGCCGCTCGACCATAACTTCTCTAGTTCTGAAATACTTGGTAAACCAAGTATTTTCCTTGTCATTTCTGAACCCGTGGGCGAGCGGCGGGTCAGGGATTTTGAGAGAGGTTGATTTTTTTGGATGGGGCCCGCTGTCCTTGGACTTAGGGGCCATAGAAGCTGAAATGGAAGCAAAACAGAGAGTTAGAATAGAAGAAAGAAGGTTCTGCATCTCTGTTTATGTCAATCGATTGACATAAGTTGTCAATCGATTGAAGTTGTGTTCCAATCGATTGAGCCCTAATGTCAATCGGTTGACATCAACGATTATAGGGGGCTGCCCATAACAAGGTCTCACGTCCCCCTATCATCAATTTAATGGTCTTAAGACCATGAGGGGCTCCCTCATTCGTTCTGAATCAAGAATGATGAAAAATTGGAAGATTGTGGGTTTGGGGTTACCTCGATCAAAATCGCGGCAAAAATCGGGCCCCCAGATGGTTGATGACGAGATTGATGATGATGATGTGTGGCCCAAATCACTCTCCTTTTCCTCTCCCTTTGTCCACGTGAAGACAGAGGCAGTGAAGATGGTGTGGCCGAAAACGACAGTGGAGGTGGAGAAATGAGGATGAGGATGATGATGATGATGATGATGATGATGGAAGTATGGGAGGGGTCTCCTTCTCACTCCCTGGAAATCACCTCTTCTCCCTCTCTCTGAATATTTTGAAATGAGATGAAGGAGAGGGAGATGAACAGATATTACGTCTGGGGAAAATATCAATCGATTGACAAACATGTTCAATCGATTGATAAAAGAATCCAATCGATTGACTAAAACTTTCAATCGATTGTCACAGAAAATGTTCAATCGATTGACAAACATGTTCAATCGATTGACTAAAGAAATTCATGTAATCACCCCCAACAGTTTAAGAATTTATTTTCAAGATAAAAACAAGATTTCAAGCATTCAAACAAGGATCAAACCCATCAATCACAAAAGTAGGAAGAATTTATTCCAAACATCATCAATTTGTTGCTCAAATTGGATTATTATCATCCAAAGGGTACAAGATCTTGGTCGGAAAACATGCTCTACAGAATGCATAACAGTCTTTGAAGACTGTCGGCCAGTAGAAACCGCTACTAAACACCTTTTGAGCAGTTTTCTGAGCTGAAAAATGGCCACCACAGGCCTCTGAGTGGCAGGAAGCTAAAATTTGAGAGATATCTTCCTCGGGGACACATCGCCTAATTACTTGATCCGCACAGTACTTAAACAAGTACGGATCATCAAAGTAAAACCATCGGGCGATGGATAGAAACCTTTTTCTGTCAGGGGTGGACCAATGAGACGGGGTCTCCCCTGTTGCCAGGTAATTGACAATGTCAGCATACCAGGGTAAACTAGTTGCAGCAAAAAGTTGTTCATCTGGGAAAGATTCACGGATTGGAATGGATTGTGAAGAATTGTCTTCAAACGTCAATCGTGAGAGGTGATCATCTACAACATTCTCCACCCCCTTTTTATCTTTGATAACCAAATCAAATTCTTGGAGCAGGAGAATCCAGCATATCAATCGCTGTTTTGTATCCTTTTTGGATAGCAGATACTTCAACGCAGCATGATCAGTTAAACAAACGATCTGTGAGCCGATGAGATATTGCCTGAATTTCTCCAGCGCAAATACAATTGCTAACAACTCCTTCTCGGTAGTGGAGTAATTACGTTGAGCTCCATCAAGGGTTCTGCTATCATAGTAGATCACAATAGGCTTCTTGTCCTTCCTTTGTCCTAATACAACTCTGATCGCTGTGTCACTTGCATCACACATCAGCTCAAAAGGAAGATTCCAATCCAGAGACTGCATTATCGGAGCTTTTGTAAGGTGATGTTTGAGTTTATCAAAAGATTCCTGGCACTTGCTGTTCCACTCAAATGGTTGGTCCTTAACAAGGAGTTGGCACAGTGGCCTAGATACAGCACTGAAATCTTTAATAAACCTTCGGTAAAAACCGGCGTGACCTAGGAACGATCGTATTTCTTTCACTGTAGTGGGGACAGGAAGATTGGAAATTATATCGATCTTTGCCTTGTCTACTTGTATTCCCTCAGCAGACACGATATGTCCCAAGCCAATCCCTTATGTCACCATAAAGTGACATTTCTCCCAGTTGAGGACCAAATTCTTATCCTCACATCTTTTCAGAACTTTCTGTAGGTTCTCTAGGCAATCATCAAAGCTGCTTCCAAATACAGAGAAATCGTCCATAAAAACCTCCATAATCTTTTCCACCATATTGCTGAAGATGCTCAACATGCACCGCTGAAAAGTAGCAGGTGCGTTGCACAATCCGAATGGCATCCGGCGATATGCAAATGTTCCAAACGGACAGGTAAAAGTGGTTTTCTCTTGATCAGCAGGATCAATTTCAATTTGGTTATAACCACTATAACCATCCAAGAAGCAATAGAATTGGTGACCTGCTACTCTTTCGAGCATTTGATCCATGAAAGGTAATAGGAAATGATCCTTTCGAGTCACCGTATTCAATCTTCTGTAGTCAATACACATGCGCCAGCTTGTGGTCACACGTGTTGGTACCAATTCTCCTGCTTTATTTTCCACCACTGTAATGCCAGCTTTCTTCGGTACTACTTGAGTCGGACTTACCCAAGGACTATCCGAAATTGGATAAATAACCCCAACATCCAGCAATTTTTCAGAACTTCCTTCTTCACTACCTCTTGCATGTTTGGGTTTAGACCCCTTAGCATTTGACGACAAGGTTTGGCATCTTCCTCAAGGTAAATCTTGTGGGTGCATATGGATGGACTAATTCCTCTTAAATCAGCAACGGTCCATCCTAACGCATTCCTGTGTTGCTTAAGCAACTGGATCAGTTAACTTTCATGTTCGTGATTTAAAACGAATGAAATTATCACAGGAAAGGTCTTCTCTTCTCCCAGGAATACATATTTCAATTCTTTTGGGAGCTCTTTCAGTTCCAACTCTGGAAATTGCAGGTTTGACGGCACAGCCAACTTGGTCTTTGGCGGTAGCTGCTCATATTGAGCCGTCCACATTGTTCTTGCAACTTCCTCTTCAACAACCTCCAACATAGCACATATCTGACTCATCATTTCATTTTGTGGAGTGTATCTATCCAATTCATAACCTGAGTTAGTCATAATGGACTCCACAGGATCAGAGTGAGCATTTGAATCAAAGCAATCTTGAATTACTGATTCTACCCAATTCACCTCCTCTTCCTCATCATCAAAATCTTCAATTTTGGGATTTGAAAAGATCTTGATATTCAATGTCATGTTCCTAAAAACAACGGTCATAACTCCACTCCTTACTTTAATCGTCGCATCAATTGTTGCGAGGAAAGGACGTCCAAAGATCACCGGAATCTGAGATTTAGCATTATAAATTGGTTCAGTGTCCAGCACAACGAAATCAACAGGAAAGACAAAGGTGTCAATCTGGACTAAAACATCCTCCAGCACTCCTCACGGGTATTTAATTGATCGATCTGCCAGTTGGAGAGTAATGCGAGTGGGTTTAAGTTCTCCTAACCCTAACTGTTGGTAAACAGTATACGGTAAGAGATTAACACTTGATCCTAAATTGAGTAGCGCATTGTTTACTTTCTTCTGACCGATTATACAAGAAACTGTTGGTGTGCCTGGATCCTTGTATTTAGGAGGCAAATCGTGTTTTACAATCGCACTCGCCTGGCATGCCAAGTAAGCACTCTTCTTAACACTTTGCTTCCTTTTTATAATGCACAAGTCTTTTAGGAACTTGGCATAGGAAGGCACTTGTTTAATCGCATCTAGGAGCGGGAGATTGATCTTTACCTGTTTGAATAACTCCAGAAACTCCTGACTCTTAGTTTCTTGTTGAGGTTTCTTCAACCTCTGAGGATATGGTGCTAGAAAAGGGCATTTGGTTTCCTCCTCAAGGAGAGGTTCTTTTCCAGGTCTTCTCTTTATTTCAGTATCCTCAGGAACTGTTGTTTTGGGCTCAACTGTTTCGCCCTCTCTTCCTTCTTCCACCAATTCTTCTTCATTCTCTACCTCTTCTTCATCACTAACTACAGGTTGTGAGGGCAAAGAGACTTTCTCAATTTCTTTTCCACTTCTCAACACAGTTACCGCCTTGGCCTCCTCATGTGGTCCAGATCCCGAGGGTCCTGTACCCGAGTGTTGGCCTTTAGGATTTGGCTCTGGTTGTGTAGGGAACATGGTTCGTTCTCGATCCCCTTGTTGGGCAGCTAACCTCTCTACACTTGTATTGAGTTTACTCATTAGCTGCATCATCTGCTGCATCATGAGTGTATTAGGATCCTCTTGTGCCTTCTTATGGGGTGGCACATAAGTGTTTGATGAGGTTTGGTTGTTGCCTCCCTGATTGTAGTTGGATTGAGGTGAATGATTTTGATATTGGTTCTGGTGATACCCTTGATTTTGTTGATAAGTAGGAGGAGGTTGGTAACTCTGGTGGTACCCTTGGTTTTGAGGTTGGTATTGGTTTCCTTTATTCGGCTGCCACTGTTGAGATGGGTTTGCTGCAGCAGCACTGTTTCTTTGATCAAAACCAGGATGACTCCACCTATCATTGGGGTTGAAACGACCAGGGGCATTTACAGCATGTACCTCTACTGGACTCTGTTCTTGATAAATAGGGTATATTTGGTAATGTTGAGAGGTATGCCCCATCTGTAGACAACTAGAACATGACTCTTCAGAAGCGAACTGTTTCACTGGATCCTTCTTTGCTTCTAAAACTTCCAACTTACGAGCCAGTTGCTCGTATTTTTCCATTAAGCCATCTTCCGCTTTCAGCTGATAAATACTCTTTTTACTTGAACTTGAACTGGTTTGAGTTCTCGTCAGCTGAGTTTCCCATTCTGGTGCGTGTTCGGCTAACCATTCAAAATGAGCTTCTGCTTGGTCGGCGTTCTTGCTCATAAACTCCCCGTCACTCGTCGTTTCTACGAGTTTCTTTGACTTTGGACTTAGGCCGTCATAGAAGAAGCTTATTGTCCGCCACTTCTCAAAACCATGATGTGGGCAGAGCAGTAACAAATCCTTGAAACGCTCCCATGCCTCAGCGAAAGTTTCTTCCTCTTTTTGATTGTACATCTTGATCTGTCTCAAGATGTCATTCGTTAATCGATTAGGGAAAAACTTTTTGAGAAAGGCTTCATATATTGCTGCCCAAGTTGAGATAGAGTTCGGTTTGAGTGACAACAACCATGACTTTGCTTTGTCCTTCAAGGTGAAGGGGAAAAGCTTTAATCGGATTATGTCACTCGGGCAAGTCTGATCTGTGAAAGTGCCACAAACGTCTTCGAAATCTCGAATGTGCAAGTACGCCTTCTCTTTATCCATCCCGTGAAATGTGGGTAAAAGTTGAATCATCCCATTACAAAAATGGAATGTACCCGTGTGTGGAGGAATGCGGATACAAGAAGGTGTGGCAGTGCGATCAGGAGCCAAGAGTTCTCGTAGAGGTCGTTGACCGTCATCGATGAGGTCATGCCTATTCTCTCCTTATTGGCTCTCCGTATCAGACATTGGGTTAGAAGTGGATGGAGTGAAAATGGGATTATCAGCACTATGGATGGAATCTTCAAATAGATTTGTGATGAAGGCTTCAGTGGAATCAAAGGACATAGAAGGACACAACAATACGGCTTGTGTTCTGAAGAACAAAAAGAAAAAGAAAGATAGAAATGAGATAAGAAAAGATTGGATCAATCGAAAGAATCTGGCCTTTGTTACCGTCCCAGGCAACGGCGCCAAAAACTTGACACGACTTGAAATGTGTTCTCCGAAGAGTACGTCCAAGTGTAGACGGTCGCGTCGCGTTAAAACCGGTAAGACCGAGTCGAATCCCAAAGGACGGAAGAAAAAGGCAGAAAGGTCTAGATTGAATCCTAAAGTGAAATAAAAGATGATTTCTGTTGAAAGAGGATCTAACAATTCTATTGAATTTAAATAAATGAAAGAAACGAATTAAAGTGAAACGATAACTTAACTAGATAGAATTAAAAATTTGTGATTTAAAATTAAATATGGAAAAGAGTTGGGAACATGCGAGTCCACAAAGTACCAGCCACTGCCATGATTTAACAAAAACGAATAGCTGGGGTTTTATCCTTAGAGTATTCCTTATTTCGAAAATGATTAAGTTAAGCATTCTAGACACTAAGTATGTGAATCTTGCTTACCTAGTGGTTCGTTTACCTAACTTATTTATGAATTACTGAAATAAAAAGTTAATTAAAGCCATGAACAATAACTAACAAATTGAGTATGAGATATTCGATGTGTTTATTATGAGTGTTCATTGAGTTAATTAATCAAAAGAGCTCTTATTTCAAAATCAGACTGCAATTTGAACTAGCAAGATCACTTTGGGCTCAGTTTCTGAAATAAAAGTTACTGGAATACAAAAAGGAGTAAACCCAAGTCATAAACATACCAATCGATTGACATCATGTCAATCGATTGATATGAAATGGCTTTCAATCGATTGACAAGTATATCAATCGATTGGCTTGGAATCTATGTCAATCGATTGGCTTCTGTATCCAATCGATTGACATTGATTTTTACATAGAATCATGGCAGAGGGCTGGGAACAATGTTTCTTCACATTGTTCCCAACCAGGATTCTAAGTTAGCATTTTTAAACAAACAGAAACTTGGCAAATCTGAAACATTCTACTCAAACTTGATCTAAACATGGATAAACACAAAATATTTGAAATTTAACTAAAGTTTCTATTCTATATTATGACTAAATGAGTTGCAGAATAGTCGAATTTAAATAACAAGACCTGAATGAGAAAAACAAAAACCAACGTTGCACTTCCAAACTCTCATAAATGTATTTCCATAAACAAGAGCAGAAAAATACCTACAAAAACAAACAAAATGAGCCAACCCCCTCCCCTCTTCACTCTCCTCTATATATAATGTTAAATTTACGAGCTAAAGGTGTCCAGGTTCACTCCATAACGGCTGGTCGTCGTCCTGATTGCTGAAATCTTGCTCCATTAACACAGACTGTTTCCAGTTTTATTCAATCGATTGACAAAGATCCCAATCGATTGATAAAACTTTCAATCGATTGGTAAAACACCAATCGATTGATCATGAAAATATGTCAATCGATTGAGATGATGTCAATCGATTGGTACCAAGACTTCATCAATTTGTTCCTTGAGTTATTCCTTTCAACTTTGTTATTCATTTTAACTTCAGAACCTGCATTCAAAGGGCTAAACACAACAACATACCACGAAAAATACATCATTGTGTAAAGAAACAAATTAAAACACAATTGCAGGTAATACTAGAGAAATGGGGTTAAATCCAGTCAGTTTTTACTCCTTATCGAGCTAATATTAAGCTAATATCAGCTCTCATCAGTAACACATGTGGGAAATTTCATTGGGGTGTATGCAATCTACCGACAACGGTGTGTAATAATTGCTGACAAATGGGTCATGTGGCGAAGAATTGTCAGGGGGTAAGGCCAAATACTTATGCTCCGATGAGACGTATCGATGATAGTGGGATGGTTTGTCACAATTGTGGGGAACTTGGACACCGAATGCGCAATTGTCCTAAGCTGAGGCAAAAAGGTTTTAATGCAACCGCAAGCAGTGCACCAACACCGCAGCCAGCTCAACAACAACCATCTCAAGGAAGGGAACAACGTCATGGTCGTTATTTCCAACTTAATCCAGGGGAGACCACCGTTGCTAACACAGTCGTGTCAGGTAAAGTTCTTATCTGTTCAACACCTACTAATGTGTTAATGGATTCTGGTTCTACACACTCGTTTGTATCACACCAATTCCCTAGGAATATGAATGTACCCTTAGAACTTCTAGAATATGATCTATCTATTGATGTTCCGCTGGGAAGATCATTGGTGAGTTCGGGAGTTTGTAGAAACTGTGAAATTAAAATTAATGATGAAGTGTTATTTGCAAATCTAGTACCGTTAGTAATTCAGCATTTTGATGTCATATTGGGGATGGATTGGTTATCGATAAATCATGCGGTTATCGATTGTAAGAATAAAAGGGTAGAATTTCAGGCACCGACTCATAGAATCTTCTCTTTCCAAGGGATAGGTGTTGTGTCACCACCTTATCTTGTATTCTCCATCAAGGCTTGTCGTTTATTGAGAAAACCTTTGTAGTGTATTTGATACCAGAAGTACGGAACTAAGGTTGGAAGATATACCCGTAGTTAAAGAATTTCCTGATGTATTTCCAGAAGATTTGCCGAGTGTGTTAATTGAAAGGGAGGTTGAATTTGGGATAGATGTCATACTGGGAACACAACCCATTTCGCAGGCACCATATAGAATGGCTCCAGTAGAATTAAAAGAGTTGAAGACTCAGTTATAGGAGTTGTTGGATAAGGGGTTCATTCGGCCAAGTGTGTCACCCTGGGGTGTACCGGTTCTTTTTGTGAAAAAGAAAGATGGGACGATGCGGATGTGTATAGATTATCATGAGATCAATAAAGTAACTATAAAAAACAAGTACCCACTGCCACGGATCGATGATTTATTTGACCAGTTACAAGAAGCTCAAGTGTTTTCAAAGATCGATTTGAGGTCGGGGTATCATCAATTGAAGGTAAAATCTAAGGATGTTGAGAAGACGGCCTTTAGAACTCGGTACAGTCATTATGAATTTCTTGTAATGCCATTTGGAGTAACCAATGCACCGACTGCGTTCATGGATTTAATGAATCGAGTCTTTAAAACGTAATTGGATGAATTTGTTATAGTTTTTATTGATGATATTCTTATTTACTCAAAGAGTCTGGAAGAGCATGATAGGCATTTGAGATTGGTGTTACAACGACTTCGAGAAAAGTAATTATTCAAAAAACTGAAGAAAAGTGAGTTTTAATTAACAAGTGTTACCTTCCTTGGCCGTGTGATTTCCAAGGATGGTGTGTCAGTTGATCTGTAGAAATAGAAGCTGTTATGATTGGGCGAGACCAACCAATGTGTCAGAAATTCGTAGCTTTCTGGGATTGGCTGGGTATTATAGAAGGTTTGTTCGGGATTTCTCCAAGATTTCTACTCCGATGATGACATTAATGAGAAAGGATATTCCATTTGAATGGGGGAAAACAATGTGAGGAATGTTTTCAAACATTGAAGAGTAAGTTAACTTCTACTCTAATACTTGCGATTTTGACAAGTACTGGGGGATTTAGTATTTATAATGATGCTTCCCATTAAGGCTTGGGATGTGTTCTTATGCAAAGGGACAAAGTGATAGCATATGCTTCAAGGCAATTGAGGACTCATGAGAATAATTATCCAACCCACGATTTGGAACTTGCTGCAGTAATTTTTGCCTTAAAGATTTGGCGACATTACTTGTATGGAAAAATTTGCAAAATTTTCACTGACCACAAGAGCTTAAAGTATTTGTTTACTCAGAGGGATTTAAATATGCAACAATGAAGATGGTTGGAGTTAATGAAGGACTACGACCTAAAAATTCAATATCATCCGGATAAAGCAAATGTGGTGGCCGATGCTTTGAGTCGGAAATCAACCGAAAGTTTGGCATGTGTTTTAACAGCACAAGAAAGGTTAGTGAAAGAGTTTAAACGACTAGAATTGGAAGTTATTCTAGAGTTGAAGGTGGATTGATGGCAGCGATTTTAGCACAACCTGACTTGATTGGAGAGATTAAAGTAAATCAACTTCTGAACCCAACCTTGAAGAAAGTTGTAGATGAATTACTTGAGGGTAAGCGACCAGAGTTCAGTCTGCATGATGGGATAATATGGTACATCAATTGGTTATGTGTGCCTAATATGGGCAACTTAAAAGAAAGAATTTTGGAAGAAGCTCATAGTACTCAGTATTCCGTGCAGCCGGGTAGTACAAAGATGTACAGAGATTTGAGAGAGGTTTATTGGTGGAGTGGTATGAAACGTGAAGTTGCTGAATATGTAGCCAAGTGTATGACGTGTCAATTGGTAAAGCTTGAGCATCAACGACCCACTGGGGAGATACAACCATTGGAAATACCGGAATGGAAATGGGAACATATTATAATGGATTTTCTGTCTGGATTGCTGAGGTCTCCTAGATTTAATGATAGCATTTGGGTGATCGTTGACAGGCTAACTAAGTCAGCCCACTTCTTACCGATTAAGACCACAGAACCGACAAAGTTAGCAGAACTTTATGTTAAAGAGATTGTGAGATTGCACGGGGCACCAGTGTCTATTGTATCAGATCGTGATACACGTTTTGTGGATAGGTTTTGGGAAGGGCTACAAAGGTCAATGGGAACAGCTTTGCATTTTAGTACTGCTTTCCACCCGCAAACTGACGGGCAGTCAGAACGGGTTATTCAGATTCTAGAAGATATGCTTAGGGTCTGTGTTATGGATTTCAAAGCTGATTAGGAAACGCATTTGCCGCTAATTGAATTTTCCTACAATAATAGCTTCCAGACAAGCATTGGAATGGCGCCTTTTGAGGCATTGTATGGTCGAAAATGTAGATCGCCTGTGTGTTCGACAGAGGTTGGGGAGAAGCAACTTCTAGGGCCGGAAATTGTACAAATCACCACCAATAAAGTTAAGTTGATTAACCAACGGTTGCAAGTGGCACAAAGTCGCTACAAAAGTTATGCTGATACGGGTAGAAGACCGTTGGAGTTCGAGGTTGGTGATTATGTGTTCTTGAAAGTTTCACCTTCGAAGGACATTACTCGATTTGGCAAGAAAGGTAAGTTGAGTCCGAGATATGTTGGACCTTTTCTAATTTTGAATAAAGTAGGACCGGTAGCTTACAAGTTGGAGTTACCACAAGAGTTGTCACATGTTCATAATGTGTTCCATGTGTCTATGCTCAAACGTTATGTGTCAGATTCGAGTCATATCCTTGAACCAGAACCGTTGGAAGTCCGAGAAGATATGACGTATGTTGAATATCCGGTACGGATTCTGGACAGGAAAGATTAAGTGTTGAGAACAAAGACAATTCCGTTGGTCATGGTCCTCTAGCATAACCATAGCATTGAAGAGGCAACTTGGGAGCGAGAAGATGAAATCAGGGAGAAGTACCAGCACTTGTTCGACTGATGAGGTAAGAATAAGTTTGGGGACAAACTTCTTAGAAGGGAGGGAGAAATATAACACCCGTACCCGGACGAGAAGATTAATTTGGTATTAATATGCGTTAATTAGAGATAATTAATGCCTAAGATGATTTAAGGTGGGGTTATGAACCCACATGTGCAAAGGTGCTCAAATGCGGGCATAGATGAAAGTCCTGTGAAAGGCGGGGCTGGTATAGAAGTGGGGCCCAATGAGGGTCTAATTAAATAATTTGCATTTTTATGTCATTATGTCATTATATGTAGGCAAAGATAGAACTGGATATGAGAGGGTGCATGGGGGGTATGGCTTTGGAGATCAGAATGAGGCAGGGGTGAGTATTTTAGATTTCGCAGTAGCATATGATCTTTTAGTAGCAAACACCTTTTTCAAAAAGAGGGAAGAACACTTGACAACCTTTAAGAGTGGATCTAATAGAAGCCAGATCGATTTGTTCCTTGTGAGAAAGGCAGACCGCTTAGCATGTAAAGACTGTAAAGTCATCCCAGGAGAGAGTTTAACATCTCAACATAGACTTACTATTTTAGATATCCATATAAAAGGACAATGTCGTACTAGAAATGACCCTATAAACCCGCGAACTAGGTGGTGGAACCTTAAAGGCGAGAAACTAGCAATATTCCAAGAGAGAATGTATACAGAAGCACCTTGGAATTTGGAAGATGGAAGCAATACTATGTGGGATAGAATGGCAGGGTGCATCACGAGAATATCGAAGGAGGTCCTCGGAGAGTCGAAGGGAAGAGGGTTAGCTTCTAAAGATACTTGGTGGTGGAATGAAGAGGTACAAGCTACAGTAAAAACCAAAAAGGATTGCTTTAAGAAGTGGCAAAATGATAGAAGTGAGGAACACTTCAAAAGCTATAAATGTGCAAATAAGGAGGTTAAAAGGACAGTTAGAGTTGCTAAAATGGAAGCATATGACGCCTTCTACACCAAACTAGACACTAGAGAGGGAGAAAAATGTATTTATAAGCTTGCTAAGTCGAGAGAAAGGAAAACAAGAGACATAAATCAGGTTAAGTGTATAAAAAGCGATGACTCTAGGGTATTAGTGAACGACGAAGAGATTAAGGAAAGGTGGAAGAGCTATTTTGAGAAGTTGCTGAATGAAAAACATATGGATAACACAATGGAAGAAGAAACTGGAAGTTACGATAAAACTAGAGAATACAGATTCTATCAGAGAATAAGGAAGTTTGAGGTGGAATTTGCTTTGAAGAAGATGAAACCCAACAAGGCCTTAGGACCAGATGGGATCCCCATTGAGGTTTGGAAATACTTGGGAAATGTGGGGGCATCTTGGCTTACAAAAATTTTTAATAGGATTTTAATGACTAGAAAAATGCCTGATGAGTGGAGGAAGAGCATCCTAGTGCCTATATATAAGAGTAAAGGAGATGTACAACAATGCAACAACTATAGAGGTATTAAGTTGATGAGCCATACTATGAAGCTATGGGAGAGAGTGATGGAGTATCACTTAAGAGGCGCAACATCAGTGTCAGAAAATCAGTTTGGATTTATGCCTGGGAGATCAACTATGGAAGCAATTTATTTACTTAGAAGACTAATGGAAAAGTATAGAGAGAAGAAAAAAGATCTACATATGGTTTTTATTGATGTAGAGAAAGCTTATGATAGAGTGCCTAGAGATTTAATTTGGTGGGTACTAGAGAAGAAAGGAGTGACCAAGGGTTATATTGACGTGGTGAAGGATATGTATGATGAAGCGGTTACTACAATTAGATCACCAGCCGGAGAAACCAGCGAATTCCCAATTACTGTAGGCCTGCACCAGGGGTCGGCCTTGAGCCCTTATTTGTTCGCCCTAATTATGGATGAATTGACTAGACACATTCAAGATGAGGTCCCATGGTGTATGTTGTTCGCAGATGATATTGTCTTGGTTGATGAGACTAAAAGGGGACTCAACACTAAATTAGAAGCTTGGAGAGAAGCACTGAAGACTAAGGGGCTAAAGATAAGTAGGACGAAAACAGAATACATGGAATGTACTTTTAGCAACAGTGGAAGTAGAGACAACGAAGCAGTGAAAATCGAAGATCAGGAGATCCCAAAGAGGGAACACTTTCGCTATCTAGGTTCAATGATCAGTAGAGACAGAGAGATTGGTGATGACGTGACCCATAGAATTAAAGTGGGCTGGCTTAAGTGGAGGAGTGCTTCTGGAGTATTATGTGATCGGAGAATACCAGCAAAAATGAAAGGAAATTTTTATAGGACAGCTATGCTCTACGGGACAGAGTGTTGGGCAACTAAGAAACAACACATTAGCAAAGTGAGTGTAGCGGAGATGAGGATGCTAAGATGGATGTGTGGTAAGACTAGGAAAGATAGAATTAGAAATGAGTACATCCGAGAGACTTTAGGAGTGACACATATTGAGGATAAGTTGAGGGAGAATAGACTTAGATGGTTCGGCCATGTGCAACGAAGACCTGTAGATGCACCTGTGCGAAAGAGTGATAAGATCGTAGTGCCTGGAATGGTTAGGGGGAGAGGCAGACCTAGACTGACTTGGGAATATGTGGTGCAACAAGATATGAATATATATAATTTAAATGAGCATATAGCTCTTGATCGTACAGAATGGAGAAAAAGGATTCATACAGCCGACCCCAATTGATTGGGACACAAGGCTTGGTTTGGTTTGGTTTGGTTTGGTTTGGTTATATGTTTATATGATTACTTGTTTAAAAAGTTTAAAGATATTATTATGTCTTATGATAGGTAAGGGGACCAGTATGGGTACCCATGTGAGGGCGTATTTGAATAAAATTCATAATTGGTAGGTCTAATAGCAACCTCATAACTTATGTGGGACCACGTTTGGGACCCACGCGGGACTTAGATTAAATCCTTTTATAAAAGGTGGGTAGTTAATGTAATTAGCATGGGAATTTCATAATAAAACTTAAAAAAATTGGGGGAGGTAAATGAGAATAAGAAGAAATGGTGACAACACATATGCATGGTAGCATATGTGTCTCTCCATTGTTAAACACAGCTAGGAATTAGAATTTTGGAGAGAACGAGAGCTCCAAGTCGGCGACGGAAATTCTCGACGACGTTCCTTGTCGTTTCTTCGTCGTCCGACGCTGAATTCACGATCCGATACCACTTTTGGACTCGTGGAGGTAAGAGGATCATATGCATGTAATTTATTTTCATTTTTGGTAACATTTTTACGGCAACCGTTTTTGATAAACGATGTTCTTGGTACCAAACTTGTGTAGGATTATCACCAACTAGAAATTGAGCTAAACTTGGGAAGGAATTGGAGAAATTCTAAGCTTAGTTGCGTATAAATCAAAGAGGTGAGTGTTCTAGTCCCAAAATTGGGTGTTTAAATATGTTGATATGATAATCGTTAGCTTAGAATGCTTGATCCATGTTTATGTTTATATGTGTTGTTGAATTTGGGTAAAAAGCATGTCAAAGTTACTTTTCGGAGATCAATTTGTTGTTTATAAAGATTGTTGCATTTGCATATTAAGCATTCCAATAGCATGATTAGTTCCCTCACTAAGCGAAAGCTTAAACGAAAATGTATTTTTTGTTGTGGTTATTGAATAACCATCGCAGGTACCGTCCGAGAGGAGGAGAGGAAATGATCCACGCGACGGGTTTGGGTGTGGGAGTAGCAAGTTGTATTGATATGTGCATATGTATAGTTGTTGTGAGTTTAAGTTGTAATCCTCAACTCTAAGTGTTGTAAACATCTTGCATTTTGGAAAATGTTGGGAGTAACTTGTGTTTTGGGAATACTTGTAATATGTCAAGTTCACATTTAGCTTGGTTGTGCCTAATGTTGTAAATTGTACTTGCAAATTACAAGTTATGTATATTGGGAAAATTGGGAAGAAACTAGGTAACTTGTGATTGTGAATCTAAACTTGTCTTCTCTTGTGATGATGTTTTGTAAGTATTGGGGAAATGTGAATTTTGAATGTATCTTAATGATTTTGGAAAAGAATTTGAATGTTTGATTGTTATCTCACACTTGGATATGTTGAGCAAATGTTTTTTTAAGCACTTGGAGATGTTTTAGTAATGATCTTTAATGTTCCTACAAAGTTTGATTATGTTTGGTAATGTTTTGGGGCTTGAAAATTGAAGTTTTTAGCAGCAGAGAGCTGTTCTGCCAAGGCCGGATCGATTCGGCCTTCCCACGGATCGATCCACCCATTCTCAGGGACATTCTGCCTCAAAATCAATAAAATGGATCGATCCGTCCTATTCGCGGATC
Source organism: Hydrangea macrophylla (assembly GCA_033977485.1). Lineage (NCBI taxonomy): Eukaryota > Viridiplantae > Streptophyta > Magnoliopsida > Cornales > Hydrangeaceae > Hydrangea > Hydrangea macrophylla. The sequence goes on from CM066986.1 coordinate 2,982,747, forward strand.
GACCCGCCCCTATAAATTTTGACTGTCCACTTTTACGGAAACAAGCATAACTCTTTCTAGAAAGATCGGATTTGCGCGCCATTTTTTGCGTTGGAACCGGGACTCAAAGATCTATCTTTTGGTATAAAAGTTTCTATACCTTATTAATGACCATTTTTCCCTTAGATCTGATTTGTGCCAAGAAAGCTCTTTTATGGAGTCTAAAACATGTTTTTCTTCATGATTAGCGTATGGTTTGATGTGTGGGCTTTGTTATACATGTCCTAATCCGCCTGGGGCAGGTTGGGGTATGAAAACATATCAGTAACAAAATACGATTGTCGCAGGCCTGCTAATGAGTCACAAAAATATGGTGTGTTATTGAATGGTCTTCCCTGAGCCCACATGTCAATCCGACTAACTTGACCGCTTGCCTAGACACACCCCATAGAACAAAATTATCTCATCGTCCTAGGATAGCATGCTAAAGTAGCTTTCATCAAGCGTCCTCTTCATGACATAGTCTCAAGTCGTGAAGGCAACCAGTTTGTAGGATAACCAATGTCTTGGATATGCTACGTGGCTCACATAGCAATGAAGAGGAATCCATTCACTGCTCTATAGTCGATCTCAAAAAGCACATACAGTATGATATGTATGCTATCGCGTTCTTCCATAAAAATGGGCAAGTCACTCTGTGTTTAAAAAAAACAAGGAACGCCATACAATTCTTAGTTTACGCGTTACACAAAACATCTAACCTGAGTTTTGTAGCACAGTCGCCCCTCCTGGTGCCCGTCTGAAAACTCATATTTGGTTATAACACATGCTATATAGAGTCGTGGGATCTCTCTATGTTTGACCAAATATAAAGGTCTCATCTTAGCTCCATCTAAGGCGCCATATAGAAATAATAAGAGTTTATATCTCGCTCGCTGTTCTTACACTGCGTAGATATAAGTGTTCAAGCTCGCTTTCTAAGCAATATGGACACACATGTCCTAACTAGGTATCTAAGCGCCATGAACACAAATGTCTTATCTTGCTCGCTATCCAAGCGCCATGGACACACATATCCTAGTTCGCTATCTCGGTGCCAAGGTGAATCACCCGTGTGAGCAGGTTAATTCAAGCCCGGTGACATATTAGAAACGTGCATTCATTTTATTCATATAACAAACATATATGTATGGAAACCAATTAGTTTATTACCTGATGATAAAACTTGAATAATAATGTCTAAGCAAATCAAATCTCCCAATGGAGATGTGCCTTAAGACAACTTCCCTTTGCGCAAACCACATCTCAAATGTGACAAAAATGAATGTCCACGTGCTAGAATGGTTTTTGAGATCTTTTGCATATGCTTAGGCTTACGTGCTATCATCGTCGATGAGCACAACCTCATCACTATGAGGTAAAGAGCCTAGTCACTGCAAAAATTCTTCTACCAAATCAGCTTCTTGAACAGCTGGTAAGCACACCACAAATTATGCTTCCATTGCGGACAACATAAGGCAAGGTCCACAGTCTTGTGAACATATCGCAAGATACTCTTCACTACTCTCTAGTGATAGGACCAGGGTTGCTATGACAACGACTAATTAGACCAACCGTAGAGTAGACATCTGACTGAGTGCACAACATAGCATACTTTAGATTCCCTATTGCGAACACATATGGTAGATCAGACATTTGTATCCTCTTCTCATTATTCTTAAGACATTGATCTAAGGTCAAGGCGAGTCCCTTTAGGATGTAAATGGATTTTTATCTCACAATCTAAACTCCCAACTCATAATTGGCATCACCCATGTCCTCAATCTCAAACTGAGAGGACAACTACTCTCAAGTTGCGATAATGGAACTCATCTCATTCCCAGCTAGAAGAACATCATCAACATATATAAAGAATTAGAACACTTTCCTTGAACCATTTAATGTACACACATTGTACCACTGCCTAAACGATCACTTGAGATAATAAATAGAATGTTTGAGACGGCATACTTCTTGTGCTCATTTCCTTTGGTCACAACACCAATGGGATGATCCATATTTATCTCGTCGTCTTGTTATCCATTGAGAAAAGAACTGTTTAAACATCCAATTAAAAAGGTTCCAAAATTAAATATGCTACAGTTGCTAGGATAAGGTGAAAGGAGTTAGATCTCACCCTTTGGGAGAACATGTTTCCATGGTCTATACCCTCTCTAGGTACAAACTATCACCACAAGGAATACTTGTCAATTGAACCATCTGCCTTACGTTAGACTTTGAAAACACACTTGTCTCCAATAGTCTTACGCACAAGCGGAATGTCAACTAACTCCCAGGTTTGCGTCCATAGAACTCATCTCATCTGGCATAGCAACTATCCACTCAGCCTCAACAAACAAAGAAAAACGCTTCAACAAAATAAGCAGGCTCATCCTTATTTGTGTACACATTTGCACACATATGAAAATGTCTTCCTTCGTCAATTTCAAAGCAGCGATAGGGAACTTTTTCCTCATCACTTACAGTGTACTACCTGAGAATCTTGAGTGCCTAGTGGTGTACTCCCAATATCTGGTACACTCCCACTGGCATCTAGCAGTGTATTCCCACTCGGCTCCCACTAGCGTCTAGCGGTGTACTCCCACTCGGCTGGAGACTAGTACCATTTTACAGCGATTACTGGATGTGGAATCTCATTCTTCCTACCCTCGCTTAAAGATGGTATGTTTTCTTCAACATCCTCCAACTCATAGAGCTCAAGATATCTCTTAGTCTTACCAATCTTGGGGAAGTCATTCTCAATATCATGCAATACCATTTTTGTCATTCCTATACCCGGTTGTTCATCATACTTAACATTGCCTATCGAGCTATTAGAATACCTTATAAAGTAATTCTTTCTAGCTCTTTAGATTAGTTTGTCGCACTTATGCGAGGTATAGTGAACATAACCTCCTGAGCTCTACGGGCGCAAATGCTCCATAATAAGCTTTTCACCTTTCTATAGCTTATAAGGGAGTAGAAAGAATTGACTGAGAAGAGGCACTCTAGTATGTAAGCAGCAATCAAGAGTACATCCCCCCAAAACAACATTGGGAAGTTGACTTGCACCATCATCATCTTAGCCATATCTAGGAATGTCTTATTCCTTCTTTCTACAATACCATATTGTTGTGGAGTTTTCGGAATAGGAAGTTGTCTGCGTTTCCCCTTTTTCCTAACACAGTTCCCAGAACTGATTAGATAAGTATTTGCGATCCTCATATCACATGAAATCATCTATAAAAAATGAGAAAATAAGAGACGCCATGACGTGCCTTTACAACCGTAGTTCCACAGATATCTGACTGAACTAGCTCTAATGCTTGAGTAGCTCTAATAGCCATTCTAAAAGGCTATCGGCATGCTTTGCCAACTAAGCAAGACTCACACATAGGTAGGTCAACCTTAGCGAGTGGGCCCAAAAGGGCTTCTCAAGCTAATCAAATCATCATAATCTCATCCTATGCGTTCAAGTCCAGCATGCTATGTCTCAGAATAAATGAATAACGGAGGAAACTAAAATTTATTAAAACAACTCTTAAGTAGTTATCGCTAGATAACCATGTCCTAGTAACACTACCACCCAAAAAATATCCATCCTATTACCATCGAATTGAAAAACGCCCTCGATTGCGCTCTTCCACCTTGTTAGCCTTGGGCACAAACTTGCTAGCCCTACCCTGCCTCTAGTCGGGTATACCCATACCATTATGTTTAGGCCCACTGGCCTTGCGCTTATTTCCACTTATGGAAGTCGTGTTCAAGAGTGTAGCTATACGGTTCGTCTTACCTTTTTGCGCTCCGTATTTAGCTCAACATGTCGGAAAATGTCAGAAATCAAAAATTTAACATTTCCGTTGTGGTTCATGATTTGTTTTCTATGAACCCACGAATCAGGCAAAGAACTAATCATAGCCTGAAACTGCAGTTTGCAAGTAAAGATGTTCCGAGTAATCTGAAATCACGAATCATACCTGTCATCGACCTTAGATGTCCAGTCATTGTGTACTTGGAACATTTCCTTTACTTTCCCGAACTTCATAACTAGACGCTTAATCTAGTAGTGAATGTGCCATTGAAAATAAATTCGAGCTGATCTCACAATTCTTCGACTATTGGGCAGTACATATACTTTCCAACAATAACATGGTGCATGCTGCTTATCACAAGGCGCGTGATATGATCCTTCTCAAGCCAAGTATTATAGGCTTTCAAGGTTATAATGAAATTGGGCTGGAGGCCCATTATTCGGTTCAATGGGTTGAACTATAGAATAAGCCTAAAACCCATAAGCACTTACTCATTCTATTGGTATGTTACTTTGTAGTGCCATATTACCAAAAATTAGTCCCCTTAAAATTGTTATCTTTTGTAGTGATCAACAATGTGTGGTTTAAAACATTTGAGAACATGCGCAAGGGATTGAGATTATTATTTGCACATTTCATAAAGTTTGTTTTTAAAATCCAATTACAAATGAGTTTTTCCCTTTTTACAATTTAAGATAAAAAAATTTGCCATTGCTCATTAATCAAATCTTAATTTTGTAAATCAAGAAAAATCTTTTATAATTGATTTTTCTCAACAAACATCAATTAGATGGTACAATTACCTATCTAAGATCATCCACAATGATATAAAGTGTGCCATGCAACAAAAGTGCGCATGGACCCCCACGTGGGTCCGAATTGACAAGTTAGAGCTCATGCTAAGATAATTCAAGTGTATGATGTGTGAACAAAGAAAATCATCCCTGCACAAGTAGACTATTCCAATTCAAGAAATAAAACACTCGTCCTCACATTACATTTATAGCCATAAAAAATAGGGATATTTTGTTCATTTACATACACAGAAACAACCTTAAACATACATCGTGAGGACACAAGCTCCATAAATTGTCAATTAATTGTCCATTCATTTAATCCAGATTAATGCATTGATCACATACACCAAGCACTAAATGTGGTCGATTTAAAAATTGAATGGACTAAACCAATACTCCATTTAAGGAGGAGGATTAGAGGTCTCGGATCATACAATAACAAACAACAATAATTAAATATGACCAATCAATGCAATGAGCCTCTAAGAAATAATAAAATTTGCAATAAAATAATTATTGTGTAGCCCAGATAGCTCCTATAAGCTAAGTAAAATCAATGAAAAATCTGGGATTTTTCACTAATTTTGACACAATATTAGGTCTTAAAACATATTTTAAAACCAATTCATTAAGGGCTTTTAAATTAACAAATAATTTAAAACTTTATGGAAAAATTTAAATAACTGAAAAACTGATTTTTCATTATAAATAAAGAATTTCCAAAATTTTATCAAAACCCAAAAACGTTTTGAATCAATTTAACAAAATGGATTGATTTAGTTAACAAAATTAACTATGACCAACTAAATTCCCAAAATATACTAAAATTTTAAGGAATTTGTTCTCCAAGGATTTTCAGTGTTCTAAAAATCTTATATTAATTTCAAAAATTAATAATCTATTTTGACTATTTAAAGCAATTAAATAAATGCCCATATGCATAAATTTTATGCTCTAAAATACCAAAACAAAAAATGAGATAATTCAAAAAAATTTCTCAAGTCTCCCATCAGTGTTCAAAAATACCATTTATTAGTTTCAATAATTAACAAATTTGTTTGGTATATTTTAAGCAATTAATATTGTGTACTCAACACAATATATGCTCTAAAATATATCCCAAAAAAAACGAGAAAATTTACTAAGAAAATTTACTCTAGCTACAACTGGTGTGCTAAACACATTGTGTTAATTCTTTGAACTAATAATCAATAAAAATATTTTAAGCAATTTAATACGTGTACAAAAACACATGATTATATGCTCTAAAATATTAAGATGATTTAGATAATTTGCCAAAAATTATCTATGGGTCTTACAAAATTATACATGGTCTCAAAAACAGTGTCCCTTATTAATTACAAAAATTAATAATGTATTTTGGCTATTTTAATCAATTAAATAAATGCCCAAAAGCATAAATTATATGCTCTTAAATACCAAAAATATATGATAATTTACACATAAATTATCTCCGAGTCCCTTACTGTGTACTACACACTATATATTAATTTTAAAAATTAATATGCATTTTTTTATATATATTTTAAGCAATTAAAAACACATTTAAAGCATATCTTTTATGCTCTAAAATACCAAAACCAATGAAATGATCTACCATAAAATTATTTCCGGTCCCACTCAGTGTCCATTATATAGGAAAAAAAATTTAATCTTCCACATTTTTCCAGAATTTTAAAGCAATTAAAACACGTTTAAAACATTAAAATCTATTTATTTTAATTGCAAAAATAGTTTTAATTATTAAATAATTAAAAAAATTGGAAAAAGTATATAAAAAATATATTAAATTACTAAGGGCCAAAGGGGACCCACACTCGCCGGAGATGGACCCACCATGCAGTCGCAACCGCCGGAGTAGGGCACATGCACTGGTGCGCGTGTGGGGAAACCTCAGGCACAGCCCTGGCTAGGGCTGAAATCGGTTCGGTTCGATTCGGTCGATTTTTAGAGAGATTTTAGCACCGAACCAACCAGTCGGTTTTTAAAAAATCTAAAACCGAAACAGACCGATCACATAAAGACACCGAACGAAACCGACCGAACCAAACTCGGTTCGGTTTGGTTCAGTTTCGATTTTATACTTTGTCCACCAACCTGAGATTGAAAGAAATTTAGATTTGTGACTGTGAGATTGAGAAACAACGCCATAGAGAAATCTCAGATCTGAGATTGAGAAACATAAGTCACAAGGAGAAAGTTCAGATCTTTGAGGTTGAGAGAGAGACCAAGAGAGTGAGACCAAGAGGTAGAGAAAGTTCAGATCTTTGTGTGTGTGTGTGTGTGTGTGTGTGTGTGTGTGTGTGTGTGAGAGAGAGAGAGAGAGAGAGAGCACAGACCATGAGGGAGATCAGACAGATGTAGATCGCACAGATCTTTTGCACATTACCTTCCATTTGGATCGTCGTGACTGCCGTATGGTGGAGAGTAATGGCGATGGTGGGTTTGGGTGTGGTGGTCTGTAGTCATGGCCGTTAGGGATGGTGGCCAGCCTGGAGGTGGCTAGATAGGGTTTGGGGGTAAGAGAGAGAGAGAGAGAGAGAGAGAGAGAGAGAGAGAGAGAGAGAGAGAGAGAGATCACATATATATTAAAGGAGAAGAAATGAAAAATCAATGAGTAGACCCTAACGTATAAATCAAGATTCATGAGCAGACCTAACGTATAGATTTGTGCAATTTCTCTCTTTATGTCAGTTGTCCATCTAGTCAAGTCAGACTTTTTGATAAGAGAAGTAAAGTCTTTTGTTTAGTCAGTACACTTAGTGTATACTTTATCACTTTTCCTTTAGTCTTTTCTTTTTTTTTTTATTATATGCTGGGATATACAAACTTTAGTCAGTAAGAGTATTCAAAACTACTCCTTATATTTTGTTGCATATATAATCGGTTCGGTTCGGTCAGTTGCGGTGTGAATATTAGTAGAACCGAGACCGAACCGAAGATCTATTTTTTTCCTTAACAGAAACCGAAACCGAATGATATATGAGAAAACTGAACCAAACCGAACCGAATCAGTCGGTTTGGTCGGTTAATTCGGTTTTTTCGGTTTACCTTTCACCCCTAGCCCTGGCTGGGCAGCGACTGGACACGCCCACCTTGGTGAGTGTGGGCCACGTGCCACCTTGGGTGATCTCTGCGGCTACGGGACCACCACCAATGTGGTCGTCTCGACTCAAGGTTTCCATTAGTCCCACCCAAGTGGAACAACTATGGGCAGAAACCAAGCGTGCACCACACGCGCCATTAGGCGCTACTGGTACGAACTCGCGGCTGCCGTTGATCTCCTTCCTTTCAATCCTAGGCACAGCTACCATGGCTGCGTGCGGCAGTCACTTCGCAAGGCCATTGCGGCTTCATCTGTGATCCAATGCACATGTATTATTGTAACGACCCTGGTGCTGTGGGCGGGCTGCTGTAGGTGCCTTTGTGGCTGCAGTAAGTGCTGGCAGGCTACACACTATGGGAAGTTCATCCCACATCGCCTGGGTGTGGAAAAGTAATGTGCTATATATGTGTGATTTCAAGTCTCCCCAGTTAGAGGCCTTTACGTGCGGGTTTGGGCCCAAAGTGGACAATATCTTATTGAGCGAGACTTGGGTCGTGACAATTATACATGGTTGGATAGCCCACATGGCGTAGAACAAATTTAAGCCAAAAAAATAGAGGCATTAGACGTGAGAATCTTTCATAAATTGATGGCAAAGTTTAAAAAAAAAATATTTTTGAATACCCAGAAAATTGGGGTTGTAGATTTCTCTTTCGTTTGAGATAATCGAGGCATGTGACTTTAAGGGGGAAACTCTTGGGACCATAAGGAACACATCCATGTTAATAATTCGGACCCCTATTGGAGTTTTCGTTTAGACCCACTTTGAAAAAACTAAAAATAGGTTTTGTGCCAAAAAAAACTTGCAAAGCTTCCATGGCAGATTCGGTTTGGGCGACATACGGGCCAATCAACAACCTATAAGCTCTGATATCAATGTAGATAAATATGCACACAAGCATACGAGTCAGATATAGGTTCGTTACCTAGCGGAATAACCCAACGGATCGCCGAACAATGTTGTTACGAGCCTCTAATACGAACACGAACCTGTTGCCATTTATTAGCCTCCGTGTACTCTCTTGTGCATCACGTAAGTCGTAGAAGATGCTACTAGAGCGGTCTCCGTCGATGTCACGCGCTAAATCCCCAAGCTCCGTGGTGATGGCTTTTAGAGAAAGAAAACCGTGAGAGAGAGGGAGAGGCCGGCTACTTGATTGTAGTGTGTGTCGCCCTAATATGTGTGTGTAATATAAATATATATAGGCACGCACCCTAGGTCACCAAGGCCAAGGCCCATTGGACCCGGTCCAATGTATGTAGGTGTACAAAATGACCCACAATTTCTTACATGTCCAATAAGTAATGGGTTGCAAACTCTATATATGTGGATGTTGTATAGGAATTTAGAAAGCCCTTAGTGTACCAAGTTGGGGGTCTCCCCTCATGGGGGTGCATGGTCTAGGGTAAGAGAGTGACTTTGGGGTATTGAGTTGGGAGTGTACAAGGGTCTTGTATTTGAGTTATGGAATTTAATTCATGTAACTTGTACCATGTTTTACTCAATAGTGAAAGAATAGATCTCTCGGGTGTGGACGTAGGCAAGTGTTTGGCCGAACCACGTACAAATCTGTGTGTCTTTTTTTTTGTGTGTGTACATATTTAATTACTGCTCATGTGTGTGTTTATTTGGGAAAATTTGGTTCCGAGTTTTAAATTCCCAACTGGGGATGAGGTTAGAACATCAAACTTATGCATTGGAGGGTACTTATAAATGTCAAGCTCTTTGCCACTTGAACTATGCCAACATATACAAAAGTATTGTACTATTTGGATATAAAAGTGTTGTAAATTTTACAGAAAAAATGGTTTTAAAAAACAATATGGATTTTTTTTCTTCTTCTGAAGTGTTGGACATTTGTACCACTTGAAACAACACCCAACAAAAATTTAGTGATTTTCAATGTAATTAAATGTGTTATAATTTGTTAAATTATTTGGGAACCAAATTTGGTATTCAAATTGGACTCAATAACATTGCTTTATGTAAATTATAAAGAGAAAAAGTCACATTAGATATATACTTCCTCCGTTCCAAAATAAATGTCCACTACCATTTAGCACATTGTTTAAGAAACGTGTATTATATATATATATATTTTTTTTGTCCTTCATTTTTCCACTTTTCAATTGTGTCCTTTTTTTTTTGCTGTGTCCTTGATTTGACATTGACTTTCTTACACATTCCCTTTTCCCACTCTCCTATGAAATGATGATTTCTTTATTGTGAGGGTATCATAGATAATTTATATAAAAATTGTAGTTGACTTTCAAAGTGGACACTTATTTTAAAATATCTTAAAAGAAAGATGGACACTTATATTAGAACTGGACGAGGATGAAGTATTATTTGTTTCTCCATTGTACTATCATGTTGTTCAATTTGATCCATCCTATGATCGTAGATGTATCATACAGAAGTTTCCTATAGATTAGATTTATATGCTTTAATGGAGGGTGTACATTTTATATTATTTTCTTCCAAGATGGAGTACACAAATACGACCTTTTGTCTACCTAAATTAAAATTAAGATGACACCAACGGCTATATATATCTGGTTGACCACAATGGTGTTTGTGAATTGGAGAGACTACACTGCTGCCACCTGGTCAAGAGTAAAAAAGTACTGATCACTTCTCAAAGTTATTTTGCAGGAGATGACAAAGTTTATTGAATAAAGAATTTGTAAATAGGAGTAAATATTATTTAATTTTTAAATTAACAAAGTTTTCAGGATTAATTGTGTTAGAAACAACATCAAATTTATAGTCCAAGGAAGTTGAAACAACAAACTTCACCAGTTATTTCATTTCTCACATTCCTATATGAGTAATGCTATGGTGAAATTTACTTCACATCTAAAACTTGACAGACACTCATAATCACTCTTTCTGTAGATTTTTGGGTGTGAACTGTGAAGTGAGGTGTGACACTATGACCAAAGCATTACTCTTCGTATATTACATTAATAACTGAAAATTTTCTTTTGACATAATGTGACCTCAAATTTATAGAGACATTACATAAAAAGGATTGCATATAAAAGCTGTTATGCAGTACGAGTAAGCAAATCGACTGAATGGACAAAAAAAAAATGAAAAACTGACCCTAATCGATCGGTTTTGCAACTTGGGAAAAAAAAAAAAACCGGACAGACTAACACCCCTATTATTATTATGCAGTGTAAATTGTGTAACAGCAAAACTGTAAGGTTCAATGGCACACGGTGTGGCTAGCCGCAGCCCATTTACATTTCATCACTTTCTTTAAAGAAAAAATAAACAAGAAGAAGAAGCATTTGTGTTGACTCCAAAAATATTATTTTTTGTTTTTTTCCTAGGTCCAAAAAAATATTTTAGATGAGAATGTTTTAGTTGAATTGCAACAATCCATTTTTTTGGTGCTATGTTTTCATTTTTTTTGGACCTGGTTTGGAAGTTGGAAACCTGGATACCCTACCCAATATATAGGCTTAATCACAAAATATATACATTTGTACTTTGATCCCCGTCTCATTTTCGTTTTACAGATTCAATTGCATTAATTTGGTCTTTGAAGTTTTTGAACAAAAGCAATGTGGTTCAAATGTCTAATTCTGTAAAAATAAATTTGACAAAATTTACTCATATACTATGCAGTGTAACACTATTTAGGGGCAAAAATGAAATATCACCAATCTCTCCACCCGCTAATCAATGTAATAGTGCATAACAATGGGTAAATTTCATCAAATTTTATGATAAAACGAAACATGTGGATAAAAAATCTCATAAACTAAAATGAGATAAAGACCAAACTTCAAAAAAAATTTATTTTAAGCCCAAAAAAAAAAAAAAAAAAGTTCATCATAGAGTGTGTGGCCCATATGGGCTGGATTGGAAATAGACTGGTCAAGAACAGGCTGAGCCTCTGAGGGGCTATTTTCTAGTCAGTCCAGAACCGCACGGGTGAAATTTCGACCCAGTTTACAAAACACAAGCGAGAAGACGCTACTTAGGGGTGGCAATTTTCGACACGACACGGCAACCCGACACGACCCGACACGAAAATAAACGGGTTTGGGTGACCCGTATAAGGGCACGGGTCATAAACGAGTCGACCCGTTTGACACGATTAATAAACGGGTTGAAGCGGGTCAACCCGTCTAACCCGTTTGACCCGATTAAGTATTTAAGTGCAGTTGGGTCATTTTTTTTTTAGTTTTAAAAATAATTTTTAATAATCTGGAAGTCTAAAATAAAAGTAATATAAAAAAAATTAAAAAAAATGTTTTTTTAAATTTTTTTTTTTTTTTTTAGAGACGAAGGAAGCTGGAGCCTGGAAGCATTCATGCATCAAGATTGCATAAAAAATAAAAATAAAAAATAATTAAAAAATAAAAAAGAAAGAAAAGAAAGGGAGGAAGCCCGCTAGGATTGCTGGATTGGGAAGAAGAAAAATTAGTCAATTAGATAAATACAACTGTTAATCTTGATTCTTGATGGATGGCAAGAGAAGAAATTTTTTTATACCGTTAGTAAAAACAATATTTCTTCTTATTCAGTTTGTGTGGATGTGCTTGGGTGTTAAGTTTATAATAGTCAGATATTGCTATATTTGTAATATATTGGTATTTAAGATGTACGTGTTAATAATTGATATATTTGATGGAAGATTTGTTAGTGTTCTTAGTAGGGCTGTAAGCTTATTTCGAATAGCCGAACCAAGCTAACTGATTGGGTTTCTTAAATTACTTACAACTAAAAAATTGATTAGACCGCCAAAATAGGCAAAATAGACCGAACCGACCACTTCGGTTGGTTTTTAAAACATGAAAAAAAAAATCGAAAAAAAAAATTTTCGATTTGATTTGATCTGATCCGATCCAAACCGAACTGAACCGAACCGATGACACCCTACACGGGTTAGACGGGTTAAACGGGTGACCCGTATATGACCCGGCACGATTATAACCCGACACGATTATGACACGTTAAGAATGACACGATTATAACCCGACACGACAATGACCCGACACGATAATGACCCGACACGATTATGACCCGACACGACCCGATTGCCACCCCTAACGCTACTACTAAACAATGAAGGAATGGGTGACGTGTGCAAAAGTCCATGTTGTAGTGAGTGGTACAGTGAGGATGTCCCTCTGGTAAGGACGTGCTGGCTTTGGGACTCATTTGTCATTTATAGAGAAGACAAGGACAGCTGTTCCTTCCTCTTCTCCTTCTACAAAGCTTACCTCGGGTCCACTTTAATATTTTCCACTATAAGACATGTACTCCATATCTGGATTATATACTCCCTCTGTATTATTTTATGTATTCATTTTTGGGATACTAACTTTTTAAGGGAACATAATTATTGCTTATAATAAATGTAATTGTTCCAAAATTATTCATACTTGTTTTTTGTTCCCTTTTGCTTTTTGTTGGGCATTTTCAAAATCAATAAAGAAAAGTTTGAAAAGTTGCTAAAAATTTATCAAAGTGGACATTAGTTTTGAAACATCCAAAAAAAGAAAGATGGACATATAAAATGGGACAGAGGGAGTATATTTTTGGTTTTTTCCTTCTTTTGTTTATTTATTTATTTTTTTTTTTTTTGTTTTGCATTTTTTTTTATATATGTAATAATTATGAGAAGATAGAGGTTTGTAGTCGAACACTTCATTTATGCCATAGACTAGGAAGTATTGACACTTCGAAAAAAGAGCTCTGTACTCATGTCCCACACATATCGGACACTGACATTCGCCTAACACGTATCGAACGCGACAAATACGTGTCTGATTTTTATTATGTACTCACTCCGTCCCATTTTATCTGTCCATCTTGGGGAATCCAATTATTTAAGGAGACAAAAAGAATGTACACCTACTTTCCATAATTGCTCATAATCATTGCACTTTCTTTTTTTGTTTTTTTTTTGTGTTGATTGTAAAGAAGGGTAGTTTGGGAAACTAAGTAAAATTTACATACTAATTTAGAAAAGTGAACAACAATTTTAGGATATCCCAAAAAGGAAAGATGGACATATAAAATGGGACGGAGAGAGTAATTTTTAGAGACGGATACATCACCAACACCCGACGAGACACTTCATGGGACATAGAGGGAAACTCTTTTTGACACAAAAGCGGCATTTTGTTAGTTTTTTAACATGTACAAACCTAAACAGAGATGATTTTGTCAAGCATTACATCACTTATCTCCTCACGTTCTCCCGACATTAATCTCTCAAAACCTTTTTGTCTGATCTCATCTCATATCTCTCTTTCTCTCTCCTTTGACTGTTTCCCTCTCTTCATTTTGTTAATACTAAACAATAACTTTCAAAAAACATGAAATGAACATCCTGTAGATAATATTTGAATAACATTTCCGAAAAACATAACAAATGATTTTAAAATTTAGCATTTTTTTTTTTATAAAAAAAGTTGCGTATTTCCGCGGGTGTCGTGCCATCATTTTATAGAATTTATCATACCGACGTACCGGCATCGTGTCGTTTCGACGCATTCGTGTCGTTGCTTTATAGGCAACAGAAGATCATAAGTACGGGTCCAAGAAAATCGATTGCATGGACCAAACGATCAGTTCGGTCAGTTTTCAAAAATCTCTCTAGTGTAAAAATCGAACCGAACCGAGAAAATACAATATATCGAACCGAACCGAACTGAAACCGATCAGTTTCCATGAAAATCCCAACGTACTGAACCGAACTGAACCATTTTCACCCTAGTCATAAGACACAACTTACTGCCAAATCAACTATATATTCACATAATTTATTGTATTTTGGCTTAATTACAAAGTATACCCTTGAAGTTTGGTACATGTGTCCATTGTAGTTCCCTATAATTTTAATTGCATCAAATTGGTTTTTGAAGTTTTTAAATTGAAGTAACGTATTCCAAATGTCCAATTTTGTGAGAAAAATTGACGGAATTTACAAGGGGTGTAAATTGGTCGATTTTTGTTGATTTTTCGTATTTTGAAAACTGACTGAAGTGATTGGTTTGGTCGGTTTTTTGGGTTTTCGGTCGGTTTTGGGCAGTCAGTTCGGTGTTTAGCTTAGGATATTTTTTTTTTGAAAACTGACCGTTTGGTTCGGTTTGGTCGATCGGTTCGTTTTTTCGGTTTTGGCTTACACACCCTAGAATTACTCACATGCTATTCACTGTCACACTTTTTAGTGACAAAAATAGAATACCACCAATCTTCTCACTTGTTTTAACATCACAATTGTGCACATCAACGGGTGAATCCCATCAAATGTTATGACAAAATGGGACTTTTTGGACCATATTGTTCTATTTAGGAACTTCAGGGACTAAATTGATACAATTGAACCTACAAGGACTAAACTAGATTGGCCTTGGGCTTTGGCCCATGGGTTCATGGTTCTCTTATTGCCGAATCGGGCTCGAGAAGAGTTGATAATCCAGGCTCGGCCTAAGATAGAAATAGAACACTTTAAAATAATCATAAAAGGGTATAAATACATTTTTTCATAGGTTGGAATTACACTTTGAATATAGCAACTTACAATTTTTTACATTTTAGTACATGAAAACAATCAATATTTTGATTTTTAAGAAGCTTTTAGCTGGACTTCTACGTATGCCTCTAGTCGGGCTTGATCAGGTCGGGTTTCGGACCTGGCTCGAGTTTTAAGAAGTAGGCCGAGGCTCTACCCGGGAATACTAGAGTCTAAGGTCAAACATGCCCTATCTTAGACTTGGACCAGATTTAAGGCCCATTTTTTTTCGGGATAAGAAGGGATAAACTATTCATTATATCAATTATTTTAATATCTTTTGTAAAACAAGTCAATAAAATATTATTATATAAACATTTTCCTCATAAAATTAGGAAAACCATGAAGGAGGTTACAAAATGATTATTTTCTCGCAAGAAAGGGCTAACCGGACACCATACTCAAATCTCCACTTTTGCCTATAGACTATATACCATCATATACTTTGGGGAAAAGAAGATTAGTATTATTCTATAAGATTAGCATTTTATAACTATTAAATTAAGATATAGAACCCAAATACTATACTACCACTCCAATGTTTGGCCGTGGATTTCTATGGTGGAAAATGCAAAGCTGGATAAACAAAAATTAGTGAACAATCCTTTCTCTCCTCTCTCTCTTCTATACTCTACTACTTTTGCCCTCTGTTGTTGCTTCACCTCCTCCAAAGAAGAGAGAGAGAGAGTGAGGAGAGAGAAAGGACAGCAGCCCACGTCGGCGCATAGTTGCGCCAGGCTCGTCTCTGCCGCTCCTGGTTCGATTCTTCTCCCTATTTTATCTCTCATCGAAGCTGGCTTCGTTCCCACGGTATCCGATTCAGAAACAGAGAGACAAAGGAACCCTTGCGTGGTAAGAGCGATCGATTCTGGAAGCCCTTCTCTCTCGCTTTCCTTAATTTTCTCTCTCTAAAAACTCTGGCGGACGTCAAAGGAACCCTTGCGTTCCTTATCTCTTCAATCTCTACCCGTTTGGTCGATCAGTTGGATTTCAAATCTAAGAAGAAGAAGAAGAGAAGAGGGCTTTACGGTGTGAAAATGCTTTGGATTATGAAATTCTCAGGTTTTATCTGTGCAGCAATGATGATGATCGTTCTGTCTCCATCTCTGCAATCGTTTCCACCTGCCGAAGCCATTAGATCCTCTAATCTCGACGGAAATTTCAGGTTTTCCGGTCATATTTCGGCTGTCGATTCGCTCAATAGCTTTTCATCATTCCGTAAAGCATCGTCATACCGCAATGCCGATGAATGCAGTTCTAGTGAGAGAACAACATTGGGGAAAACAGGCGTCTGCGATCCCTCTTTGGTTCACGTTGCGATCACTCTCGACATTGAGTACCTTCGTGGTTCAATCGCCGCCGTCCATTCGATTCTACAGCATTCAATGTGTCCTGAGAGCATCTTCTTCCACTTCCTCGTCTCCGAGACCAATCTAGAAACCCTAGTTCGATCTACTTTTCCACAGTTGAAGTTCAAGGTCTATTACTTCGATCCGAAGATTGTTAAGAGCCTGATCTCAACTTCTGTGAGGCAAGCTCTTGAACAGCCGCTCAATTATGCGAGGAATTACTTAGCCGATCTATTGGAGCCTTGTGTTCGCAGAGTTATATACTTGGACTCCGATCTCGTTGTGGTCGATGATATTTCCAAGCTTTGGTCTACAAGCTTGGGGACTGAGACCATCGGAGCGCCCGAGTACTGTCACGCCAACTTCAGCAAGTATTTCACTGCGAACTTCTGGTCGGAGAAGCGATTTTCCGGCACATTCGCCGGCCGGCGACCGTGCTACTTCAACACAGGCGTGATGGTGATAGATCTGGTAAAGTGGAGGCGGTTCGGATACACGAAACGGATCGAGAGGTGGATGGAGATCCAGAAGAGTCGGCGGATCTACGAGCTCGGCTCACTACCGCCGTTCCTGTTGGTATTCGCGGGACACGTGGCGCCCATCGAGCACCGGTGGAACCAACACGGCTTGGGAGGTGATAATGTGAGGGGCAGCTGTCGAGACCTCCACGCCGGTCCTGTCAGCCTCCTCCATTGGAGCGGCTCCGGCAAGCCGTGGCTCCGGCTGGACTCGAAGCTGCCGTGCCCGTTGGACTCACTATGGGCCCCATACGATTTGTACGGACACTCGTCGTGAAGGCTTCGCCGGTAAATTCCTCATGTTTTTGTTCCTTTTTTTTTTTTTGTTATATCATTATCATCATCATCATTTTCCATTTGCTTCATTTTTAATTTTTAATATATTTTTTTTGTGCCTTTTTTACTCTTACCTACTACTCATTTGATTTTTATTTTGATTCCTTTTTTTTTTTTTTTCCTTTTATTATTATTAACTCATCACTCTCAGTCTCTCACCACGTCAGGCGATTTGTATTCTATTTTATTGTTCATGCCTTTTGATAATAAAAATGAGAGAGAAAATATTGAATTCAGATTATTAGCTGTTGGTTGGTTGTCATTGTTAATGCTCCAATGGTAGATCTAGCAATATGGGTACAGTTGGAATTAGGGCAACAGAGCTCTATCAAACATGAAATGATCAGCCGACACTACACGCAGGACTAGAAGCATAGGAGTAGGAGCTTTGAAATTACCAAATTACACTTGCAATTAATTACTGCATATGGTAAACATGGCTTATTTGCAAAATAGTTGTTTGTCGGTAGGCCCACTTGGAACATTTCTGACATTTTTTTTTACATGACCATTGTTTTGCCTATTTTGTCCTTCTAAATGCCCAAATTCTTGAATTTTATTGAATAATAATAATAATTCGACAGACATATTGCCAAAATTTTAGTTTTTTCAAAGGAATAATGATTGGGGCACAAAAGGATACAAAAAATTTCCACAAAATGAGTGGAAAGTCTATGTGGCACAGTGGGATCTGCCAGCAATTAATGGAAACAATGCTTAATTACTGGCGGGGGCCCACTGTGCCACATAGACTTTCCACTCATTTTGTGGATGTTTTTTGTATCCTTTTGTGCCCCTAGCATTGTTGTTTTCAAAGTAGTGTTTTATTCTAGAAGGATTGAATCTCTCAAGTTTACAAGCATGGGAAGTGTATTCTTTTGTGAGCATCTATTTATGACTATTTTGTTTTCCTAGCATTATCCTATTACAGAATCCCTTCACTTTGTTTTTGTCAACTGTCGAGGACCTATAAGTTTGGGAGTAAAGATTGGGACACACTCAAATACACAATTTTTAGGACACAACTCAAAAATGAGTCTATATCTTTCCTGTGATGTATGTTACTGGACCCACAATTGTGTCCAAAAAATTGTGTGTGGGTGTGTCCCAAGTATTACCCTTAGTCTGGAGCCCAAGCTCAGCTTTCTTTTGTTTTTGGAAGCTGCTTTCGATCTAGCACAGTCTCTCTGCCTTTGCAATTTCATTACAAATATAAAACAAAAAACTGCACTTGATAAAAAAAAAAAAAAAAGAATATAGAAAACCTAACTGGCCAATCCTGAGAGTGGGAAATGGCAGAATTTATAAAAATAAAAAATAAAAAATAAAAGCTGTTTTTTTTTAATTTACCTTTGGAAGTTTTGTAATCGCTTGTGAACTCTAAAAGGTGTTGCCAAACACCCTCTTGGCTTTTATAATATCCTTTAAATATTTTTGTGTATAAATATATACGACATGGTGGAGGCCATTTTGGTTATTTGACAGATAATTCGGTATGTGGGGATTAACTATTAAGAATAATTGTAGGAGTACAATTATGTATAATGGAGAGCAAGGATAGTGTCCTAGTCAATATATGCTTTTGTGGCAATAAAGAAACTATAAGCTATCTCATCTAAAAATGTGCTGGCAATGCCGACTGTTTTAGTGTTTGGGCATTTGAAGATTCTAAGTGAAGGTTGCGATGGTTGCCAAGTCCTTAAAGGCCCTGTGGTGTGTTTTGTTGGCACTTGGCAGTGTTGGTGGAAATCTTGTGAACTATCTTCCAATAATCATTCCCCGTGCGAAATCAGTTGCGTGTCCATTTGAGTCCTTTCAATATACTAGCGGTTAATTTATTAATAGTACGGAGTATTAGTTTTTGAGTAATACTATACTTGTTAAATTTTAATCTCAAATCTTTTATTTTAAATGATGTAACGGTGGGTCCATTGATAATAATAATGTGTATCACTTCAACATTATTCAATCAAAATTGATATACATTATTTAGGATGAAAATTTGACATTATGATTTGAAAAAAAGCATAGCATTAATTACTCTTAGTTGTTTTCTTCTTCTGAGAATTAGTAAAAGCCAAGAGGGTGAGCAAAAAAGGCTCTTTGTTCTTTGGATAATTGAGCTGGTTTTTTCAAGCTACTATATAGTTCACAAAACTGATGAATGTAGATGGAAATTAACGTGGCATTAAAGTTGGGGTGTACCGTCCATGGTGACGGTGTCATTGTTACGCAGAAAGGTTCCAAAATAGGGAAGGTGACAAATTATCTTTAGCCCTGGCAGCACACGTGGCCAGTTCCTTTGGCTTGGCTCGTTCAATGAAAGTGCTGCATGTTGTGACTCAGCAGTCAGCACCATGATTGGATTCGCTCTTCTGTTACCTCTGCTTCTTACTACTCTCTCCGTTCCATAATAAGTGTCCACTTTCTTCTTGCACAATGTTCAAGAAAGTTGTATTATATTAATTTATTTGGTTCATTAAATAGTCATTTTCCAATTTTACCCTTAGATGTGATGGATGTTTGACTTTTTGCTTATTTTGAGACCACAAATAAATGCTTCTTTGTATTTGTTATAAGGGTAGTTTTGGAAAGTAAGTAAAAGATATATGCCAATTTAGGAAAGTGGACACTTATTGTGGGACGGAGGGAGTATTATTTAGAGTAATCTTACAAGGAAAATGTTACATCCACACAGTAAATTACATACATTTTTTTACACATAATTTTAAATGTTTGTATTTTGTGCTGTCTAAATTTTTTATACTTTTTTGTGCTCCACTTATACAGTATCAGGTACATGCATTTAAAATTGTGTGTGAAAAAAAGTGTTGATTCACTGTGTGGGTCTAGTAATGCTCATCTTAGAATCACAAAAGAGTTACAAAGAGACGCTCTAAAAAAGATGTAGCATCTCATGTGGTACCTATATGACAGAGTTTAGTATGATAAATCCTACTACCGCATGAGATGTTACATCCATTTGTAAGCATTTTTTGCTACTCTTTTAAAACTCTAATATTATTTATGGAGTTTAAATTATTTTATTAATACTCTATAAAAATTTTGACATATCCTTCTGACCTTTTCAATTTTCATTTGTTAGTATTATATTGGAGGCCTTGCTTGCTCTGTTGTGCTTTTTTGCTGGATCCACGTTGTCGGCTGCTTGCCTGTTTGAAGCTGTACTGAGTAATGTTATGTTTTTTTTTTTAATTTTTATCCATAAAATGCATTTTAAATGATGTAGTAATTGAGTCAGGTAAATAATTTCTAATTAAAATTTATATGATCCAATTATATTAGGCCTATCACATTATCACATCGTTTAAAAATTATTTTAGAATAAAAATTTGAGAAATATATCATTACTCTTTTCACTAACTCTGCCGGCTATAGGGTGAAGTAATCATATGTCGCACCTTTGTTTACACTATTATATACTAACCTTTCTTCCGTGAGCTTACGAATTCTACGTCTACGATTTGAAAAATAAATAAGCCTATTGTAGAACAGACATTTAGAGAGAGAGAGAGGGAGAGAGACTGAGAGAGTAGGTAAGACGTGCGGATGGAATTTCAGGTTGCTTGGTTGAATGGCACCGACAGTAGGTAAAATAGAAAAGGAACCCGAGGATATAATGTCAAAGTCGTTTGGATAAGTAAAGAATCGATGCTGCGTTTCATATAATTGAACCTATTTTACAAATTTAAGTATTCCATGATTGTCAATATTTTTGAATTAAAGTCTATGTCCAAACTAATAACTCTCTTAAAACTTGTATTTTTATCGGTCTGATAAACTTTAAGATCTCTCGTGAACCTGATAAAAAAATGAGATGAACTGGTCTAATTTTGAACTTTTTTAGTGATAAACCCCATAACCAACCCGTATTAACTGTTGGATGTATCTGTTCCATTTAGCACCTCCTAAAAAGTGAAAAGAAATAGATTCGCGATGGCGATTCTTCACTGTAAGTGTCTAAATAGAAAGATCTACTTATTACTGAGTACTGACCCACACACAGCAAGTTAAAAATTGAACCAGATCAAGTTAGACAGATCATCCCATCTATGGGCTGTGTTGAGAAAAGAGCTTGTGTGATCCACAGTTGAGACATTGACCCTCCCGCTTCGTCCCTTTCGGTGCGCCTGAAATCTCTCTCTCTCTCTCTCTCTCTCTCTCCATGTGAGAAAAAGAACAAAAGAGGAGAAAATGGGCACAAACACATGCATAAACCCAAAATAAAACGGAGTGCTTAAACCTTTACAGCTTTGGAACAGCCATTGAATCTATCTGAATTTGAGGGGACCATTCACTACCCATGGATGGCCCACCACCTCAAATTGTTGTTCTCCGAATATTTACCCTTTTTTTGTGCTAAAGACTCTGTCACTCTGTGTGTATATATACTGTCATTAATGAAAACACGATCCGACGGTTAAAACAGAGGTTCTCTCTCTAATAAAGAAAGGGCGCCCTCTTTAGAGCCTGACTATATATATATATATATATTTAAACATTAATTCATATCATTAACCCAAATACAAGTACACGAAACAAAAAAAGAAAAAAAAAATTTATTCTACAACACATTGATAGCCTTTGGCCAGTAATAACAGAAAAACAAGTGAGGGACAAGATTCTCTTCTCATGCGTAAAAAAAAAAAGTAAAAACACAGCCCGTGCACCTAAGAGAGGCAACCAAGCAGAGTTTATACTCACATGCTTGTAAGCTATAGGAATTCCCATCCACCGGAATATCAGAGTACCACCCAGGACGGGTAGGAGATCGCGGTTGTCGCTTTCCTTGAGGAGAGAACTTAGATGTGTCGGAACTGGCTTGAGAACCCCTACTCCGGACAAAACAACACCGGATTTGCAATAAAACATCTTCAGATCTGGAAAAAGCACACGGGAATAAGCTTCACAAAGGAAGGGGGAGAAAACCAAACAAGGCCTTATTTAAATTTGGGACAAAAAAGGGAAAAGTGTAAGGGGGAAGGAGGGCAGCCAAGGAGGGTGAGGAGATGGGGTGGACTGGATTGGGGAAGAAGGAGGGGGCTGATATACAAGGATACTACATCTTTTGGACACACTAAAGGTATTCTGCTAAAGCAATAATTCGAGGACTAAATTTACGCTCCTATGCATGCGAAGAGAAATAAAATCAATTCTCTCACAAGTCGTTTTCATTAGGGGTGGCAATTTTCGACCCAACACGACAATCCGACACGAAAATAAACGGGTTTGGATGATCCATATAAGAGCACGACTTATACACGAGTCGACCCGTTTGACACGATTAATAAACGGGTTTAATCGGGTCAACCTGTTTGACTCGATTAAGTATTTAAGTGCAGTTGAGGCATTTTTTTTAGTTCTAAAAATAATTTTTAATAATTTGGAAATCTAAAATATAAATAATATAAATAGGAATTAATTTTTTTTTTTTTTAAATATAAACTAAAACAGTTTTTTTTTTCGCTAAAAAAAAAAAGATTAATTTACCAACTTACCAAACAAGTAAATCTATGTATAATAATTAATAACTAATGTAATAAAAAATAATTAATAACTAATGAGTTTATATTAGTTTATAATAGTTGGATATTGTTATTTTTATAGTATTTGTATTTAAGATGATATGCAATACGTGTTAATAATTATGCATTTGATGTGAAGACTTATTTGTGTCTTTAGTAAGCCTGTAAGCTTTTTTTGAATAACCGAACCGAGCTAACCAGTCGGTTTTTTTAAAATTTCTTACAACTAAAAACCCGATCCGACCGCCCAAATTGGCAAAATCAACCAAAAGTCGAAAAAATCGACCGAACCGACCACTTTGGTTGGTTTTCAAAGCATGGGAAAAAAAATTCAAAAAACAAATTAAAAAAAAAAAAAAAAAAAAAAAACCGATGACACCCTACACAGATTAGATGGGTTAAACGGGTGACCCGTGTATGACCCGGCACGATTGTGGCCCGACACGATTATGACACGTTAAGAATGACACGATTATAACCCGACACGATAATGACCCGATACGATTATGACTCAACACGACCCAACTACCACCCCTTGTTTTCGCTAAGTAAGGATAACACTTGACAACTTTGTATTAGGTCATGTCTATGTTGTTCCCTCCCATAGAAATGGAACCTGACACGCCCAAAATTGGCTCTATCCTATGACTGAGCGGTTCCACTCAGTGATCGACCCCTATCTCAACCAAATCATGCACAGTTCCTCAGATAAGCATCAGCCCGAGCGGTTTGGTCTACCCGAGGTATTCCGAGCGGTTCATCCACGACCCGGCCAACAAGTCGGGGAGACCGCGTAGGCACGTCTCACCCAGGCCCCGAGGCGTGATCCAGAATTGCAGACAGCTTCCTACTCGAATTAAAAGACTAATGGAAAGTGCACATTGTTTCCTAATCTAATTAGGAAACCCCCACAATTAATGCCAATCATTCTTTAATTGGATTATATTTCCTTATCCATGTAGTAGTGGGTCTCTTGCATCTATAAAAGAGACCCCTCATCCCCATAGAAGGGGATCATCTTTTCAGTCTGCATACCACCACTATAGCAGTCATCAACACGCCTGGCCGACCTACGATAGCTCCAAACCATTGTTGGTTCACCACAGGTCCCCGGCTTTTTACAATATAGTGAATGTGCTCAGACACACACGTGGACGTAAGTTCCTTAATTAACAGGGCCGAATCACATAAAAAAAAACCATTCTCTCTCTCTCTCCTTAAATTTCTTTAAGTACCTTAACTCAATTTTGGCATCATCAGCTTAGCACCGTCTGTGGGAAACGACAGAGTTCTCAAAGCACAAATCTTTCAGCTGACAGTCATGCCTCTGAAGAAGGGTAAGAAGGCTGCGCAGCGGGCTGGCCGGGCTATCCCACCAGCCCCGGTGTTCCTGACACCGCAGCAGATCACCGCCACCCTCACATAAGTCTTAAAGATCCAGTGTCAAACCCAGCAGCAGATTGAAGCCCTGTTGGCCCAACAAAGCAACGCTTCAGCGGCCGAAAAACTGCCCGGGAACGTTGCGGATGGTCGGGAACTGATCTTGACCAGACAGCGTGCTCGAGCGAACCCGTCCCGCGTTAAGAGTGCCACACACATCAGCGGTAGGCGTGCTGCCCGAGAGGAGAGGCAGGAGCATATGGCCCAGGAATCACTCCAGGGTCATTCGGTCAAGAGCCGAAGTGGCCTTGGGCACACGATCAGCCGGAGTCATAGCCGAGCCCGATCCCAGAGGGCAGCGCACCGCCATGAAGAAGAAGCATCTTCCACCAATTCGACCAACCCCCCGGATAGCGGTCGGGAAGGAGTGGTGGCCCGTATCAATGACTTGGAAAAACAGATTGACGGAGTGGCCAAAAAGTTGGGTCAAAACCTTACTCAGAATCACGCCAATACCGAGACAGAGTCTCCGTTTTCCAGCCAGATCATGAGGTTCGCCATCCCGCGCAAATTTAAACAGCCCCACCTAGATTCTTATAAAGGCTGGGAAACCCGATCGACCACGTCCGGACCTACAAAGCTCAGATGGCCCTGACCACCAACTCCGACAAATTATATTGCTTGGCCTTCCCCGGTAGTTTAAAAGGCCCAGCCGCCCAGTGATTCTACTCCTTGAAGCCCCGATCGGTTCGCAGTTTCAAGCAACTTAGCAAGTAGTTTATCAACCAGTTCATCGGTGTGCATAAACAGCCAAAGCCTGACATGCAGCTACTGACTGTCAGACAAAGGGATAACAAGTCCCTCAAGGAGTTCACTGACCGGTTCAACCAAGAGAAGCTCGGAATCTATGATCATGATGAAACTGCCGCAATACAGCCTTCTGCTCGGGAGTTCAACACACCAAGTGCGCCACGTCGTTTCACGGAAACCGACCGGTAACCTTGGTTAAACTCTTAGAGAGGGTGGAAAAATACATTGACATTGAAGAATTTCTAAAGACCAAAGACCCCGGGCAAGAAAGCTACGAGCCTTCCGGAAGTAAGTGGAAGCGAGAACAGCCCGGGAAGAACAATGTGGAGAAGCCCAGTAGTTCTAGTAGTTCCTCCAACTCACAACAGTCAGGGTCAGGCGGCCCCGATCCGACCTCCAATTCACAGCAGTCTGAGTCTGGTAGCCCCGACCCGACCTCCAGTTTGCATCAGTCTGAGCCCAGCAGCCCCGACCGGACCTCCAGTTCGCATCGGTCTGAGTCCGGTAGCCCCGACCCGACCTCCAGTTTGTAGCAGTCAGATCCAGTGATCCTGACCTTACCTCCAGCTCAAAATAATCAGGAGCCCGGTGACCTTGACCCGACCTCCTATCTTCATCAATCTAGATGAGCCCGACTACAGTGGTACTTGCCCGATCATCGTATAAGGCTCCATAGACTGTTAGAGAGCTCTTGGAAAGACTTCAGCATAAACCCGCGGCACCTCAAAAAACCTCGAGACACACCTGAGTCACATTAAAAGACCTCAGGGTCACATCTGAGGCACTAAAAAGACCTCGGACTCAACCCCGAGGCAACCAAAGACCACTGTTACGCAGCTGGCAAAAGACCTCGGGGCTCCACCCCAGGCACAAAAGACCTCAGGATGACACCCCAAGGCACAAAAGGCCTCGGGCTAACACCCGAGGCAAAAGACCTCGGGGTCATACCCGGGGCACCGGCTTCACTTAGGTCCACAACCTACGATGGGGGCAAATCCCCCTAGGTGGCTGATAATGGAAAGCTTCAAAAGACCCTGCAACCACCTATGTTCCATGTCGGTTACCTACAGTCATAGCCTCTACAGACCCTCGTCTTAGCAAAAGCTTGGGGGGCAGGAAGGCACAATGAACTAAACAGAAAATCACACCGGGTATTTACAGGCCTTGGGGTTAACTAAGTCAAACTCTTAGACAACCCAGGTGCCTATAGTACTCAGTGGCAATAACTCCACTTAGGTCCAAACCGACGATAGAGGTGACTAAAACATCTTAGGTTGGCCCATGATAGAGGAGCAAAAAGACCTTGAAGCAACAGATTTAGGTCGGCTATGCCAATATGGTCAAGCTCTTCTCCCAACAGTCTTGACGAAGGCTGGCTGGGCGGAAGATAACCATCCTGAGGAGTTAACATAAAAGGCCTAAAGCAATACGCTTTAGGTCGGCTTTTCCAACATGGTCAAATTCTTTTGTCCACAACCTTGACGAAGGTTTACGGGTAGAAGATAATCATCCTGGGAGCTAACTGAAGTAATAGACTCCAGATATGGCCGGGTCTCAACTCTTGGCCAATTCCCGAGCACTTAAAGACTCCGAGTTAGGCTAAGTCTCAAATCTTAGTTAGTTCTCGAGAACTCACGAGACTCAGAAGCTCCAAGGCAGCTTCCCTAAGCACTCATACAGTAGCAAGTGGCATCAAGCAGATTTCCAAACTTGCCCCGATATGGCATCAAGCCAACCTTGGAAATGGGGGGCAGCTGACACGCCCAAAATTGGTTCTATCCTATGACCGAGCGGTTCCACTCAGTGGCCAACCCCTATCTCAAACAAATCATGCACAGTTCCTCGGATAAGCATCAGCTCGAGCGGTTTAGTCTACCCGAGGCATCTCGAGCGGTTCATCCACGACCCGGCCAACAGGTCGGGGAGATCGCGCAGGCACAGCTCACCTACGCCCCGAGGCGTGCTCCAGAATTCCAGACAGTTTCCTACTCAAATTAGAAGACCAATGAAAAGTGCACGTTGTTTCCTAATCCAATTAGGAACCCCCACAATTAATGCCAATCATTCTTAATTGGATTATATTTCTTTATCCATGTAGTAGTGGGTCGCTTGCATCTATAAAAGAGACCCCTCACCCCCATAGAAGGGGGATCATCTTTTCAGTCTACATAGCACCCGTATAGCAGTTATCAATACGTCCGGCCGACCTACGATAGCTCCAAACCATTGTTGGTTTACCACAGGTCCCCGGCTTTTTGCAGTATAGTGAATGTGCTTAGACAGACACACGGACGTAGGTTCCTTCATTAAAAGGGCCGAACCACATACAAAAAAACACACTCTCTATCCTTAAATTGCTTTAATTACCTTAACCAAATTTTGACATCATCAGAATCTAACAGCACAAACATGACCTAATGCAAATTAATGAAGTGTAGTCCTTTGTGGAATTGTTGCTTTAGGGTTTCATGGGGGAAAAGAAAAAGGGAAAGGGAAAGGAAACAATAAGGAAAATTAGTCCCTCCTATTTTCCCTAGTCTTTTGCTTCATGCTTAATTAACATCAAAAAGATTAAAAATTTCTAAAATGTAATTTTAGTGCATGAATAAAGGAAGAGAAGTGACTAACATTCAAAAGTTTTTAATCTATTCTCTTTACTTTCTCTATTTTCCTCACAAACCAAACAAAGAAAAAGATTGTACTCTTTGTTATTTTCTTTCCCCACTAAATTCACTAAGCAAACAAAGCCTTGTTAAGGAAACACCTGAAACACTTCTATTGGCACCTGAAAAAGTTCCCTAGGAAAAAGAAAGGATAATACTTAGGGCACAACCAAAGTCACAACTTTTTTTGCACAACCTTCATTTTGTGTCTATCTCTCTCCTAGTGGGCACTGTGGGGTCACTGGCACTGTGGGACCCATCAAGAGAGAGATAGACACAAAATGAAGGTTGTACAAAAAAGGTTGTGGCTTTGATTGTGCCCCAAGTATTACTCAAAAAGAAAAGGCACAGCACTCTTTTGAGTTTAGGGGTATTTTTATAATATTATGTTCTATTAATTAGTGCCAGGTTCGTTGGCCTAATACTGAGAATTGAAGATTGTAGAAGAACATTTACAGGGAAAATACTAGACTCGTACAAAAAATCACACATCTTTTTCACACATAGTTTTAAATACATATACCATATACTGTATAAGTGGGGCACAAAAAATTATAAAAAAAATTCAAACAACACAAAGTACAAGCATTTAATGCATGTACCTTGTGCTGCATAAGTGAGGCACAAAAAATTATAAAAAATTCAAACAGCACAAAGTACAAGCATTTAAAGCATTTAAAGCTATGTGTGAAAAAAAATAAGTGATTCACTGTATGGGTCTAATAGTGCTTCATTTACAGAATTAATTATACCGAGCAATATGCAAAAAATGTTGGGGGAAAAGTACTTAATTGTCATGGGATTGACAGAGTAAAAGTTTGAGAATTGATTCTTTTTTCCAATTTCCAGTACGTGTCCACTATCCAGGTATCCTTGTGCCTTGTGGACTTTAGTTTTTAAAAAAATGTGAGATTTTTTAGGCTTATTTTGACTCTTATGTGGCTTTTTAAAAGTGGCTTATGAAATTTATTATTGAGTTGTTTGATAATTTTGTACAAATAACACATTACTCTTCAAAAAAAATTCATGAAATAAAAAAGCAACATTGAGCTTTTAAAAGCTCTAATAAATCTTTTAAAAGCCCCCCCTCCAAAAAAAAAAAAAAACTCTAAGTTTAAGGGCTCGCATGGTAACGTTTCCTGTTTTCAGTTTTTAGTTTTTTAAAAACGAAAACTAGTTTTGGTTTTTTTTTTGAAAAAAAAAAACAAAAACTTGTTTGGTAACATTGTTGATTTTTTTTATAAAAAAAAACAAAAACAGGAAACTCAAAACGACTTTTTGGTGTTTTCATTTTTTACCCAAAATTTGAAAACATTTTTTAAAAACAAAAAACGAAAACGTTACCAAACGCGTTTTCAATTTTCGTTTTCTAAAAAACGAAAACAAAAACAGAAAACAGAAAACGACAACGTTACCAAACGAGCCCTTAATTTTTGTAAAATTCATAAGCTAGTTATCAAAGGAATTAACATGGATTTGTGCTTTAAAAATTGAGAAGTATCAAAATGGGGGCTAAACTAAGCCTTAATAGAGTGCAATTTTGCTCACTCTAAAATTGTTCATTCATTGCTCATCCAACTCTCTCATTGGCTAATACAGTGTGACACATGTCTTTTTACCATTAATTAATTATTATTTAATCTTGAATCCAATTGTATTAACCAATGAGAGAATTGAGTGAGCAACGAATGAGCAATTTTGGGGAGAAAAAAATATATTATTCTTAATCCTGTAATTATTTTAGTTTTAAGGTATCACATACACTAGATGCACCAAAATTGACGGCCAAACGTCTTTTTCGCAGTGCACAACAAAAAGCAATACCTGTTACATATATGCTTGAGAATAGACAAATTGGATGGATTATATAATACTACTAGGAGTTGCGATGTAAGGAATACGTTTAGGGTCTGTTTGGGAATCTGTAAAACATGATCAGGTTCATATTTGACTGACTTTTAAGAAAACCAGCTATTAGTTGGTTCGCAGAAAAACCAGTTATGTGGTCTTATTAAATCAAGCACGGACTCGTATGTAGTTAATAAAGAAAGGTACACATACACCAGATTGTTTAAATCGATTCTTACGAAACAAGATAACTAATTCTCTTGTTACCAAACACCCTCTTAGCCGTGCAAAGACAGGGAGTCGCCTTGATTGCTTGTATTTTTTTTTCCTTACAAAAATCAGCTGGCAGCTAATTTTTGGACAAAACATTATCTTGTCCATTAATACATAGTGGAGTTTAGTGAGAGGAGAAATTATTTATTTTATTTTATTATTTATTTTTACCACAAACAGTATATCATTGCATCGTAACAAAGTAGATCCTTCCAATAAAAAAAATAATAAATAAATAAATAAAAACAAAGCAGATTCCAATTCCCAAGTGGTACCAGTACACGCATCAGAAAAAGAAAATACATGAGATAACGAACATCAACAAATAGAAAATTCAAGAAGACAAAAACACACAGAATACATTTGAAGCCGCATTGCATCTCTCATTTTCAAAGATATCCTGGACTGTGGCACCGCTAAAAGCTAAGACTGAGGAGAAGTTGTCAACCAAAAATCACCGACAAGTATCACCCAAAAGCATCACGACTGCATCAAGAGCCCACCCAAGCACTAGATCTGACGAAAAAACATTAGATGT
This sequence comes from Hydrangea macrophylla, assembly GCA_033977485.1. Classification (NCBI taxonomy): domain Eukaryota; kingdom Viridiplantae; phylum Streptophyta; class Magnoliopsida; order Cornales; family Hydrangeaceae; genus Hydrangea; species Hydrangea macrophylla. The sequence goes on from CM066986.1 coordinate 3,013,306, forward strand.
GAACAGAAAGACGCCGGATCTAGGCACAACAACAATAAAAATCTAAGGATCCCGCCGCAAGAAAACCAAGAAAAAAAACACAAACAAACCCCCCACAAGGGAGGACAAACTCTCCTAAACAGAGACAGAGAGAACAAAGCCAGCAAATCTTGAACATTCTGAGGAAATTTCTTCCAGCTCCACATGAATTTAGACAAGTTTGTGAGAAAGATAATTTTACAAAACCAAAAACACCACTGGCTAATTAATTGACCTAAAAAAGTTTGTAACGGCTGATACAAACCCTTGTATCACTGAGTAATGTTTGAGGTACAAATATTTTACACAAACACACACACACACACACACACACTCTCTCTCTCTCTCTTAGGGTGGTACTGTAGGATTCACTGTCGGACTCTACAGTGCCACCTAGACAAAAGATAAAGTATTTGTGTAACGTATTTGTATCCCTAGCATTATTGTGCATAACTAGTCAAGTAAAATGGAATTGTCTCGGCTGTCAAACACTTTGATATCAGTTTTTTTGTGGATCCTTCATGAGTCCCAAAAAAAAAAAAAAGAACTTTTTTACACTTAAGCCTCCCAAAAAATTTAGAAAATTTCCTATTTTATTAGTATTTTTTATTTGAAAGGTGCAAATTTTTGGCATTGCCCCATTACCAAGCTCCCAACTTCAAATTTTTGCATGAATACTGAAATTTATGGTTAGCATAATTAGCGTTGGCATGATATCTTAAGTTATGATAGCTGTGATTAAATCATGGGTTTTGTTAACATGTGCCCTTAGGGCAGATGTTAAGGTTCTAAATGTAGAAATAAACAAGGGGTGCAGTATGAGTTTCAGTATCCCGTGTGGTGTTCAATGTTTGTCTCCCTTGTTTATTTCCACTTTTGAAACCTTAACTAACATCTGCCCCTAAGGATACATGTTAACCCTTAAATCATTGGTTAAATTCTTTTCCGAAAATGTGAAATGCATTGATGGGTTACCATCAGGATAATGATTACCAGGACCACATTGAAGAAACTACATCTAACTGCATAGAAGTTAGAGGAGAACATCCAATTACTCTTCACGACCCACTATCATAATTTCCTTAATGCATATATATATATATGTACATTGTAGGGATTGGTGTATATAATATATATATATACAAGCTCAAATGTCTGACCCTAAGCATAATATAGTGGTCTGGAACTGTTACTCTTGTGGGACATTCCTTCCTAGTAGTGACAAAAACATAAAGAGTCATATGTAATTGTCTCCTTGGAGTTGGCTTATAAAAAAAAGGGGTTCTTTTATTAAAAATATTAAAAAAAATAGAAATAAATGAGTGAGATTCACACATAAATTTTTATCTCTGTGGATTCGCCATGTATTTCCCATAAAAAAAAAAAAAAACATTTATGTTTGTCCCTGTATATTACATGTGAATTGTTGGAACCTAAAAGAAGGCCACAACAAAAATATACTACATGTGAATTGTTGGAACCTAAAAGAAGGCCACAAGTAATGCTTTTATTATGTTGCAGTGGACCTACCTAAAATAACTTCGTACGAAAAAAACAAGTAATCCCACCACCTGCAATATACTAGTATTTAGGCAAATCTCAACAGCATAAGACCAACAATGCTAATAAAATTTCATTAACAATCAAATCACTATTGTGTTCACTACAACTCTAAATCTCCTTGCATAAAACTAAACAAATAATATGAAAGACAACAACTTGGTGCAAGCCCAATATGGTAAAATATATAAATTTTTGACAGCAGAGAGAAAAATACTGGCTGAGAAGTGGAGGAACTTCATGTTCTTCTCTGCAAGCTGCAAGTGGAGCTGTCGCCTAGTCAAGAAGACGAGACACGACACATCAAGGGAACGCGAAAGTCATTTGATCAAGCCTTCCAGAAGGAGGGTATATGTACAACCATAACAACGATATAACGATGCAGATCAAAGCAGACCACAGGAAGACTATGGTGGGGACCTTCCCTCTCCTTCCCATCAACCCTTTTGCAAAAGGATATAAATGAGAAAGCACCCAGAAGCTGAAGAACACACCTCCAAGAAGTTTGCTCCATTGCGGGAACGGGCTGTACATTGTCCTAAATACCCCTACCACAATCGCCGTCATGTTAACCATGATTATAGTTATTGGCGCGACCATCAAAAGACTCCACTTAATCTCGTACAGCTCTGCAAACTCGTCGTCCCCATCTTCTGGTGTAGCAGATTTTGAGGTCAATGTGAATGATATCTCGATTCCTGCTATAACCTTCAATAGGCCTTGAACCACGGCAGCAAGATGGGCACTGGTCCCACCGATCAACCAGAACTGTTCGTTACGCCACCAATCATGGAGGGTTATTCCTGACCATCTGATCTCAAGGATCGCGAGCATGCAAAGAGTGATTGTGATGGCCAAGAGGAGCAGTAAAAATTTCACATCCAGAGATTGGACTATGAAATGTCCCGAAAAGAGCGAAAATGCGGGCAAAAAGCAATAAGTGAGGAGGAATATAGAGGTGAAAGGGTACATTCCAACATTGAAATATGCAATCTTTTGCAAGAACTTCAATCTTCGACTCGCAAAGAGAGCGTTGTTTCGCGAGAAAAAGATCTCAACTGAACCCGTTGCCCATCGGAGAACTTGGTTAAGCCTATCTGTTAGATTTATTGGAGCTGTCCCTCTAAACGCGTCCCTTTTGGTGACACAATAAACCGATCTCCACCCTCTATTGTGCATCCGATAGCCTGTGACAACATCTTCAGTCACAGAGCCGTATATCCATCCAACCCTTCTCCCCCACTCAGTTTTATCCTCATAGAAGCAAGAAATAACACTAATTGCCTCAGCTATCGCCGAAGCATCTAAGGGCTCTCGTTGCACGGCTAGTGAGCCTGCTGGTCTGCTCTGATTTCCTTTCCCCCTCAGATCGTGAAGAGGCCTTCCCCCAAATTCGGCCACTTGAATAGAGTCAATCAGAGAAGTAGAGTTTCCAAACTGTTTGGGAATCAAGAACTTGTAAAAATCATCCTCTTCATTTCCATCCTCATTGATTGGCAATATCATCTCATCATCATCTTCCTTCTTTTCCGCCTTTCTTTTTCTTCTGAATGAGAGCTTGATTTTCCTTCCCCCAAACCAACCATGGTGTTCTGTGGTTCTAGGTGGACTAAACCCATAAAGAGCAAGTCTGCGAAAAATGCAGCCTGTTCCCACATACATTGGACCTTGTAACCCATCTAGCGCTCTCATGCTCACATCAAAGAACACTGTGTTGTGATTTGCATACCGATCATTCAGATCAATCCCCTCAAATCTTTGCGGGAACTGAACATAACAGATCCGGTCACCACCTCTATCAAGCATAAAGCACATTCCTTCTCTTAATGCCAATGAATTGTATATGTAATGGTCACAATCAAGATTAAGAACGAAAGAGCCATTTGACATTATTGCACTTGTTCGAACTAGAGCATTCATGGCTCCGGCTTTCTTGTTGTGATCAAACCCAGGTCGCTTCTCACGAGACACATAAACAAGCATTGGCAACCTCGTATCTATATATGATGTGTCAATCAAGTTCTCCCCATCAGCCTCAGACCCCAAAACCGGTTCTGAATTTGGCGGAACCAACATAATCTGCAGATAAAAAACAAGGTTATTATTACTTATTAGCATTTCGAAAAATAAATCAAATTCTAATTGAAATAAATGTAAATTCAAAGAAATAATAAAATTTTAGATTACCTGAATGATACTTTCATGATTCCCTCTTGAATGACCTTCTTCTGCTGATGACCAAGTTCCATGCCAATGGGTTCCATCAGACATCCAAGTAGCTTTGGAAACTTTAATCGGTTCGTAAGTGTTCTCCCCCATTTCCATCTGTTTCTTCTTGGCTCGGAGCTCTGCTTGGGCATTATAAGCATCCGATCTTCGCCTTATAGACTCAGGTAAGGCATTGATCCTCACTTTGAACTCATCATACTCTCTCTTCACTCTTCTCCTCTCTCTAACAAAATCAGTTCTTGTTTTGTTCTTGAGAGGATCTCTCTTCTGCCCAAAATAGGCCTCGGGGTTTCTTGGTTCTAATTTGTGTTTTCGACAAAAAGGAACCCAAATCCTTGCAAAGCTAGCGGCCTCAGCAAGAGCTTCAAATGTCACTAAAGAACCTCCATCATCTGATAAATAACAAGCCAGCTTTTCCACCGGATAATCTACAGCAAGAATAGAAAGAATGGTATTTGCAGTGACAAGAGGGGGCTCTTTGTCTGCGTCAGCTGTGGAAACAAACACATCCACTCCTGGAAGATCGGAGAGGCCTTTAGGGTTGTGAAGGTTAGGATTTGATGACTCGAAACGCTCTTTTAGAACAGATAGATCGGTTACTCTGTTCACAGGGCAGAGCTTTGGTAGCTGATCTAGAAGCCATGACAGTGCAAACCAGAACTCGCAAATTACAGACATTAACCATAGCCACATTGCGTCATGATTAGGATGTAAAACCCTCCACATTAAGAAGTAACAGAGTGCGGCAAGCCGGAGAACTATAAGCAATCTACAAACCAACAAACTCTAATTTTAGATTTCACATTTGCCACTAAAAAGTCGAGCTCATGAGTGTTAACTAGTAAGTACTAAATTCACAGAAAGTAATCTAAAACCATAAGCAATTCTACATACAAACCCACAAACAGTATACACAGCTTATAAATAAATCTATCTAGCCAAAAAAAGACAACGTATGATATGATTAGCTATATAATAGAAATAGATAATTCAGTTAAATAATTACCTGTACGGGCTAATAAGCGCAGTTGAAACACTGACTTTTCTAGTTAAGGGTCTGTTTCTTCTCTCATTGAAGTCATATCGATCAGTCCCTCTCCCTAACTCATTCCCATCTTTAGGCCACACTGCATTACCGTACCCATACGTCCCCTTGGTCTCGAATAGCCACCGATTGTGATCAAATTCCTGGTTAGGGGCCTTGAAAGATTGAACCAGAGAGAACTTCTTATCCAATCTGGTTCCTCCTTTTGCAGGAAGTGGGTGTGCTTGGTCCTTCTCTTCGGAACTGGGCGGCTCATCATCATCACTTTCATCATCACTAACATCCTTATACGGTTCTTTACAACCAGGACAATTCCCACCAACATTTCCAATACAATCCAAGTAACAATCTCTGCAAATTCTAAACCCACATTCACACTGAGCTCTCGAAGACTCGTCCACCGATTTTTCATCACAACCCTTCATCCAACACACTAAATTTGACTTCCCGGCCAACGGGTCTTCCTCTGGGTGTACAATTACGTGTGCCCGAGTCACCGAATTGGCTCCTCCAGTGTAAATTGTATCCTTAATGTAACTCCGAAGTGGGTTTCTTGTTTTGGATCCGTCTTCTTCGGGTGTGATGTTCTGAGAATTAGACATGATTTGGTGATCTGGGGTTGCTGGGATATGAACCGTGTAAGCAACAAATTCCTCTGTGTTGTCTTTCGACATCGAAAGATAGCTTCCGCTGGTTGAAGTTCGGCGATTTCTGCTACTAAGGGGAGAGTTTGGATTGCTCGATATTGAATGACGACGTACCGGACTTGTCAAGGCTATGCCGTGAAATCCGCCGGAGGAAGAGACCGTTATGGTCACTGGAGAGGAAGATGGTGAAGATGAGGAAGCCATTTTCACCATTTTTTTGTGAATTTTCTTTCACAGAACTGAAAGAAATTAATGTTACAGAAAGAAAAGTACAAAATGATTAACAGATCAAAGTATACAAAAAAAAAACAGAACCCAGATCGAGAAGATCATTAAAAACAAAGGAAATCAGATCGCTGAAGGGTTTAAGCAAATGGATGGTGAAGTGAAGTGAAGAGTAACGGTTTGAATTTGAATATTTTGAGTGAAATGGGAGGATTTGTAATGAAGAGATTTAATTGCAACGGTCGAATAATCTAGGCCGTAGATATGGAATATCCGACGGTAGCCTAACCTTTAAAGCTTTATGTTCCAAACGGTCTGTTTTGTGAGTGACGCTACTTTGGCATTAAATCAAGAATTTAAAGTCAAAAGCTTTAGAGACTGATTTTCAATCTCAACGGTCGAATTGTGTTGTTCACCACCAGAGTTGGATATTGAGCTTTCACATGTCAACATTATTTTAACCGTTTGCCCCACATTTTTCAATCTCAACTGTTTTTTTTTTTTTTTATTATTATTATTATTATTTTATGTGTTTACCTTTTGGTAAAAAATAAAATCAATAATGATACACACACAATTTTACACCTAATAATTTTGACCATTGATTGCAATGGATCCTAAGGACCAGAATTATTGGGTGTGAAAAGAGTGTGAATTTGTGTATATGTATCATTACTCAAAATCATATTATTAACATTTAACAAAGATGATTCAATTGTTATTTTCAAATCATACGTACTTTTGATTATAGAAAACTGTTGTTAATACAATCGCTTCAAAACTAATAATTGATTGATTTTTATCTAACAAAGATTCTCTAAAGAGGGTCACTTCTCTTTATTAAAGAGAGGACCTTTGTTTTGACCGTTAGATTGTGTTTAAAAACTGTGAAATGACAAAACTGCCATTAATGAAAACACAATCCGACGGCTAAAACAGAAATCCTCTCTTTATTAAAGAGAAGACGCCCTCTTTAGAGCCTGACTGTTTATCTAATTCCAAGTATAACAATAACAGTATTGCACTACCATCTATATATATATATATATATATAGTGGCATGTGTAGGTAAGGTTGAGTTGCTTAAGGGTCTGACCTGTATAACATTGATTTACAAGAAATTTGATTGATGGGTTCATCAATCCCCTCTTTTTCCTAATATTCTAAGCCTTAATCTTCTTTTTAAGAGGACCCTAAAATTTGAACCATTTCTTGAATTTGGTAATAATTAATTAGAGTACCAAAATTAAACAAAAATCATACTTAGACTCTTTTCTTTTTTCTTCTTCTTTTCTTTATTTTTTATTTATTTTTTTATTTTTTTAGTCTTACCTAGATCACACAGCTGGATACAACACACACACTCCACACATGCCCACAAACCCAACCCAACCCAACCCAACCCAACCCAACCCCACCCCACAGCCCCACAATAACCCATATCAAAGTCCAACAAGGGTCACTCATTCCGACTGAACGCACAAATACGGAGGGCAAGAACTTCCCCTAAGGGGAATCGAATCTTTGACATTGTTGGGATTATATCACATATGAGACAATCCCATTAATTTAGAGATTATGATTTGACTAGATTCCTATTGTGATTTGATTTCCTATTGTGATTTGATTTCCTTTTGTGATAGAGTTTTATTTGGAGTGAATCTCTGATTTCTTGTTGGATAAGGAATGATTGTAAACTCTATAAAAGGGGACGATGTATAGGAATTTATGTGAGCCCTTAGTGTACCAAGTTGGGGGGTCTCCTCTCATAGAGGTTCATGGTCTAGGGTGAGAGAGTGTGAATTCTTTGAGGTATTGAGAGTGGGTATACAAAAGGTGTGAGGGTTGGGTTATGAGATTTAATCCAAAATATCTTGTATCAATTGTTTATTCTCAATAGTGAAAGAACTGGTCTCTCGGGTGTGGACATAGGCGGGATTGCCGAACAATGTAGAAATTTGTGTTTTCTTTTGTGTGCTTGTATATTACTCTTTGTGTGCTTCTGTGTGTTTATTGGGGAAATTTGGTTCCTCGTTTTTCAAATTCCTAACAAGTGGTATCAAAGCCAGGTTACAACATCTCGGCTCAACAGCCACAAGGGAAAGACTGGTCGAGGGTTTGCTGCTCAAAGGCCTGATGGGAATTTAAAACTTGTTGGGAATTTAAAAAATGAAAAGCCAAATTCCCCCAATAAACACACATAAGCACACAAACAGTAATAAACAAGCACACCAAAGAAAACACAGATTTCTACGTGGTTCGACAAACCCGCCTACGTCCACACCCGAGAGACCAATTCTTTCACTATTGAGAGTAAACAATTGGTACAAAACACTTTGGATTAAATCCCATGATCCAACCCTCACACCCTTTGTATACTTACTCTCAATACCTCAAAGAACCCACACTCTCTCACCCTAAACCATGCACCCCCATGAGAGGAGACTCCCTGTCACGACCCGATTTTTGGAAAGACAAATATTCAATCAAGTGCATACTCTAATCAATATTTAACCGCCCAAAAATCTAAGGGTGACAACCTATACCCAATTTTAAAATACCATTTTAAGATAAACTGATTTTAATTGCTTTCATAACCACATGATTTCTATTTAAACAAAACTCATTTATCATCAAATTCATTCCCAAAAAAACATTACAAAAAAAATCCACGTTTCAAATTTTCCCCATTCTCATTTATTACAAAATGAAAAGCAAACGTTTCCCTTTACATAAAAATAATATAATTTCCTCCATCGAATCACAATAAAAGTATTTAGTTATAATAATAAACGGAATAATTTCAACACTACACTATCTCAGGTCAGATCTGCTATAAACGTCCCCAAAAGTCCAATAATACAACTGAAATATATCTACATCTAATACAAGTTCTCAACCATGGCTCACAATGCCAACAAAAAAAAAAAGAGTAACATATAGTAATTAAAGAATAAAAAGAAGGTATCTTCAACTTCACGAACAGATCGGCTGCTCCACAATGAACTCCAACTATACTATCCTACACATGTCATCCGACTACGTTTCAAACAGAAACGCACCCGAATGCATAACACACTCGGGTCAGTCACATGACTGGTATGAGTTAAACAAAACACAAGTCTTAGGGATCCAACTTGAACCCGTAGACTACAAATCATACTACAACATTCTTGGGCCAAGACAGGTAGTTCCACACACATATCTGGACAATAGAGTAGTTTCCATTTATGTGGTGGCAAGTAGTTTCTTGCCCAAATAAAAACAATTAAATACTTACCTTTCTTAACTATGGTAGGCCGATACCTGCAAACCATTAGTAGGCCTACCATCCTGTACAATAGAACTTAACATAATAATATAAACCAATAACAAGGTGTTATTAATTAAAATGAATTTATCTCCAACAAAGAGCTGGAATTTGACAAAACATAAAACACGAAAAATGTCCAGAATAAAATTCCAAGGAAAGATGCATGTCCCCGTTCATTAATTCTAATCCCGTAAGTCAGAAATCAATTATTAAACATCAGCTATTAAACATGTACTATTCAGCAGCTTTGGAAAATAGGTTAAAACAATGTCAAGACGACGTTTTTAGGAAAAATGTAAATCACGAAAGTTGCTCGGATTGTCGTTTTACTTCAGTTTACGCGAAACTGCCTTCAATTGTGACGTTAAGTGACCAAATTATCCAATTTACTAATCTGGCGATGTTTATTAATAAATCATAACGTTCCCGAAAGTATTATGTTACACATACAAGGCTATATTTTAAACTAACAGATGCACACAAAAGTTGCTTAATAAGACGATTACTAATCATCTATGAATTTCTAAGATTCAACTACCACAAGCTATAACTAATTACAATACAACGTATAGCCGTAAATTTAAACACTACAAGTATTTTATTTATTACACACTATGTTCACCACCTTGGCCACCCATCCATGGTTCAGCCTACACATATATCCCATGTGCCTCCTAATGTAATACTAACTCCCACTCTGGTCCCAACTCCCATGGGGTATCACTGGGATTTGAGTCTACACCGAAAGGCTAGTCCTTACGTTTTTGACGTCAATAAAACAATGTCTAAATACACATGAAATAGACCAACAAGCCGGGCATAAGGCTTAAAAATGAAGAGACGGGTCATCCACATAGTCGCCGTCTAATCACACAAGAACGGGTCATCCACGAAGTCACCGCCTAAAATCATAAGGAGCAGTGGTGAACTCTAAGGACTTTTCTAACGTTCAAACATCCACATTTTTCACAAAACTCAATTTTGTAAGAGATTCATTTATCTCAAATCAAATATCCGTTAAAATCATATTAACAGCTACATGTTTACACAGATTCATAACCCACACAAAATCACACAGTCACAATATCACAAAGCTCAACTATACATGAGAACTCATATCTCTCTAAGTACAAACAATTTAATTCATATTAACGAGCACGAAATCACACAAAAATATGATGTAGTAAATACGCTTATTTTAACTTTCATAAACTACTACTGTAATATGTGTTTTTTGCCCAAACGGTGCAGAATTGGGAACACACCATTAGACAAAAGTTGTCCAGAATTGCGTTTCCTACAGGCCTACGTGAACAGAATCATGAAAACTATAACGTATGATTTATTATGATTTTTCTACTCAAATCTGATATGTGAAAACCCCAAATCTGAAAATTGAATAATCGCTCAAATGCATATCCAATGCTCATCTATAAATCTCAAATCACAACTTCAATCATTGTAAAAAAAAAAACTTAAATCTCATAATCCATAACCATGCTAATTTAATATTCTATCTATTTAAATTTCAATCAAACGAGATTGAAAGAAAATAACAAGTTAACTCACCACTTTAGGGCTTCAAGGTTGATGATGATTACACAAACCAAAGGTTGAGGTTCTTCTCTTCTTCTTCTTCTTCTTCTTCTTCTTCTTCTTCCTCTCTCTCCCTCTCTCTATCTCTCTCTCTCTCTCTCTCTCTCTCACATACGTCTGTTATCTAGTTTCTTCTCTCCTCTCCCCCTTTTTTTTTTGTTAAATGGGGGCTAGGGTTTAATATATGTGTATATATATTTCACACCCAACACTTATAAATAAAACACACACAAACATGTGAATCCTGTTTTTTATCTAAAGGCCTCACAAAAAGGCTTTATATGGACCCGAAAATGCATTCTAAAGTGACAAATGATTAGCCCAATAGATACCCATGACCCCGGGCACTAAATTTCTATGTTAAGCATACTACTTAACATACTAACGGCCCATACACGCTACTTCAACATTTTTATTAGGTGTCACTAAGATATATACACATAGTTAATGTCTAATAATTGAAAATAATAATATAAAAATTACTAAAAGCACTTAAAAAAATTAGGGTTGTTACATTCTACCCTCCTTAAAGAAAATTTTGTCCCAAAATTTGAAGCGACGGTAAAACAAATACTTATTCATAAATATTGCTAAACACACAACTAATAGAAAACACTGATTCACTTTTAACTCTCAACAATACAAGGCTTAGTACGTCGAGCAAATAATTCAAACAAGGAAACCCTCATGTATATACATTTAGCCTCATATAGTCAATTGTTAAATGTTAGCAGCTAATTAAGACAGAGATAATAATGCAACATATAAAAATAAAATTATGAATGAAACCATTTACCCCCACTCTAATACTCCTTGGAATACTCAATACTCGGTGATCAACCAATGTATCTGAGAATACTCATTCTTCCAAAACTCCTTGCTAATAATAAGGTTGAGAAGACGATATTGCCGTTGAAGAGAAATCCATAACCATCCAGATCATAATATGTCATAGAGAAGAGAATATCGTCGATAATCACTCCAGAGAAATCATATAGAATAGAGTTCCCATATATAATAATAGCAACAACATAATCATAAAAAAATCTAGAATATCCGTTGATAACATCCGCATCAGAAGATAAGAAATCCAGAATACCGATAGTAATAGATTCCGCATCAGAAAAGCAGTAGGTAATCAATAGAGATAAGAAAACCAGTTGATCACATAAGAAGTCCAAATATCCAACCTCTGCCTCCAACTCCCAAATAAGATTTTCAGTCCTTCACATAGATAGTCATCCACATTGCTACTCCATTAGCCAAAATAACACTCCCCTTGATAAGACCCCCAACGTTACAACCAAAGATGCATGCACTAACATGTAAATCTAAACAATATCATGGATGCTCCTATTAAGTCATCCCGAAAATGACATGCATTTAAGACTAACACGTTACAAAGCACACTGTAGAACAGAACACACAATACCATGAAACACATTATAGCACAAAGCAATAGAAGCACGAAATAACACATAATCCCTGTCCCAAAAATCCGCAAACCTAAGGCCCTGACCAACCCATAAACCACATTCCGAGAATCACTTAGACTCACTAAGCTAACCTTAAGCTCTGATACCAAACTGTCACGACCCGATTTTTGGAAAGAAAAATATTCAATCAAGTGCATACTCTAATTAATATTTAACCGCCCAAAAATCCAAGGGTGACAACCTATACCCAATTTTAAAAGACCATTTTAAGATAAACTGATTTTAATTGCTTTCATAAACCACATGATTTCTATTTAAACAAAACTCATTTATCATCAAACTCATTCCCAAAAAAACATTACAAAAAAAATCCACGTTTCAAATTTTCCCCATTCTCATTTATTACAAAATGAAAAGCAAACGTTTCCCTTTACATAAAAATAATATAATTTCCTCCATCGAATCACAATAAAAGTATTTAGTTATAATAATAAACGGAATAATTTCAACACTACACTATCTCAGGTCAGATCTGCTATAAACGTCCCCAAAAGTCCAATAATACAACTGAAATATATCTACATCTAATACAAGTTCTCAACTATGGCTCACAATGCCAACAAAAAAAAAAGAGTAACATATAGTAATTAAAGAATAAAAAGAAGGTATCTTCAACTTCACGAACAGATCGGCTGCTCCACAATGAACTCCAACTATACTATCCTACACATGTCATCCGACTACGTTTCAAACAGAAACGCACCCGAATGCATAACACACTTGGGTCAGTCACATGACTGGTATGAGTTAAACAAAACACAAGTCTTAGGGATCCAACTTGAACCCGTAGACTACAAATCATACTACAACATTCTTGGGCCAAGACAGGTAGTTCCACACACATATCTGGACAATAGAGTAGTTTCCATTTATGTGGTGGCAAGTAGTTTCTTGCCCGAATAAAAACAATTTAATACTTACCTTTCTTAACTATGGTAGGCCGATACCTGCAAACCATTAGTAGGCCTACCATTCTGTACAATAGAACTTAACATAATAATATAAATCAATAACAAGGTGTTATTAATTAAAATGAATTTATCTCCAACAAAGAGCTGGAATTTGACAAAACATAAAACACGAAAAATGTCCAGAATAAAATTCCAAGGAAAGATGCGTGTCCCCGTTCATTAATTCTAATCCCGTAAGTCAGAAATCAATTATTAAACATCAGCTATCAAACATGTACTATTCAGCAGCTTTGGAAAATAGGTTAAAACAATGTCAAGACGACGTTTTTAGGAAAAATGTAAATCACGAAAGTTGCTCGGATTGTCGTTTAACTTCAGTTTACGCGAAACTACCTTCAATTGTGACGTTAAGTGACCAAATTATTCAATTTACTAATCTGGCCATATTTATTAATAAATCATAACGTTCCCGAAAGTATTATGTTACACATACAAGGCTATATTTTAAACTAACGGATGCACACAAAAATTGCTTAATAAGACGATTACATTACATCTATGAATTTCTAAGATTCAACTACCACAAGCTATAACTAATTACAATACAACGTATAGCCGCAAATTTAAACACCACAAGTATTTTATTTAGGGTAAATTACACAAACCTCCCCTGAGGTTTGCCTTAATTACACGGACCTCCCCTCTTGTTTCAAAAATTACACAAACCTCCCTTGAGATTTGAATTAGGTAACAAAACGCCCCCTCCCCTAACGGTCCGTTAGTTTTTTTTACATTAGTCTCCCCTGAAAATTACAATTAGTCCCCCTAATATTATAAAATTGTCATACTAAGTCCCCTTTATCTTATATTTTTGTGCTAATTCTAAAATCCCTCCTCCCTCCTATGTTTTTGGGTTAATTTTTTTAGCATTAATTTATATCATCTACACAAAATATACACAAAACATACATAAATAGGTCCAAAATTTTTATCCCCGAACAAACCTCTATCAAGCCCCCCTATATTAATTTTCTAGATCCGCCCCTGTCCCTATGCTTCAAAAGTGGATAATTAACCCCCTGTGATTGTGGACTAAAATTAAACTGTTATGATTTCAGTCAAAGAGCGTTAACCCCAAAATTAACATCACAAAATGGTTTAAGTGTTTATATTTTTAACCAATTTTAGAATTTTCGTCAGTTTTGAGTGAAATCATAACAATTCCATTTTAGTCCACAATCACAGGGGGTTAAGTGTCCACTTTTGAAGTATAGGGACATGGGCAGATCTAGAAAATTAATACATATGGGGCTTGATAGAGGTTTGTTTGGGGAAAAAAAAATTTGGACCTATTTATATGTATTTTGTGTAGATGATATAAATTAATGCTAAAAAAATTAACCCAAAAACATAGGAGGGAGGAGGGATTTTATAACTAGAACAAAAATATAAGAGAAAAGGGGCTTAGTATGACAATTTTATAATATTAGGGGGGCTAATTGTAATTTTCAGGGGAGGCTAATGTAAAAAAAACTAACGGACCGTTAGGGGAGGGGGCATTTTGTTACCTAATTATAAACCTCGAGGGAGGTCTGTGTAATTTTTGAAACAAGAAGGGAGGTTCGTGTAATTAAGGCAAACCTCAGGGGAGGTTTGTGTAATTTACCCTTTTATTTATTACACCCTATGTTCACCACCTTGGCCACCCATCAATGGTTCAGCCTACACATATATCCCATGTGCCTCCTAACGTAATACTAACTCCCACTCCGGTCCCAACTCCCATGGGGTATCACTGGAATTTGAGTCTACACCAAAAGGCTAGTCCTTACGTTTTTGACGTTAATAAAACAATGTCTAAATACACATGAAATAGACCAACAAGCCGGGCATAAGGCTTAAAAATGAAGAGACGGGTCATCCACGTAGTCGCCGTCTAATCACACAAGAACGGGTCATCCACGAAGTCGCCGCCTAAAATCATAAGGAGCAGTGGTGAACTCTAAGGACTTTTCTAACATTCAAACATCCACATTTTTCACAAAACTCAATTTTGTAAGAGATTCATGTATCTCAAATCAAATATCCGTTAAAATCATATAAACAGCTACATGTTTACACAGATTCATAACCCACACAAAATCACACAGTCACAATATCACAAAGCTCAACTATACATGAGAACTCATATCTCTCTAAGTACAAACAATTTAATTCATATTAACGAGCACGAAATCACACAAAAATATGATGTAGCAAATACGCTTATTTTAACTTTCATAAACTGCTACTGTAATATGCGTTTTCTGCCCAAACGGTGCAGAATTGGAAAAAATACCATTAGACAAATGTTGTCCAGAATTGCGTTTCCTACAGGCCTTCACAAACAGAATCACGAAAACTATAACGTATGATTTATTATGAATTTTCTACTCAAATCTGATCCGTGAAAACCCCAAATCCGAAAATTGAATAATCGCTCAAATGCATATGCAATGCTCATCTATAAATCTCAAATCACAACTTCAATCATTGTAAAAAAAAAAAAACTTAAATCTCATAATCCATAACCATGCTAATTTAATATTCTATCTATTTAAATTTCAATCAAACGAGATTGAAAGAAAATAACAAGTTAACTCACCAATTTAGGGCTTCAAGGTTGATGATGATTACACAAACTAAAGGTTGAGGTTCATCTCTTCTTCTTCTTCTTCTTCCTCTCTCTCCCTGTCTCTATCTCTCTCTCTCTCTCTCACATACGTCTGTTATCTAGTTTCTTCTCTCCTCTCCCCTTTTTTTTTTTTTTTTTTGTTAAATGGGAGCTAGGGTTTAATATATGTGTATATATATTTCACACACAACACTTATAAATAAAACACACACAAACATGTGAATCCCGTTTTTTATCTAAAGGCCTCACAAAAAGGCTTTATATGGACCCGAAAATGCATTCTAAAGTGACAAATGATTAGTCCAATAGATACCCATGACCCCGGGCACTAAATTTCTATGTTAAGCACACTACTTAACATACTAACGACCCATACACGCTACTTCAACATTTTTATTAGGTGTCACTAAGATATATACACATAGTTAATGTCTAATAATTGAAAATAATAATATAAAAATTACTAAAAGCACTTAAAAAATTAGGGTTGTTACACCCCCCAACTTGGTACACCAAGGGCTCACCTAAATTCCTATACACCGTCCCCTTTTATAGAGTTTACAACCATTCCTTGTCCAACAAGAAATCAAAGATTTATTCTTAATAAAACTCTATCACAAAAGAAAATCAAATCACAATAGCAATCTAGCCAAATCATAATCCCTAAATTAATGGATTGTCCCACATGTGATATAATCTCAACAATCACCCCTTCTATCACTTGTGGGGAAACTGTTCAACCATTCTATCGCCCATAAAGCAAACCGCTTTGTCACCACTTGCCAAACCGCAAACGAATCCATTGGCCATCACCATACCAGTTTGCACACTCTCGAATCAACACGGTCTCGACACCTCCGATTCGATCAACCAATACATGTACATGCCCGAGTTAATTATACCCATTAACTCCAGCCTCGATCCCTCTTATTCTCCAATAGGATAATAAGGAAATTCCCTGGTGTTCACTCAAGCTCCTAACTCATTTACGCTTTTGGTATTGACTAAAAAAGAATGTCATCCGGCTCCTCATCTATTGAACTCTCGGCTGATTCCCTCGCACCATCGTCTGAATCGTGAACAAACCATCCATGCACTCACTTAATAAAAAATTCTCATCGAGGACTTGGGAGTACAACTTGACCAACCAGACGACATAAACCATCCACACTTCTCTCAACCGCTGTGTGTGATTTCAGCAATAATATTAGATTCCTCCGCAACTTTGGGATCAATATCACACCACCCAAATAGCGAACCTACTCCAAAAATATTTGATCAACGTTCCTACGTGCAGAATCCTAACAATTACCTTTGTCAGATAATTGCTCCTGTGTCTGCCCCCGTCTTCTTGGTACCTATGAAATTATTTTCTCTAGAAGCACGTACTTACCATACCCAACATCTAACAACCTAAGAGAAATGCTCGTATGAGTAGAATGTGAGGACCTCTCCACTATACGCAATACAATCATAGTAGCATCAAAATTATTTTTCGGCCTTAGATCCAACCTGCTGCAATATATATAGGATCTATCACCAAGAAAAATAAATTTCAATCTGTATAGAATTTCACAAATCTGCACCTACTGGTGAATCCGCAGCGCCTGAAAACCTTGTGAACCACCTCTGATCTGAATTCCAAATAACATAGCTTGTCCCACAAGATCTATGAAATTCTAACCAATCAGAACTATAGGTTCCATGCACTTTAACGCATTGAATCTCCCATGCCTACTTTCAACATACCAATAGGCAACTGCATTGAACTAACGGCCATGGAGAAGAATCAAAGCATCATTCCAACGCGGCCCCACGTAATCGCCTAGTTACGCACGAATTGAATGTCCGGTAACATCACCGTTGCTCTATCGGATTTACCTTCTTCTTTTTTTCTTTCTATTTTTTCTTTATCACCGTGCTGTTGATCTCCACTATTGGCGCTGTGCTCTCTACCCACCATGATCTCACAACCATGGCTCTGATACCACTTATTGGGTAGTCTTGAGACTTCTCAAACCCAAAAGCTAGCTTGTGAGGTGAGGCTTTCCCTCACACTTATAAATCAACCACATGCCCCTTCCACATCCGATGTGGGAACCCCCAATAGACCTCTCCACTGGAGAGAGCAAGATGGTACTAGTTGAGCACTTAAGTCATTGGTAACATCATACTTATACTAGGTTGTCCCAAACATGGTTGTCAATATCTTTTGAGGAACCAACTTGGTCCCATCTCGGAAACTAGTAACTTATTTTTTTTAAAATTAATCACTATCTTAGAAAAAGCCTAGAGTACATTTCACTATTATTATTCCCAACAATGTCGTAGGAGTAATTTGGCAAATAAGACCAATAGATTTTCTCGATGGACATTTTCAGGAATAATTTCATATTAATGTAAATAAAACATAACTTATTAACTTTTTGTGTTTGTATAAGGCTCTAGAGGAGTATCTTAGATGAAATGAAATGATAATCGTAGCCTGCAATTTGCAAATTACAAAAATTAACATACTCTTGAATACATTACTGTTTATTTCTTATTTTTAACACATTCTTGTTTGGAGAGAGAGAGAGAGAGAGAGAGAGAGAGAGGTCTTGCGATGTTATAGGTTGTCATCCCATGGTCACTTATTATGCATCCACTATCCATAGGTGGGCAATGCTAGGGGCACAAATACTTTACACAACCCTCTATCTCTCTTGGATGGCACTGTGGGGTTTCGATAATTTTCGTGGACCCTACAGTACCGCTTAAGAGATAGATAGAGTGTTTGTACTTCAAATATTACATATCCACGGGTTTCCTTATTATTTTAACAACTTTTTTTTATCCCTGTGTAATATGGATCTATTTGGGATGGCCGAAAGAGCCGTCTTGCTATATTTATAGAATTAATGCGAGAAGTAGTTGTGAACATTGCATATATGGCTGATAGAAAATTTTACCGTTTATTTAAGATTGTTACTATTATGTGATGATGCAATTTTTGGGCAAGATAAATTAGAATAGATCAAGGAGAGAGAAATAGTGTAACACCCGTACCCGGAGAACGGGTTAATTATTTGTATTAATATGCATTAATTAGTGAAATTAGTGTATAAAATGGATTAAGGGGAGGCTTGGACTCGCCCAAGTAAAAAGTGTTCAGAGAGGGACACTAGTTGGAAAAGTCCCCAGAGAGGTGGGATAGGTATTGAAATTTAACCCATTGAAGGGTAAATCGGTAATTTGCATTTTAAGTGATTAAATGCAATTTTATATGATTACATGGATATTTGCTAAGTTGCTTTTAATAGATATTGTTATGTGGTAGTATTAGTTTGGACACCCAAATAAGGGTATAAATGAAAAAGATGTAAAATTAGTAGGTGCGATAGCAATTTCACAAAATATGTGGGACCCACGTTGGGACCCATACGAAACTTAGACAAACCCTCATTAGATAATTGGGTAGTTAATGGAATGTTTGGGGGATTTCATAATAAGAACTTAATAAATTTCAGGGGTGTAAATGGGAATAGTGGGGAATTGAGGTGATGACACCTCAAACACATGCAAGCATGTGTCAATTGAGGGAGAGTCTCTCAAAATCTGCTGGAATTAATCCAGAGAAAACAGAGAGAGCACCGAGAGAAGACGTAAAACGTCACCGACGCCGAATTCTCGCCGTTCCGTTGTCGTCGTTCGTCGGATTCACAAATCGAAACCACTTTTGGACTCGTGGAGGTAAGACGGTCGTTTCTATACCTTCAATTTCTGTTTTACTCGCTGTAATTTTGGTAGCTTACGCCAATCGGTGACCGAGGTTGCCGAATTTGTATAGGAATTACTCCGGGGAAAAGAATTGGGCAAGAATTACTAAGGAATTCTGCATAATTAGCTTGATTTGGGGTATAAGCTGTGAGTGAGGTGAGTTTTCTACACCTAAATCTGATTGTGTTTAATGGGTTCAAGCTATATGTGATGTTAGAGATGTTAATTCATGATTTGGAATTATAAAGATGTTAATTGTGTGAATTCTATGTCAATTTTATGAAAATCATATGTTGATACATGAATATGTGTTATGTGCTTATATGTCTATGTGGTAGTCAATGAGCACCGGGGAAATGGTTCATTGTTGGGAGTAATAAGGGTGGCGAAGAGGAAGAATCCGATAAATACGGAAGTCCAAGGAATAGAAGTGACCACGGGACCAAGGGAGGTCTTCGGGTCTGAATGAACCATATAACCGGTGACTCGGCGATTACGTTTATGCTTATGTGTTATTTGTAGCATTGCACGTGTTAAACATACAATCATGTTTAGAATGCTCACTAAGCGTAATGCTTAAGAAAACCGTTTTCCTATTTCTGTTGTGGTATATAACAACCACCGCAGGTACGGAGCGATATCCGGAGAGAAGGTGACGCGCTCGGGAATGGGAAAGAGAGTTAGAGCTTGTAAATACGTTTTAAACTTATATTATAGTGTAACTAGTGGCTTAAGGTTCTCAACTTGAGGCTACAAGTCTTGACTTGTGAATGGGGAGAGATGGGAGAGATGGGAGAGACGGGGGAGATATGATCCTTGAGCTTGGGAACTACTTTTGAACTTGTACACAGATGTAAATTATGGTTTTACTTAAGTTGATGTTCATATTTGGATCCTAACTTGTATTTTGGAAAGTTTGGATGTGAATTTGAGAACCAATGTAAAATTCCTTTTGTTTTGCTCAAGTTGATGCAAGTTAATGGATTTGACCATCTCGGCAAGTCCGGGTGTGTCGTTAGTGTCTTGGACATGTTTCTTTAGTGTTTATAATGTTAGTTATGACTTTGAGTTGAATTCCAACAAGTTTTATAAACTTTGGATGAGAATTGAGTTTTAAAGTGGAAAAGTTTGTTCTTGAACCAAATGAGATGAGTTCATGATTAACTTGGTCCAATTGTGGGTATGATTCTATGATCCATGCTTAACTTGAGTTTAAACATGTTTAGAAATGTGTTGGAGTTGATTTCCCAAAGTTTCATAAGGTTTCTATGAGTTTTGGTTATGAATTGGTAAGTTAAAAACTTGTTTTGACAGCAAGCAAAATTTAGCAGCAGAATTGTGAAGGGATCGATCCGCGGTTTGTGAAGGGATCGATCCGCCCTTCCAAGGGAGCATTCTGCGAGAATGTCAAGTAAATGGATCGATCCGCCCATAATGAAGGGATCGATCCGCCTTGTATTTTTTCCCCAGCATGTCCGTTTTTACGGAAACATGCATAACTTCTTCTAGGAAACTCGGTTTCGCGTGCCGTTTGTTGCGTTGGAACCGGGACTCAAAATTCTAACTTTTGGTATAAAAATTTTACATACTTTATAAATGACCATTATGCCCTTGGGGCCTATTTTGTAACAACAGAGTTGTTTAATGGGGTTAAACACATGTGTTTCTTAGTAATTCGTATATTTCTTTACAAATTAATGTGTAATACCCTGTATTTTGGTATATTAATAAGACCCGGTATTTCATTTCTATACTCGTATAAACTTTCTCTTCCTTCTGGTGATTTTTGATACCAATCGATTGACATATTCCCAATCGATTGACACTTTTCTGATACCAATCGATTGATAAGTTATCCCAATCGATTTACATTCAACCGACTAAAAGTGATTACGTGTCAACATTTCCAATCGATTGACATGATCCCAATCGATTGACATTGTTTCCAATCGATTGACTACAAATATCTGTTACCAATCGATTGACTGGTGTCTCAATCGATTGACATAACCTGAGAAATGTTTTCTTCTTTCCTTCAGCTTTAAACGCGTGGCACTCCCTTATCTCTATATATATGTTTCATTTCATGGCCTTGGGGCTGTTTTTCAGACCTTGAGAGAGGGAGAGACATACTCTTGTGAGATATATACATATATCTATCTATATCTCTATATCTATATACACACACACTACCTTGGCAACTGAAAGAAGAAGAAGAAGAAGAAGAAAGAAGAAGAAAGAAGAAAGAAGGAGACAGAGAGGGAAGACAGAGAGAAAGAAGGCCAGAGAAGAGGAGAAAGAGAGAGAGAGTTTGAAGGTTTCAAAGTTGGAACACACCCAAACGCACCCTAGGTGAGTTTCTAACTCACTTGGTCCCTTTATATGAAGTTTATATAAGCTATTATGATGTTTAGATGGGTTACATGCATGTTGTGTACGTTTATATATGCTGTTTTTACAATCTGCTGGAGAAGACGTAGTACCAATCGATTGACATGATCTCAATCGATTGACATCAGTTGTATCCCAATCGATTGAATAGAACTTCAATCGATTGACACTTTTTAGATACCAATCGATTGACATGATCCCAATCGATTGACATGATTTTGATCCCAATCGATTGACATGATTTTGATACCAATCGATTGAACTTAGTTCCAATCGATTGACATGATCAGAATATGGTTTCCTTTGCCTATTTATTGTATAAGAGGTTTAGTTGTTCGATTCCTGAATTGGAATTTCATTATGCGACTATGGGGTAGACAGGAGTAATGTGACACCAAAGATTATTGGATAATGAATAAAAAGAATATGAAGACGTGGGTTGACGTGTTGATTCTGATATGAGTTTGATATCCGATTTCTTTTAATCCGAGTAGTCAGGCCACATTGGGAGTTGTCATGTGTCGATATAGAATGGAACGTAAGTAGGTTTGGTAAGTTCTGGGAATGGTACGTGGATGGACGTTCGGTCATGATATGCTCTTAAAAGCGGTGAGTTGTGCATATGCTCTTAAAAGCGGTGAGCTGGACCAAATAGTCCTAAGATAGACTGGATGATCTATGATATGCTCTTAAAAGCGGTGAACCGGACCATGGTTCTTAAAAGCGGTGAGCTGGGATCACTAGTAGATGACGTTGAGTCGTGGCAATAAGATTGATATGCCTTGTTCGAAACGTTATGTCCCTGAAATGCGGTGAACAGGACCATTGTTCTTAAAAGCTGGGGACAGACTGACGTGGAGTCCATGACATGCGGTGAGCTGTTCATATGCTCTTAAAAGCGATGGACAGAATAAGGGTGTATCCCTAGAGTTAAACGATTGAGTCTGTTCAGGAAAGATCAGAATATGTTGAGTTCAGTATTCGAGTAACAAGACGTTAAGGGTCGGTTTACAAGAATGAATAGAGAAACAAGATATGGTTATAATAGGATGTTAACTCGTGTTTTCATAAGCTTGTGTTTACTTCAGATAACTGGTACCTCGTTAGTTTGTGCTCACTCAGCTCTCAGTAAGCTGACGGCCTTTTTATTGCCTGGACATTCCCCGTCCAGAATATCCTGCCCCTGGTTTTACAGGTGATGACCAGTACACTGATGAGTGTTATCCAGAGGAAGGCCCCACCGATGATGGTTACGCCAGGAAAGATTATCCTTATGCCAGTTGAAGACTGAAGATGTTATAATTAGATTTAATTTCAGTTGTTCTGTTAAACTTTTGTTAATGGGTACTTGGGCATTTGTTGTCTTCAGACCTGTTATGATCCTGTGGACCATACTCTGATATTTTGTAATAGTTAGCACTGTGTGCTATTTTCAGTTGATTACTGTTGCTTTTCTTTTGGACTAGTACTGCGTGGTGTGGATTATCAGTGACTTTCACCTGTCATTCCTTATGGACCCATAAAGGAAATTTATTTTTCTCTATTTATGCCGTTCCGGGGCGTGACAGGGTTTTTGGATTGGGAGCTTGTAGCATTGTTACACGTGTCCTAATCCGCACGAGGCGGGTTGGGGTGTGACAAATAGTGAGAGAGATAACGAGAGACCGAGTTTGTATGTGGTTCTATAACACCCGTATGTACATTGTTACATTTCACTACTTTGTCATGCATGATAATGTGATGTGATGTGCATTTGTGGCACATGTGTGAGCCAGTTTGTAACTCATGTGTGAGCCAGTTGATTGGTTTATGAAAATAGTCGACCGGACCCCTTTGTTGAGCAATTCACTGCATCGGTTTTGTGAAAAACAGTCGACTGGGTCCCTGACACAGTCGACTAGGTAGTATTTCAGAATTAGATCTTTTTGTTTGGACTGGACTTTAGTTGACCAGACATTTCAGTCGACTGATAATTTTGCACCTTAGTCAACTGGACCTGGGACGCAGTCGACTGGACGGGCTACTGAGATTCTAGACTCTGTGTAGTTTGCAATTCCAGTTGACTGGACCTCTGATCAGTCGACTAGATCTCAGTTTTTTGAAAAGGAGTGTTTTTTTAAGTGTTTCTAAATGGCAAGACTTTTATGGTGTGAAATCGTGGGTTTCTACTGTTGTTTATTCCGCTAGTGTTTACTTAAATTGTTTTGGGCGAGCCTCGATAGCGTGCCATGGCTTCAGTTATGCTATTGTGGGACTGGGCTATGACAGGTTCGGCCCTATTAATGAAGGAACCTACGTCCACGTGTGTGTCTAAGCACGTTCACTATACTGTTAAAAAGTCGGTGACCTTTGGCGAACCAACAATAGTTTGGAGCTGCTAGAGCTCGACCGGGCATGATTATGATTGCTATAGAGGTGCTATGCAGACTAAAAAGTGCTCTCTCCCTTGGAGGAGGCGGGTGGTCCCTTTTATAAGTGTATGAGACCTACCCGTACAAGGCAACTACATGGATAAGGAAATACAATCCAATTGGGATTGATTGGCATCAATCGTGGGGGTTTTCTAATTAGATTAGGAAACAATTTACACTTTCCACTAGTCTTCTAACTTGTATAGGAAACTGCCTAGAACATTCTGATTCACGTCCTAGGACTGGGCCGTGCTGTACCCCTGACGGGCCATGCCAACATTACAATCCCGACCTGTTTAGTTGGGCCTCATGACGCCTGGTCTACCACTTAGGACGAGTCTGCTAACCTATCCTGGACTGTTTGATGATTGGACGATGCTACCCCGATCCAGGGGTCGGGCTTCCCCTCTGGTAGAGCCCTGCTTTATAGGATCAGGAGGCCAGGGGGCCAACAACCGCTAAGGAAATTGGGATAGGGGCCGGTCGCTGAGTAGAACCGCTCGGTCATAGAGTAGAGCCAATTTTGGGCGTATCAGTTGTCCCCCATTCCCAAGGTTGGCTTGATGCTATATTGAGTCAAGTTTGGAAATCTGTTGATTGCTCGATAAAGTTGCCTTGAAGCTTCTGAGTCTGGCATATTCTCGGAAACTGACTAAGAGTTGAGACTTAGCCAAATTCAGAATCTTTAAGTGTTCATGTCACGCCCCGGATCCACATATGTGAACCTAGGACACGTGGCACACCACCAAGGCCTTCAAACAACAAGTTATTAATGAAAATGAATGAAAACACGCCCAAATCAACCTTTGAGTTACCAAAACAAGACCAAGGGCAAAATGGTCATTAATAAGGTATAGTAAATTTTATACCAAAAGATAGGTTTTTGAGTCCCTGTTCCAACGCAAAAAACGGCGTGCAAAACCGAATTTTCTAGAAGAAGTTATGTCCACTTCCGTAAAAGTCGACGTGCTGTCAAAACTGTGAGCGGATCGATCCACTCTAAATGCCGGATCGATCCATTTAAGGATTTCTCAAGCAGAATGCCCCCGAAAAAGGCCGGATCGATCCCTTCTTTAACCCGGATCGATCCGGGTTCTGCAGAAGTGGATTTTTGCTGCAAAAACTCTGCTAAACATGTCCAAACATCACCAACATCAAACCAAATCTTTTGGGAACTTCCAAAAACATTTCAAAATCATTTCTAAACCATTTCAAAACATTCCCAAGACACTCAAGCATGATTATGAACATCAACAAGATGTGAAATGCAATCTCTCCCAAATACTCCCCAAATCTCTCCCAATTCTCTCCCAAATACTCCCAAGACTCCCAAGATCAATCAAAACAAGTTTTTTAAACCCAATTCCCGTTCAAACATGTCCCAAACTATATTAACAAATCATGAAAGATACCATTAACATTCTAAGCTCCGATTACAACATTTACACGAGTCTTGGGGCGATTATACCAAAAACTAACATAACTTCCCAAGTTTGAGCAAAAACTCAAGTTAAACCAAACAACCTTAGATTTTTACATCAAACTAAGAGTTTTGCACAAAAACAACAATAGATATAAGTTACTACATTTACAAGCTTCCTTGCCACCACAAACCCCAAGTTTATCTCCCCGGATTCTCGTCGTCGTGCTCACCTACAATGGTTATTCAATAACCACTATAATATATATAAGCTACATGCTTAGTGAGAAATATCAATCAAGCACACGGATGACAAATCAATGCTTATATTCAACTTAACAAATAAGAATGATCTCTAGATAAGCAAGTATTTCCTCCACCACTACCCGCAAGTCCGCGACTCCCCCAATAGTCCACGGCACAAGTCAATGACCCACGCCACACACATGCGGTCTAATGCCGTTGTCGGCAACAAGTGGTCTTCACCACGGACAATCTCATGGCGGATTCATAGAAGCTTTCCTTTGACCCACATAGACAACTAAACATGCCCACATAAATATATAACCATGCTTTTCACAAAATCATAGCTAAGCATATGTAATTAAGCTAAATAGGCATGTTTTCAACATTCAAAGAACATAACCATGATTCTCATTCAAAAACAAGATTGAAACCACTCACCTCTTAGCAATTCGTTCCTAGTTGTGAAATTGAAGCCCAAATCTACTCCGGGTTAAAATCCTACATGAATTCGACCAACTACGGATTACCGCTCCGAATTGGGTCGCGAGAAATATGACGATTATACTCAATAAAATCAGTACCAAAACGAAGAACTCACCTCTACGAGTTCGAATCCAGTCTTGGAATTGAAATTGGAAGTCAAACGGCACGCCAACCGTCGTTGAGAAGCTCCGACAAACCCCCGTCTCTTTTCCTCTCTAACCGACCCAATTTGGAGAAGAAGAAGATATGAACATCTTCTTATATCCCCAGCTCATGTATATGGTTTACAATTTTATTATGAAACCCACCCAACTTTTGATTATTTTCATTTACACCCCTGACTAGTTTTATAACTAACTATTTAATCCTCGAAACTTAAGTGGGTATTTGTCTATGTCTAGCGTGGGTCCTATAAGTGGTCCCACATAATTTTATGAAGTTGCTAATTAGCCTTCCAATTATATAACGTGTTCATTTCGTCCTCACTAAGGTATCCCAAATGACCACATAAATGGTCTCTAACAATAAACAATATATTCTAAACAACATATAAATATTTCAAATATGCCTTAATAAACATTTAAGCACATAAGGGTGATTCTACAACTTTGTCCCATCACAACGGAACTTTCTCAACTCATGTCCCAATTTGGGACTGTCACATTGGCCAACACTGGGTTCTCAAATTAGACACCCACAATCAACTAGTGAGTTAAAACTCACTTATACATGTGTTAATAAATACCAATAATATATGTTAATGCATGCTAAATCACGTTTAATGGTTAATCGCAAGAGCGGGTGTTACAGTTTAGGAATTAGCTAAGAGTTGAGACCCGGCCTAATTCGGAGAGTCTTTTGTTTAAGCTAGCTCCTAGGATGGTTATCTTCTTCCCAGTAAACCTTCATCAAGGTTGTTGGTAGAAGAATTTGACTATGTTAGAAAAACCTACCTAAAGTGTGCTACTTTAGGGTCCTTTTTATGTTAGCTTCCAGGATGGTTATCTTCTGCCCAGCAAGCCTTCATCAAGACTATTGGTAGAAGAGTTTGACTATGTTAGGAAAGTCGGCCGTGTTGCTTTAGGGTTCTTTTTTCTTCTTTTTTTTTTAACCCTCTATCATAGGCCAACGTAAGAGGTTTTAGCTGCCTCTATCGTCAGTTTGGGCCTAAGTGGAGTTAGTGCCTCTGAGTATTGTAGGCACTCTTGTAGGCACTCGAATTGTCTAAGGGTTTTACTTAGTTAACCCCAAGGTTTGTAAATACTTGGTGTGATTTCATGTAGTCTTTATTCCCTCTTGCCCCCCCAAGCTTTTGTTTAGGTCGGTGTTGCGGGAGCAATTACTGTAGGCAGCTAACCTAGAACGTTGGCAGTTCCAGTGTCTTTTGGTGCCTAGGGTGTGATCTCGAGGTCTTTCGGTGCCTCGGGTGGATCTCGAGATCTTTTAATGCCTCGGGTGTGATCCTGAGGTTTTTTTATGGAGCTCTTTGATATAGTCCGTAGAGACTCGTACTATGATCGGGCGAAAGTACTACTGTAGCTGGGCTTGCCTGGACTGTTGGAGACAAGAGGTCGGGTCGGGATCACTGGGCTCCTGACCACTATCAATTGAAGCCCAGGTCGTGGTTTCAGGAAGTAGAACCATTGCGCTACCGAGCCTTTCAAAGTGCTGGGAAAGGCCAAGTAGTACAGTTCATCGGCGTTGGTGCCCAGGGCCATCTGAGCCTTATAGGCCCGGAAGTGGTCGATCGAGCTTCCCGAGCCGTTATAAGAATTTAGATGAGGTTGATTAAATTTACGCGGGACGGAAAACCTCGTGAGCTGGCAGGGAACGGTGACTCGGTCTTGGTGTTGGCATGATCCTGAGTAGAGTTTTAGCCCAGCTCTTTGGCCATTTCGTCGATCTGTTTCTCCAAATCCTTAATACGGGCCACCGCACCTGACCGATATCCAGAGCATAGGTCGGGTCAGTGGAAGGGACTTTCTCCTCATGGCGTACTGTCCTCTGGGACGAGGCTCGACAATGACTCCGGTTGATCATGCACCTAAGATCATCTCAACTCTTGGTCGAGTGATCATGGGTCATACGTTCTCGCCTCTCCCCTCTAGTAGCACGCTTATCGTTGATGATGCCTCTGGCGTCCTCAACACGGGGTGGGTACCGTGGGTTGGATCGGACATGTTGTATGGTCATGATTGGTTCCCTACCACGCGCAACATTCTCTGGCTCTTCCCTGGCCACTGAAGGATTATTTTGTTGGGCCAGCAAGGCTTCAATCTGCTGTTGAGTTCGACGCTGGCCCTCCAAGAGCTGTGCAAGGGTCGCGGTGATCTGTTCAGGTGTCAGGATGGCTGTACCCGGTGGCAGGGCTGGCGGATCCTCCTGGTTGGTTGGCTGAATAGTCTTCTTACCATTTTTCGAAGGCATGACCATCAGTTAAGAGATTTGTTTTTTTTGAGAGATCTGTCCTTTCCCACAGACGGCGCCAAGCTGATGATGCAATTTTTGGATAAGATAAATTAGAGTAGATCAAGGAGAGAAAAATAGTGAGAGAGATAACGAGAGACTGGGTTTGTATGTGGTTCGACCATGTTAATACATGAACCTACGTCCACGTGTGTGTTTGAGCACGTTCACTATACTGTTAAAAAATCGGTGACCTTTGGCGAACCAACAACAGTTTGGAGCTATCAAAACAACCAGGCACGATTATGCTTGCTATAGAGGTGCTATGCAGACTAAAAAGTCCTCTCTCCCTTGGAGGAGGCGGGTGGTCCCTTTTATAAGTGTAAGAGACCTACCCGTATAAGGCAACTACATGGATAAGGAAATACAATCCAATTGGTATTGATTGGCATCAATCGTGGAAACAATTTACACTTTCCACTAGTCTGCTAACTTGTATAAGAAACTGCATGGAACATTCTGAATCACGTCCTAGGACTGGGCCGTGCTATTCCCCTGACGGGCTAGGCCAGCATTACAATCTCGACCAGCTTATTTAGGCCTCGGGACGCCCAGTCTACTGCTCGGGACGAGTCTGCTGACCTGTCCTGGACTGTTTGATGACTGGATGATACTACCCCGATCTAGGGGTCGAGCTTCACCTCTGGCAGAGCCCTGCGCTATAGGATCAGGAGGTCCAGAGACCCGCAACTGCTCGATCGCTGAGTAAAACTGCTCGATCATAGAGTATGGCCAATTTTTTAGCGTATCATTATGTATGAAAAAACATAGTCTAGGTAAAATCTCGATGTCAAATATACCAATGTGACAAATATTAGGATCCTTATTCCTTCAGAGTATGTCACAAACTAGTCGACAACCCGTGCAATGCACGGGGAACGGATAATAATCCAAAAGAAATTAAAGCATACAGATTATTAAACTTTGAACAAAAAAGGATTAAATAATAATAAAATAGTAAATGATTATTTTTAAAAGAATTAAAAATGATAATTAAATAAAATAAATAACAATAAAGTAGCAAGCAGTACAAAGGCTACAAATTATGTTTTTCATGTTAACAATTTTGGAGACAGAAATGCCCTTAAAAATTTCAAATGGTCCAAATAAAAGGACAAATTTATGCTATATTATGACAATTTTCTACCTTCCCCTAATACGAAAGATAAAACTGCTTTCTGCCAAACAAATTGTCAATGCACTTGATCATACCAAAAGATATCTGAAAAGAAAAGAAAATGTTAAAAAGCACCCAAAAGTAATAGACTAATTCTATGGTTTCCATATTCGGTATCCAATTGTGGCTCAAATGAAAATCAAGTGATCTTGGAACCATATTTAGGAACAACGACATTACTGAATGTATTGAATACGATAGAATTCCATTTCTTTTCTTCAACTTTTATAAATAAACGCATGCTTACATCTTATACACAGAGACATAGTTGAAACAACCCCATAAGACCCACCCTAATCCCAAGACTTAGACAACAATCCTAATTGAAACAAAATAAGAAAAGGCCAAAAAATAAAATAGGATCACAATACCTTAAAGAACACCTCATTGTTGCAAATTATCAAACATCTAGAAGTCCACCATAGCAATAAAACAAATCAGCCCCCAAGAAGTATCCAATGTTGTTGAATCTGCCCAAGAGAAAAATTAAGGTTAGGATTTGTAATAATAAGCATTCAAATAAAAGTATAGGAAAATAAGGTTTAAAATGTGCATATCTATGCTGTCCAGTATCAAGTATCAAATAGGAAATAAAAGTACTGATTATGCTTACAAAGTAATGGATGAGAATTGGAATAGAGAGAGTTAATTACTGGGAGAGAGAGGGTCATCTGTTGATGTCAAAAAAGAGGTCTTAATTGTTTGAATTTGGAGAGAGAGAGAGAGAGAGAGAGAGAGAGAGAGAGAGAGAGAATATATAGAAAAAGAAGGAAAAAAAACGTAAAGAAGACATATAGTCAAGAGGGAGAGAAGGTGTAGGCAATTTCTAGAAAGAGAGGGTGTGTATTAAATTCTAATATATCCAATTGTGTCAATTAAAGGAGAGATTACAGCTGCTTGAAAAAAGAAAAGCAAAGAACCAAAAAACATGGAAAACATGCAAGGGGTCCACGTGGATAGGCTGAGAAAAGGTTTTTGGCTTCAGGATTTAGATATATAAATAGATTGGTACTCCGACGTCTCTTTTCATAATTGTTTTGACTATTCCTGTTCCCTATTTGAACTACTAACTTTAGAATATAGGGAACTAAATTTTAAACATAAATTCGATTTTTCCCATAATTTTCATAGAATAATTTTAAAAAGTTTTAACGTTAAAATATTTTTAAAAAATGTTTAGACACACTTTTTAAACCTTGTTAATATGTGCACGTGTTAAGAAAACTCATTAGAGCGCCAAAAGATTATGGTAAATAACTGCCAACTAGATTTATGGGTTCATTGCATTGGTTTGGAAAGTAGAGGCTAATTTCTTACTACAGATGTAAAATAAAAGTTCAACAATTGCAATTGTTTTGCTTAATTCGTTAAATGATTAGAATTGGGTTAAGACCGAGCATCGGTTTAACTTATAGTTGGTAAAAAAACTCTCCCTGCCATGCTTATAATAAGGTTCGAACCTCGCCCCCTCTCCGACCACTACACCAAATAATGAAAAGAAAGAAAGAAAGAAAAAAGGAAAAAAAAAAAAAAGAAGATAAATTGGGTTGAGCCAAGATAATCTTCACAGAAGCATCTGGTTAGGTACAAAACTTTCGTGTTTTTTTAATGGTCATACAATACTATTCCATGCCATGAAATATCAGCGTCTGTGAGTGTTGTCTAATATGAAGCACATATCTTAGCAAGTAGCAACTCCAACAATAGTCCTATGCATCTTAGCTATGCATAAAATGCTTAATTAACATGCCCCTTAAACAGGGACGGATATACATGGGGCAATAGGGGACTCAAGCACACCGGTCTTTGATTTTTGAAAAATATCATATATATATATATATATATATACCATAAAAGTTATATTTTTACATTTGAACCCCCCTACAAATTAAAAAACTCTGTATTTTACACTTAAGCCCATCTCCCTAGTATGAAATATTCAATCTTTTAGTCTCAATTTGTATTAACAATGTATCATTTTATTATATATTTGGTGTCAACCAGTATTAAATTTTTTAATTCCTTTATTCGTTAAAAAAATATGTATAAATAGATCCAAAAAATCACCTCACTACCTCTTCACCAAACTCCCCCAACTCCAATTTTCTACTTCCATCCGTACCCTTAAATATTATTTTTTAAATAAACACTCCAATCATACTATTATACATTTTGATTATCTATTAATATATTTACAGGTGAAAATCTACTATTTGGCGTTGT
Organism: Hydrangea macrophylla; assembly: GCA_033977485.1. NCBI lineage: Eukaryota > Viridiplantae > Streptophyta > Magnoliopsida > Cornales > Hydrangeaceae > Hydrangea > Hydrangea macrophylla. The sequence continues at coordinate 3,045,595 of CM066986.1, forward strand.
TGAGAATTTGAAGAATTGAACTGTTGCTTTGTCAGAGCAATCCGTTGGGTTACTCTAAAGTCTAAACCAGTTATGTTACAGAACACCACCACATGTAACAAAGAAATTAAAAGGCACTAAATTGCTGTTGTATGTGTTTAGAATTAATCAAGTCCCTTGTGGTCGAGTGGTAAGCTTTTTGGGTGTACTATCCAAGAGGTTTAGTGTTTGAGTCATGGGGAGCGTGGCCACCGGAGTATTCACCCGGCGCCTCCAAGCCTTGAGAAATTAGTCGAGGTGCGCGCAAACTAGCCCAGACACCCCCGATTTCCAAAAAAAAAAAAAAAAAAGTGTTTGGAATTAGACCCTTGTTATTCCATTCCAACCGCCGAGGCACTTCCACAAAACAAAAATATCACATAATAATACTTTAACAAGCCAAACAAGAATTAAAAGACAAAAGAAGCCAGTTGGGTTTGGGTCTCTCTTAGAGTTTCAAATTCAAATGACATCCTCTTCATAAGCCTGGTCTTGCCATTGTCACAACTCACAATTTCCATTTTAAAATTAAAGATTAAGTTTTTTTTAATCTTTTCCATATGAGTCAGGTTCAGTGTGCTCTGGGTTAGCGCACTGGACTTTAAGTTTAAAAAAATCACAGGCCAATTCACTGACCCGCGTCCTGTTCCGCCGCCCCGCTAACCCATGATTTTTTTAGGTTTAAAAGCACAGTGCGCTAAGCACACTGGAACCGGACTATGTATATATTGAAAAATTCTTCAGAGAGGGCGTCCACTCTTTATTAAATAGAAGGCCTCTATATATATATATATATATATATACAGTCAGGCTTAAGAGAGGGTCTCCGTTTTGGCCGTCAGATCGTGTATGTATATATATATATAAATTTATTTGGTTGAAAATTAAAATATCTGAAGACTAGTTCTTATGCTTGTCTAATGTCTTGCTTGCAGTACCAAGTGAAACAACTCAAAGCCGGCACGAAATTAAAATACAAAACTTTATTTTAACAAGAAAAACAAAACATCTTTTACTAAGAAGTTTGTGTGTGACATTTCTATATCTATAATATATCTATATATCACTCTCTTCCTTTACCTCAAACCAGAAATGGCCAATCTCAACTATGTCTTCACTCTGTTACTCTTAATAATCACAATTTCATTACCCATTTCCATATCTCAACCCCAAGCCCAAGCCCCAACTCCACCACCGCCACAACCACCACCAATAGCCGTTAATTCATGCAATGGCATATTTCTGTGGTACCTATACGGTTCGGGCTATCCACTCCCACCCAATCTCTTACCCGATGACCCGACCCAACAACCCTACCGGTTTCAATCTACACTCACAATCCTCAACACGGGTCTCGACGAGCTCAAATCTTGGCGGGTCTATGTCGGGTTTCGGAGCAAGGAGTTCTTGGTTTCTGCTTCGGATGCTGTGTTGGCCGACGGCACTTCGCTGCCGGCCGACGTCGGAAATGGAACGGTCTTTGCTGGGTATCCCGTGACTGACCTTAAATCGGCGGCGGAGACCGCCGGAGATTTGAATCAGATGCAAGCTCGGATTGAGTTGGTGGGGACCCAGTTTGGAGTCGGAGCTCCGGATGTTCCGATGCCCACTACCATCACTCTTGCAAACGATGGGTTTCTCTGTCCTGGCCCCACCAAGCAAGGTAATACTAATAACAGACTTTCATTTCGGTAATTCTCGAACATATAATTATTTCGAAGAAATTATGAACCTTTGTTACTGACAGTTGTGTAGTTTTAACTTTTAAGGCAAACAGATCAATGTTGGAGCACAGCCTGCATAGGCTAGTAAAATTTTGATTAGCTCATGAGTAACATTTTGCTTCCCAAATTCAAATCTTAAATTCACATCCACAATAATGTGATAGTGGATCCACTGATTTTAACTGGAGGATATTGAAGTGACCCCGCAATGAACTCATTTGGGATGTAAATTTAGAATTTGGATTACTCTTGGCTAAATGGTATTTGGATACTTAAAAGAATGTTTTAAATATTAAATGTATTTCATTCATTGAAATGTATTTTGATGCACTCAATCATGAATACACTTTAATGAATGGTCAGAATCTTCCCTTAGCTAGATCCATTTGGGATTCAATTTTGGGTCATCCATTGGAGCTCAATTTTTTTTTTTTTTTTTTGGGCTAACAGAGTCAAAAGGAAACTCCAAATGGCAACAACTGGGGTCCTGTATTGCAGATGTTGTTAAGGCTTCTTTTGCTCCACAGATTTAGAAAATGAAAACTGGACGTACAAGCTTTAGTGTTGTTTTTCATGTTTGAATAAAATTTAAATATAATAATAAATAAAGAGCTTTAAAATATATAATCTCAAGAAAAAACTAAGAAAATTGACTCACGGATTAAAGTTATTTAGAAACTCAATATTAAAATTGGAATTGATTTAGGATCAGTTTAGATGGCCACCTCTTTTTCTTAACGGATGGCGGGCCGTTGCATCCGAGTACCGAGGTTGCTCCATTATGACATCAAATCACAAATAATTTAATATACACCTCACTGTATTTGAATTATACACCTCACTGTGCAGTCTTTGTTGGTTAATATGCTAATAATAACTTCTTTGTTTTTTTTCTGCAGGGAACAATGAAATGTATGTGTGCTGCACTGAAGACCCAAGTGTTAGACCAAACATTACCTCAAATGGAGCCTTCTTGCCCCGCCAACAAGGCGATCTCACTATAATGTACGATGTGATCAAAGCATACGAGTCAAATTACTGGGCACAAGTCACAATCGCGAATCACAACCCAATCGGCCGTCTTGATAATTGGAAACTAAGCTGGGAGTGGATGAGAGATGAATTTATAAACTCCATGAAAGGAGCTTATCCATTCATCGTCGATACAACAGATTGCATTTATGGCAGACAAGGCGAGTTCTACGAGAATATCGACTTCTCCACAGCCTTGAATTGTGAGAGAAAACCAACCGTTATTGACCTCCCTCTTGATAAGGCTTATGACAGTAATCTTGGGTTAATCCCATTTTGTTGTCGAAATGGGACGATTTTGCCCCCTACGATGGATTCGAAAAAATCTAAATCTTCTTTTATAATGCAAGTTTACAAAATGCCACCAGATTTGAATCGAACCCAACTCACCCCTCCCCAGAACTGGCAAATCAATGGGACTTCGAGTCCCGAGTACCAATGTGGTCCCCCTGTGAGAGTAAGCCAAAGTCTCTTCCCTGACCCTAGTGGGATACCTTCGGAATCATCGGCCATTGCTAGTTGGCAAGTGGTTTGTAATATCACAAGCCTGAAATTGAAGAACCCGACTTGCTGTGTCTCATTCTCATCATTTTTCAACGACTCTGTCATTCCATGTAATACTTGTGCCTGTGGTTGCAACAACAACAATAACAGCCCAAGCAATGTGTGTAGCACGAATTCGGATGCGCTTCTTCTTCGGCCCGATGCTCTTCTCCTGCCGTTCGAGAACCGGACTAAGCTTGCAAAAGAATGGTATAAAATAAACAATTGGGACAAACCTAATCCACTGCCTTGTGGGGATAACTGTGGGGTCAGTATAAACTGGCATATAGCTACAGATTACAGAAATGGCTGGACTGCAAGAATGACACTTTTCAACTGGGGCGAAACGGACTTTTCAGACTGGTTTGCCGCGGTAAAGATTGACAAAGCTGTCCCTGGATTCGAAAGAGTGTATTCCTTCAACGGGAGTGTCTTGCCTAACGATGATCAGAATTTGATATATGTTGAGGGTCTTCCGGGGTTAAACTCTCTCCTGGCAGAAAAAGATGGACGGAAGCCCCATAAAGATCCTCGTGTTCCCGGTACTCAGCAATCAGTGATCTTATTTACCAAGAAGTCAACTCCTGGGATTAATGTGGCTCGTGGAGATGGATTTCCGACTAAAATGTACTTTAATGGGCAAGAGTGTTCACTTCCTACTAGACTTCCAAACAGCGCCTATAGAACGGGTGCAACTGCAAGTATTTTCGGATCTCTTCTAGCTTTGATACTTCTCATGTTTTTGCAGCAATAGTTCTAGTAGCTGTTGTTCTATGATTCAAAATTCTTTTTTCATGATCTAATTGTGATAAGCCTGAGTTTCGTATTCTGGTCACTGATGGATTTAGAAGCTCAACGATCTTTAAAATGTATTTGAAGCTCTACAATTTGTTGGGAAGGTTGAGATTTCTTTTGCTGTCATGATAGCCAATTCATCAACAAAAGTTGTGTACTTGGGCTATATGTAAACTATTTATATATAGCAAGCTAGCTTTATATAATAGTGCATACAAACATCGATAAAATTGTTTCAATCAGTTTGATAAAATTTGTTCAATTTGATGCGCAGGCCTAATTTTCTCTCGTTTTTCTTCCTTCTGTTTTTTTTTTTTTTTTTTTTTGTCCCCCTCTGTTTTCCTATATGTGCATCAGCAAAGTAAACCCTTCTTGGATTGATCGAGCACGGCAAAATCAACATATAAGAATACCCAAACTCATATTCAAACATGGAAGATATAATAAAAACCAAATTTAACCACCATCAAACAAATGAGCAATTCAACGCAAAAACAGACTGGAAATGCTAAGTCAACATGTTCTACAAATGGGAAACAAAGAATTGGACATCCCTTAGGCAGAGATGATATGTAACAATAGCAAAACATGTCTTTATTTCTGCAAGGAAGAACCATTGAAGTTAAGGGTGGTTTTCAACAAGTCCATCAAATACCTGCATCAAAAACCATTATAATTTGACATTTCAAAAATAAAGAAACATTAAGTTTCTGACTAGTGCATGGATTTAGTGAGTGGAAGGAGAAGAAAATACCAAAGAAACACTATTTCCATTTGGCAAACAAGGAAAAGGAAAGACGATGAAAATAAATAAACAAAAAATATTGAATTATGTGAGCCACTTCCCTTCATCTTTTCTTGAGCTTCTATTATGGTTTGAATTTTTTAGTTCCTACGATTGTTTAAGCATAGATGAGAACACTAGGAAAATCGTTCAATTCATGTGTTCCATTCCATTTCCTTACTACCTTCTCTAAATCCAGAAACCGAACAAAGCCTAAAAAAATACAAAAGAAAAAAATAAAAGTACCATTAAATTCATCGAGACCTTACCTCCTCCAAATGATTTATGGTCATCTTGACCATAGCCTTCCATGAAATTTGTTGCCTCATAACTTGAATCCCAAGTATTGTTGCCCACCAAAGGTGCATTTGGTGCACTCTCACGATAAAAATCGTGCTCGGACCATTGAGAGAGATTATCCTCTGTAATGTCACTTGCAAAAGAATAAAGAGCAACATGGTTATGATAAATTGTCCCACTACTAAAAGGCTGATCACTTGCAATATCGTTCACACTACTCGGGTCTCCAAAATTACTGTTTGGATAGTGACACATTCCATCAACAACCCCCCGATCCATATTTCCAAACAGCTGAACAGACTGATTTATAGGCACAAGTTGTTCTAAACCAGAATTGCTGGTTTCTTGCCCTATTGCTGATCTCGATTCAGTCATACCATAGTTACATAGATTTCTACGATGAAAGATAGGCATTCCAGCGTTAAGTATTGTGTTTGATCTTTCGAACTCGCCTTGATCCAAAGCAACATGACCTTGATAGTTGCGAGTTTTTAATGAAGCAGCCAGTCTAAGATTTAATTCCCGAGAATGGACTGAGTTGAAATTTTTCTGTGAAATTGCTTTCTGCCTTTCAAGACACATGCGAAATTTCTGAAGCACAAATTATTAGGTACAGAACGTTTATTGACATAATAACAATTAGATACAATTATTTCTTGAAACAAATTGGAGGCATTACCTGAAGGTGGCTGGCAACATTTTCTCTAGTGAGTCCTTTGACATTCATAAGCTCCAAAATTCTCTTTGGAACAGCATCTACATCAATTCGACATATGAGACCTCAATAATAGTCAGAACCTCAGTAACCAAACTTACTACTGAACACTATGCACATGTTATATTTTTTATGTGCGACTAATGAGAAATAACAGTAGAAAAAAAAATGCAAAATAAAAAAGACGTTAAGTCAAATAGACTAATTGTGCATTTAAATGACAACTAATGTATTCAAGGATTCAACCACATTGTGTAATGCACACACTTGGATTGAGAAACACCGCCACTATAAAACATGATTTCTAATGGAGCTAAAAAAATCTATATACTCCATCACTTAAGTAATCAATGAATCTGCAACTACTTTCATGATACTGTGAATTGGAATCAAATGAAATATAGAGACAAAATTTTCTTGAAGCCAATTTTTTAACTGTATAATCACAATTCACAAGTACAATGTATATATCTTTGTGCTAGCTCTTAATTAAGGAAAAGGCGTGACTACTTGAAAACCCAAAGCACTTCAAATTCACCATGTTCACCATATTAAGAACCTGCTTGGGGTAGTTTTTCCAAGGCCAACAATATCTTGTAAGTGATTGTTAAAGAAAACTATGATTGTTTGGATTAGCTTTTTCACAATTTTTTTTAGGGGGGGGGGGGGAAATCTGATTCTTTTTTAAGCTAAAAAAACAATTTTTTTTTAAAACGCCCCAACTAAAGCAAACACAAGTGCTCATCGTAGGAAAGGTGAAAGAGGGAGAAAACAAATCAACAAAGTGTTATATACAGAGTCTAGAATTCGTACTTTTGAGCCCAATTTGATTCACAACAACCAGAAATCGTTGTTGAAGCTCCGGTGTCCAAACCATTCGTGGCTTTTTTGGTGAGACTATTCCATCCTTGTCCTTCCCTTCATCTTCCTCATCCTTTGAGCTTCCAATTTTCTCTTTAACCTCTAAAGGCTGGACATTACGGTCTTTTAAGTGTTTCCTATGCACTTCAGTACCATATTTGACTCTCTTTGTTTTTTGTGATTCCAAATTCAGATTATCTCTTTGTTTGCGGAGTACATGCTGCCATATGATCTTAATGGTTTCCATACTTACTGGTTTCACCAAATAATCACAAGCACCTTTAATAATATTTTCCATAACCACATTCCTTTCGGTGTCAGCTGACATCACTGCATATATATATATATATATAAAACACTTTATAACTCAGATATAAGTAATTAAAATGTAAGTATACCACACACATAAATATAAGGAAGATAGATTTTGGTAATGACTTATAAAGAGGTTTTGGTAGTATCATACGAGTTAGAAAATTTTGTAACGGGTGTCAAACTTTATAACCTATAGTGGGTTACTAAGGATTACAACCTATAGTGGGTTACAAAGGATTACATTAATCTTTGGCAACCTGCTAAGTCAAAATTTCGTAATTAATTTTTGGTTGTAGACAGTAGAGTACGTAAGACGAAAACTACGTGAGCATACATACCATAGAATTTCTCTCTAGCTCTCTCATGTGTGGAAGGTGTACTTAGTACTTACTTACAACAGGCAGATCTGTCTCTGATGTAATTAGCTCAAGGAACTTAAATCCATCCATGTCAGGCATGTGGACATCAGATAAAACTATATCAAAAGGTGTTCCATTCTCCCGTATGATAGACAAGGCATCTTGTGCTCGTTGGCATTCGGTGACTGCCAAAAACCAAAATAACACATACAATTGCTTTCATCAAACTCAGCCATTTGAACCATTTACATAATACATACATACAGATATCCATAACTTATGTCATGTTCCAGTGCGCACTGGGGGTGAACACACTGGGCTTTTAAGTCTAAAAAAACCATGGGTCAGCGGGGCGACGGGACAGGCGCCCCGCAGTTTTTTTTTTTTTTTTGTCTTTTGTTTTAGGATTAAAAGCCCAGTGCATTCACCCAGCGCTCACTGGAGCCGAACTCTCTCTCTCTCTCTCTCTCTCTATATATATATATATATATATTTTTTTTTTTTAAGTGCATAGTAAACATGCCATGTGGGAATGTTAGACCATCTCCAAAGAGACACAGCATAATGGAAATTAAAAATGATAGGGATACACACCAAACGATACACTAAACGACACACCAACTTTAAATGCATGTACTCTGTGCTGTGTAAGTGATGCACAGAAAAGTGTGAAAAATTCAAACAGCACAAGGTACATACATTTAAAACACAGTGTGTCGTTTGGTGTGTCGTTTGGTGTGTATCCCTATCATTGTTGAATGGAAATTTGTTGTGCCATGCAAAGTTTGAGGACTTCAAAGCATGCAATAAAATGGAAACAAAAAGTATGCATTAAAATTGAAACAAAAATTTGTTTTAGGAACCAAATATTGCAAATTTGTTGCACCGACATCACCGCAGCAAATCAATATTTTGCCCTTTTTTTTTTATCTTCAACGGTCAAGTACACTACCACACCACTCAACTCCATCTCCAAGTCCAACAAGGTCTAAAGGTGGAAAAGTCGAAAAAATAAAAACTAAATACTCCTAGAAAATGAAACTTTAATGTATGGATGGGTTGGAGAGACAAAATTTGTCAAATTTAAAAAACTTGACCTTAATGTAACAAAATAAATATTTGATGCATCGCTTGAAGATGGTCTTGCATTGTTGACAGTATACTCCAGTTTGAATGTGACGCTTCAACAGGGGCGGATTTAACTTTTAAGTAGGGACAAGGGGAGTTCAAGCCCCCCCACCACACATACACACGTAATTTAGGAAAATTTCATTATACCTTACATAAATAAATAAATAAACTTAACTCAAGCCCCCCCCTCCCAAATTCAAAAACTCCATATGGTATTAGTATTTGAGTAATTTTGAAAATTCTAAAAGACAACCAAGTATGATAATTCAATTTCTTGGTCTCAAGTTGTAGCAACAAGGTGTTTTTTTTTTATACTTATGCCATTTGGTAGTAAGTTTTAAATTTTTAGGTGCCATATTAGTTACCATTTTATAATTGGTAGTAAAAAGGTACCAAAGTTTTGTACGTGAGATGTATGCATCATATAATGGAAGAAGATTTCTTGAGTTTATGTATTCATTTTTATAGCATTGGGTTAATTATGCCATCTACACGAAAAATATATAAAAATAGAGCAAAAAACCGCCTCGGGGGACACAAGTGCAACTTCTTGGATTTGCCCCACCCAAACCTCCCAACTCCAAGTTTCTGCATCCGCTCCTATGCTCCACTGCAACCTTTTTTATACCAAAAATAACCCTTATTTTCACCACTACATTTAACATGACAAGTTGTGGTTGATTTAGAAAGAAAAATAATAATAAACAAAGGTATGCATCTAATATGTATTTGATGTTCACCCAATAATTACAAGTTACCTTTAATTTAGATTCGTGGTTTACAAGAAAATAAATAGAAAGCAACAATTTCAGCAAATCACCTAAACAAGATACACTTTGTTCATTAATGGAGTATATCTTTACATTGCTGCACGTCAATATATATATCGAAAATTCTATCGAGAGGGCGCGCCCCTCTCCTTATATATGCATGTGTGTGTATTTATAATATATGTACATACTACATACATGCTTGTGAATGCCAAGATTTAAGAAAAATGAAGGGGTTTGAGGCAAACTGAAAAAAAAAAAAAACTACCTTGATAACCGCAAGCCTGAAGCATCCTTCCGAGTACTTGGAGATGTGTTAAGTTGTCATCAACAACAAGAACCCTAAGTCCATCCGGAAATTTACTTGAAAAAACACCAATCGCACTACTGTTCTCTCTCTTAGGATTCATCATCAGAAAATCAAAAGGAAATTAACCCACCTCTAGGGTTTGTTTCTTTCTTGATCAAATTGTATAAGACAAATCATATTCCACAAAAAAAAAAAAAAAAAAACCCAGCCTCATAATGAACAGAATGAGAGAATCAAGAGAGACTAGTAAAGCCAAGTAAATTTATTCTCATCATATACAACTTATGATTACATTGTCTGTAAAACATTTTAAGTTGTATTCTTAACTCACAACTGCTGGCACTTTTTGGCTGTTCCTTAGTAGTTCAGTGTAAATCCCTAATTTAATCCAAACATAATTAACCTTGGAGATACTATGTAGCAAACAGCCTCTTATAGGATAAGTCTAATAACCCTAATACCAACCAATCACATCACAAAATGCCCTAATAAAACTCAATTGGGATAAGTCTTTTAACTTTAAAATACTACCAAAAACATTACAATTTACCTAAAGAATCTCAATTAGGATTCTGTCTTTTGTTTGGGATACTAAAGATGGATAAAATTAGCAAATCAAATCTCCAACATCCAAGGGTGAAATTTTTGTTTTTCTAGTATGAAAAAAAAAAGGGGGGAAACCCAAAAGAGGAAAAAAGTTCTTCCTAATCCTGACTATGGGAACAAATTTATTTCAATAATTATTTTTAGAATGAAGAGCACATTTCAACAATAATAAAGTTTTAAAATGAGTAATATTTGGGGCATTAACAAATCTCACTAACAGTCACACCCACACTCTATCTCTCTCCTAGTATCACTATGGGGTCCGCAGTGGACCTAAAGTGCCACTAAGAGATAAAGTGTGAGTGTGAATGTTAGTAAAATTTGTTAATACTCCTAGTATTGTTGTTTTAAAATATAAACGAGATAATGAGAAGCCCCCGCAAAAATAGCACTTCTGTTTCCAACTGCATGTTCTAAAGCTTATTAGTATTTGTTTGAATGTATTAAAAATTGGAAAAGACCCATTGACATTTCTTTTCTTTTGTGAAATTCAGTTGGTACTCCAGTGTTTATACATCACACAATATATTTGAACAGTACGTCGTCCTTCACAAATTTACCATTGCAGTCCCTTCGGATTTTATCAACATTTCACTATCCTTATAACGAGTAATGTTATGCTTTCCAAATTTTAATTCTAAATAATACTCCATCTGTCCTATAATAAGTGTTCACATTTCTTTTTTTGGATGTCCCACAATAAGTGTCCACTTTCCTAAATTGGCATATAGCATTTACTTACTTTCCAAAACTACCCTTATAATAAAGACAAAGTAGCATTTATTTGTGGTCTCAAAACAAGCAAAAAGTCAAACACCCATCACATCTAAGGGCAAAATTGGAAAGTGACCATTTAATGAACCAAAAAAACTAAAATAATACAACTTTCTTAAAACAATGTGCAAAATAGAAGTTGACACTTATTATGGGACGAGGGAGTATATTTTTGCTAATTCTAAAATGAGAAATGCTATACCCACTTCTCCAACCACACTCCAAACCACACCCACTGTTTTAAATACATGTACCATGTGTTGTTTAAATTTTTCTCTGTGCACCACTTACACAACACAAGGTACATGCATTTAAAACAAGGGTGTGGTTTGGGGTGTGGTTGGAGGAGTGGGTGTAGCATTGTTGTTCCAAAATGAGCACTACTAGACCCACACAGTGAATCACACACTTTTTCCACACACAGCTTTAAATGCTTGTACTTTGTGCTGTTTGAATTTTTTTACATTTTTTTGTGCCCCACTTATACAGTCCAGGGTACATGTCTGTGTGTGGAAAAAGTGTGGTTGACTGTGTGGGTCTAGTATTTTCCTTCCAAAATTGCTCACCCAACTCTTTCATTGGTTAATGCAGTGGGACTCATGTCCCACCGCACTAAACAATGAGGGTCCCAATGTATTAATCAATGAGAGAGTTGGGTGAGCAATTTTGAGTGAGCAAAACTGCACTCAAACCCAAAAACACATCCCAAATCACGTGGCAATGGGGCCACTTCAACATCATCCAATCAAAATCCAGTGGGGTCCATTGCCAAATTATTTGGGATAAAAATTTGGGATTAGAATTTGGGAAGCATAACATTACCCCTTGATAATTCAGTGGGTTTCAAGAAAGAGTAATGATCTGCTTCCCAAATTTTGAATCATAAATGCTTTCCAAATACATGTAACAGTGAGCCCACTGTATTTTAATTGAAGGATGGTAAAGTGGTCCATCATTATTAAACGTGGTCCCACTACCACATGTTATTGAGAAGCATTTGAGATACAAAATTTTAAGAAGCATAACATTACTATTCAAGAAATATACAGTCAGGCTCTAAAGAGGGCTCCCTCTCTTTATTAAAGAGAGGCCTCTGTTTTGACCGTCGGATCGTGTTTTCATTAATGGTAGTTTTGTCATTTCACAGTTTTTAAACACAATCCAACGGCCAAAACAGAGATCCTCTCTTTAATGAAGAAGAGGTGGCCCTCTTTAGAGAATCTTTGAGAAATAAAATGGTGTATGGAAGTACATATATACTAACCACCACAAAAGCAAAGACACTGTTGAATATTTTCTTTTCCTGTAATATTCCATACCCAGTTGCAGTATATACATTCTCTTCTAGTTCTAATTGACTATGTATATTTGCATTAATGAAAACCGTAAGAAAATTCAAGATACAAACAATACAAAGTTACAGAGCATTCACAAAAGCAGAAACCAAATCTACACAAAATCTTCACTGGAAAAATTACAATGTTAAGGTTCAAGGTGCCGGAATTTCCCACAACTGAAATGGCACATTATGGTAGTAATGCACAAAAAATGGAGATGCCTTCGGAAAAAGTCCCCATTGGCCAATATGTCAGAAGAATTAGTAGTCGGATCACATGAGTATCTGCTTGAGGATCAGGAGGACTATCATGACAAAACACATTATAACAAGCACTGTTGCACACTTCACCATTCCCCCTTGCTTCTGACTTTTCTCTGCCTGCAATATACACCGTACGACAGTGTTCTATGTGAGAACGAGCTATATATTTAGAATTATATACACATAAATATAACATAAACAACACTCATGTATTTAAAATTAAATGACAGCATCTGGTAAAAAAAAATATATTGTGCTGATTTCACCAAAACAGAGAAAGGGGACCTTTTGCAACTGTTTATAGCCTTCCTCTACTGATACAGCAACATTTTGTATGTTGTAGTCAATCCGATCAACAATTGTTCCCTGTAGAAGATACAAACTCAGTCACTACCCGGTCACTGAGAAAGTATGAGGACATAAACAGATAATAGTACCGTAATAATGTAGCTTAACCTGGTCTATCACGAGGACCGACAGATCTTTCATGATTTGGGCCACCTCGTGAACTGATTCCAAAACCTACAAAATAGTCTTTGGTTATAAAAGCAGCACAAAAGAGTTGAATTGGTAATAGGAGTAGACAGTGAAATCCTTCAGTTACCTGCCTGATCTCCCTTTCCCGTTCAGCGGTGAATTGATTACTAGTCTTTAGCTTATCCATTTGGAGCTCGTCAAAACCCTGTAACAATAAGCATATATTCGAATTAGTTGATTGCTAAAATTTAGTAAACAAACATGGCATACCAGAAATTGATTACACAACAGAGATATCGCACAAGGACAACTTAATTCAAAGCCGACTAGGCATCAAGAACCTATAGTTACACAATGAAAGATGCTTCATTCATGGTAGAGTCCCTTCTAACATTATTTAAAATGGTTAAACAAAAAACTCAAATGGCAATTTCAAAACTTCAATATACCAGATTGAGTTGGCTTACTGATCAAGAAGTTCATTTCTTTTCTAAAAAATAACAGCTTACCATGTGATTAAAGTCACCGTCCGCCAACCTAGATCTTTTTTCATTTAAGTTCATCTCCAAATCAAGGCCATCATGTCCCTACACCATAACACAAACAAGTTAAAAAGGTTCTGCACAGAGTTCCAGGCGGTTACATTCTCCGATATCAGATAAAACATATCATCATATGGTGATTTAAAGAAGAAAATCAATAGTAAAGGGGAGGAATTGCATAATTTAGTAGCATATCATCCAGGGTGTAAACTTTAAATTTTTCTTTTCAGTTAATATTTATTTTCTTCCCGGGCAGTTTGCTACATGTTTCAACTAAAGCTAATAAATTTTCAAAAGTAATATATTTAGTACGCTTTTTAATCATTTGTTATACACAAACCTCTTTTTGCTGTTGTAAACGTTTTAAATATGTTGACTGTTTCTTCCGAAGCTCTACTGATATGCTCTGAAGGTCTGTAGCAAGAGAACGCTGTTGAAATGACATAAAAGTAAGATAATCCATCCGATCAGGCCACAAAAGATAGTATAGCTCCAGTCTATATATACCTGAATTCAGAATATTTGTCCTAATATCAAAACCATACCTGAACATTCTTCCTAATATTTGAATCCTCAGAAGGTCCATCTGCTGATAGTTTCTGTAATCTCTTCTCCGATCTCCTCAGTAAATCTGTAATCTCTTGGCTAAGACCCTCTATTACACGTTGATCTTCTTTGCCATCTCCAAAGGATGGCGTTAAAGCCTTGGCATGAGCCTTGACTAACTCAGCCATTTTCACTCTAGCACGTTGTATATTGGCAGCTATATCTTCAGAAACATCCACCCAAATTGGAGGTAGGCCCACTGTAAATGCATCCCTACTGCATCAAGAAATGATATTTGATTAGAATGGTCTTGCATTACCAAATCATCAATTTAATTCATACAAGCTTTAATTACAGATCAAGAATTTAAGATATAGAAATCGGGGAGGGGAGCGTAATTCAAGTGTTGTAACTACAAGTAATGATGTCAAGGCATGAAGTGCAACAAAAAGGTTTAGAAAACATGTGGGCATAGACTAATACATACAATATTTTGCATAAAAAGTGTCAATGATCACAGAAAACCGGAACTTCTTCATACGATGTTGCCAACATTCATATTAAACAACTAGAGGTGGCCATGGCGTGGATACTTAGATTGGCCATCTACTGTATATACTTGGTTATACATTTCGGGGTTCTAGTACACAATTATGGAAAGGGTCAAGCTGTGGAACCGAGTCCAAGGTCAGGCCAGGGCAAGTTTGGCCAGCATGGTGACTCCAACTTAATTCGCATAAGTTAAGGATTTCAGCAATTGATGACACTATAGATAATTGTATAGTCAAATTGGATTCAAAAACAAGAATTTGCAACCAAATATATATATATATATATATATATAAACAAAAGTAATGGCCCTCTGTTGAGTAAGGTAGCACGAAATACATTTAAGTATCCAAACAAAACTCCTAGAAAACACATCAATTTGTTGAAGATATTAATTCAGTTATTTAAAAAACTATAGAATTATCAGTCCACGTTACTCCATTGTATCAAAAGAATGAGATTTTTCACCACATTCCAAACATTTGGTTAAATCCAAACAAAAGAATACAAATAACTTTAGAGTCTTATTATACCCATCTTACTTTTATCAACCATTGAATACTTCTTCAGTAAGGGGTCACTGTTTTCGTTTTTGAAGCCATTTTTTCCTAGGGAAAATCAAAATCAAAATCAAACAATTGGCCTGCAACATGTTTTGCTATATATTAACTTCATATATCTTGAAACAATAACGAGCGAGAGAGAGAGAGAGAGAGAGAGAAACCTAGAGGGGCCAGGATCGTCCGTGCTGAGAGGAGCGTAGGACCGATTGGAATTAAGAAACGAAGTGGTTGCCATTTCGATCACAGCACCACCGCCATAGCTCGTCGAAGCCATCTCCGGAAAACGATTGCTATTCAGAGTGTCTCTGTACTTTCTGAATACAACCGTCCGATTTCTCGTCGCCATTGGAGAAGGAAATCAGAATCGAACCCCTAGTAATTAGAATTCAAAGATCAGACTGTACTGATATACGAATCTGGAGACTGAGTTTTGTGGGAAGCGATTTTGGAGGGCTCTCCGTTTCTGGATAACCCGAGAACCACTTTACGTTTCTTAACGGGTCGGTCTCGTTATGATATTCGGGTGGGTTTTCCGTTTCTGGATAACCGGAGAACCACTTTTACTTTTGGGTAATTACATTTTTACCCCTTGCGGTTAGGCACATTCCCCGTGGTTCAAAAGTTGACATTTAATCCGCTGTGATTTTGGACTAAAATAAAACTATTAAGATTTCTCTGAAAAAAGCCTCACATGGAGATAAGAGACTGTTTCGGAAAGTAAAGAATCAATTTCTATAGCTTATAAGTGAATTGATTCTAAAAACTCAAGTGTTTAGTAAGTGCTAAATATCTTGCATAGGTGATCATGCCCAATTAAATAATTCTCTTAAAATTGGTTCTTCGTCAAACCAATATCACAATAGTTCTCACAATAATCAAATTGAAGGTGAGACTAGGACTGAACCTAGTCTTGTTTTAGACTATCCAAGCAAACCCTAAGTGTTAAAATTAGCCTAATATAGGAGAGTTTAAGTTTCAAAATAACCATCGCATAGGCAATTAACCCCAAAACTAGAGTCACAAATGTGTTAAATCCTAAAAATTAGCCCCCACATAAGTAGGTTAAATACCTGCATTATCTCCACACAAAGAATTAAGCCCTAAATTAACCTCATAAATGGGTTAAGTGTTGATATTTTTAGTTAATTTTAGAATTTTCGTCAGTTTTGAAGAAATCTTAATAGTTTTACTTTAGTTTGAAACTACAGGGGTTAAGTGTCCACTTTTAAAGCATATGGGGTGAAGTGAAAATAGGCATAACCACAGGAGGTAAAATGTAATTAACCCTTTATTTCTTTCACTATAATATGGTTCACGAAATTTCAGTTAAACTAGGCGAAATTCAGATCCAAATAGAAAGATAAGGTAACCAGAGTCCAAAGGAAAAGTGAGGTTCAATCTTAATTTATTCAAATCAGAGAGATTGAAGAGAGGAGAAAAGAGAATCCTAATAGACTATTAAGAAAAACACCATGATATCCTTCAATTTTTTTTTTTTTTTTTGAGAAATATTATTCGCACTCCCAAAATTATGGTATCACTCCCAAAGCATGAGGTATCATTTAGAGTTTGTACTCCATGGAGTGCATTTAGTAATACATGGAGTGCGAATTACAGTTCCCGTTCTTTTTCTTTTTTTCTTTTTTCCAATATACCCCTTGCACTTGCAAACTATTGTTATTTAATAGATTGGACAAGAGTAAATTAATTCTGAATACTTAGTGTATGTTTGATAACCCAATTAAGTGCTGAAAATGAAAAGATTGAGTACTTATTCTTTTTCAGTGTGTTTGATAACGTACCACTTAATTGAAAAAGCAGCCAAAAAATCACTGAAAACTTTAAGTGAAAAATTTCTACTGAAAATAATCACTGAATGCATTCTATTTTAGTAGTTGAAGTACTATTTTCAGTATTACAAATTCAATCACTTAAAATTTTGAGTACTTAAAATCCAGCACTTAATTTTCAGCCCTTAATTTTCAGTTTTATCAAACGCACCCTTACTTTTCTCTTCCCATATGAAAGCTAAACAGACAAAAGAATTTTTCATTTCTCTCCTCTTCTATTCTCTCTGTCTTATACTCTCTCTTATGTTCTCGTCTCTTGATGAGTTTCTCTTATCTTCTCTCTAATTCTCTCATTCTTTTAGAGCATCTGCAACGGTGTAGGGAAATTTAGGACAAACTTAACTAAGTTATGGTACGAGAAATTGAAAGGTCACAATGGTGTAGTTGAAAGAATTGCCAAGAGATGACTGTTTGATGATCAAACAATCAACACTTTACCGTTTCATCTCCAAATGGTCAAATCTTGACCGTTTGATCTCAAAATAGTTGAGACTTGTTCATGTGCAAAGACTTATGACGATGGAATTTTAACCGTTTGGTGACTAAACGGTTGTGTCACACCCGTTCCAAAATTTCATAGTTTTATCATACATAATTGGAAAGTTGTGAGTATATCAATGTTATTTGATAATTGGATTGAGATGAGGTTGACTGTGGGTCAACGGTAAGGTGTCAGTAAGGACACGGGAATACGATAGTCCATTTTGCATTGGCACGGTTAAATGGCATTTATGTGATTTAAATGTTATTTAACTTTTCTGGTATTTTATGAATAGTGAATTATACCTGTGTAGTATAATTTCCGATATTTCCGATATTGTTTTATATCATTTTAAGAACTGTGGTGAGAACGTGAGTGACACGTTACACAAAAAGATAGGTTGTGTAGAGATTCCACAGAATATAGTTTTCGGACGTTATTTTGGACCCAAACGAAACCGAGTCGAAAACTTTTGAAACTTATAGTTTTCACTCGTAAAGTTATAAATGGACGTGTACAAAGTTTCGAGAGCTAATTAGAAGTTTGAGGAACTCGTGAGGAGGTAAACGTAATTTCCGAAAAGTTTGCCTATAAATAGTGGTGGATCCAAACATTTCAAAATATCTTGAGAGAGGAGAGAGAAAGGGAGATTGTTGCCACGGGCTTTGCAACGACGATCGGCGACCTTTCGTCCGTCAGATTTCCTCCAGATTTCATATTCGAACTCGTGGAGGTAAGACCTACGTTTTAATACTACTTAGGCTGTGTTTGGCCAACTTTTGTAAAAATCTTAATTCTAGACTTTTGGGGAAAACCCAGTAAAACTTGTAGGAATCGTCTCAAATTTGGAATCCGACGTTTAATTAGTTCCCTAGACAATCCTTCAAAGTTTGAAGAGAATCGTACGAGGTATGAATTCTAG
This sequence comes from Hydrangea macrophylla, assembly GCA_033977485.1. Lineage (NCBI taxonomy): Eukaryota > Viridiplantae > Streptophyta > Magnoliopsida > Cornales > Hydrangeaceae > Hydrangea > Hydrangea macrophylla. Next base: position 3,064,162 of record CM066986.1, read on the forward strand.
ATCTATGAAATATATGGATTTTCATGTTTTGAACATCAATTTTGATATTCTTGGATCCGGGCGAAATTCATGTGTTAATTAGGCCCGTTAATTATGCACGTGAAATTATGTAAAAAGCACGTACAACTGTTTATGTGAGCATGTTATGTGTCTACTTGGGTCAAAGGGGAGTTTGGTGCAAATTCATCCGGGGTAAGCTCCTCGAACCTTGAGGATTGTGATTTGATTGTGATTTTGATGGAATTGGAATTGTGGTTGTGTCTGGATTGGAGGTGGGCCCAACCAGTACACGGTACCTGGTATGGAGGAAGGCCCAACTAGTGTACGAGATGCGTGGGAGAGGTGGGCCTCCTACGGCATCGACCGGATGAATGCGTACCACTCACCCTAGCGACTATTTTCTATGTGTTTTAGATGCTTAAACCATGAACTGTCATATAAGCATACATTAATATTGTACGCTCAACATATAGCTGAGCAGTGGAGATGTACTCCATTGCAGGTAAGAAGAAAGACAAGAAGAAGCGTGATGAGTGAGGCCGTGAAAGAACGCCGGGGAATCACTTGGTCATATTTTTGTATAATTCCTAAACTGGTGTAAGGATTTAGAATTGTAATAATATGTTGTAATAGAACTATGAATTAGTTCGTAGTATTGTAATCTTGTAATTGTACTCCTGTAGTTGTGTTTTAAATGTTATTATTGGTGTTGGTTGTGATAATTGTTCGTGGATATTGAGAAGCATGTGTTAGTATCATCAACACAGGGCTGCCCAGCAGGGGAGCAGTCGAGTGGACCCAGGATCAGTCGATTGGATCTCGTAGGATTGGGACACTGAAAGTGAATAGTATTGGAAACAGTCGACTGAACCCTTGATCAGTCGACTGAACCACTATAGGTTTTGGCTACTGCTTCTAATAATAGTAAAACCAGTCGACTGGGTCCCAGATCAGTCGACTGGACCCCCTTTGCAAAATGTTGAATTTTAGTTCTGCCTAACACAGTCGACTGGATCCCTTTTGGAAGTGTTGCATTTTGAGTTCTGCATAACATAGTCGACTGCGTCCTCTGATCAGTCGACTGAACCTCTGTTGAGAATTTTAGGTTTTGGTTTCTGCTAGGTACAGTCGACTGGAACCGAGGCACAGTCGACTGAACCTCTGTTTTCAAAAACTATTTCTTTTGAAAGGTTTCAATTGGCCAAATCTTTTTCTAACTCTGATTTCAATGGATTTTACAACTCAGAGGGAAATGTTTCCTAAAGCTTTAAAATACCCAGGGTTGTTTTAAAGTTCTTTCCGCTGCGTATCGTTAGATGATGTTTGGATGAGCCTTGGTGGCGTGCCACGTGTCCTATTTCCACGCGTAGTGGGATGGGTCGTGAAAGGTTGACGCTCTATCGTTTGACCACAAACAACTGAGTCCTTGTTGTTTCTTTGTACCACTATTAAACATAAGCGTACTACATACTTAGGCTCCGCTATTGTATTAAACTTAAGCTTGTGGTATAAGCTACGCCACTATGGGACAACAAATCTAAGTTTGTCATAAGTTGTAGTATGAACTCCATTATTGTGGATGCTCTTGGTCACCAAATGGTTGAAGCTCATTCGTTTGGCCACAAACGGTTGAGTCTTTGTCCTTTTTCTATACCACTATTAAATTTAGACATATCATAAACTTAGATTCTGCTATTGTTCCAAATTTATGCCTGTGTATGAGCTATACCACTGTAGACAACAAGCCTTTGTCATAAGTTTAGAAATATGAACATAAACTCAAAAATAAAATAAAATAAGTAAATATGAACATGAATTACTCAAAAGTATTTGCGTGAGAGACAATCTACTAATTAATTGGTGCTTAATTTATCAAAAAAAAATATATAGTTATAAAATTTTAATTGGTGCATCTAGCCATGAATAGAACTTTCCTTTTAAAATATAGTAATTGGTGCATGGCATGGCATCTACTGTCACACCCGCACTCAATTGACTCATTTTTTTGTTTGTACTTAATTTTTGTTTTAGCTTACGTGCAGTGGGACCCATTTGTGGCGACTGGCGAATCGAGCGGTGGAAAGGTTGACGATGACACACGGAGAAAGAGACGCAAAAAATACACAGAAACCTTTCATTTTTTGTATCGATCCGCACCAGATAAGACCCCCCAACCCAACCTCTCTTTCATGGCGATTTCGTATTCTCCACCTCATCGATACACCATAACAACAACAACAACAACAACAACAACAACAATCTCAATTTCGTAGTCCCTATTTGTTGAATCGGATTCACTGGACATGCGACCCTGGTTCCATGGTGGCCGATTCTCATGGCCCTAGTCCCAAGGGCAGCCTCCTTTGCAATGCTGGAGCTGGTGCCGCCGCTGGTACGTAGTTTTTTAATTTATCTTTATCTGTTTGGTTTCCGGGACCAAAAAGTTTGACTCAACTCAAATGAAAAATTTTCCAGGACAAAAAAAAATGGAGTCTTTGGCTTCGATGATTTAAATTCTCAGTGGTCAACTAGTTGTATTACGCACAGATTGTTGTAATTTTTTTTTTTTTGTTCTGATTATGAATCTCTGTTGATTCTGACGTTTTCCTTGTGTATTGATCCCCTTATTTTTTTTTTTTTTTTTTATTTTTTGTGTGTGTGGGGGGGGGGGGGGGGGGGGGGGGGGGGGGGGGCGCGGGGTGAGGTGAGGTGGGCGTGTTTGTCTGAAAAGTTGTGTGTTTTTAATCTCTGAGAGTTGTTTAAACAAGGGAATTTGTTGCAGGAGTTATTGCAGCTACGTTTGTTTGTCCTTTAGATGTTATCAAGACTAGGTTTCAGGTTCATGGTCTACCAGCTCTCACTAATGGAACTATTAAAGGTACTGCATTTACCTTTTTACTGAATTCTGGGTCTGAAAGTCTGTGATGGGCTCATATTTGTCAGAGATTGCAAGTTTTAATACTATTATTTATTTATTTAAAAAAAAAAAATTTCCTTCTCAATATAGCACTTATTTGCAAAAAAATTTTTTATGACGAATCGATAATAATCATGATATTCTTTGTTTTTCATCAGGGAGTGTTATAGTTAGTAGTTTGGAACAAATATTTCAAAGGGAGGGGTTGCGTGGCATGTACCGTGGACTTTCACCCACTGTACTGGCATTGCTTTCAAACTGGGCTGTGAGTTGTTTTTTATTTCTACATTCTGAAATCTTACTTTTTGTTCATACTTGTTGACGAAGTGCTTCATAAGCAGTTGAATTAGTTTGTTATGAGATGTGACATGTTTTCCCTTGATAGAGGATATTATGATAACTGTAAAGAAAGAAACAGACTTTTTGGTCATAGGAGAGTCACACTAGCCATAGGTAAAACAGTCTCTCTCATCTTAAGCTGGCATTCAGGCTCAAGTTAAAATTCTGTCTGTGTTGTTAACGAAGGGCTTGTTCATTTGTATATTTAGAAAAAGAGGTGGTAGTGATGTTGACATTTTATATTTGGAGGTGTTTTGTAATATTGTACAAAAACAACAATGGATGCGTAACAGTTTTTCAGTTCATTGGGCTGTGGATAATTATCTGATTGATTAATATGACAATATAATATCAGTCAAAGTACTGTGTTGTAAATGTATGCTAGGTTTCTTGATACCTCATGGTACTTGGAAGTTTGTATCTTCATTGGAGACAGGGAGAGTGATAATAGCAAGATTTGATTGGAGATTTTTCAAAATTTTAACATGTGCCCTCTTTTGTAGGTTTATTTTACAATTTATGAGCAGCTCAAAAGTTTTCTTTGCCCTGATGGTGAGTTCATTGCCTACCACTTATGTTATTGAAGAAGTAGATGAGGAAATATATCAAGTTTGTATAGGTTGCTTTGGGAAATGATATTCGTGATTTTAGTTTTCAATTAATTTGAATAGTGCACTTTTGAGCACATGCAGATGGGAATCATCAACTTTCGATTGGTGCCAATATGATAGCTGCTTCTGGTGCTGGAGCTGCAACGGCCATTGCCACAAATCCTCTTTGGGTCGTAAAGACACGACTTCAAGTATGTTTCTCAAGTTCAAATTATTTTCTTATATGGGTTCATATCATTACCTATCCGCCAATAGAAGCAAGGAATGTTATTCAGTGTTCAATTTAATTTCTGATATCTACACTCCTTTTATTGCGGCGGGGTAGAATCACTTTGTTATCTTAAAAGGCTTAGAAAATAATTCTGGATATGCTGAATAGAGGCTTTTCAGCAGTAATGAAAAAAGGAGAGAAATTGATATCCTTTGATGCTTTCTTGGCAATGGAGTCAGTTAGTTCCTCAAACTTCTCAATAGTGACTAGGCAAATAGTTTATTGAGTGATCATTTCCCTAGGATACATCTCTCAGGGAATAATTCCAACCAAAATGGCATCTCATTACTAGCAAAAATAAACTTTTGTCTTGCAAGACTGCACATAAAATGGGCTCTAAGATTTGAAACTATTATTAGAGACATCAATAAGCAATGTTGTGGATTAAACAAATGAAAAACTGTCTTTAGATTTCTTAGATATGTTCTAAATTCATGGAGAACGTAAGGATGATTTTCTCATCTTTGCCGGAGGCTGGTTACACATTTTCTTTAATGTATATGAAATCACCAGTGGTGCAATCCGTGGAAATTGTAGTGAAAATAAAGTTTGATTACTTGGAGTTGGAAATTTTATGTATAGCTTTCTTTTTACAACAGAGAATTCTGCCATAAATCTTATGATTTGTATGCCTGATGTTAAATACAAAAGACTTACGGAGACTTCTCCGTGATGACCAGCCAACTCATTCAGCAAATCTTTGAAGACTACCCAACAAATTTCCCATCCTTTTGTTCTCATGGTCTTAGAGAAGGAGATACCCAGCTTTTGGTTGAACAACTGTTTTAAAGCGATATTTCAATATTTCCCAATAGTCGGTTTTCGGTACAAGAAAAAAAAATCTTTGTGTGATGACCAGCATTACCAATTAAAGACGGAATATCAACTATATTGGACATTGTGCTCATGCAAAAGGTTCCAAACATTTATACTTTTTCTCCTGTGTCTGCAGACTCAAGGAATGAGAGCAGGTGTGGTGCCATACAGAAATACATTGTTGGCATTGAGGAGAATTGCTCATGAAGAGGGTATTCGCGGGTTATACAGGTTGTTAATCAACTATAGTGGACATTATGTGATGTCAGAATATAAGTGCACTTACAAGTCAATCCTAATGCATCTGATTTACTCTCTTTGATGTACAGTGGTCTTGTGCCTGCATTGGCTGGAGTAAGTCATGTCGCCATCCAATTCCCAACATATGAGAAAATCAAAATCTATTTGGCCAAGCGAGGTAGTTATTATTCAAATTTTAATCTTTCCTGATCTGTTTCTTTGGGAAGAAGAATCTTAGCGATTTGTTTTTATGACATCAGACAACACCACAATGGATAAACTCGGAGCCTCTGATGTTGCTGTTGCTTCTTCTGTTTCCAAGATATTTGCATCTACATTGACATACCCACATGAGGTATGATGCCAAAAGAATATCTGCAATTTGGAAGGCTTAAAAATATGATATCTGCAATCTGGTATAATGGCAATTATAGGGCCTGTTTGGGAAGGCTTAAAAATATGATATGGTTCAAACCTATTTTCTATTTGCTTTTGGTCAGAACCAAGGTTATATTGGTTTAACAAATAACCAGTTTTAAGAGGGCACGAACTCCTGCAAGAAATTGGACCCTCTTGAACTTATGACAACTGTTCACTTATGGATTAATTTCCAGGTAGTAAGATCAAGATTACAGGAGCAAGGGCACCACTCGGAGAAGCGGTATTCTGGTGTCATTGACTGCATTAAGAAAGTTTTTCAGCAAGAGGGCATCCCTGGTTTTTACCGTGGGTGTGCGATCAATCTGCTTAGGACTACCCCAGCTGCTGTGATCACATTCACCAGCTTCGAGATGATTCACCGGTATCTTGTTGATCTATTCCCTTCCGATCCCCATCCTCACACATTGTGAAGATCAGTCATGCTCGAGGATCTAATGTGGATAAAGCAAACCATTGCTATGCATCTTCAGCAGAGTATTTGATCAGGCAAGCCTTCTTTTGTCCGCAATCTGAATGATGAATGATGATGCAGTTCCTTGATTGGTGTTTTGGTAGGTATATAGCAATACTAAAGCAATTGCACCCCACATTCCACATTGAAGTTATTTAATGTCAAGGTCTCCAAAGTGAAACTTAGGACTTTGTAATTTTGACAGTGACAATGATGATAAATTGATAGTATAGAAATTTGAAATCATACTGTGAGATTGCTGAATAATAGTATTTAGAAACTGTTCCAAGTTTGTGCAAGCATTGACCTTTGCTCTTTCCTCTTTCTCATTCAGTTTTCAAACCCATTTAAAAAATAACAATGCTAGGGTGACAAACACTTTTTACAAACACACTCTATCTATCTCTCCTGGGTGGCATTGTGGGGTCCACTGAAATTATCCGGACCCCACAATACCACCTAGGAGAGAGATAGAGTGGGTTTGTAAAAAGAGTTTCACCCAAATATTACTCTTTAAAAAGAAAGAAAGAAAGAAAGAAAGATAAAAAGATAAATGAATCACCCGATAATGCACTCCTCTTTTACCTTACCTTCCAGCACAATCTTACTTTTACACTCCGTTTGGTTTAATTTGATTTTGAAGTAGAACAGAATTGAATTGAAATGAATTCTTCTTTTGGTCGGATTTGTAAACCCCCTAAGACAAGATTTGGCTAGAATTGGAAATGAATTCAATTTTAGTTTTAGTCGAACCAAACGCAAGAATTGCCATAAACAAGAATTGCAAATCAATTCTTTTCTTATTTGTGGCAAACCGACGAAAACTGAATGAGAAAAGAGGACGAAAACTGAATGAGAAAAGAGGAAAGAGCAAAGCAATGCTTGCACAAACTTGGAACAGTTTCTAATAGGTTCTCACACGTTAACAAGCTTTAAAAGGCTTGTACCTGCACATTTTCCCAAAACATTCTTACATGCACAAACCTCTTTTTGTGATTTGGAAGGCTAAAGTGCTTTTGAATTGAACACCATGCCCCAAGTGAACAAGCCTTTGGAGATCTCTCTCTCTCTCTCTCTCTCTCTCTCTCTCTCTCTCTCTCCAGCAGTTGTCGCTGAGTACTACAATCTGTTGGAAGATGCTCATATGAGTTTTGTACTACTTATTAATGAAATGATGTGAAAATCAAGACTACTTAGGCTCCACAGTTGTGTTAGTCAATAGAAGGGATATTTGAAAACATATAGAATTGTCCAATTTACAAAATTTTAAATTGGGTAATGATATATTGAGCAGCTTCTCATATGAGAAGGCGGGTTTTAACCGTTGGATGAGTATCTAGCCATAATATTCCCAGAAATCTGGAGATGCATTTATTGTTAGATGCTCATCCCACGGTTAAAACTTGCCTTCTCATATGAGAAGCTTCTCACAATAGTTTTCAAATTTATTTGTGCTTGTGATAAACATGTTAATTAAGGAAGAGTAATTATCATATACAGAATCAATGATCTTGAAGCTCGTTCCCACTCTGGAAAATGACATGATTGCAGCAAAAATATATTACTCCGTACTAATTACTAAGGCATGATTGCAGCAAAAATATATTACTCCGTACTAATTACTAAGGCCATCTCCAAGGGAAGAGCCATCACCCTAGGCAAAACCCTCAACTACCAAAATACCTAGCCAAAACCTAAAATTTGGTCTCCAATGCAAAGAGCCATCACATGAGCCAAAATGCCTCTTTCTCAATTGGAGAGCCAAAATGCCTCGTTCCCAATTGGAGAGCCAAAAAAAGGGTGCCAATGATCATGGTAGTTGGTCATTTGTGCTTCAATTTGATTGGGTTTGGAATGTGGGCCAAGTCATTGATTGAATTTAAAAATGGCAAAAGAAAATAAATGGCTAGTCATTTGGCTAGTGTGGTTAGAGTGGCTTTGGTATATTGGCTAGACATTTTCCTATTCAACTAGCCAAATTGGTATTTTGCTTAACCCATTTGCCTAATCCCATTGGAGTTGCTCTAATGTTTAAAGCTGATAGTGACAGGACTATAGTTGAAACATAAATTACTTGTGTTTCACTCCAATTGAAGGTATAGACCGTAAAATTAAAGTTTTTTACTTCCAGTGAACCTCAGCAATAAGAGTTAGATACTAAATAAATTCTATCTTTAATGCCCGTTTAAGAGTTCCAATAGAGGAGATGGATATTATAATGACAACTCATTAGCTCAGTAAAAGGTTTCAAACTAATTTTATGGTCTCAGTGGAAGTTTTAAGCCAATATGGAGGCCTAGTTAATTAAGCAATTAAACTTTCTTGACATTCTATAAGAGAATTTTCTTTAGAAAAACTATTCTTTAAGTGAACATGTTTATTTTATAGTAATTAAAGAACCAAGATACTTGAAGCCTTTTTAATTCATGTGATCATGAACTGTACTAAAAAGTTGTTGACATCAATTAGACACATGGGGTAGCATTTCAGAGCACTTGAGAATTAACTATGCTAGACAGTGATCTTTCTTAATTTCATGGCCCATAAAGTTTTCTTCTAATTCTTCTGCTCCTAGTTTCTTGTTTCTTACTCTGGACAACATGGGCGGAGGCAGCATAGGACCAGGGGACTCAGGTTCCTTTTGAGATTTTGAGAATTAAAATTTTATTTTATATTTTTAATAATATTTTATATTTAGGCCCCCTCTCAACTTATTTAAGCCCCTCAACTTATGTTTAGGCCCCCCAATGGGGTTCAAGGGCCAATTTAGTGTCATCAACTACATATATATTGATACACAGGTATATACAACTCAAAAGGGAAGATGCCTAGAATTTTGAAAATTACACTTTTAGTGTGAGAATTTTATGCGTTTTAGAAATAGGCCCCTTTAGAATTTTGAAAGACACTATACAATATTTATGTGTCACTAAATAGATTCATATTATAAACACATCCCAAAAAATTGCAATTGTATACAAGCAGACCCTAAAAAAATCGTCAATTGTGTATAAATAGACCCCAAAAAATTTGCCTCAGGGGCGCTGCTCCCGAACCCCCTGTATAGTCTAGGCCCCCCTGACTAAAATTCCTGGCTCCGCCCCTGCTCTGGACTGGACAGGAGGGGAGTTAAGCAGAGCCAGCTACCATTTGATTGAGATACAAGGGAAATTAAATAATACATCCTAGTGGTTTTTGATGTACATTTTATGGTTTTAATTCCAAAATATTGTAATCAAGTTTCAAAGTGGGTTTTAAAGTTGCAGCATTTTTGGGATCTGATTACAACATTTTTAGACCAAAGTTGTAATATTTTGACACCAAATTAAGATGTATGATATACCCTAAACTACTAGGATAAAGAATAGAAGATCCCTGCATGGATATATACATGGCTTGCACTGTCATACAGATATGTATATGAACATGTACAACAAAATATGGTTAATTATATTTTAGCCCATGTGGTTAGGCCTATATTCACTTTACCCCATTCAAAAGTGTACACTACCACGTTTGGATGACAGAGAGGAGATTGGACAATTAGTCCCTTTTAATTGATAGTTCCGGGACTAATAATACCACCTCTCCCATGGTATAACTTAGTCCCCTATATGGGGGACTATTCTCTTAAAATGGATAATTAGTCCCGGATAGATTGGTCGCGCCAAACGCCGGACTATTCAATTAAAAGGGACTATTAGTCCAATCCCCCTCTATCCCACCCTTAGTCCAGCAAAACAAACGAGGCCTAAACCCTCTGTGGTTTCAGACTAAAGTAAATGTTGGAATATATATTGATTATGGTCAAATCCAATCACGCGTTTTTAGGAATAGATTGATTATGATTGATTGTAATAGTTTGATTTCCTTTTTTTTTTCTTTCCTTTTTTGGTTTCTTTAGTTTGTATATAAGTCACACCAGCCGCACCACCTCTACCTCTCAGCGCAAGCCCACCCCCCCACCACCACTACCACCCTTCGTCGCAAGTCCCCAGCCCCCCTCCAACTCTTAACGACCCTCCCCAGCCCGCTTCACCCTTCACCGCAACTCCCCAACCACCCACACACCTCGCTAACCCTTCAGGGTCCCTCGCCGACACTCCTCGGCCCTCTGTTCATCTACGACAGCTTGTCCTGCTGCCGCCTGCCGCTATATGGGCCTCTTTCACATCTGTGTGATGCATTAAAGCCTTAGTGCTCTTCTACTTTTATTTGCTTCAGATTCTCTGTAATTTGTTGGATTTTATCCTAATTCAGAATACCAATATAACTTACGGTAAGGAAACTGCTCCTACTGCACCACCTATATGCCCATATCTTTCACTCTCCCAACACACCCCTGCTCATAGGGTTACGAGTGTGTTGTTGAATGGAAAGAACTTCGCTGCTTGGTCCCGTTCTTTTCGTCTTTATCTTGGAGGACATGGCAAGTCTGGGTGGATCTTGGGTACTGAACCAAAGCTGGCAATCTCTGATCCCGCATTTGCACAGTGGGATATTGACAACTGTACCATATTGGGTTGGTTGTTTAATTCTATGGAGGATCGGATCTATCATATGTTCATGTTTCATGACATCATTCACAATCTGTGGACTTCTTTGACTCAGATGTATGCCCATGAGTGCAATGACTCCCGTATCTTTGAGCTCTATCAGGTTGCCCACGCATCTCAACTTACATTGGGTCTCTCCATTGCAGATTTTTGGCTATCTTCAATCACGTTGGGAGGAATTTGCTCTGGATGAGCCCTTTAGTGAGTTTCCACCTGAGACAGTCACCATTCCTCTTCGACACTTCAATCGCCAGCACACATACCAATTCCTGATAGGTTTAAAATCTAAGTTCGACTCTCTTCATGCCCAGATTTTAAATACCTCACTGTTGCCCTCTTTATTTGAGGCCTTTGCCACTCTTGATGGTGATGAGTGTCATCGACGCCTGATATCTCCTTCTTTACCTGAGCCATCCCCAATGCCGGACCAGATGGCTCTTGCTGCCCCGTCAGAACCTTTCACATGTCCCCTAGTTCTGGTAATCGCCCACTCTGCACTCACTGTGGTATTCTTGGTCATGTCAAGAACCGTTGCTTCAAGCGTCATCCTGAACTTCGGGAGAAGCCTCCTCAAAATAACGGAAAAGCCCTAGCTCGCACTACAGCTATAGTTGAAACAACACCTACTCTGGATCATCTCCAGCTACAAACTCAGATTGTTCAACTTCAGCCTTAATTGGGATCATTACTTCAGCAAGGTCCTCAATCTGGCACTACTCCCATTACTACTCTGGCCTTAGGTACATCTTCTACTGCACTCCATGTTGGGTCTAGCAACCCTTCTTGGATTCTGGATTCTGGTGCCAGTGATCATATGACTGGTGAGTTGTCTTTATTTTCATCTTCTCTGGTCCCTATCTCCCAGTCTGTCCGGATTGCTGATGGGTCTACTATCTTTGTAAAAAGTAAAGGTGATATTTCTCTCCTCAGTATCAGTTTATCTTATATTTTTCATGTCCCTACTATTCCTTATAATCTTCTCTCAGTTAATTGTCTTGCAAAATCTCTCAATTGTGCAGTTGTGTTCTTACCTGATTGCTGTCTCTTGCAGGACCGAATTTCGAAGAAGATTTTTGGCAAGGAATATGAGCGGGATGGCCTCTACTACTTCGGTGATCCACCTAGTGGGAGTTTAAGTTTGTCGTCTTCGAGTCTTCAGGTATCAGTTTTTCCTGATTTAGAGTAGTCTAAGTCTTCTAGTTTTTCTTTTGAGTCAATAAATTATGGCACACTCGCTTGGGCCATGCTAACTTCAATTATCTTTGTCAACTTTTTCCACTATTAAATAAAGCCTGCCAGAAATTTAAATTAGTTGTGTGGTATGTGAATCATCTAAACATACTCGTTCTAAGTATATACCTCACAAGCACCATGCACCCTCTATGTTTTATATTATTCATACTGATGTATAGGGTCCTTCCCCAGTTACTACTATTTCTGGGCACCGTTATTATGTTACATTCATTGATGACTACATTAGGTGCACATAGGTTTATTTGCTTAAAAAGAAATCTGAAGGTTTTTCCTTGTTCTCTAATTTTTTACAAATGATTAAAACTCAATTTAGCACAGTTGTCCGTCATTTATATTCTGATAATGATCGGGAATATATTACTAATGAGTTTCGGGCTGAGCTTAATAAACATGGTATTCTCCAAGAACTCACATGTCTTTATACTCCAGAGCAAAATGGTATGGCAGAACGAAAGAACCGCTCCATCATGTCTATAGTTCGGTGTCTTCTTTTGCGAGATGCATGTTCCCAAACACTTCTGGCATTTAGCTATTCTTATTGCACCTTTCTTCTCAATCGAACTCCCAGTCATGTCCTACAGGGCAAGGCACCAATGCAACTTCTTTAGCCGGACAAAACTCTCTTCCCTATTCTATCCCCGTGTATTTGGTTGTACATGTTTTGTCCAGAATCGCAGTCCCACTTGGACCAAATTGGACAATAAAGCTATTCGTTGCATCTTCCTAGGCTACTCACCTATGTCAAAAGGTTACCGGTATTATGTCCCAATCACCCGTCATATGTATCATTCTATGGATGTTACGTTTCTGGAGGATACTCCATTTTTTGCAGGTTCTCAGTCTATTTCCACTTCTTCTCCAGATGCATTATTCGAAAATGTTGAGTTGCCTCCGCGTCCAGTTCCTCTATTTGAACCATCTTTGGTGACTTCGTCCTCTCTTCCACCGGTCATTACCACTGATCCTACTCAGGTGTATTCTCGTCGGCCTTTTGCTCAGTCTCCACTTCCAAGATCTTTCACGGAATCTAGTAATGCTTCTACTCCTTTACCTACTAGACAATCCACTTGGCTTTGCCGCCCCCCTAACCGTTATGGTTTTTATGCTAGTACTAATCATCCTATTGCTCAGTATGTGTCTTACCAAGGCCTTTCAGACTCCTATTGCTCTTTTCTTAGTCACGTTGATTCCACATCCATCCCTCGGTCTGTCTCTGAGGCACTTTAGGATCCACAGTTGGTAGCTACCATGATCTTGGAAATGGATTCACTTCAACATAACCAGACTTGGGAACTTGTGTCTTTACCCCCAGGTAAGAAAACAATTGGGTACAAGTGGGTCTTCACCATTAAATAGGCTAATGGTACTATTGAGCGATATAAGACCCGTCTTGTGGCTAAGGGCTTTACTCAGATTCCCGGGAAAGACTTCAGTGCTACCTTTGCTCCTGTAGCAAAATTGACTTCAGTTCATCTTATTATCTCTCTAGCTACCCCTTATTCTTGGCCCTTGCACCAAATGGATGTCAAGAATGCTTTCTTAAATGGGGATTTGGATGAAATTATCTTTATAGATCCTCCAACTGATTTTCGCTCTGACGGGGAGTATTCAGGGAAGGTATGTCATCTTCAGATATCGTTATATGGGCTTAAGTAATCTCCTCGAGCTTGGTTTAACTAGTTCAGTTATGTTATTTTATCTTTGGGTTTCACCCGGTTCCATTCTGATCATACTTATTTCACCCATCATCGTCCTGATGGACGGATAGTTATTATACTAGTTTATGTGGATGATATTTGTAGACACCCCATTTTTTCAGCTATCAGATTTAGGAGAGCCATAGCTTGGTGGTTCACAATGATCGAAAAAGACTCAAAAAGGACTCTTGAAAGTTAGTTCTATCTCTCAAAATGCTCAGAATGACCAAAATGCCCCTGAAAGCCTAAACACTCCCAGATTTGGATCGAAAGTTCTAAAAACATGCGATGTCATAAAAAAGTACTAAAAATGAGTTTTGAAGAAAAATCAGATGAAATCATCAGCTCCTAGAGACCCCCGAAAGTCCTGGAAGTTCCCAGAAAGTCCCCGTTGACCGGTTTGACCCAAGTTTGATCAGGTTTGACCAGGGTTTGACCGAAATCGTCCAAATTCACCAAAAAGTTCCAAGATCATTCTAGATCATGTGAAAAGTACTAAAATGAGTTTTAAAAGAAAATCGGACGAAACATCAGCTTCTGAGAGCTCCTAGAGGTTCCCAGAACTTCTTGGAGATTCCAGGTTTGACTGATTTGACCTAAAAGTTGACTTTGAAACTGGAGCGTCGTATCATTTTTCAAACATTTTTCAGAGATACTAGAGGTCAATAGCTTTCCAACGGTATATCGCACATAATTTCTGAATTCAAAACGAATTTACTATGGATTTTTTAAGGTGAAAAAGACGATCAAATCGACTTTTATTGCAAATACCGCAAAACTTTTCAAAATGACCTGACTCTGAATTATTTTTTATAAAAAATTAGACTCCACTACCTTTCCAACAGTATAACACAAGCTCAATTTGGAGTTCGTATGCATTTTCTGTGAATTTTGGACGAAATAGAGCCTTTTCGCGTATACCTGAACCTCTGGGGCCTAAACATAATTTCTTGGGCATCTGAGGAGCAGTGCCGTGGTGGCACTGGGCCACTGTCGCGGTGCCACATGGCCAGTGTCGCGGCGGTACTCAATCCCGCTGAAACCATTTTTGTAATTTATTTTGGGGGTCTAATATAATTGAATAATTGAAGGCCAAAACGACGTAGTTTCTTGTTTACAGATGTTTGGGCCCAATGGGAGCACTTTATAAATCCCAAAAACACCACAAATTGGCCTATATAAACCTCTCTTTGCTCTTTAGGGGGGCCAAGTACAAAGCTTGAAAAAGGTGTAGAGAGAATGAGAGATAGGCTTAGAGTTAGAAGTGAGAAATGGAGCTTCCTCCACTAATTTTCTATAGAAAGTGAGTTCTAAACTCAAGTTCTTCCATTATCCTTCTATATACTTCACATCCAAACCCTCCCCAACCACTATTATTGAGCAATCTTGAGTTAGGAAGCTACTTCCATGCCCAAATGCCAATGTATATGAGTGAAACACCAAGTTACAAGTCCAATATATCAATGATCATCATCTATTGATTGCTTATTTGATTGTTTACATATTATGTTCATCTCTTCTCTAGGGGTGGCCATGGTTCGGGTGAGTCGGGTTTGACCCCCATCCGATCATCCATCCGAACCCCACCGGGTTATGAGTTTTGAATCCGTCATCCATCCATTCAGTCGGGTGAAACCGATTCGTCGGTTTCGAGTTGGTTCGGGTTGGTTTCGGGTGAAACCCGACAAAAAGAATTTATCCTATTTTCATCAATTTTACACCCTGATAACGCTGAGTTTATTGTACCCAACTGCAAAGCATGGCCCTGTTATTCACCATTTCACCTTCTTGCAAACTTTTTAGGAAGACATTCAATTTAACTTACTAATAAATAAAAATTCTACATAAACTTAACAAGCAAAGAAAAATGAAAAACAATTATACAATCCACCATTAAATTAATACAACATACAAAAAACAGAATTGAAAATGACTTCCATAGTTCTACCACATATATTGTATTTTCTAAGTTTTCAATATGTGGTCGGGTCGGGTGATGTCGGGTTTGGATTATAAAAACCGACAACCAAACCATAAGCAATCGGGTGTGGCTTGGGAAAACCATGACTCATCCGGCCATCCGCCAAAACCACTCAAATGCCTTCGAGTCGGTCGGGTTGGGTCGGGTTGGTCGGGTCTCGGGTTGGGACGGCCAACCCTACTCTTCTCACCTTATTTCTTTGTTATTTTTTTTATTACTTACATGGTTATCATCATCTAGATAACATGTTGTTTGAGGAGAGTGAATCCTTATGGATAGTAGCTCTTGACCTCAAAGACATGTTTGACGGATGATGATTCTAACTTCAATACATTCATATGTACTACTGAAGTCATATTCTCAAACAAAACTATGTTTGTGCAAACAATATTGGAAGTTCTTGATGATGAGTTTGATGCTGATTTCCTAAGTGGTCTTAATCCCCTTTTGTGCTGAAAATGTGCTTTTAAAACCCCTATTTCAAAATCCCTCTAAAACCCCAACATTTGGATTCCAAGAAACAAGCCTTGTTTTACCAAAAATCTTCAAAACAGTGAATGATCTGAGTTCAAAGATTTCTCTAGAACTCAATACTCGAAGGGTGATTACAAGACTACTTGTAAAGTCTTCCTAACTCATTATAGAACACCCATGATTTTTAGCTTGGCTTGAAAACACATGGAAGTGTTCCATTTTGACCCGAACATTCCTTCCAGACATTCTGTTTTTGCTGTCACAACAGCTTGGTTGACTTTCAACTTGTTTTCCAGAAAACCTTTACAAAGGAAGTAGTCCCAAATCATTTTTCCCTTGACCTTCAGTGTCTTAGGGAACTTTCTGTATAATATGGGCCTCTAGATGTTTTGTTTTCATTTTCTAATATTTTTCAACATTTCAGTCCACAGTACAAACAACCTCTTTTTTTATATGATTTATCTCAATCTGTAATAGTTATTGTAGTTTGTCTTTTTGTTATGTGTTCTAGACACAATAAGGATGATCTCCATAAAAATCATGAACTAAAAACATTCCTAACCCCACTTTTCCATTTTTAAAAAATCAACTCACTATTTTGTCCACTTTTCACAGCAAGCATGCTTTTACTTTCATTCTTTAATTTGATGCTTACATGCACTCCAAAGTAACTCATATCTTAGGAAGTAGTTCATACTACATTTGTATACATCCTATAAGGAAATTCTTCATTCATTCATGCATATTTTAGACTTCTAAGTCACTTTAGAAAGTTCGTGTACACAAACATACTACAACCTTTGCACATTCTAGGATCATACATTGCATCCATGCAAGATTTGGGACTTTTGTGACTCCTAATCTAAGAGGATTATAAGGAATGAATTTGCTCATACGTTCATGCTTTCCCTCGATCTAATCTACCTTTCTCATCCGTCCCAGGGATTAAGAGATCCTCTTTTCTCAAAGATTAGCATGCATCATTCTAGCTTGCTAAGCATATTTTGATTTCTTTAATTATATATTGCAAGAACAATTCATGTCCCCCTTCTAGACTAGGAAAACTTGATTACTTGATATGTGATTAGACGATTTTTCCTTGGTTTGTTTGTGTGATCTTTCACTTTACATTGTGTGATACTTGGCTAGATTTTATGAATGATATTTTATCTTTTGATCTTCCATTTCAAGATTCTTATGTGATGTAAGATACTATCATAGTATTAATTGTCGAACCAAACATAGTATAAGATGATTATTTGGATGCTAATTGAGGCACGTCGAGAGACGGGGTGAGTTGAGTGTGTTTTAGTCGTGACAAAGGTTCCTTTCTCTCTCGTACCAAAATCCCGAGCCAAATTCTTTGGTTATGAAGGGCCGGTGCCCTTTATCCATTTGGGTGAGTCAAAATGAGGTTTCTTTGTTCCTTAAAGACCAAGTGGCAACTGTGTATCTGTTTTCAACAAACCTTTTTGAAATCAATTTCAAACAAACAAAAATGGAAAACTGATTCCGCGTGTCCACAATCTGGCGACTCTGCTGGAGATTTTTATTTTCAAAACAAAATAATACAAAGGTTTGACTCATAAGAAGCATCTTTAAAATCATCTTTTTACTGTGTCTGGTACACCACATTGTACTTCTGCATATCCCCCTCTGACTGTGTCTGAAACGCAGTGTTGACATTGTTCAGGTCTTGCTGTGACAGGGCACAAGTCACTGTTGATACTGTACCTTCCAAGGTATATCAAAAAGACTAAAAACTTCCGTACTCTCTCTCTCTCTCTCTCTCTCTGACGGTATATTGGAACTCTCGTCAATGGACCCTTTTTGACTAAACCCAGCCTTTGCATATAGATTCATGTACAACCTTTCATAGGACTGTTCATTTATCTTTTCGGATAGGACAATATTATATAACTGCTATATGCCCTGACGGGATTACCTGCGCGGTGTAGACACTTATGTGGCATAGAACAGAACCTCTTTCTTATGATTTCCAAGGCAATCACTCACATATGATCACATTGAGTTGACTTGCCTAGGCACCATGACAAGGATGTCTGCTCCATGCTCACAAAGATACACACTGCAAACCTTGTTTGTTGGTCCTAAGACATAGGAGTATGAAAACTTGCTAGACAGTATGATCACCATCATCACATGCTCCTGTCAGATATACCAGTTTCTCCCAAAAACTCAAATTTCCCAATTTTTCCCAGAAACTCCACCCAAATATACCAGTTTCTCCCAGAAACTCTGTCCAAATCCCCCAGATTACCCAGAAATCTCAGTTTCTCCCAGAAACTCCGATATAATTGTTTCTCCCAGAAACTCTATCCAACTTACCCAAATATACATGTTTTCCTAGAAGCTCTGTCCAACTTACCCAAATATACATATTTTCCCAAAAGCTCTGTCCAAATCTCCCAGATTTCCCATAAATCCTAGTAACTCCATCCAAACTTCCTAGAAATGCCTAGATGTACCAATTTCTCCCAGAAATTCTGATTTCCCAGTTTCTCCCAGAAGCTCTATCCAATCCGCCTAGATTTCCCAGAAATCCCTGTTTATCCTAAAAACCTTGGGAACCCTGCTTTTTCCCAGAAACCTTTCCCATTTTACCTTATTTCTCCCAGAAACTCTGGTTTAGCAGCTCCCCCCAGAAACTCTATCCAACTCACCTAGAAATACATGTTTCTTTCATAAACTTTGTCCAAATCACCTAGATTTTCCAAAAATCCCTGTTTCCTAGAAACACTGCCAAAATTCACCCAAATTTCCCAAAAATTTCTACTTATAAAATTTCCCAGATTCTCATTCCTCAAAGAGCAAACCTGTCTTCTTCACCCTCCTCATGGCGGAGATCATTCTGGAAAGAAAAGTTAGCACACTCTATATGGTTAGGACCTTACTTTCTTAACTGATATATGTTAGAAATAGGGGCATCATATAAATTAGGGCTTACATCCGCATGCTTGTCTCATATGCATACACAATTCATGTCAGTTCGCATGTACTCACATCTCGTCAGTCTCACATGTGTCAATCCTACACATCAAATGTATACATATCATCATCCTCGCTCATCTCAATCATTGTATAGAAGTCGTATACACACTACAACCGTCATCGGTTCACATAAATAAATCCTTCAAAATTTCAATCATATCTCCCTACTAGGAGCCTATAAGAAGTGCTTCGCGCCTCTGCTAATTTGGGTTTTTACTTCTATTTGTAGAAAGTTGTAACCCCAAGTAAGTATACTATTGTACCTCCCTGAATTCATTGTCTTATTCGTGGACTGGCCCAAACCATCATAAACCCATCGAGGCCCAGGCCATGACACTGACGGCTGCATATGTCTTCGCCATGATATCCAAGACCTCATCGGTTGAAAAATCATCGAGCCATCACCCTTCTAACCCTATGTCAACCAAAAAGCCCCTAGCTTCGTTGAACCTAAAGCCCTTGGCTCATCTGTTCAAATGATCCCCTTTCGCTAAGGTTCTTGAATGTTGAACCTGTGCAAGTGAAGTTGTGGCATTTGGGACTTTTGCTAGCAAAGAAAATGAGGATGCTTTTTCGAAAAAGAAAAACAAGAATAAGCAAGTCACCGTGACACTCCATTGAGACCAAGTCGAGTCTAGTCGAGTCTGTCGAATCTATTCTAACCCTAGTTTTGTTGTCGAGTCTGTCAATCTTCAAGTTGTTATGAGTCTGTGTCGAGTAATGTAATCATTCTCTTTTGATGAATGAAATCTTATTTTTGCCTAATCTGATGTGTCTAATCATCAATGCACGAATCATCGAACTAAAATGTCACTTTTTAAATTACCATGGATATTACTCTGCTAATAAATTTTTGCATCAAACAAAAAAAAAAGAATCCTGAAAAGGTCAAAGTCGATTTCACGCTGACACCGATGAAGAGTCGATAATTGAATAGTCTTACTTTAAGAATTTAAAAGATGTTTTTGCTCAAATCTCAAAAAGACATACTTTGCCCAACATCCTTTTTCTACCATTTTGAAGCCTTAAGCCCATCTGATTAGGAGCCATGCAATCTGTCCGATTAAAAGCAATGGAGACTTAGTCCTTAATGGTAGCCAAATATTTCAGTGAGTTTCATCTCCACTTTCAAAAAAAAAAAAGAAAGAAAGGAAGAAAAGAAAATAAAATAAAAGAAAAAGCTCGCTAGGTTGAAAACCCGAAAGGGCACCTAGGCAAAAGTTAGAGCTGAAAAGGTATTGATTTCCAATATCTGACCCTAGGCAGTCAAAATGATAGAGAAAAGAAAAGAAAGAAACTTTTGGTGATACAGAGAATTGTACACTTCAAGATACCTCATGAAAACGTGCTTAAATCATATTTCAAAGGCTCAGAACGACCACAAATAAATTCTAGGAGCTGACATGCACATTCTGGAATTCTAATCAGAAGATCTCACACGAACGTGAAAAGAAAAATTGACTGGCTAGGTGAAAGTAAAAAGGATCAATCCTCCAAAAAAAAAAAGAGAAATGGAGATGGAAACTGAATCCTCTTATTCAAGGCTACAACAAGTGTCTCAAGTCTGAACTAATTTGACGATTGGTTTGAAAAACCCTCATACCTCGACCTTTTCAAACCCTCTCGCCTTGAAATATGCTCGACCTGATTCCTACTCGGGGATACGTACGTAACCTCATCGGTTCGGTCGACACCATCATCAACCCCTTTTCCTTTAAGCCTCGCCTTGAACTACGCTCGACCTGATTCCCACTCGGGGATACGTAGGAAACTGCATCAGTTTGATTGACACCATCATAATCAACCCCCCTCTTTTTCAAGACCTTGTCTTGAACTACGCTCGACCTGATTCCTACTCGGGTATACATAGGCAGCCACATCGGTTCGGTCGACACCAACATTAACCATCTTCTTTCAAAAGCCTTGGCCCAAACTACGGTTAACTTTTGCCTCAGCAAAAAGAAAAGAAAGGTGGCTCGCTAGGTCAAAAATCCGAAAGGACGCCTAGGCAAAAATTAGAGCTAAATCCAAGGTGAGCAATAACAAAGAGAGAAAGGAGCTCGCTAGGTCACCTCACTAGTACCTAGGCAAAAGTTATGAGCATTTGAGAGATTAAAGTCACGGTTCTTGCCTCAAGCCAGAAATCACCATCCACACTAGGAGCAAACTTCGGCTACCCGCCTCGGTTACCTGAATTTACTATCTACCCTTCATACAAAGGGCAAAATTCGCTCACCTACCTCGTTTACCCAAAACATTCAAAGAAACATCGTCCAAACTAGGGGCAAATTTTGGTCACCTACCTCGTTTGCCTATGAATTCTACTTCCTACACCTCAAACTAGGGGCAAACTCTGTTTGCCTAACACAATCCCTTCACACCAAGGGCGAGTTTCAAGTCACCAAGTTGTTTTGAAATTTTTTGAAATTGAGTAACTTTTATTATATAAGCTAAGGCACTAATTTAAAGTACATCCTGGGAAAAGCAAAGAATCGACTAGATCAATAGGGAGGAATTTTCAAAAATTAGATTTATCAGCAAAGTGCTACCATGTTAAGATGAGGAGTGAAATAGTGTCATCTATGACAAATGCACATCAAATCTTGGCAAAGTAGAGCTTCTTCCAATTTGGTGTCAAATGTGTCGCCCTCGTGCGTTAGTGTTTGTCAGTTTTTGAGTCTGCCGTAGTCTCAAATGTGTAAGTCAACAGTGACGAATAATGAATTTTTAAAATCAAATTATAAAATTTTTAAGAGTATTCCAAGGACAATACAAGCAAGAGAACCAAACACTATCACTGTACCAGTCAAGGCGTCAGCATGAGAAGTGTCCAGACTTGGGGTAAATCTCATCCCTTTCCAAGCCGTCGAAAGTTAACCATCATCTCCTAGCAACATAAGTCCATGAGTGGCTATTGATCATGTTTCTTCGTTCATGCAACATGAGTTTATGAGTGACTGTTGATCTTCCTTCATCCATGCAACATAAGTTCATGAGTGGCTGTTGATCATCTTTCCTCATCCATGCATCATAAGTCCATGAGTGGCTGTTGATCATCATCCTCCATCAATGCCAAATCCATAGCCGCCACAGATCATCTACGAATAGAATCATACCTTATTCCCATCAGCGAGCGTATTGCCTTCTTCCCTAGCAGAGTACATCTTATCCATTCCTCCCCAGTAGAGTCACTTCATCCCCAGTAGATTCAGTTTTTTCCCCAACAGGCTTATCGATTAATACATCATCCATTCAATCCATGACAGTTATAGTAGTTCACTGTCGACTCATCATATCGATTAGTATTGTCATACCCGCTCCCGCGACATTTAATTATATTATTTTAGCATGCATGGTATGCTTACTGTTGTGTTAATTAACACGTGTGAAGTGAGTGATGACTCACTAGTTGTTGGTGGGTGTCTTTTGAGAACCCAGTAAGTGGCCTTGAAGGCAGACCAGAAGTTGGACGTGTGAGAATTCCCTACGGTTGGAAAAGTGAGTAACAACTCATGATTATGTGCTTAAATATTTATTTAGGCATATGTGAATATAATTGACTATTATATTGTTGACAGCGACTCATCGGAGTCATTAGATGCCTGGTGAGGACGGAATTGAACACGTTACGTAATTTGGTAAGCTAATTAGCAATTTCGTAAAATTTGTAGAAACTTGCGTTTTAACAACCAAACGGAACTTAGTCGGAAACCTTTTTAATTTTGAGGTTTCACCTGTAGAGCTATGCATTAGCTGTGTAGAAAGTTTAAGAGACTGATTTGAAGTTTTGAAAACTCGTGGGGAGGTAAACACAATTTTTGAAAGTGTTGCCTATATACATGTAGTGATGACTTTCATAAATTTTATAAATTTTAACCTAAATTCAAGAAGAGGCCAAATGGAGGATTTCTTGTCTTAGAGCTTCAAGACTCGAATCGACGGAGTTCTACCCGTTTATTTTTCATCAAATTCCGTATTTGAACTCTACGAGGCAAGGCCGTCGTTTTGATACCTATTAGGCCTTGTTTGGTTAAGTTTTTTGAAAACTCATTTTCTAGAATTTTCATATAAAGTTGATAATTGGACTTTTGATTAATAGGAATTGTATTAGAAGAATTACTGCACGTTCTTTGTGCTTGAGTTTTCCTTGGATCCGCGTTTAAGAGCGTAAATCGGAGGTGAGTGATATAAATCTTGAGTTTTGGATGATTCTATGGTTTAATGCATTTGATATGCTAGGAATGTATATAGATACCATGTGTAGTTCATATTGGGCAAAACTCATGTATAAAGTAGGCCCAAAGTATGTTGAAATGAAAAGCATGGTTATATGTGTTAAATGAGCATGTTTATGTGCCTATGTGGGTTAAAGGGGGATTTGTGCTAATTCACCGTGAGACGTCCTCTCGAAGGGGGAGGATTAGTAGTGACGACGGTCACTTGCCGAGAAAGGCATTAACGCGACATGTCGAAGGGGCATGGGTCGTGGTTGAGTCTTAAGACTTTGGATCGGTGAAGGTGCACTTATTCCCTAGAGACCAATAGTTATGTGCTATGATGGATTGGAACATATGTGTCATCCGTATGCTTGATTCATATTATTCACTAAGCGTTAGCTTAAACAAATCCATATATCTGTGATTATATAAATAACCATTCAGGGGCAAGGACTGGAGGAGAGAATCGCGTGTAATGAGGCGAGGAAGGACCGGAAGCTCCTAATGTTTATAGAACTTGTATCACGTTTGTAATATATATATTTAACTCATGCCGGTTGTTTAACCGTGCAGCTTGTATTAAAACTTGTTATATATGCGAGTACGGAGCTTGGTTCACTTTAGGACCTAGCTTGCCGAGACGTGGGAAGCTTGTACCTTTAGTACGTGTAATCCGGGAAAGGTTTATGGTTGTTGTATAAACGGTGTATATGTTTTTGCAAGCCCTTAGAATGGTTAACAAAGCTTTGAAATAGTTTTGGTCTGAAATGCATTAGTCGAAATGGTTTGGTTTTGAAAGGAGTTGGTTTGAAATGATTTTGTTTGGTTTGGTTTCTTTTGGTAATATGTGTATTATCATATTAGCGGCGTTTGTGCGGAAGCGCCGGGAATTAACGACATTTATTAGAGAAGCGCCGATAATTAACGGCGCTTGCGAAAAAGCGCCGGTAATTGTTAAACGGTCTTTTGGAGGTTTGGTTTCTGCACAGACCCCATTCGACCGGTCGAACGGGGCAATTCGACCGGTCGAAATGCCCCCTGCCAGAAATTTCAAACTCCTACTTCCAATGTTCGGAATAACTTCTAATTAGGCATGGAGGTACCTTTGGGGACCCTTTGACCTATGAAACTGTTACTTTTGAAAATGAAGCTCGTTAAGGCGTGCTTGGGCACGTGTTTAATATAACCTTTGAAAAACTATTTGGAAGTTGGTTGTTTTGGAGCAAAACCTTTATTAAGGTCATTTTTGGAAACTTTAATCATTGTTGGTAAGCCTTGATGGCATGCCACATGACCTAGATTCATATGTATGGATTCGGGGCGTGACATGTAGTGGTATCAAAGCAAAAAGGTTATAGACCTTGAGCTATGGGTTTAGGTTTAGAGCCTTGGGGACGAGAGACGACGTCATGAGTTTGAATATTGATTAATATGTGCTGAATTTGGATTAGTGCATTACATATGCATATGAATAATGGTTGTGTGCATCGTATCTTACATGCATACTCTGAGATATATGTCATGACATGCATGATATCATTATGCCAGTGGTTATCAGGGATAAGTGGTGGAAAGTATGGATATCAATAATGACAATGCAACGAATGCGTGAATGGATCGAATAGAGGCCGCTATTGAGGGGTTTATTAGAGCAGTGGATGATAGAGTGCCACCAAGGGGAATGGAGCTGGAAAATCCAAATTTAGTACCAAGGGTTGGGCAATCAATTGCCGAAAAGTTTGCAAAGAAGAATCCGACAATATTCACTGGGAGATCGGATCCTGATGTGGCAGACTTTTGAAAAATGGATATGGAACATATATTTCGTAACCTGGCATGTACCGATAGAGAGAAAATAGACAATGCCACTGATACATTGAAAGAGGGAGCTCAGAATTGGTGGGTTGGTATCCTCGCAAGTAGAGCACCGACTACTTGGGCAGGTTTTATAGAGGAATTTGATAAGCGGTAGTTTCCGGATTCAGTGAAGACCCAAAAGAAGCGAGAGTTCATGAACTTGAAACAAGGGGATATGACAGTAAATGAGTATGCGACTGCATTTAATGGGTTGGCACGATTTGCACCTGGTGTAGTTTTGGAAGAGGTGGATAGAGCCAGGCAGTTCGAAGAAGGTCTGAGGGAAAATATCCATAGTCGCGTGAATACATTTCATCTTCCAACATTTGCTGAAGTTCTAGATGTGGCTCTAATAGCCGAAAGAGATATTGGGAACTACAAGCTTAGCCAACAAGGGAAGAGGAAAAATGAGAATCAAGGGAGGAACCAGGGTAACTTTAAGAAATCCTATTCAAGGGCACCTGGTGCTGGTTCAGAAATTCAAGGGGGAAGTTCATTCTCTGGAGGAGATAAACCGATGTGTACTATTTGCGGCCGTAGACATTGGGGTGTTTGTTATATGGAAAATACGATTTGTCATATTTGTAATCAACCGGGACATGTTGCCAAGAATTGTACGCAGACAAGAACCCAAAGTATGAATGTGGATATGAGGGGTAAATGTTATGAATGTGGTATGCTTGGTCATCGGGAGAGGGATTGCCCGAACAAGCGACAACGTGGGGCCGGTTCTATGGCTTCTAGTGGAACGAGAACAGTGCAACAACCAGACAAAGGAAAGAAGGAACAAAGGGAAGCGCGGGCATTTAACCTTTTTCCAGGAGAGACGGCCAACGCAGACTCTGTGGTGTCAGGTACACTACTTATTTGCTCACGCCCTGCACGTGTACTTATGGATTCAGGATCCACACACTCATTTGTGTCATTTGAATTTGCTAAATGCTTGGATGTGATGTCAGAACCGTTAGGATTTGATTTATCCGTTTCAATTCCGTTAGGAAATCCTATAATAAGTTCCTCAGTATACAAAGCATGTGACATTAAGGTAAATGAAAAGACCTTAGTGGTTGATTTGATACCATTAACCATTCATCACTTTGATGTAATTTTGGGAATGGATTGGCTATCGGCGAATTGTGCTTCAATTCATTGTGTAAGGAAAAGAGTTATATTTCAAATGCTAGATCAGGAAGAGTTTTATTTCCATGGGGTAGGGATCACGTCACCACCGTATATTGTATCGGGTGCACGAGCTTGTCGACTAGTGAGGAAGGGTTGTCAAGGATTCTTATGTAGTATTCTTGATACAAGAGTCACCGGAACGGGGATTAAAAATATTTCAATAGTGAGAGAATTTCCTGATGTGTTTCCTGAGGAGTTACCTGATACTCTAGTTGAAAGGGAGATTAAATTTACCATTGATACGATACCTGAAGCATAATCGATAACGAAGGCACCATACCGAATGGTACCAGTGGAATTGAAGGAACTGAAAATCCAACTACAGGAGCTACTTGATAAAGGGTTTATACAACCAAGTGTCTCACCATGGGGAGCACCGGTATTGTTTGTTAAGAAGAAAGACGGGACAATGCAAATGTGCATAGATTATAGAGAGTTAAACAAGTTGACGATCAAGAACAAATATCCACTACCACGTATTGATGACTTGTTTGATCAACTACAAGGGGCCCATATATTTTCAAAGATTGACTTGAGATCGGTTTATCACCAATTGAAAGTCAAGGTGGAGGACGTAGAGAAGACAGCGTTTCGGACTCGATACGGCCATTATGAGTTTTTGGTCATGCCATTTGGAGTAACAAATGCACCAGAGGCGTTTATGGATTTGATGAATAGGGTATTCAAGGAATA
This sequence comes from Hydrangea macrophylla, assembly GCA_033977485.1. Taxonomy (NCBI): domain Eukaryota; kingdom Viridiplantae; phylum Streptophyta; class Magnoliopsida; order Cornales; family Hydrangeaceae; genus Hydrangea; species Hydrangea macrophylla. The sequence continues at coordinate 3,091,171 of CM066986.1, forward strand.
TCTGGATGAGTTTGTGATTGTGTTCATAGATGATATCTTGGTGTATTCCAAAAATGTTGAAGAACATGAAAGGCACTTACGATTGGTCTTACAACGACTGCGAGAGAGAAGATTATATGGAAAATTAAAGAAGTGTGAGTTTTGGTTGACTGAGATAGCTTTCTTGGGGCATGTAATTTCTGAAGATGGAGTTTCAGTGGACCCGCAGAAGATTGAGGCTATAGCTAATTGGTCAAAACCAATAAATGTGTCAGAAATTCGAAGTTTCTTGGGATTGGCAGATTATTATAGAAGGTTTGTGGAAAATTTTTCCAAGATAGCGATGCCAATGACTCAGCTGATGAGAAAGAACGCAGTATTTAATTGGGACTTAGAATGTGACAAGAGCTATAAAGAACTGAAGACTCGACTTATGTCAGCACCGATCTTGACAATTTTGTCTGGTACGGAGGGGTTTGTAATCTATAGTGATGCTTCACATAGAGGACTGGGATGTGTTCTGATGCAGAATGGCAAGGTGATTGCTTATGGCTCACGTCAGTTAAAGGTACATGAAGTGAATTATCCGACTCATGATCTTGAGTTAGCAGCGGTGATCTTTGCATTGAAGATCTGGCGGCACTATCTTTATTGGGAAAAGTGTGATATCTACACAGATCACAAGAGCCTGAAGTACTTGTTTACACAGAAAGAACTTAATATGAGGCAAAGGCGATGGTTGGAATTGATGAAAGACTACGACTTGTCGATTCACTACCATCCTAGGAAAGCAAATGTAGTTGCTGACGCATTAAGTAGGAAGTCTACGAATAATTTGGCCTACGATTTGACTTCACAGAAATAACTTGTTGGTGAAATGGAAAAGTTAGAACTTGAGGTGATTTCAACAACTGAAGGAAACTTGCTAGCAGCTATTGTAGCACAACCGACATTGATAGATGAGATAAAGATGAAACAACTTCAAGACCCAGTTTTAAAGAAGATCTATGATGAAATACCGCTAGATAAACTGCCAGAGTTTACCTTTGTGGACAATATTTTGAAATTCAAGAATCGGGTATGTGTACCTAATGTGGATGAGATTAAGGAGTTAATACTTGAAGAATCTCATAATACCAAATATACAGTTCATCCAGGTAGCACCAAGATGTATCGAGATTTGCGAGAGGTGTACTGGTGGTCTGGAATGAAAAGAGAGGTAGCTGAGCACGTAGCCAAATGCTTGGTTTGTCAGCAAGTCAAGGCGGAACATCAAAGGCTTGCAGGGTTATTGCAACCTTTGGATGTACCGGAATGGAAATGGAAAAAGATAACCATGGATTTTGTATCGGGTTTTCCAAGGTCTACAAGATCGAACGACAGTGTTTGGGTAATTGTAGATCGATTGACTAAGTCTGCACATTTCTTGCCGATTAAGACAAAGGAAACGATGAAACTTGCGGAGTTGTATATTAAAGAGATTGTGAGACTACATGGAGCGCCAGTGTCTATAGTTTCAGACAGGGATAGTAGTTTCTTATCTAGATTCTGGAGAGGACTACAAGAAGCTATGGGTACAAAGTTAAACTTTAGTACAACTTTTCACCCACAGACAGATGGACAGTCCGAGCGTGTGATTCAAATACTGGAGGACATGCTTCGACTATGTGTTCTTGATTTTAAGGGTGACTGGGAAAAATATATTCCATTGATTGAATTTGCCTACAATAACAGTTTTCAGTCTAGTATTGGGATGGCACCATATGAAGCACTATATGGGCGTAAGTGTCGATCACCGATTTGTTGGACCGAGGTAGGGGAACGAAGGCTAGAAGGACCTGAGATGGTTCAGTTGACAGCGGATAAGGTAAAGGTAATACAACAACGGTTGAAAATGGCTCAGAGTCGTTACAAAAGCTATGCGGATACGGGGCGAAGGCCACTAGAATTCGAAGTAGGTGACCGTGTGTTCTTGAAGGTTTCACCTTCCAAGGGGATTACGAGGTTTGGAAAGCGAGGGAAGTTGAATCCTAGACACGTTGGACCATTTGAGATTGTTGGAAAAGTGGGGCCAGTAGCTTATCGGCTAGAGTTACCACAAGAGTTAGCTAATGTACACGATGTATTCCATGTGTCAATGTTGAGAAGAGTTATATCTGATTCAAGTCATGCGATTACTCCAGAGCCATTGGAAGTCAGAGAAGACTTAACGTATGTTGAACATCCAGTGAGAATCCTAGATAGAAAGGATAAAGTATTACGAAACAAGACGGTTCCATTGGTAATGTTCTTGTGGCGAAATCACTCAGTGGAAGAAGCCACGTGGGAAAGAGAGGATGAGATGCAGGCAAAGTATCCATTTCTGTTTGAAGCATGATGTATTGAAAGTTTGGGGACAAACTTCTTTTAAGGGGGAGAGGATGTCATACCCGCTCCTGCGACATTTAATTATATTATTTTAGCATGCATGGTATGCTTACTGTTGTGTTAATTAACACGTGTGAAGTGAGTGATGACTCACTAGTTGTTGGTGGGTGTCTTTTGAGAACCCAGTAAGTGGCCTTGAAGGCAGTCCAGAAGTTGGACGTGTGAGAATTCCCTACGGTTGGAAAAGTGAGTAACAACTCATGATTATGTGCTTAAATGTTTATTTAGGCATATGTGAATATAATTGACTATTATATTGTTGATAGCGACTCATCGGAGTCATTAGATGCCTGGTGAGGACGGAATTGAACACGTTACGTAATTTGGTAAGCTAATTAGCAATTTCGTAAAATTTGTAGAAACTTGCGTTTTAGCAACCAAAGGGAACTTAGTCGGAAACCTTTTTAATTTTGAGGTTTCACCTATAGAGCTATGCATTAGCTGTGTAGAAAGTTTAAGAGACTGATTTAAAGTTTTGAAAACTCGTGGGGAGGTAAACACAATTTCCGAAAGTGTTGCCTATATATATGTAGTGATGACTTTCATAAATTTTATAAAGTTTAACCTAAATTCAAGAAGAGGCCAAATGGAGGATTTCTTGGCTTAGAGCTTCAAGACTCGAATCAACGGAGTTCTACCCGTTTGTTTTTCATCAAATTTCGTATTTGAACTCTACGAGGTAAGGCCGTCGTTTTGATACCTATTAGGCCTTGTTTGGTTAAGTTTTCCGAAAACTCATTTTCTAGAATTTTCATATAAAGTTGATAATTGGACTTTTGATTAATAGTAATTGTATTAGAAGAATTACTGCACGTTCTTTGTGCTTGAGTTTTCCTTGGATCCGCGTTTAAGAGCGTAAATCGGAGGTGAGTGATATAAATCTTGAGTTTTGGATAATTCTATGGTTTAATGCATTTGATATGCTAGGAATGTATATAGATACCATGTGTAGTTCATATTGGGCAAAACTCATGTATAAAGTAGGCCCAAAGTATGTTGAAATGAAAAGCATGGTGATATGTGTTAAATGAGCATGTTTATGTGCCTATGTGGGTTAAAGGGGGATTTGTGCTAATTCACCGTGAGACGTCCTCTCGAAGGGGGAGGATTAGTAGTGACGACGGTTACTTGCCGAGAAAGGCATTAACGCGACATGTCGAATGGGCATGGGTCGTGGTTGAGTCTTAAGACTTTGGATCGGTGAAGGTGCACTTATTCCCTAGAGACCAATAGTTATGTGTTATGATGGATTGGAACATATGTGTCATCCGTATGCTTGATTCATATTATTCACTAAGCGTTAGCTTAAACAAATCCATATATCTGTGATTATATAAATAACCATTCAGGGGCAAGGACTGGAGGAGAGAATCGCGGGTAATGAGGCGAGGAAGGACCGGAATGGTTTGGTTTTGAAAGGAGTTGGTTTGAAATGGTTTTGTTTGGTTTGGTTTCTTTTGGTAATATGTGTATTATCATATTAGCGGCGTTTGTGCGGAAGCGCCGAAAATTAACGACGTTTATTAGAGAAGCACCGATAATTAACGGCGTTTGCGAAAAAGCGCCGGTAATTGTGAAACGGTCTTTTGGAGGTTTTGTTTCTGCACAGACCCCATTCGACCGGTCGAACGGGGCAATTCGACCGGTCGAAATGCCCCCTGCCAGAAATTTCAAACTCCTACTTCCAATGTTCGGAATAACTTCTAATTAGGCATGGAGGTACCTTTGGGGACCCTTTGACCTATGAAACTGTTACTTTTGAAAACGAAACTCGTTAAGGCGTGTTTGGGCATGTGTTTAATATAACCTTTGAAAAACTATTTGGAAGTTGGTTGTTTAGGAGCAAAACTTTTATTAAGGTCATTTTTGGAAACTTTAATCATTGTTGGTAAGCCTTGATGGCGTGCCACATGACCTAGATTCATACGTATGGATTCGGGGCATGACAAGTATATCGTCCATTCAATCCATGACAGTCATAGTAGTTCATTGTTGACTCGTCATCTCAATTCGGGCATCGTCAGTCTAATCCATGACAATCACAGTAGTTCACTATCGACTCATCATCTTAATTCGTACATCGTCAGTCCAATCCATGACAATCATAGTAGTTCACTGTCTACTCGCCACCTCGATTCATGCATCGTCAGTTCATTAATCATCATTAGTTCACCATAACTCTTATTCAAAATATGTCGTGTTCATCATCCCCTCTAGATTGAGGAAAATCTTTTGTCGCCAGCCCTCTAGATTAAGGTAAACTCTTTATTGTCAGCCCTCTAGATTGAGGCAAATCTATCGTTGTTAGTCCTCTAGATTGAGGCAAATCTGTTGTCTTCAGCCTCTAAATTGAGGCAAATCCTTCATTGTCAGCCCTCTAGATTGAGCTAAATTTTTCATTGTCACCCCTATGGCCTGAGGCAAATCTGTTGTAGTTAGCCCTCTAGAATGAGGCAAATCTTTCATTGCCAGCCCTCTAAATTGCAAATCTTTCATTGTGGACCCTCTGGATTAAGGTGGGACTTTTGGGTCCATCAGTTATCTCGGGCTGGATCTACTCTTTGATATCTGGGACTTCCACATCCATCAATCATCTTGGAGGCCTGAATAGGCTTTTCGGACCGACCATTGCAAGATTTGATCAATTGTGAAAGATTCAGAGATGGGTCATGGTTCTCGGTTAATAAAATTTGATCAACCATGAAGGATTCAGAGATAGGTCCTAGTTTTAGGTCAGAAGTTAAGTAAGGTTCTCGAAGAATCCCCTACCATCCCCAGTAGAAGTCTGAACCAAATCTCCTGATTGGTCATCATAAGAATCAGCCAATGATTGAAAAACACTGCCAACAGTCAAAAGACCTCGACTCCTAGGGCAAGCATTGTCTATTCACAATCCAAGGCTCTGAGTCCGTCAGTTATCGTGAGCTTCCTCACTCATTTGTCCAAAATCGTGAGCTTCTTCACTTATCGTGAGCTTTCACACTCCTTTGTCCGAAGTCGTGAGCTTTCTCACTTATCGTGAGCTTCCTCACTCCTTTATCCAAAATTGTGAGCCCTCTCACCTACCCATCGGTTATCGTGAGCTTTCTCACTTATCGTGAGATTCCTCACTCCTTTATTTAAAATTGTGAGCTTTCTCACTTATCATGAGCATCCTCACTCCTTTATCCAAAATTGTGAGCCCTCTTACCTACCCATCAGTTATTGTGAGCTTTCTCACTTATCATGAGCTTCCTCACTCCTTTGTCCAAAATTATGAGCTTTCTCACTTTTCGTGAGCTTCCTCACTCCTTTATCCAAAATCGTGAGCTTTCTCACTTATCGTAAGCTTCCTCACTCCTTTATCCAAAATTGTGAGCCCTCTCACCTACCCATCGGTTATTGTGAGCTTTCTCACTTATCGTGAGCTTCCTCACTCCTTTGTCCAAAATCGTGAGCTTTCTCACTTATTGTTAGCTTTCTCACTCCTTTATCCAAATCGTGAGCTTCTTCACTTATCATGAGCTTCCTCGCTCCTTTGTCCAAATTCGTGAGCTTTCTCACTTGTCGTGAGCTTCCTCACTCCTTTATCCAAATCGTGAGCCCCCTTACCTATCTATCGATTATTGTGAGCTTCCTCGAAAAAAATCATGAGCTTCCTCAGCTATCGTCAGCATTCTTGCTTATCGCGAAATCCCTCTCCTGTTGGCTATCTTGACTTCCTCATCCATCGCTTGGTATCCAGGACTTCCGTGTTCGTCGGTTATCTTTAATTGTCGTCCTCAAGGACCCCATATCCGATTCTATTTGCTCGCGAAACACACTTCCCGTAATTTGAGAAGTTTGCCCCGAAACCCAGAGTCTTTTCAAACCGTGGTCGGCCACTACATCGTAGTCAAAAGCACTAGCACAACACAAGCCCACTCGGAGTGGCATACCCCACAGGACTAGTTCATGCTAGGATCATCGGCACCATAAAGAGCATGCATAAAACCTATTAAAGCTGGCAAATACACCATAGTCATAATAGAATCATAACAGGACTTAGTACACAGTTCATATCACATCCATGCATTGCATATCATCCTCATAGCATAACATCTGCCTATCTTGTTTTGCATATGTAATTTGTTCCTTTGTGCCCCGAACTACGTCCTGGTCTGATTCCCCTTGGGATACATAGACAGCTCACGTAGAGCGCGACCAAAAATGACCTCAGCATCATGTTTTTCATCATTGCATCTTTGCAACGCTTTTATCCTAAATCTATAGCCTCTAAAAAGACTTGTCTCTTCAAAGCTTTGGCACTCGCTTACGACATACGTTGCCTCGTAAGTTCGTGCCAAAGAGGGGAAAACTGTAGACACCCCATTTTGTCGGCTATCAGATTTAGGAGACTTATAGCTTTGTGGTTCATAATGATCGAAAAAGACTCAAAAAGGACTCCTGGAAGTTAGTTCTATCTCTCAAAATGCTCAAAATGACCAAAATGCCCTTAAAAGCCCAAACACGCCCAGATTTGGACCGAACGTTCTAAAAACATGCGATGTCATAAAAAAGTGTAAAAATGAGTTTTGAAGCAAAATCAGATGAAATCGTCAGCTCCCAGAGACCCCTAGAAGTCCCAGAAGTTCCTGACAAGTCCCCGTTGACCGGTTTAACCCAGGTTTGACCAGGGTTGGACCAAAATCGTCCAAATTCATCGAAAAGTTCCAAGATCATTTTCATTCGTGTGAAAAGTACTAAAATGAGTTTTAAAAGAAAATCGGACAAAAAGGTCAGCTCCTCAGAGCTACCAGAGTTTCCCAGAACTTCCTGGAGACCCCAAGTTTGACCGATCTGACTTAAAAGTTGACTTTGAAACTAGAGCATTGTGTCATTTTTCAAATATTTTTCATGGATACTAGAGGTCAATAGCTTTCCAACGGTATATCACACATAATTTCTGAATTCAAAACAAATTTACTATAGATTTCTGAAGGTGAAAAAGACAATCAAATCGGCTTTTATCGCAAATACCATAAAATTTTTCAAAGTGACCTAACTCTGAACTATTTTTATGAAAATTAGACTCTATTTCCTTTCCAACGGTATATCACAAGCTCAGTTTGGAGTTCGTATGCATTTTCTGTGAATTTCGGATGAAATAGGGCCTTTTCACGAATACCGAAACCTCTGGGGGCCTAAATGTAATTTTCTGGGCATTTGAGAAGCAGTGCCGAGGCTAGTGCTGCAGCGGCACATGCCTAGTGCCACAGCGACACTCAACCCCCGCTGAAGACATTTTTGTAATTTATTTTGGGGGTCCAAATTGAATAATTGAATGTCAAAACGACGTAGTTTATTGTTCACAGATGTTTGGGACCAATGGGAGCACTTTCTAAATCCCAAAACATTCCAAATTGGCCTATATAAACCCCTCTTTGCTCTTATTTTTGGGGGGCCAAGTGCAAAGCCTGGAAAAGGTGTAGAGAGAATGAGAGATATGCTTAGAGTTAGAAGTGAGAAATGGAGCTTCCTCCACTGATTTTCTATATAAAGTGAGTTCTAAACTCAAGTTCTTCCATTATCGTTCTATATACTTCACATCCAAACCCTCCCCAACCACCATTCTTGAGAAATCTTGAGTTAGGAAGCTACATCCATGTCCAAATACCAATATATATGAGTGAAACACCAAGTTACAAGTCCAATATCTCAATGATCATCATCTATTGATTGCTTATTTGATTGTTTACATATTATGTTCATCTCTTCTCACCTCATTTATTTTTTATTTTTCTTTAATTACTTACATATTTATCATCATCTAGATAACATGTTGTTTGAGGAGAGTGAATCCTTATGGATAGTAGCTCTTGACCTCAACGACATGTTTGATGGATGATGATTCTAACTTCAATACATTCATATGTATTATTAAAGTCATATTCTCAAACAAAACTATGTTTGTGCAAATAATATTGGAAGTTCTTGATGATGAGTTTGATTTTGATTTTGATTTCCTAAGTGGTCTTAATCCCCTTTTTGTGCTGAAAATGTGCTATAAAACCCCTATTTCAAAACCCCTCTAAAACCCCAACATTTGGATTCCAAGAAACAAGCCTTGTTTTATAAAAAAAATCTTCAAAATAGTGAATGATCTGAGTTCAAAGATTCTATAGAACTCAATACTCAAAGGGTGATTACAAGACCACTTGGAAATTCTTCCTAACTCATTATAGAACACCCATAATTTTTGACTTGGCTTGAAAATACTTACAAGGGTTCCATTTTGACCTAAACATTCCTTCCAGACATTATGTTTTTTGCTGTCATAGCAGCTTGTTTGACTTTCAACTTATTTTCAAGAACACTTTTCCAAAGGAAGTAGTCCCAAATCATTTTTCCCTTGACCTTCAGTGTCTTTAACATTTCAGTCGACAGTACGAACTCTATTTCTGAACAACCTCTCTTGTTTATATGATTTCTCTCAATCTGTAATAGTTATTGTAGTTTGGCTTTTTGATATGTGTTATAGACACAATAAGGATGATCTCCATAAAAAACTATGAACTAAAAACATTCCTAACCCCACTTTTCCATTTTTACAAAATCAACTCACTATTCTATCAACTATTCACAGCAAGCATGCTTTTACTTTCATTATTTGATTTGATGCTTCCATGCACTCCAAATTAGCTCATATCTTAGAAAGTAGTTCATACTACATTTGTATACATCCTATAAGGAAATTCTTCATTCATTCATGCATATTTTAGAATTCTAAGTTACTTTAGAAAGTCTATGTACACAAACACACTACAACCTTTGCACATTCTAGGATCATAAATTGCATCCATGCAAGACTTTTGTGACTCCTAATCTAAGAGGATTATAAGGAATGAATTTGATCATATGTTCATGCTTTCCCTCGATCTAATCTACCTTTCTCATCTTTTCTCAAAGATTAACATGCATCATTCTAGCTTGCTAAGCTCATTTTGATTTCTTTAATTATTTGTTGCAAGAACAATCCATGTCCCCCTTCTAGACTAGGAAAACTTGATTACTTGATATGTGATTAGACGATTTTTGCTAGGTTTGTTTGTGTGATCTTGCACTTTACATTGTGTGATACTTGGCTAGATCTTATGATTGATATCTTATCTTTTGATTTTCCATTTCAAGATTCTTATGCGATGTAAGATACTATCATAGTATTAATTGTCGAACCAAACATAGTATAAGATGATTATTTGGATGCTAATTGAGGCTCGTCGAGAGACAGGACGAGTTGAGGGTGTTTTAGTCGTGACAAAGGCTCCTTCTTCTCTCGTACCAAAACCCCGAGCCAAGTTCTTTGGTTATGAAGGGCCGGTGCCCTTTATCCATTTGAGTGAGTCAAAATGAGGCTTCCTGGTTCCTTAAAGACCAAGTGGCGACTCTATATCTGTTTTCAATAGACCTTTTTTAAATCAATTTCAAACAAACAAACAAAAGTGGAAAACCAATTCTGCGTGTCCACAATATTATTATTACAGGGGATGATATTTCAGGTACTACTAAAGTCAAGAAGGCCCTTTGATTAGTGTTCAATGTGTCCTCATGATTAGCCCCTATTGGACATAGCTTATCACCTAATCCGGGAGATTTAATGGATGAATTGTACTCTTGATAATCCTTGTTGTTATTGTCATATTACTGATAAAAATCCTTTTCTTGTAGATGTTTTGGAACACTGGTAGAGGTTGGAATCAATCTTTTTGGAGCTCAGCTAAAATAAGGGAACAAATAGAACATTTTCGGGGGGGGGGGGGGGTCTGATCGATCTGAGCTCTTAAGGAGGATCGATCTGCTTCTTCCCCAAGACCTGGAAATTTTTTCTCGAAAAGTCAAAAGTTGGGATCGATCCGCGCATTTTACTGAAGGTTCTGCTTTCTCGTAGAATTAACGGATCGATCCGTCCTTAAAGCTGGGATCGATTCACGGGTTTGGAAGAAGACACTACTGGTGACTTAAATTAGCAGATCGATCTGCCCTTTCACCTGGGATCGATCCGCAGTTCCTGATGTTGGTTACCTATTTTTAATTACAAGTTTGCCACTTTGTACTTGGAGTATAAATAGTTAGAAATTAGTGGTTAGCTTTTATTATCTTAAGTTATTAGTTGGATGCATCCTCTCTCTCTCTCTCTCTCTCTCTCTCTCTCTCTCTCTCTCTCTCTCTCTTAGGACTCCCTCTCCATCTCATTTACTCCCTCATCTACCACGATATTTGTGTAATTAGTTCTAGAGAGAGAGGATTCTAGTTGTATTGAATGATTTTATTGAAGTTGTTCTTGAAGATTTATAGCATTTATGATGGTTTCCCTTTGTTGGTATAATTTCTCTTTCCCTCATCTTAATATTTATATCTTTGTGTCCATGAGTAGCTAGTTAATGTAGGAACGTACCCACCATTGGATCCATGTGTGTTTTAATGTAGGGTTTTCATGTTTTGTAGTATTTCTAAGGTTTATGTGTGTAAGGTTTGATTTCTCGGGACTTCACTTACAATGTCAAGCATTATAAGTTGTTAAATCCTTAGATATCAAACCTAGCCTCATGTATTCCATTAAAACCTCCATCTAACATTTTGGTTGACCACCACATGCTTGATAGTTTGTCTCAATGGAACATTCTACTCTAGAATGTGCTACAAATATGAAATCCATGTGTAGTTTGGTCCAAGGTGGGGGAATGCTCCCCAACCTCGATTTCTTCATTTGAAAAAAACCCCAAACTCTAATTAAAGCTTGCCTTTGATTAAAGCTCTCTTTTTTACTTAAATTAGTCATTGTAGTTTAAGTAGTTGATGAATTAAGTACCACCCATAGTCGAAAAGACTTAGTTTTTTATCCAATCCATGTGGATTCAACACCCTACTTCCAATATATTATGTTTTATTGGTTGTATTTGAAGGAATAGCCTTCGTTTAAGAATCGATAAGCCATTCAATGTCGAATCAAGGCAATCCAGGTATGAACAATCCCTTTGCTAATCCGAATAATGCTAGTTCTAGCTCTAGTGGTAGTGCTAGTAGTTCTTTTTAGCAGCCCTGGCCTTCTTAATCAAATCCATACCCGAATAATCTCTCACCTTCAAATTCACCAAATTCTTCCACTTGCGGTCACCAAGACTTATATTGGGACACGCTCTCGGATCGACCGATTTTTGCCACCTCTAGTGTGAATCCAATGGATGGATTCGCTCGGGAGCAATGGGGTCAACATAACCCCATACCTCTTTCCGTTCGTCCGGCATTCCACCCGCATCCACCTCCACCACCTTTCCAACAACATTATCCACCCCTGCCTCCTCCTATTGTTCAAAATTTTGGGAGAACGATCGGAGATTACCTTCAACCTAAGATGGGTTCTTTCCCATCTTGTATAACATTTCCGTACAATGCAGGAGTGTTCCATTTTAAAGTAGGAATGATCAATCTCTTGCCCAACTTTTATGGGCAAGAATATAGGGGCCCTTACAAGCATATTAGGGAGTATGAGGATATATATAGCACGTTTGAACAACAAAGATGCATACCTGAGCTAATAAGGCTCAAGTTATTCACTTTATCACTTAAGGATAGGGCTAAAGATTGGCTCATAACACTTCCTACTAATTCTTGTTGTGGAACAGCAGAACTTGGAAGGTACACTTATTTTATTTTATAGTCAAGTTAGAGCTTTGTTTGATACCGGTGCTGTCCGTTCTTTCGTAGCTATTAAGATTGTGTGCGATTTGGGTTTGGTACCCCTAGCACTTAATCCGACCCTTAATGGCATTTTTCCCTTAGAAGTAACTGTTAAGTTAGGTAAGGTATGTAAGGATTGTCCCTTGACCCTAGAGGATAGAAATCTCCAGACAGACTTGATAGTCTTGTCAATGTTTGAGTTTGATGTGATCCTAGGAATGGATTGGCTTAGCAAGTATGTGCCAACCTGAATTATATTAATCGGACCATTGTCTTTTCAACACCTAGTTGTCTGTAGATCAGATTTCAATGCCAACCATTGAGCGATATGTTTCTTACGAGCTGTTTAGCCACAATCGAGACTTCAAGCACAGAGCTTACTATCAACCAAATCCTCATTATTCAAGATTTTGAAGATGTATTTCAAAATATCTCAGGACTTCCGCTGAAGAGAGAGATAGTCTTCTCCACTGAGCTAGCACCTAGAACGTTGTCGATTTCTAAGACCTCGTACCGAATGGCACCAACAGAAATGCTAGAGTTGAATAAATAAGTTCAGGAACTTAAAGACTTAGGTTTTGTTCACCTAAGTACGTCACCTTGGGGAGCACCTATTCTATTTGTGAAAAAGAAGGACAGAGAGCTATGACTTTGTGTCAACTACAAAGAGCTGAATAAGATTATGATCAAGAATAGATATCCACTTCCCCGGATAGACGACCTGTTCGATCAATTACAAGGATTAAAGATTTTCTCAAAGATTGATTTGCGTTCAGGTATCATCAATTGCTAGTTTGATAGGAAGATATACCGAAGACTACCTTCAAGACGAGGTATGACACTACGAGTTTCTAGTGATGTCTTTTGGATTGACCAATGCCCCGGAAGTATTTATGGACTTAATGCTTAGTGTGTTCAGACTATATTTGGATCAATTCATTATAGTACTCATCGACGACATTCTGATTTACTCAAAGATGGAAGGAGAGCATAAAAAGCATCTACATATTGCTCTACAGATTCTCAGAGACAATAGTATGTACACAAAGTTCAACAAGTGTGAATTCTGGCTTCAAGAAGTCAAATTCTTAGGATATGTAATATCACAGGATGGAATTTCTATGGACTCATCTAAGATGATGCAATCTTGAACTAGAATAGACTGACCAATGCGATCGAAGTTAGGAGTTTTCTTGGATTAGCTAGATATTACTAGAGATTTATGGCAGGATTCTCCAAGATCGCAGGACCATTGACAAGTTTGACAAGGAAAGAGACAAAGTATGAATGGACTGACAATCATGAGGATGCATTTTGGGAATTGAAAGAAAGACTAACCTCAGCACCGGTACTTGCAATACCCAAGAGTAGTGAACGATTCATAATCTACAGTGACACATCACACCAAGGACTTGGTTGTATGCTAATGCATGATGGAAATTTTATTGCATACGGATCGAGACAATTGAAGCCGCATGAGAAGAACTATCCGATGCTTGACTTGGAACTAGCTGTAATCATGTGTGCCCTGAAGATTTGGAGACAACTTGTATAGAGAAAAGTTAATTCTATTCTCGGATCACAAGAGTTTAAGGTACCCATTCTCTCAAAAGGAGTTGAACATGTGACAATGAGTATGGATGGAACTACTCAAGGACTACGATTTCTCTTTGTAATGTCATCTAGGTAAAGCAAATGTTGTAGCTGACATATTGAATCGAAGGCCCCACCTTTTGATTGCTTTGATTTTGATTAGAGAATGGCAGGCATTGGAGACGTTAGCCGGATTTGACCTCTAACCAGTGGAATCAGGAGAAGGACAATACTGTGGATGTCTTGTCGTGTAACCGACTCTCATCAGCCGTATCTTAAAAGCTCAACAGGTAAATGATGATTTGAAGCTATGGTTTGCTAAGATGTCTGTAAAGGAACTGGAAATATGGAGTATTAGTACAGACAGAGCATTAAGATGCAAAGGTAGACTCTGTGTGCCAAATGATGGTAGTCTCAGAAAGGATATTTTGGATGAGGCGCACAAGTCAAGGATGACTATCTACCCTGGAGGAAACAAGATGTATAAGACTTAAAGACAAACTTCTAGTGGGAAGGAATGAAACAAAAAGTGACCAAGTACGTATCGCAATGTCTTGTTTGCAAACAAGTGAAGGCAGAACATCAAAAGCCACCTAGACGGCTACAACCGCTACCGATTCCCCATTGGAAATCGGAACACATCACCATAGATTTCATGGTTGGTTTGCCAAAGTCACAGCAAAATCACGATGCTATATGGGTAATAGTGGACCGAATCACCAAGTCAGCGCATTTCATCGCTTACAGCATGACGTTCCCAGTTGAATGATTGAGCCAGATGTATCTATAATAAATTATACGACTGAACATTATAACTGTCTCAATAGTATCGAATCGAGATTCGTACTTCACCGCAGAATTTTGGAAGATCCTTCAAACAACGATGGGAACTTCACTAAACTTGAGTTCAGCCTTTCATCCATAGATAGACGGTTAGACAGAACAAGTTAACCAAGTTATGGAGGATATGTTGCGAGCCCGTGTCATTGAATTTGAGAGTTCATGGGAGACACATCTACCTTTGATTGAGTTTTCCTACAACAACAATTATCATACAAGCATAGGTATAGCACCGTTTGAGACTTTATATGGAAGACCTTACCGATAGCCGCTATATTGGACCAAAGTTAGTGATACTCAACTACTTGGGCCTGAAATGATTCGAGAAACCAGCGAAAAGATCCAAGTTATATGAGAGAAGATGAAGGCAGCACAATCCAAACACAAGAGCTATGTTGACAAGCGATGCAAAGATCTAGAGTTTATAGTTGGAGATCATGTACTACTCAAATTTTTGTCAGTTTGAGGTATCGTCATATTCGGACAAAAGAGAGGCAAGCTATCATCGCGATTCATTAGATGAAAAAGTAGCCTATAGAATTGTGTTACCACCGAAGATGTCAGGAGTGTACAATATTTTCCACATTAGCATGTTGAGGAAGTATGCCCACAACCCAGCAAACGAGATCAGTTTTGAAGATATCGAGGTAAACGAGAGCATGACATTCAACGAAGGACCAGTGCGTATTCTAGACCGAGGAGTGAAAAAGATAATAAACAAGGAGATCTCACTAGTAAAGATTCAATGGAAGCACCACAATAGGGATAAGCTACATGGGAACTGAAGTCAGAGATGCGAGAGAAGTTTTCATTTTTGTTTTGAATCCTACTTACTTTGAATTTTGGGGATAAAATCTTTAATAAGTGGTGGATGATGTAATTGTAATATCCTGAATTTTTGGAGAGTATTAATAAAAAAAACTTTGTTCTGTAAACTTATATAAACTTTTTCTTTCTTTTGGTGAAATTTGGTTACCAATTGATTGCCTTGTTTTCCAATCGATTGCCACTTTTCAGATACCAATCGATTGTCATTATACCGACTAAATATCATGACATGGCAACATACCAATCGATTGCCATTCCTTCTAATCAATTGCCTTTAAATATCTGTTACCAATCTATTGCCATCATTACCAATCGATTGGCATATGCTGAGATAAGTTTTCTTCTTTGCTTAAGCTTTGGACGTGTAGCACTTTCACACCTCTATATATATGTCTTCATTTATGGCATTGGGGCTATTTTCACAGTCTTGAGAGAGAGAGAGAGACATATCTTGTGTTATATATATCTATATTTATATACACACCCACAAACACACACTCACTGCCCTTGGCAGCCTGGGAAAAGAAGAAGAAGAAAAGAAGAGAAATAAGAAAAGAGAAGAAAATAAGAAGAGAAGGAGAGAGCTGGATAGAGAGAAGAGAAAGAGAAGGAAGAGAGAAAGAAGTTGAGTTTTCAAAGCAAACACAAGCCAAACACACCCTTGGTGAGTTCCTAACTCACTTGGTCCCTTTATATGAAGTCTTTGCAAGTTATTATGAAGTTTTGACGTGTTAAATTCATGTGGTGTATGTTTATATATGTTATTTTATAAATCTGCTAGTGAAGACGAAGTACCAATCGATTGGATAGAATTCCAATCGATTAATATCCCAATCGATTGCCATTGTTAGTAATCGATTGACATTATTTTCATCTCAATCGATTGGACCTTATCCCAATCAATTGGTATTGACAGAACATGGATTTTCTTTACCTATTTATTATATTAAGGGTTCGATTGTTTGATTCCCGATTCAGACTTCCGTTATACGATTTGGGGTTGATCAGGGACAATATGACAACAAAGATAAAGTATGATTAAGAATAATGGATTAATATAATGGCGTTAGATGATTTCGGCTCATGTATGAGTTTGATGTATCCGTTTCTTTCAAATCAAGAGTAGTCATGCCACATGGGAATTGTCATGTATCGATAGAAGTACTGAGTTTAAATAGGTTTGATAAGTTTTGGAAATGGTACATAGGAAGATGCCTAGTCATAATATGTTTTCACATGCGTTGGATGGTTTATATCCTTAACGAGCAGTGGGCAAGACTATGTAGTCCTAACGTAACCAGATGATCTATGTTATATCCTTAACGAGCGGTAGATGGTTTATATCCTTAACTAGCAGTGGATGGGGGATCACTGGTATACAGCGAGAAGTCGTGGCAATAGATTTGATGTGCTATTAATTCAAAGCGTTGTATCCCTGACATGCGGTGGATGGTTTATATCCTTGACGATCGGGGGATGGACCGACGTGGTGTCCATGAATGCAGTGGATGGTTTATATCCTTAACGAGTAATGGACAGAATGATGGTATGTCTATATATGTGAAACAATTGAGTCTGTTCTTTCTAGACAGAGTATGTTGATTTCAGTCTTCGAGTAATAAGACGATAAGGGTTGGATAACGATGTTGAATAAGGAGTAAGATATTATTATAGTAAGACTTAACTCATGTCTTCATAAGCTTGTTTTTACTTCAGATAACTGGTACCTTGTTAGCTTATGCTCATTCCACTCTTAGTAAGCTGACGATCTTTATTGCCTAGACCTTTCCCCGTCCAAACTATCTTGTATCTTATTCTGCAGGTGACGGATCCTACAACGACAGTTACTATATGCGAGGAGAATACACTGAGGGTGGTCCCACTGATGACACCTATGCCGGGGAGGACTACTATGCTAATGTTTACGCCAGCTGAAGACTTGGAGATAATTAATAGTTTATTTATTTTTGTTTAGACTGTTTTGTTATATTTGGTACTTGGGCATATATTGCTTTCAAACCTTATATACTTCCGCTGTATCTTTACTGTTGTAATAACTCTGATGTTGTAATAGAAGCAACGGTTTTGTATATCCAGTTTGTTTTTATTACTATTCTTGTTGTAGACTAGCACTGTGTGGTGTGGATCATTAGTGACATTCACCAGTCATTCCCTATGAACCCAAAAAGGAAATTTATTTTTCTCTATTTTTGCTGCTCCAGGGTGTGACAGTAATATCCTATATTTTTGTAATGTATTATATGAATAAGATCTTGCATTCTTCTTTTAAATACTTGTATGAGTTTAACTTCACCTTTGGTGTAATCTGTATCCTAATCGATTGGACTAGTTTCCCAATCGATTGCCTTATCTTGGATACCAATCGATTAGAGCATTTAATACCTAACTCTAATCGATTGCCACCCTTGTCAAATGATTGGCAGTAGCTGTTTTGATTCCTTTGCTTTGGCTGGGGTTTGGCCACGTGAACACATATCCTCTATACATATGTGATCATTTTCTTGCCTTTTTCTGTTTCTGTAATCAGTTTTAGAGAAAAAAATGTTTTGTGTGTGTTTATATATATATGCTCATATATATACACATATATATACACTCATATACTCACACACACACACACACACATACACACACACACAGATAGACTGAGAAAGAGAATGAGAAGACTAGAAGAAAGAAGAAGGAAAGAAATAGGAGAAAAAAGAGAGGAGAGAGAGAGAGAGAGAGAGAGAGAGAGAGAGAGAGGAGTTCCATTGAAGCTCCAAGCTTCAAATACACACACGTAAACACACCCTCTAATCCTAAGGTGAGGTCTAAACTCACTGAGTATCAATGTATTGATTTTAGAACTTGTATAGATGAAGCTATGGAGCATGGATCAGAGAGAGAGAGAGAGAGAGAGAGAGAGAGAGAAAGAGAGAGAGAGGGGAGTTCCATTGAAGCTCCAAGCTTCAAATACACACACCTAAACATACCCTCTAATCCTAAGGTGAGGTTTAAACTCACTGAGTATCAATGTATTGATTTTAGAACTTGTATAGATGAAGCTATGAAGCATGGATCATGTATTTTTCAATTTTATATGTTGAAATGTTTTTACTGTGAAGAAGACGAAGTCCCAATTGATTGGGACTTTTCTCAACCAATTATCATCTGTCATAACCCAATCGATTATCATTTTATACAATCGATTGCCATTATAGATACCCCAATCGATTGCTAAAGTTAGCAATCGATTGCTATGGATTATGATCCAATCAATTGGACTTTTTTCTAATCGATTATCTCAATTTTTATACCAATCGATTGGACATCTATCCCAATCGATTCACAGTTTCAGAATATTGATATTTTGTTTAGTTTATTTTATAACTATTTAGTTATTTATTTAACTGTTCAAAAATCACTTCATATTATACTATTGTAATATAGAAGTGATAATGAGATAATGCGGTGTAGGATTGTAGTGGCGTTAAGTTTAACGGATAATGGTTATGAATCGTTTGGAGTTATCGTTCATTTCATTCAATGTAGTCAGGCCACATGGGATTGTTATGTATCGATGTTAGAGTTGAACTTAAGTAGGTTTATTAAGATTCGGGAATCTTGCGTGGGCTGGCATTGGTCAATCATATATTCTTAAAGTGGTAGACAGACGAAGGTGTCTATGACATGCGGTGAACCGGACCAATAGCCCTAAGATAGCTAGATGATCTAATCATATATTCTTAAAAGCGGTAGACAGATGAAGGAGTCTATGACTTGCGTGGACCATGATCAATGGTAGACGTCGCTAACTCGTGGCATTAGAACGATGTGTTATTGCTTAAAGCATTATATCCCTATAGTATAGTGAACTGAGCGTATGTTCTTAAAAGCTGGGGATAAACTGACGTGGTGTCCATGACATGCGATGGACTGTGCATATGTTCTTAAAAGCAGTGGATGAAGCAATGGTGTATCTATAGAAGTGAACTACTATCGAGTCCGCTCTTCTATTAGAATGTGTTGTGGGTCTTAATTTAGTAAGACGTTAGTAATCGGATAATCAATTTGAATAAAGAGAAGATACTGTCAATGGAATTTAATCGTTTATTGTTCATAACTCATAATAACTTCAATAGTTGATACCCTATTAGTATCTAATTCACTCAGCTTTCATTAAGCTGATGGCGTTTATGCCGCTGGACATTTTTACATTCTTACGCACCCTGGTTATGACTATACAGGTGAAGGACCTGCAGGCGAGGACTACTATGCCGGTGACGATGTTCCTGTGGAGGATTATCCAGACAGAGGTCAGACAAAAGAGGACTATTACGCCTAGGACTACCTCTACGCTAATTGAAGATTAGGCTATATAGTAGTTTAATTATCCTTATTGTTTTCAGACCTTTTTGTAATCATGCATATGTTGCCTTGATGTTTGCAATTTATTATGTTCTATTTAATTCGAGACTCTGATTGTAATAGTTAGTAACTTTCTTTTGACTTTAAGTTACATTGCTATCCAGGACCTAGATTATATTCTCGTGGTCTTTATTACTTTCTGTTGCTTAGTACTGCATAGTGTGGACAATTATGTGACTTCACCAGTCATTCCCTATGGACCCAAAATGGAAATTTATTTCTCTCTATATTTACAGTTTCTGGGCGTGACAATAAGTGACCACGGGGCCAAGAGAAGGTGATTCGGAAATTATTTCTCTCTATATTTGCAGTTCCACACTTTAACTTTTTTCATGCCCTTTTTGATCCTCGAAAATTGTGATTCGGAATTCGAGATGAACGTGATGAGAAGTCCAGAGTTTTTGTTTCGCCACCTCTAATGCATGGTATCTTTCATGAGATTAGTTTAACTCATTTCATAAAGATTAATGTTTTTCATGCTTGACATGTGTAGGGTTTTGCATTCCATTTCCCATTACTCTTTGCCTGCAAGTCCCGAGTGTATTGTTCGATTCAAGTGCTTTGATTTTGAGAGCCATCTCGGTGAGAATTGTGTTGAAGCGCGTTGTCGATCAAAATTCGGTTAATGAGAGCATTGCACTGTTCAGTTACTTGTCATGCATTCAACTCCACACATGCATCCAGAGTGAGAATGAATGAAGTTCTTGAATAATTTTGATAGTTTGTAGACTCTTGGGAACTCGTGTGTCATTTGTTAAAATCTTTTGAAGAGTCTTGTGATTATGTTAAGCATCGGCATTAGATAGTGGGCAACTATCTTGAGGAAATTCCATGTTTGTGGGTATCATTCTGAGAACCCTTCGGAGACAAAACTCTACCTCTATGGGTAACCTAGAGGTTTAGTTGGGTTCTATCCATGCATTTTACTAAAGGTTCTGCTTTCTCGTAGAATTAGCGGATCGATCTGCCCTTAAAGCTGGGATCGATCTGCGGGTTTGGACGAAGACACTGTTGGTGACTTAAATTAGCAGATCGATCCGCCCTTTTGCCTGGGATTGATCCGCAGCTCCTGATGTTGGTTACCTCTTTTTAATTACAAGTTTGTCACTTTATACTTGGAGTATAAATAGGTAGAGATTAGGTTTTTTAGGGTTAGCTTTTATTATCTTGAGTTATTAGTTTGATACATCCTCCCTCTCTCTCTTAGGTCTCCCTTTCCATCTCATTTACTCCCTCATCTACCACCATATTTGTATAATTAGTTAGAGAGAGAGAGAGAAAGAGGATTCAAGTTGTATTGAACGACTTGAAGCTTTAACTTGGAATTTATTGAAGTTATTCTTGAAGATTTCTAGCATTTATGATGGTTTCCCTTTGTTGGTATAATTTCTCTTTCCCTCCTCTTAACATGTATGTCTTGTGTCCATGAGTAGCTAGTGAATGTAGGTTGGGGATTATAAACCCACCATTTGACCCATGTGTGCTTTAATGTAGGATTCTCATGTTTTGTAGCATTTCTAGGGTTCATGTGTGTAAGGTTTACAATGTCAAGTATTACAAGTTGTTAAATCCTTAGATTTCAAACCTAGCCTCATGTATTCTATTGAAACCTCTATCTAACATGTTGGTTGACCACCACATGTTTGATAGTTTGTCTCAATGGAATATTCTACTATAGAATGTGCTACAAACATGAAATCCATGTGTTGTTTGTGTTGGAAAATATTAAAGATATTGCTAGGATTTTTTGATTGAGGCGTGCTACGGTAGCACTGTCCTTAAGAACAATTCCGCCCCTCGGAGTCAGTGACTCGATGCAGAAGGTCTCAGCGCTATGTTCTCCAGGATTCAGCAATCAGATCTTCCAAACGTGCACACGAATTGGAAGATTATGTGAGCGCTCAGAATAGCTCCAAACTCCATAAAGAATTTTGCAAAAACTTTGAAGAACAAGAAAAATAGAAAAGAAAATGAGAACATAAAATTTTCTATATTTTTTGGAAGAGAAAAGGAGTCCTTAATATATAGAACAAAAATTGATACACAATGAGAAGTGCAACCTCCCAAAATGTGTCATCAAACATGTGCAGCCCAACGGCCATTTTATTAAAAACAGATTTAATAACCTCCAACGGCCATATTTTTAATACAGGATTTAATAGCCTCCAACGACCATATTTTTAATACAGGAGTTAATAGATTTAATAGCCTCCAACGGCCATATTTTTAATACAGGATATTAGTCATATCAAAGTAAATGACTTTGTTTGTATTTTTGAAATAAAAAACCCAATGCCCAAATAAGAGGAAACCCAAAATTCCAACAATCCCCCCCTATTTCAAAAATTTAAACAACAAATTAAAGAATGGAGCAAGAGAATTCAATGCATCAGAACTGGTGCCTTTAGGGCTATGAACCAGTCCCTAGGAATATAAGAAGTGACTTACAGGAATTTGGTGAAATAATATTTCTATGAACCAGAATCCCTTAACGTAAACCAGTCGTCTTATACCCACATTGATTCTTCAGAATCTGAGCAACTCTAATCGGTGTGGCACCTCTAGGCCCTGCGCCAGTCCTGAATTTTCATAAGTGCTCTAGAAAACTTGCCTACATTTTCATAGAAAGCGGCCCACTTTTCACACTTATATAGGTGAATCCATCAAGTATGTATTGCAATTAAACATACGATCCAAATAATATGGACTATGGAATTCATTAAGAGTTTAACTCAACCTTTACACATTGCAATTGCACTATACACCATAGGAATGGACAACAATATAATCAAGTTATAGTGCATCTCAAATCAACCAATGACTTGTTATTACCCATATGAACCTATTTCTTGGGTTCTCCAATTACATAGGTTGGGTTACCATCATTGTTGATTTTTGTTATAGGCATAAGCCCCATTCCCCTCGATGTTTCATACACTAGTTTTCTCCCTAGTGATTTTGTTAAAGTGTCAGCCAAACTCACTTCTGGCCTTACAAAATTAAGAGAAAATTTTTATCTCAAACAGCTGTCTCACAATATTATGACTTAGGCGTATATGCCTACTCTTGCCTTTATAGGACTTTTTCATAGCTCAGCCTTTTACAGCCTAGCTATCTCAATGTTTATTCCAAATAGGAAAATCTGCTAAGAAGCTTTTAAGCCACTCAGCCTCAAAACTAGCTTTCTCAAAAGCTACAACCTCATATTCCATCATTGACTTAGTTATGCAAGTTTTCTTGGACGACTTCCAAGATACTGCACCTCCACTAAGTGTAAAAATAAATTCACTCATTGAATTCGTCTTATCTGAATCCGAAATTCAATTTGCATCACTGATTTTTGAAAATACATACTTTCCTCTAAAAAAAATTTGCATAAAATATGGCCTTGAGAAAACCAAAATTTAAATTCTCTCAAATTTTGAAGTATGCAATACATTTTCAAAAATAAGTTCTTCATTATCTCCGGATATACAACATTTTCAAAAATATTTTCTTCACTATCTCCGGATATACAACATTTTCAAAAAATGTTTTCTTCACAGGAGTGATATTTAGCTCTAGCTAAGTTACCAAAACATTGGTACTAAGCAAGTCATCAAGTAAAACACTTCATTTTGCCTTGAAGATTATTTCTTGTAACAATTGTGTTGTTACACATATGCCTACAAGCGCTCAAATTAATTAACCATCCTCCAAAATTTGTTATGAACTTTACTTCCATAAACATAGCCACAAATAGTTCTTCGGACACATTAGCCTAGGAACAAATTGATGTTTTTCCAATTATTGACTAAAGAGCTTGATATGTTTTCAAAATAAAATAATTTGAAATCATTTTATTTGAAGGAGATTTTATAACACTTGGCTCAAAAAGAGTCTAAAAAGGTTTACAAAGAGAATTATTAACTCAAAACCCTTTTCAACCTCATAAGATTGATCAAGAGAAATACCAGCAGGAGCTCTTGTAATTTTAATCTCTAAAATTACCCTCGCTGCAACCAAAACCTTTCATATCAAAATTAAATCTACATGTAAATATGTCATAACACATACTCTATCACTATGTTTATGATATAAACATATCTCACTTTTATTAATTTTGAAACTATTTAAAACAATAGTTTAAACAAGATTTTCATTCCCCTAATTGGCTACTAAATTTAAAATCTATATAAGGAGTAAACAAGTATTCACACTTTACTCTTATTCGGATCTAAAAAACTCTAACAGTTTATCCAAATAAAATTTCTCATCTAATTCTCCATTTAATATAAAATGGTTTTAACATCCATCTCATAAATATATACTCATACATATCAATAGCTGGTGAATTTTAATGGATGTAAAACATGAGAATAAGTATCCAAAATCAACATATTTCTTTTAGTTAAAAACACTTCGCTACTAAAGTAGGTTCACATTTTTTCAATGAACCATCGAAAATATTTCTAGTCCATTTACTCTAGAAGTAAATCCACAAGTTTCAACTACAATTAGACATGATATAGTCCAAATCATCTTGAATTACTTCTCTCCAAAAATCCTCAAGAGATTAGTGTGTCCTCTAAATAAATAGGAACTCATTCTTTATAAAGTAATGTACATAAATTACTTTTAAATTCTTTTTAGCACTAGGCTCTCTTAAAGTTTTGTAGTACACAAAATATGTCATGATATCTATCATGCATTCTAAAATTAAAGTAGCTGAATGAGATAAAACATGAGGTTGAGAACCTCCACTATTCCTCAACTTCAATATGCTCAAAAAAATATTTGGTTTTAGAGATTGAGGTTACTTTATTAGAAATAAAATATACAACTAGTAAAGCTTATCTCCAAAACTTTGAATCATCTCAATGAAAACTCGAATAAAAATATCACTTTATCAAAGTTTTTGGCTCAAAATAGTATACAAATTTTCACACCCAAATATATGTATTATCTCAATTGGGCCTTAAAAAACCATAATATATGTATCACAATTTCATACATATAATCAAAGCCAACAAAAGTTGGAGTTCTTACATAACCTCCTTACATAACCACTAAAACTTTGAGAACCATTAAAGTTATGTAACCTCTCGTCCAAGAAAAGTCTAATTAACAATCTTTAGTCCACTACTATATTACCAAGTTTATGAGGTCCCAATGACCAATTAACGAAACATAGCCAAAGGATTACGTACCATAAACAAAATAATAATAATAATAATAATAATAATAATAATAATAATAATAATAATAATAATGGGCTCAATATGTGCATGTGTACACATATAAAGTGAACAAAACTATGAAAATAAATCTTTATATTGAAACTCTTTCACTTTTTTGCGACAGTTCAATGTCCATGACAAACCCACCAAATAGGCAATAATTACTTTAACAAAAACTCATCAAAGCTCACTATGCCCAAAAGTTGCTTGCTTAGAAAATTAGTCTAAAGATACTCTTAACACATTTTAGAGCAATTTCCGATTTTTAATCTCATATTGGGTCTAACTCTTATGAAACTCATCTTTCCTGACATGGCCCTCTTGGCACTCAGTCTAGTGATGTATCCAGAGATACTGTAACATTAATCATGTCATAACTTTCCACATAAAATAAAATAAAGATAATTAGAAAGCATATGCTTCAATAGTCAACAAAACAAACAAGCACATAAAATTGTTCAAGATAAGGGCTATGCTATTCCTTTACATGCCCAACTATATGTAACCATTATACAAATAATATAGGCATGCAGTTTCTGTTATCCACGAAGCAAACTTGCAATATGCAGTTTATTATAATTTAAAATGATGATTCAAAAATTCAAAAAAGCTTCTTGAGTTATGGGAACTTATAAGTAAATATAAATATTTTATTATACAATAAATCCCATTATGTAACATGTATACCTCTATCATTATTTTATAAAACAAAGGTCCAATGAAGTAGATGGGTTAAGCACATGAATCAGTGCCATTTTAAAGTTTTAGAAAATATATATATATATATTTTTCAACCTCCATAGCTTAAAGTTAGTGCTTGCAAATTCAAAGGAATCAACTTCCATGGCAGATACCAACACTTAAAAATTGTTGAAACTGTAAATAGAATAGGAATAATATTACCGGATCAATAGCACCTCTTTGACACATCTCGGGTTCGCGACGATCATAGCAACATCCAATAATTGTTCTTAAGATTGTTGGAAAATATTAAAGATATTGCTAGGATTTTTTGATTGAGGCGTGCTACGGTAGCACTGTCCTTAAGAACAATTCCGCCCCTCGGAGTCAGTGACTCGATGCAGAAGGTCTCAGCGCTATGTTCTCCAGGATTCAGCAATCAGATCTTCCAAACGTGCACACGAATTGGAAGATTATGTGAGCGCTCAGAATAGCTCCAAACTCCATAAAGAATTTTGCAAAAACTTTGAAGAACAAGAAAAATAGAAAAGAAAATGAGAACATAAAATTTTCTATATTTTTTGGAAGAGAAAAGGAGTCCTTAATATATAGAACAAAAATTGATACACAATGAGAAGTGCAACCTCCCAAAATGTGTCATCAAACATGTGCAGCCCAACGGCCATTTTATTAAAAACAGATTTAATAACCTCCAACGGCCATATTTTTAATACAGGATTTAATAGCCTCCAACGACCATATTTTTAATACAGGAGTTAATAGATTTAATAGCCTCCAACGGCCATATTTTTAATACAGGATATTAGTCATATCAAAGTAAATGACTTTGTTTGTATTTTTGAAATAAAAAACCCAATGCCCAAATAAGAGGAAACCCAAAATTCCAACAGTTTGGTCCAAGGTGGGGGAATGCTCCCCAACCTCGATTTCTTTATTTGAAAAAAACTTGTCTTTGATTAAAGCTCTCTTTTGACTTTAAATTAATCATTGTAGTTTAAATAATTGATGATTGAGTACCATCCGTAGTCGAAAAGACTTAGTTTTATATCTTAGTTTGTTAATTTCTCATCGCATTGAAATTGATTAATAAGCGTTCAAGCATCAGTGTTATAATCTAATCCCTGTGGACTCGACACCCTACTTCCAACATACTACATTTTTAATTGGGTTAACAAAGAACTTGATTTTGACAAATGACCATTAGTCAACCCTTTGATGTTAAGGACTTGGGTTCCCTTCGATATTTTCTCGGGATAGAAGTTACTCACTCTCGTCAGGGAATCTCACTCTCTCAACGAAAATATACTCTAAATCTTTTGCAAATTACAGATATGATGGGGTGTCGTCCTGCCTCCACCCCATGCATCCTAATCATAAGATGTCCTATGAGTCTGGGGAACTTCTTCCTGATGCTTCGATATATCAGTGGCTTGTTGGTCGTCTTATCTATTTGACCAACACTAGACCAAACATTACATTTGCGGTTCGTATTGTGAGTCAATTTATGCATGCGCCTCGATCATCTCACTTAGATGTTGTTCATAATATTCTTCAGTATCTCAAGACTTGTCCATGTCTTGGATTATTTTACTCTGTAGGAACGCAGTATGGGGTGTCCTGCTTCACGGATGCAGACTATGCTGGATCTAAGAGTGATCGTCGGTCCACATCTGGGTTCTGCACATTCTATGGAAATCATCTTATCTCGTGGAAAAACAAGAAATAAGTTGTGGTTTCTATTCTTCCACTGAGGCAGAGTATCGGGCCATGGCCCAGGGTACATGTGAGCTCCTATGGGTGCGTGCAATGTTGAAGAATTGGGTTTCCCAGTTAGTGGCTCTTCTACCCTATTTTGTGATAACAAGTCTGCTCTTATGCTTGCCTCTGACTCAGTTCTCCATGAACGTATGAAGCATTGAGGTCGGCGTTCACTTCATTAGAGAGAAAGTTCGATATGGAATCATCGTCCCAGAATTTGTGCCTTCCTCTTATCAAACTACGGATATGTTTACAAAGTCCATTGGTCCTTCACTTCTGTAGTCATCTTTGGTCTAGCTGGGTTTGATTAATATCTTTACTCCAGCTCCAACTTGAGGGGGAGTGATGGAATATATATTGATTATGGTCAAACCCAATCACGGGTTTCTAGGAATAGATTGATTATGATTGATTGTAATCTTTTTATATCCTTTCATTTTCTTTCCTTCTTTGGTTTCCTCAGTTTGGATATAAACCTATACTTATTGGACGAATAATACATTGAAATTATTCCTCTCATCTTTCTTTTATGAAATTGTATATATTTTTCTCAAAATAGTTCCACATGGGGATTAAGTGTTAAAATTAGCCCCCACATAAGAGAGTTTAAGTGTCAAAATTAACTCCACATAGGCAGTTAACCCTAAAATTAGTCCCACAAAGGGCAGAACCAAAATTAACTTCATAAAGGGGTTTAGTGTTAATTTTTTTGGGCCAATTTTAGAATTTTCAATAATTTTTAAAAAAATCTTAACAGTTTCACTTTAATCCGAAACTACAGGCAAGTGTCTACTTTTAAAGCATAAGGGAATAAACTGAAAATAAACCTAACCACGAGAAGATAAAATATAATTAACCCAACAAGTACAGAGAAGCATTTGGTGGTGTGCGTGGGAATGGAGTGTGAGGAACAGAATGGATTCATATTTCACTACTCATCATGGATTATGGAGTGTAAAGTCATCAAATAATTTTTTTTTTTTTGCTAGAAGTGTAAAGTCATCAAATGATAATAGTAGTGCTATGCTTTCATGATTTTCCTTGGAATGTCTGGTAGCCCCAACCATAATAAATAAAGAGCTACACATGCATGATTATTTTTAGTTCATCTTTTCTTTTTAGTTTGTTACCACTTCTTCTTATTTTAATCAAGGACTAAACAAACCTTGTAAGTTGTAACAATAAGCACTTTGTGGGGATTGCAAAAACTAACTACTTTGGAAGTTTGGTTTCTTAACAGAACACTCTTCAAAACAAAGATTAAACTTTTCTATGCACCAGCTTTGTGATTGTGAACATTGTGATATGTTTGGCACTTCTTCTAATTTATTTTTTTTTACCTTGTAAGTTGTGATCAACCCATTAGGATGGTGATAACTGTAACAGCTATGGTAAGAGAGAGAATTTCAGCTTTTCTCAATGAAATTCTTTTTATCAGTGGGCGGCCTCATCATGTAAGGGCAATGCAATCACTAAAGTCTTTGCTATTATTACAGCAATAAGTGTTAATTTAGACATTTGGATGACCCACTTATATTAAACATGGAGCACCATTTTTTTTCCCCCCGATCACCAAAAAGAATTATCTCTAAATAAATATTTTATCTGTATTTTTACCAAGCCTAGCTAGCGTACCAATTATTTGCAAACTCATTTATGGTCTACCGAATCATACCATATATCCTTTAGCACAAAAAGAAAAAGAAAAGAATCATATCATATATCTTCTATAAATATTATAAAATGGGATCATTCTATGTCATATATATGTCATCACCTCAAATTTTATGAAAATTTTATTTACATGTAACATAGAATCATATAATGTTGCCGAGCGGGCGGTAGCCCAATTGACTTAACCTCTCTCTTTTTAGTAGGGAGAGTGAGAGAGTGAGAGAGTTCGAATCCCCTTATGGCCCGTTTGGTTCATGGATTCTTAGGGTGGATTTTGATTCCACCCGAAGATTACTAGTAATCTTAAAATATATCGTTGTTTGGTTCATGGAATATTTAATGAATTGTGGGTTCCACTGGATTTAGAATCCACCCAAAGGTGGAAAATATGGTGGATTCTAAATCCTAGCTTGGAAGTGGTATTCCTAAGGAATATTGGGGTTTTGATTTACCATTTTCATAATACCTAAACTAGCCTTTATTAGACTATTAAACAAACAAATAATGTGATCATAAGAAATTTATGATTATAATTATAGTTATTTTCTAAAATGGAGAGATTGGTAGATTAGATTGTTTATGATGATTTCTTATGCTTGAAACATTATATTTGATGTTAGTTTAATGACTGAATTCAAATTTTGTTTGCCAAATGTTAATGATTGAAAAGTCTATATGATATTACAATAACTACATATTTCGCATATTGTGATTTGTAAGTTAGACCTATACATATTTTATGCTTATAAATATAATATATCTTTTGTTATTATACAAATATATTTTAACCACATGTAATAGTTTAGACTCATGCTCATGTCTTAATTACTCTATTTATCTCATTTTTTATGTGTCATCGATTTTTAGATTTATACCATTATTTTTTTTTAACTACCCTCCATTTTTAGAGGGTAGACAATTTGATTTTAACTCATACATTCATTTAGCCTTCAAGGGTAGCTTAGGTATTTTACAATATTTTCATTTCATTTTCCTTGACCCAACCAAACACTGGATTCTAAATCCAGCTATAATTCTACTGGTAAACCAAACATTCTGTAGGGATTCAGATTCCTGGTAAAATGATTACTGGTATTCTGATTCCTAGTAATCAGAATCCACCTAAAATAATCCGTGAACCAAACGGGCAGTTAAGAAATTCTAGTTGTTTGCCCCCTCAGGTATTCTTCAGTCAGAATGAATGACCCTTGTTGCGCTTTGTTGTGGGCCAGTGTGCAGCTTTGGGATTGGACTGGGGGTGTGTGTATCCAATCCGAATCCAAGTAATTATCAAAAAATAAATAAAAAATCATGCAATGCCACATTTCATCACTTCAAAATTTCTTGAATATTAGTTGAGTAAACTAGGAATAAAAGTAACTAATTAAACTTGCTATCTTACTTAACTTTTCATACTTCTTGACTTTCACATTTTCCTTAAGAGATCTATATAAGTGCAAATCTTCAATCTTAATAAAATTTTAATTAATTAAAATGATAATAGCATAACAGAATAGTTAATTAAAATACATGTACCAGTAACCACACTTAGTGGAATTATATAACAATAATGCTAGGTTTATACATTTTTGAATACACTTTTTGACCGTGAAAAAAAACACTTGATTATATTAGTATTATTCAGAAATACACGTTATGTATATACACTCGTCACTCTAAATATAATTAAAATTATTAAGCTCATTCCCTTTAGATTTATTTTTATTTTTATTTTTAAAATTGATGTGTAAGTATAACGCTTGCAGAAGTTTGGTGTGTGTTCATGTATATTTGTCTTCGCCAGAATAGCGCCACTAAGGCACAAGTGGGTGCCATGTTACCCACTCAACTCTTAAAGTTTGTGAATTTTTTTTTTAGTACATGTGATATTGTAACTCAATTGTAGTCTAGTCTACTCTAATAATAATTATCTATGTGATATTTTAATCCAAACCCACTCTAATCTTTCATCTCAAACCTTATTATATCCATTTTCGTTTCATCCCAACCCAATAATGTTCTAAATTCAAATTATAGTTAAACTCACCTAATATTTGACACCATACATAATAACCATGTCATATTCTAGAACAAGATCATCCTAATATTTGACACAAAACCTATAATACCCGTACCCGGAGAAATAATATAATATCTGCATTATATGTATTAATTAGTAGAATTAATAGCGTGTGATAATTTGGGTAAGTTCCGGTTACCCCCGACGTGTTAAGTGCTTAATAAAAAGGGCACAGTTGGACGGATATGAAGTGGGACCCACGGGAGGTCCGGATTAACTAAATTACATTTAGTTGCATTTATATGATTATATGACTATTTGTTTAATTGCTTTAATATCTTATTGTTATCTGTAATTTTTATGGTGCTAGTTTGAGTACTCGTGTGAGAATAAATAGGAATCAAATTCATAACTAGTAGGTTAACTAGCAACTTTTACAAAATATGTGGGACCACGTTTGGGACCCACGCGTGACATAGACAAACACCCACTTAGATATTGGATAGTTAATACAATTGCTTAGGGGATTTCATAATAAAGTTCAAAGAAATATTAGGGGTGTAAACATAAATAAACAAAAGTTGGCATGATGCCTAAGAGGATGACACCTCTAACTATGAGTCACCTTCTTCTTCATCATAATCAACAATATAGAGATAGGAAATACAGAAGGAGATTCGGCCATTGACGGAAACTCCGTCGTCTTCGCCGTTTCTTCGCCATTTCGTTGTCGTCGGTACTCCGTTTCGCGAACCAAGACCGTATTCGGACTCGTGGAGGTGAGAGGATCGTCTCTATACATTTCATTTTCAGTTTCGTTGATATTTTCCACGACCGTCTTTGACATGCCGATATATATGTGAAATTGATATGTAGGAATATCATTGGAGTTAATTAGAACTGAAATTTGCAAGGAATTTGGAGATTTTAGGCTTAAATTGGAGTAATTTGTGAGGTGAGTACTCTAATCCTAACTTGGGTGTTAAATAGTGCTTATGTTATATTGAGTATGGTTAAAATGCTTAGTTCTCGAAGTTGTAGTTAAAGCATGTGCTAATTAGAGCTTAACATGTCCAATTTTGTAGAAATTGTTATGTGATATGTTTGATGTGCTTATGTGCTTAATAGGGTCAATGGATGTCAAGTGTTAATCACCATTATTTAGCCCGTAGTAACGGGACGATGTTTTTCCTCAAGAAAAAGGGGATGGTGGTGACGACCACAACGATTGACTACGGTCACGCGTGAGTGTGTGTTTTCGCTATATGCGACGTTGAAGTGAGAAAAGGCCCGGAATATTGGGTCCGATGCGATGGTGATTAAATACTTGACATACCGGCAACTAGTTTTATCGTTGTGTTGCTTATATATTGCATATGCACATTTCATACTCCATGACACGGTTAAAGTATTCATTAAGCGTAAGCTTAAAACAAAACTGTTTTCTGTTTGGTTATTGAATAACCACCGCAGGTACGGATCGTGACGAGGAAAGGAAGTGATCGGGAATCCGGGGAAAGAGTTATGTTGTTTATATGTTCATAAGTTATAATTATGTTAGTCTTGGTGGAGATGGAACTCATATTTGTAATATAGTAGTTGTAAATGCTTTTGTTGGAAGAGCAAGATGTATTTTGGATTCCAAACTTCTTCTATAAGTTGTAAAATGTTAAGTACTAACTTTTAATGCTTTAGAATGTGGTTTGGGAACTTGTTAATATGTTGGGTGTTCTTCCCTTGAGTGTAAGTGTTGAGCTCTTAGACTCTTGTGTGTGATATGAACTTGAGATTGAGTTGGGAGTCATGTTGGAGAATGTTGTGCTTATAAAATGGGACTTGTTTTCAACTTGAATTGCAAAAGAGTTGTATTTTAGTTTGAACAAGTGTTTTGATAGGGTATTGAATTCATTTGCAACTAGTTTCTATATGCTCCTACTAGTTTTTGATAAAAGTAAGAATTTGGTTGCTTGAATTGTCCAAATGAGGTTGAGTTTATAATCTATAAAATGTTAATGGTGTTTTCACATGTTTGGTTAATGTTGGAGGAGTTTTAGTAGGTGGTTGAAATGTGTTTCCAAAGTTCCAACAAGGTTGGTTTAAGTTTGGGTATGTTTAGACTTAAAAACAGGGGTTTTAGCAGCAGGGACAACACTTCTGCAGAATCCGGATCGATCCGGGTCTCGTGCGGATCGATCCGGGGCATCCAGGGGAGCAGAAAATGAGATTCTGCTAAATTCAGATCGATCCGGTTTTGGAGCGGATCGATCCGCTTTTCTGTTTTCAGCCCGTCGGCTTTTACGGAAACGGACATAACTCTCTCTAGAAAATTCGGATTCGCGCGCCGTTTTTTTGCGTTGGAACCGGGGCTCAAAGACCTATATTTTGGTATAAAATTTGATATATCTTATTAATTACCATTTTACCCTTGGGGCTATTTTGTCACAGTAAGGTTCTTTTATGTCATTTAAAACATGTGTTTCTTAGTAATTTGCTTATTTTCTTTGCTAACTAGTATAAATGATCGCTTGTGGCATTGTTACGCGTGTCCTAATCTGCCGGGGCGGGTTGGGGTGTGACAAAACCTTTTTATGTCTACATTTATTTCAAACAAACTCAATTAAGGGTTTCAAACCTAATTTGACATCATATCATGTTTGATTTTTTTTTTTTTGGAATAGGTGACACCATATCTTGTTAATTCAAATAATTTATATTTATCTCTCATTATATAATTATCTCATTATCTTTTCTTATCTCATAATTAAAAATGTATAAATAGATACCAAATTTTTTATTTTTATTTTTTCATTCTTCGTCCCCTAAACTATATTCTTTGGATCCGTGCCTGAAGTCACCCGTAGAACATGATCCAAAACTAAGCGTATGTACAACAACTTTTAATGACTTTGATAATTGTGCTTAGCTTTTACGATTTTTGTGCGAATAAAGTTATTGGCAATTTCGTGACACAAATGTCCTATTTCAATAAAGTTGGTTTGATATGTTAAGGTTTTAAAAGTATAAATAAATAAGAGAGACAAACATTTAACTCCACACCGGATATTGAAATCCATACTATACCCCTTGTTTATTTCTACTTTAAGAACCTTAACATATACTCTAAGAACACATATTAACAAAACCTTTAAAAGAAAGGGTAAAGTTATTGTGAAAAGTCTCTCATATGAGAAAGCAGCTTATAATCCTTAGATAAGAAAGCAGCCATTGAATTTTGAAAAATCTCGAGATATATTTATGACAACTGACTCATTAAATAACTAAAGAATGCTTTTCTCATATGAAAAGTTGTTCACTATAACCTTACCCTAAAAGAAATACATAAATTTGTGACACAAATGGACTTTAACCCTTTAATCCAACTACTCCGTACTACTTACGAAATGACATGGTAATCCTCAATCATCAAATATAATCTTCAATTTTGAGATATCTCAAATATAATAAGTTGGTATTGTATGCAACAACATGTAGTACCACAACTGTGGTGCAACAGTTGAAGCATTTAAAAAGTATATCACTGGTCAGTAGTCACAAATAATTTCGCCTTTTATAACTTTTCCTAGTATAAAAAATTCATGGGATACGCGCCCCTTGGGGCCTACTTGTATCCGAGCCTGTTAGGTTTGGTGCCGAACCTGTAGTTTGAATTTTTATAACGTTAAGGTTACGGGATTTGATTTGACGAATAGGCCCTTGGTAGTTTTAGGCATATGGTTTGTGGTTAGTGGAATATTTTTAGAGTACTACTAGCGATATAACTCATTCTTATAATTCATTTATAATTACTTCTATTTCTCTTTTAAGTAGCATTGTGAGATTTAGTTAAATTTTAATGGGTTCCAATGCCACTTAGAATAGAGATATAGATGGTTATAAATAAGTTATAAGGATGAATTATACCCCTAGCATTACCCGTATTTTTATTTCGTGTTTTTGTCCTTTTAACATGACATGATGTACAAGAAAAAAAAAGGCCCAATTACACTTTACAACCTTATATTATTCCACGTGTTTTCAATTGGATATTTATTCTTTTTTTTTTTTTTTTGGTTCAATCGAACTCTTGAACTTCAAAAATTCATTCAATCAGACCCAAAATCTGACGACGTTGGCTTAAATTAACGAAGAATTTCACGTGAGTTGTGCGTAATGCTTACCTGTGATACGTTAGGTTAAGACAAACGAAATAGATTGTGAATGGCGTGAAAATTAGTCTCTCAAAGGGGTTAAGTGTTAAAATTTAGCCCCACATAACCAGGTTAAATGGAGGAATTAGCCCACATATAGAGAATTAATCCCAAAATTAACCTCACAATAGGGATTAAGTTTTAATATTTTATACAATTTTAGAATTTTTAACAATTTTGAGGAAAATCTTAACAGTTTCACTTTAGTTTGAAATTATAGGAAGTTAAGTGCCCACTTTTGAACCACAGGGGTACAGTGAAAATTGGCCTAATCACAGGGGTAAATATTTAACCCTTTACAAAAATAAAACCGACTTGAAACTTGTTCATTATCATTTCTACTACTTGAACCTTCAAAATTCCATTCATGTTGCGAATTTTAATTCCAGCAACACCTTATCTGTCAATACCACCCACGTGTATTATTGTATTAATAAGGTGATACAATGACGTGGTATCACTAGGGGTGTAAACAACTCGGTTCGGTCTAATTTTCAGTCAAATCGATCAGTTTTGGTTCGAATCGGTTAGTTCTAGGTATTACTGTTACATTGAATGTTTTCTACATTTTGTGCCATCCTTATTGTAACCCTTTATATAGAAGCATCCTATATCGGAATGAGTAAACTTCATTTTAATTTAGAGAGGAATATTGAAGAAATTGGAGAAAGACATTTAGACACTGTTTGGTTTGTGATTTAATTGAGAGAAAAGAAAAGAGGAAAGAAAACAAGATGAAAAACTATTTCCCTTATGTTTTCCTCCATGTTTAACAATCTTTGAAGTTAAAACTTTCAAAATATTATTGTAACCTCTGGAAAAAAGAGAAGAAGATGACAAATAAATATCAAAGAAATTTATTTAAATCCCACTATATTTTGTTTTCCTCCTTATTTTTCTCACTATTTTACTTCATAAACAAAGGAGAATTATTTTTTTTTTCCTCTTATTAGAATTCTCAATGCCTTTAGTTTTAGGCTTTTAACCCCAAAACGAGATCGTATTCTTTTTAATAAGATAAACATATACAACTGGACTGAAAAAAATCTGATAAGGTAGGAAAAAAGAAGCAAACTTAGATCACAAGTCCATGGTCACTTTAGTTCGTTTGGTTAACATTTGCACTACAACTCCCCAAGATAATAGGTTGGTAACTAGATTTCAACTACCACTTCTATAGTCTGAAAAGCACATATTGCCTGCCAATTAACAGGGGGGCCATTTTCAAAGGAGTAACGTTATGCTTCATAAATTTTTATTCTAAAAGTATTTTTTAAATGATGCGATAGTGGGTCCATGTAAATAATTTTCAATTAAAATTCAATTAGTCCCACTGTATCAGACATCACTTTTGAGAAAAATATAAAAATAACAATTGGAAACATAGCATTACTCTTTTCAAATTAAGTTAGCTATTGCGTTTGTCTAGACAATCCCAAAGCTTTCAGACTTTACTTTAGCATAAAAGTACTTGAGAACAAAACTTTGGCATGTGCAGAGAGGTGGGCATTTTGTTTTCATTGGTCCTCAATGAGTTTTCACTTTTTCATTGCGAGGTTGAACTTAGTCAATCCGAATTATGTATAATTTTTTTAAAAAGATTATCATAGGTACCTTATGTGTATTTAGGATTAAAAAAAATAGAAATTTAGTAAAATTTTCTCATTTTAGATTAACTAGTTTAATTTAATGGATAACCCTACCCATTTTTATTTTAGTCAAAACTCCATTACTAGTGAAACTTAATCGGATCAACTTCCTATATTTTAAAAGTTATGTAAAATTCACATAACTTCTTCTTCTTCTTCCTCTTCTTTTATTTTTTATTTTTTATGTGAGTTAATATATTTTAAAAGTTATGTAAAATTCACATAACTTCTTCTTCTTCTTTTTTTTATGTGAGTTAATATAACTAGTTCAACTTTTTAAAAAAGTTACGTGAATTCACATAACTTTTATAACATATAGACTTTTTACTAAAATAAAAAAAATTGGTTTGAC
This sequence comes from Hydrangea macrophylla, assembly GCA_033977485.1. Lineage (NCBI taxonomy): Eukaryota > Viridiplantae > Streptophyta > Magnoliopsida > Cornales > Hydrangeaceae > Hydrangea > Hydrangea macrophylla. The sequence continues at coordinate 3,128,547 of CM066986.1, forward strand.
CTAATACTAAAAAAGTCTATTTTAGAGGCCATCTATACAAGTATCTATTTTTAAAAAAAATTAAAAAAATTTGAATTGAACTCTTAAACCATCAATGGGATTTGCATGTCGTGCCAATTGCACTTTATCACTCTACTATAATGGGTTTTGGGCACTTATGTTGAATGCTTGTCCAATTGATGGATGGAGTACTACTTTCAATGTATATTACATGTAGGTATAATTAAATAATTTTTGGATGTATCTCTTTCTTCTTAAAGTTGCATTTTCTTTAAAATCATAACTCATTATTAATACCTACAATGAATGCGGTTTGTTTGTTTGTTAGATTATGAGATTAATTGGGAGATCTCTATAAATGTTGTAAGGAATCAGAGAAGTTTATTACCCAAGACTTTCTAAGATTCTCAAGACAATGAACATTTACATTGCCTATCAAGGTAACAAAAATGATACTCGTAGATCATTAGAATTTCATTGCTACATTAATTACCAAACATAATAAAAGACAATTCAGAATTATATGCATACAAACAAACATATTGTACTTTGTTATCGAAGGTAATATGGTGATTGGTAAAGAAGGTAGACAATTCGTTTAGGGTAATATTTGGGGTACAAACACTTATAAACACACTTTATCTCTCTCTTGGGTGGCACTGTGAGATCCATTGAAATTATCCGAACCCCACAGTGCCACCCAGGAGAGAGATAGAGTGTGTTTGTAAGTGTTTGTGCCCCTAACATTGCTGTTCATTTAACTTTGTGTGTGATTGTTTTTATCATGCAATATTGTGGTTCAAACATGAATGAGAGCTCGGAAATTCGGAATATGTCTCGCACAGGCATGGACTGATCCAAGAATTTAAGGTTTGGGGGCAAAATTTAGAAAGGACGATATTAGGGATACAAGTATTTTTTACAACTCATTTACAATTATCTATATCTCTCTCCTAAGTAGCACTGTGAAATTAGGTTAAATTCCAAAGGGCCCCAGTGCCACATAGGAGAGAGATAGAGATGCTCAGTGCCACATAGGAGAGAGAAAAAGATGCTCAGTGTCACATAGGAGAGAAATAGAGATGGTTATAAATGAGTTGTAAAAATAGTTGTACCCCTAACATTACTCAATTTAGAATCCAAAGTTAGAGGACAAAGTTAAATTAAGGTGCTTGGATACTATTCGGGTTATATAAGGAAAATCATTTGTCAAAAAACATTTGTGAATATTTATAATAATCATAAGATTTTTTTGTTTTTATTTTGCTAATTACTACAAGATATTGACATGATTTGGACACCTTCAATTTTTTTTTGGACATCTACGCTCCATCTATCCAACATTTTTGTTTCGGTTTTGTTTAATTTTCTCTTTTGGTACTTCATAAGAGCCACACATAGTTAACCAGTTAATTGGCCTTTTTTCATTGAATGGTGTTCTAATTTGATTTTTTTTTTCTTTCCTAAACTTTAGAAGGACCCACTTAACTAGAATACATCTAATTCAGCAATAAAGAAATCACATGCTATTGTAACATGACCTCCAATGACTTTGTTTACATGTAAGACCATCTACGAAGAGGACAAAGCCCACCTGTATTCACATAGTATTGTTTCAAAATTTGAATGTTGTTCAAATTGCAGTAACCAATTTGAATTTTGAGTTACAACTCACAAGCAATAGTATTAGCGCATTTCCAAGGACAATTTAGTAATAGCGCATTTTTTAAGTAGTGAGTTTTTCCTAACTTATTTGAAAATTGAAAAAGAAAGTTGATAAATACACTCACCAAATTTTGCTTTACACTTGCATATACAATATATCCTTTTTTTCACACCACATATTGTGAATGTAAAGAGAAAATTGGTGAACGTATTTAGGAATTCATAGAAAAAATGCACTGTTTGTTGTGTCATGCCACATTACTGTATATGCAATTTGATCTTGTAATTATCATAGTAAATAGAAATAGAAATTGCGATAGATAGTATTTGATTAATTTTGATTTATCTCATCTATGAACTTTGATCTGTAAATGCATTTTGACTAACAGTGATATTGATGCAAGATCAAAATTTATCGAAAGATAAAAATATTTTGATTAGTGTGCATGGTTTATGACAATGAATAGACATCGAATATTGATGCGAGATTTTAATTATTGAATCATCCCCATTATGATTTTCAAAAATAAAATGAAAAAATCTTAAAAAGAAACTTTTAAATATTGAATAATCAAGTAGTTGCAATCCATCTTCCATTTTTCAGTTTGATGATGAGTATAGGTTTACAAAAGTAGGTTCAGATATACAAGATTTGGCAAACCCCCACCAAACTCAAGCCACAATTGATCATCTTCAGTCAAAAAGAGAAAATTAAAAAGCCAATTACAAGTTCTATCCAATATCTCCATACACTTAAGGAGTGTAATTATCACATTAGTAAAATCTCATTTTCTTTTTCTCCCTATTGTTCCCTTTCACAATAGTGTATATCTAATTTGGTTTGTATTGACTTAGATAACAAGAAAAAGGAGCATTTACCTTTGTTAGGTTGCTCTTTTCCTAGCCAAAAATGCTATCTTCACGAAGAGTAATACTACGCTTTTCAAATTTTTATCTTAAAAGTGTTTTCTAAATAATATGGCAGTGAAATAGTTAAACAATTTCCGATTACAATTTAGATGGTCCTACTGTATTAGACCTGACTCTATTGCCACATTATTTAAAAAACACTTTTAGAATAGAAATTTAAAAAATATAATATTACTCCTTCACGAATACAAACCATTTCAACTGAAAAATCAAACTTCTCATTTTTAAAAGCTTCTTAACAATTCAAACAATAAATTAAAAGAAGGAAAAAGAAAATACATGAATTGGCTCTACTTCTCATAAGTAGTAGACAGGTTCTAAATACTACTTCGTGAAAAATCAAAACTTCTCATTTTTTAACTATTCGGTAAACAGTTTCTCTTTGCTTGAAAAAGAAAGAAAATACTACTTCGTAATCGATCTTTCTTTGAGCTCCTAGGCAACGGATCCTATTGAGTGTCGATTCAAAATAATTTAAAACACATTCTTTATTAAACTAATTTGATGTTAGTCTTCGGTAAAATCAAATATAAAAGTGAGAATATCACAAAACTCTGGTTTTTATGCAATTTTAATCTCCACTTTAGATTTTATTTTATTTTTGGTTTTTTTTTTTTCAAAATATTACCCTTGTGGCCGAGTGGTAAGCTTCTTGGGTGTACTACCCAAGATGTTTAGTGTTCGAGTCATGGGGAGCGTGGCCACCGAAGTATTCACCCGGCGCCTCCAGGTCTCGTGGGATTAATCGAACTGTGCGTAAGCTGGCCTAGACACCCCCGATTATAAAAAAAAAAAATTGGTTTGTTTTAGTGTGTTTTGGAATAAGATGTCCCTGAAACACACATACACATACATAGCTACTATATAATATAATAAAAACGCAGCAGCTCAATGGCTCAAGTGCCAAAGCTGCTCGAATCTTTTGCATTATCCAAATTACCCCTGTTATGTATTGGGATCTTTACTATTACCCAAATTACCTCTGTTATATATTACTTGTATATATACTTCTATAGATATACACACATGTGCGTATCTATCGCATTTCCCCAAATTCCCAAATTGCCCTTTACAACCATAATTATAATTGCCTTAAAAAAGAGTCAGCAAAAATGGTTATTTATATAATATTTACATATATGTCAATTTTATTTCTCTACGAATTTCTCTAAATTTCCAAAATGCCCTTTGCAACCATAATTAAAATTGACTTCAAAAAGAGTCAACAAAAATGACTACTTATATAGCCCTTTGCAACCATTATTACAATTGGCTACAAAAAGAATTAACAAAAATGGCTACGACAGGTCAATTTTTGTAAGAAAAAAACTTAACTTTTGCAACCATAATTACAATTGACTTGAAAAAGGGTTAACAAAAATGGCTACTTACATAATATTTTTTTAATGGTTAATTGGATACAAACACTCCATAAATTAACACTAATCAAATTCTCTAATATTAGGTGCTGCCCTATTTTTAAGAGAAAAACTCGTACATTTAACGGGCACGTGCAAAACACGTGCTGCCCCACTAGTATATATATATATATATATACGAAAATTCTTTAGATGAACTCTCTTAATTAAAGAGAGGGCGTCAATTTTGAACGTTAAATCGTATTTAAAAATTGGATCTGCGTTCAAAACAGAGGTCATCCATTTAACAAAGAGAGTAAGTTCTCTGGCCCTCTTTATATATATAATTAAAAAGAAAATTGAGACAAGGAGGCTCGGAAAGAGGTTCGGGAAGTATAGCTTCGGAAAGACGTATAAAGCACACCAGTGCTTTTGGAGTTTAGAGAGAGAAAAAAGAGAATGGCGGATGTGCTGTAGGAAAGAAGAAGAAGAAGACACTTCTCTCTCTCTCTCTCTCTCTCTCTCTCTCTGTCAAGCCCCCTGTTTCTATTCCGATCTTTGCCTTCCAAACACCTAGCTCTAAGACTCTAATTTAGTTAGTTTCTTATCTTGAAGATAAGCTAAAGATCGTATTTTTATTCTCTCATTTCCTTAATTTTCTCGGAAAGTTCGGATTTATTAGAAGTTTCTTTCAATTTGGGTGGGTGAGAATTGGAGCTTCAATGTCGGAACTTTGACCTTTCTGTTGGAAATTTTTTTCTTTTTCCTTTTTTTTTTTTGTGACCGTTGAAGATTTTTTTAGAGGTCTGCAATGGCGGCAGATGGTGCATTGTCGTTCTCAGTGGCGTCTGTGGTTGAAGATGTTCTTCAGCAGCATGGGACTCGATCTAGATTTCTTGATTTGGAGTCTCGCAGAGCAGAGGAAGCTGGTAAAGTTTTGTTCTTTCACTTTTCCGAACTCTTTTAGAAACTTTTTGAAGCTTGAATTTTTAGTTTGCTTTGTTTTTATTTGGTATGAACTTGATCCTTTTTATGAAGACGTGGGTTTGTGTATGTTTGGTTAATGGGAAAATGTATGAAAGGGGATTGAATTCCACGGTCCTGAAGTCTTAGATTTCATATGTTTGGCTTTTGGGGACTGAAATACAAATTCAGGACTAAAAAAAAAAAGCATAGTTTAATGATAGCTTTTGTTAATTTGAGATGACTTGATCAGTTGATCACCTTTGAAATCAAACCAAAGGAAATGCATAATCCAGAAGTTTTTTTTTCCCTTACGCTTCTCTGCTATCCAATGCTAGTCTATGTTATGATATTATGTTGTCTTTCTTTTTCTCATCATTGCCTATACAATGCGTGTTTGTATTTGTTTGGTTTCTGAGATGGCATTCCTCTTGCTTTGTCTTTTTATTTTTTATTTTTTTTGACTCCCTTTTTTCCTTAGTCTCTCCGATCTAGTTTTTTTTTACAATATAAATAGTGGCCACTGGCCAAGAATTCTGATGAAAGCCTCATACTTTGTGCTCTTTCCATTTCAAGACTCTCGGAATCTGTCAATTTATCTTCTCTAATTGCTGTTGGAGCTCATGAATCGAAGTAAACAACTTAACATTAACAAAGTTCGATCAATTTTTTTGGACTTTAATAAGTTGTGCCTTGTGTTAGTACTGCTAATGATGCCCATCTATAATCTCTAGCAACGAGAAGGTACGAAGCAGCGAGGTGGCTGAGGAAGATGGTCGGAGTAGTTGGAGCTAAAGATTTGCCAGCCGAGCCTTCTGAGGAAGAGTTTAGGATTGGCTTGAGAAGTGGCTTAATTCTTTGCAATGTCCTCAACAAAATCCAATCTGGAGCTGTCCCAAAGGTGACCCTAATCTTTCTTTACTTTTTTTTTCAGTATTATCTGTTCTCTAATTCAATTGATCCAATGTGGTCCGACCCTTCCCCGGACCCAGCACTGCAGGAGCTTCGTGCACCGGGCTGCCTTTTATCTGTTCTCTAATTGTCATTTTGTTATTGCTGTCTTTCAATTCACATTGTGGTAATCTATTTCAGGTGGTAGAGAGTCCATGTGATTCCACTCTTATACCAGATGGAGCAGCTTTATCAGCATATCAATATTTTGAAAATGTGAGGAACTTTCTTGTAGCTGTGCAAGAGATGGGGCTTCCTACCTTTGAGGCATCTGATCTGGAACAAGTGCGTAGTTTTATGATCTTGCTAGTGGCTTAGATCCCGTTTGGGATAGGTTTTTTGGGTCAACAATATATTATAAGTGATTGTTTAAAAAGCTGTGAGCTTTTGGATTAGCTCAAAACCTGATTCCTTGTTAAATCTTCGTTTTCAAACAGCTCCAATTTGTAGCTTTTAAAAATATTTGTTATTCCAAAGAAGTGATAAGTTTTTAAGCTAACTCGAATTTGTGACATTGTTTATCATCTCCTAATTTGTTAGGGAGGGAAATCGGCAAGGGTTGTGAACTGTATTCTGGCACTTAATTCGTACGCAGAGTGGAAACAGACCGGTGGAAATGGCGTATGGAAATTTGGGGGGAATTTGAAGCCCACGACATCAGGAAAGAATTTCACACGCAAAAATTCGGAGCCGTTCATGAATTGCTTGTCAAGAAGCTCGCCTGTGAATGAAAAATCCTTGACTGCTTTATCCTCTGACCCTAACTCTAATAATAAGGTCAGTAGGTTAATACGTTTACTGATACGGATATTTAGCCGTAATTATTTTGTCATTTCTTTAAATGAGAATAATGGAAAATTAAGTTCTGAATGTTCTTTTTTGCAGCCTAGTTCTTCCTTGAGTATGCTTGTTCGTTCAGTTCTTTTAGATAAGAAGCCTGAAGAAGTTCCAATAGTAAGTTATAAATATGCTCTTTGTTTTTGGTTGAATTATTGAATAGAGAAATACTCTTTATCTGGTTTGTAGATGAGAGAAGTGCCAGTGCTTTTTTGTACTGCATGCACAATCAAACAGCATGAACGTACTTTGTAATTTGTATCATAAGCATGTGATGTACATGCAAGTGAGCCTAAAATATAATTCAGGTGGATTCCTACTTGAAAATGCCTATGTAGGATGCTAATTCAGATTCTTTACTCTCTTTCATTTATAAGAATTCCGCGTATCATGTAGAAAAGAAGAAAAAGAAGTAGTTCAAAATTGGCTTTGTTATCAGTTTAGAGTCTTTTATCATGATAATGAAATGCTGCACTTATGTACAATTACTCTGAATTTGAGTTGTTCTGTTCTTCTGCTTGCTACAGCTGGTAGAGTCCGTTCTAAATAAGGTTGTGGAGGAGTTTGAGCATCGCATTGCATGCCAAGGTGAATTGGTATGTTGTAAGGATTTATAATGTTTAAATAAAGAAATGCATGAGAACGCTTGTCACTTTGTACAATTGTCCATTGGCATTTTATTTGGTCTTCCTAGTAAGTTATCTATATTCATCATCATCTGAAGTTTCTAACTTGTCAATGTTTAACAGAAGAAAACGGCTCCGAAAGAATTGGTTGTTTCTCCGGGTATTACATTTCTATCCAAACACGCTTCTGGTAATATGAAGGTAATTTGTTGATCATTGGCCTTGTAAAACTCAATACGATTAGCGTTGCCAGTAGATAATTAACTACAACCTCATCAATTTATAGTTGTGTGGACTTTGTTTCTCTATTTCTGATGCTTTAGGTAGAAGACAAAAAATTAGCCCATGTAAAGAAAGATGAGTGCTTTGCTACAAAATTGGTTCATGACGAGGAATCAAAAAGACAGTTGCTGAAACAAAAAATGATATTTGATCAACAGCAGAGAGATATCAAGGTATGATCTGGATGTTAAGCGACCACAGTTGTATTTTACTGTTTTGTCCCTTTTTACATTTTCCACATTAGTGTGTTCACATTTACTTTAATTTTCTTAAGGAACTGAAGCAGACTCTTCATACTACAAAATCTGGTATGCAGTATATGCAAATGAAGTTCCACGAGGAGTTCAACAATCTGGGTAGGAAATTTAATTGATCATAATGTTTCTTTTTTTCTTTTTTCATTTTCCCCGTTTGTTTTCTTACTGGAACATGCGTTCTTGGAGGTTTAGAAATTTTAAGTATCTCTTTTTATTTTATTTTATTTTATTTTTTTAATTCATTTGGTTTCTTGATTTGTAGGAGGGCATATTCATGGACTTGCATACGCTGCTTCCGGATATCATAAAGTTCTTGAGGAAAACCGCAAGTTATACAATCAAGTTCAGGATCTTAAGGGTAAAACTAACCATTGCTTTCAAAGCCTAAGAATCACACTTGCCCTTTTATAGTATCCCAGTTCTCGAATAGATTAACGAATTGTTTGTTTTTGCTTATTTAGGAAGTATTAGAGTTTACTGTCGAGTTAGACCCTTCTTAGCTGGACAATCCAACTATTTAAGTTCCGTGGATCATATAGAAGAAGGAACTATTACAATTAATACCCCATCAAAGTATGGAAAAGGTTGTAGGTTGTTCAACTTCAACAAAGTGTTCGGGCCTTCTGCAACCCAAGGTTAGTAAGATTTTGTAAGGGCTTTTATAGGTTCCGTGGAAGCATTTATATAACTGTTTCTTTTCCTACTGTTGCAGCGGAGGTCTTTTCAGATACACAGCCACTGATTCGCTCTGTTCTTGATGGCTACAATGTGTGTATATTTGCGTATGGCCAAACTGGATCCGGAAAAACTTTCACTATGGTAAGATATACAGTATACTAACTTTTATTTTGAGATACTATTTGCACAGTTATATTTGTTTAACAGAAGAAAAACGGCTGATTTTTTTTTTTCCTTATCCAGACTGGGCCCAAGGACCTCACAGAGCAAAACCAAGGTGTAAATTACCGGGCATTGGGCGATTTATTTCTTCTTGCAGATCAAAGAAAGAACACATTCCGTTATGATGTTTCTGTTCAGATGATTGAGATTTACAATGAGCAAGTTAGGGATCTCCTTGTTACGGATGGTTTTAACAAAAGATATCCTTCAGAAATATGGTTTTTTTTTTCCCATTAAAGTAAAACGATTAATAATCGACATCAAGTTCTTGTTGATATTGGATAGAGAAATTGCATAAGATGTGAAGATGAGTTGTTAATTTTTCTCTATTTGTTTCTAGTTCATGAGTATCTTTGAGCTCCTTTGCACTGCACTGCCCTTTCCTCACTGTAGGTTTCCTTAATCTGTGATTACATTAGAAATCCGCAACAGTTCGAATACAGGACTTAATGTACCAGATGCAAGCCTGGTTCGCGTGACATCGACATCTGATGTAATGGATCTGATGAACCTAGGACATAGTAATCGTGCGGTGGGTGCAACAGCGCTCAATGACCGAAGTAGTCGTTCGCATAGGTATGGTTTCATTCATCTTGAGCATTTTCTACTTTTTCGTTTTGTTTTCAAGGGCCTGTTTGGAAATGCTTAAAATTGGATTTGGTTGAGTCCCATACTTACTTTCTATCTGGTTTTATTAGAACCAAGGTTATGTTGGTTCAACGAAGAACTAGTTCTAAGAGAGATATTAGACTGTGCATGGACTCATGAGCAAGTAATGGACATTTATCAAACACTTGAAATTATTAAACTTGTTCACTTATAGATCACAGAACTGGTTCTTTGATTTCCTAAACAGCCCCCAATGGTTGCTGACCTTAAGCAATCTTTTTGTGGAAATTGCTGACTTTTGTTGTTGGTCGATTTGCAGTTGCTTGACTGTCCATGTGCAAGGAAGAGACTTGACATCTGGAGCAATCCATCGCGGTTGTATGCATTTAGTTGATCTGGCAGGCAGTGAGAGGGTAGACAAATCTGAAGTGACCGGGGACAGGCTAAAAGAGGCACAACATATTAACAAATCTCTCTCTGCTTTAGGCGATGTGATTTCTTCACTTGCCCAAAAGAATTCACATGTCCCATACAGGAATAGCAAACTTACACAATTGCTCCAAGATTCACTCGGTAAGGCTAAATTAAGGATGTGTGTGGAATGACACTTTCGGCATGCATTCTCACCAATCGTAATTGCATTATCCTTGTTATTATCAACTTATTTTTGATGTAGTAATTATATTAGTAATACTTTATGTTTTTTTAGTAGTGTCTTTTACGTTATTTGTTTTGGTTGTCATTTGGTGTTGGTACAAGCATGTGACATTAGCAGGGGTTAAATAGGCTACAAATTGTAGGCTAGGAGGAGGGTAAATTAGTTTTTGGGATATTTTATATTTGATATTGCTTGTAAAGCAAGTTGAGCTTTAAGCTCTTCAATGGTGGTCTTCCTAAAACCCTAGTTCTCTTTATTTTTCTAAATTCCTCTTGTTATTGCAAATCTATTTGCATCATTTGGTACCAGAGCCAGGTATGATGTAGTAATTATATTAGTAGTACTTTATGTTTTTTTTGGTAGTGTCTTTTACGTTATTTGTTTTGGTTGTCATTTGGTGTTGGTCACAAGCATGTGACATTAGCAAGGGTTAAATAGGCTATAAATAGTAGGTTAGGGGGAGGGTAAATTAGTTTTTGGGATATTTTATATTTGATATTGCTTGTGAAGCAAGTTGAGCTTTAAGCTCTTCAATGGAGGTCTTCCCAAAACCCTAGTTCTCTTTATTTCTCTAAACTCCTCTTGTTATTGCAAATCTATTTGCATCATTTGGTACCAAAGCTTAGATTCGAACTAGAGAATTGGAGAACCCAACTAATTTTTCTGTAGAAATCTCAACCAAATATAACCAAACAGCCCCTGAGACTGTCGGCACTTAGAGAAATAATGGTACTCCATTTGCGACTCGATCAATCAAACCAGACAAGTTTCTAACAGCCTTGTGAAGAGCTTAGACCAACAGAACCCCAACAGACCCATTTCGAAATAGCCGACACCCAGATTTGTGGTCGGCGAACCAGTTTCGAACCATCTCGAAGCCACTATCCTAGCGAATGCATCGCACTAGGTCGTGAGTGAGTTCGCGATTGCTGACTATTGAAATCAACCCAAACGAAGCCCTAAACCTGTTCGAATCAAACACTCGAACGTGCGAAGGAATTGCGAATAGTACCCAACCATTTTTGTGACCTCGCAACAGTAGCGGAGCTTCCGATACAAGTCGCAACACCTGTCGTACCAGATTGAGACTTATGATTGTATTTTTGAACAATTCGTACTAGTAGGTGACGAGAATTGCAGCAATAGTGGCTCGTAATTGGGTGAGAATTGCTTTTGTGGTTGGTTTTCTTCGATTTTGATTGGATCAGTCAATTAATTCTTAATTGGTCTCGATTTATATTTTCGGTTTCTTGATTTCGATTTTATTTCTTGTTGGGTTGTCTACTTGGCTGAGGTTGAGATGTTAGCAAGTAATTTGGTTTGGGTTGTGAATTTGGCAATTGTGACATTTTATTGCTTTGTGGTCGGGCAATTTGACTCTATTAGGTTGTGGATTTGATATTGTTTGGGTTATTATTGCTTGTGATTTGAGATTCACTTCAATTTTCCATAATTTTGGTACCAATTTGGTTGTGAGTTGATATGGCTCAAAGAGGAAGAGAACGAATGGGTAGAGGGCGATGAAACGCCATGTATTTTGAGGATGGAACTGAATTTGATTTAGCCCATCACTTGGACCTAAGGGTACCCAACGTCATGAAATGGAGGAATTAAAAAGGCAAATCGCTGCCTTAACCCTTAAGGTAAAGCGTTTGCGACCTCCTTGTAATGAAATCCGAATTCTGGAATTATATGGCTATCAATCGGAGTTTGACGATTGGTTGAAAGAAGTCGAAGAACTCTTCAATTATCATAATGTAATTGAAGAAACAAAAGTGAAATTGGTGGAAAAGTGTTTGAAAGGGAGTGATGCGGGTTGGTGGCAACACATCAAATTTGTTAGAAAGAGAATGGGAAAACCTAAAATCAAGGAGTGGAACAAACTGAAGAAGAAGTTCGTGGAAAAGTTTTCACCCATTAGTTATCCTCCAATCAAAAGTGTGGAGTTGACACACAATTTTTATACATTGGACCATGATTGTAAACCAAAGTTTGATGGATACTCGGATAAGGAGTCAACATTTAATATTTGGTATGAAAATGGGTTTGATCAAGAGCTACTCCAACAAGATGTCAAAGAGTTGAGTGAAGAACCAATATATGACGATTGGTATATATAAGTGGGTTTGAGGAAGAATTAAACCAAGACGATGACAAAGGGTTGTATGAGGAACCAATATTTGATTATTATGATGAAAGTGACTTTAAAGAAAACCTAGACGAAGTAGATGAGAAGAAAATGGAAAATATTTGATAATTCTATGATAGTGAGTTTGAGGATAAGGAAATGGACCTTATTGAACTTATTTGGTCTCCAAAGAAGATTGATTTTGCTTCAATGACTAATGAAGAGGAATGTGGATATGAAAATGAGAGCCTAGAAGACAATTTCATTGATTCTCTCAAAGTTCTTCCTTCTGTTGATGATGGGGAGAAGGTGAATTTGGGAGTTTATGTTGAAGAGCTTGTTGAATGCAATGACTTTGAGGTGCCTACTTGGGATGATGATTAGGAATTTGCGTGGTGTAATGGTGGGGTTGATAAAGGATTTGAAGATGATGAGTCTATGGGAAGTTTTATGGCCTTCAAAGAGAATGGGATATTTGAAGAACAAAGTTATATCTTGTTTCCGATTTGAACATCGAGTGCCAACCGTAATGTTTTCCAAGATTGATATCAAGAGAAAAGCCACTGCCGAAATGCAATTGAGGAGATTAATTCTTAAACTTGAGGACAAGTTTCTTTTAGAGGGAGAGTATGATGTAGTAATTATATTAGTAATACTTTATGTTTTTTTTTAGTAGTGTCTTTTACGTTATTTGTTTTGGTTGTCATTTGGTGTTGGTCACAAGCATGTGACATTAACAAGGGTTAAATAGGCTATAAATAGTAGGCTCGGGGGAAGGTAAATTAGTTTTTGGGATATTTTATATTTGATATTGCTTGTAAAGCAAGTTGAGCTTTAAGCTCTTCAATGGAGGTCTTCCCAAAACCCTAGTTCTCTTTATTTCTCTAAATTCCTCTTGTTATTGCAAATCTATTTGCATCAATTTTTTTGATGCGTAATAATGCAATTTTTATTCTTTCACGAAGGCAAGTGTGCTTGCTTTTGGTTTTAAGTTGGAGATGGAGTTTTGCACATGAGGACATGAGTTTTGGGTTGACGGAACCCCATGCTCCTCGACTTCTATAGCAAATAAAATAACTCGCTCTATGTTGTTTCTATCTCCGTCTCTACTCTTCTTTCATTTTATTTATTTATTTTTTTTTTAATTTCTACGTATATAAAAATAACATATCAATATTGATATATGTACTACAAATATTTATAAAAAAGAAAAAGAAAAAAGACACGTTCGTACCAAACGAACCATAAGGTTTTGGGTTGTAATTCTATTACAGGTGGGCAAGCCAAGACACTAATGTTTGTTCATATAAGCCCTGAGCCTGATGCTGTTGGAGAAACAATAAGTACACTTAAATTTGCCGAGCGTGTTGCCACTGTTGAACTTGGTCAAGCCCGAATAAACAAAGATAGCACCGATGTTAAGGAGCTCAAAGAGCAGGTTACTGTTGTATTTGTTTGTGTATAAACTTCTCATTTTGCTAAAAACAGGACTTCTCAGTTGTCATTATCATTTGATATTTGTATTATCATATCAGATTGCTAGTCTTAAGGCAGCATTAGCAAGGAAAGAGGGGGCATTGGAGCAGCCTATGCAACAAATGGTATCTGGCAGCCCGTGTAGCGTAATGTCCTCACAGTTTCATTCTTACCCTCAGGGAGGAGATATGTTGGCTGATCAAAACAATTGCAGGAAACCAATGGGAGATGTGGGAAACATAGAGGTATATGTGCACTCCATTTATAATATGGTGTAATGGTGAATTCGTAATTGCAATTCGTAACAATTTAGGGATGTCAAAGTTGATCAATAACATTTGGATGAGTAAGTAGTAGAGCTTATTGATAATTGGTAAATGTTTTATGGCCATGTGTGTGGAGAGGCGGCACGGTACTGCTGAATTTGTTCACTAACATATTTATCAAAAGTTCTATGCAATTGTCAATTGTGACTCTGTGAGTAACACTTCTACTTCCAGCGGATGTGTAGATTGAAAACCACCCCATTTTGACAGTTGTAGAATTTTATCCCTAATTTAAAGGATGACAATAAAGGATAATACATCCTATACATGAAGCATACTTCATAATATTTAGTAAATGCAAGAAGCTCTATTTTGTTTATCAGTGTGTAACACAGAAATCGCATTGAGGGTCTTGCTCCATTTACTATAACGTCTCTGTTTGACTGATTTATTAATTCGTTAAATTAGATTGTTCATTTGTTCTTCATTTTCACGTTTAAAATACTATTTTTTGTGAATCTAGGAATCAAGTTTGTATTATTCTTTTGTAGGTTCGGAACAGCCCTGCATTGAGGCAAAAGAAGCAAAGTTTTGACCTTGACGAGATATTGGGAAATTCTCCTCCCTGGCCTCCCATTACTAGTCCTGCTCAAAATTACGGGGAGGATGACAAAGATATGAGCTCAGGTGAATGGGTAGATAAGGTCATGGTAAACAAGCAAGACTGTATAGTTGGGACTGAAAATTCTTTAGGATGTTCAGAACCAGAAAATGGGCACTTGTCTGATGGCTTTTACCAGAAATTTCTCGTAGATTCTTCGAAAATATACCCACAACAATCTTACAATTTATTCACGGCAAGCAACCAATTTGGCATTGGTATTACTGATGATTTGTACGAGCTTGATGCTGGCACCAGCGACTCATCTGAGCCAGATTTGCTATGGCAATTCAATCAAGCCAAACTTCCGAGCTTAGCCAACGGGATTGGGTCAAAGCCCACCCAAAGAACAAGTCAAAAGCCGGAAAAGAGCCCAGAACAAAGGTAATGCTAGTGATTTTCTGTAAATAGTGTTTACTCAAAAAGTGAGTTATCATAATTCGAACTTCTTGTTCTTAACTTCTACAGTCGGAATATGGTTCCCAAACAAGGCCCTTTGCCATCACGAAAACAGGCCAACGGTGTTGGTGGCACCCCACCGCAGCGGAGCGTCAGGCAGGGAATCCCTGCAGAAATGAAAAGGAAAGCTGGGAATAGAAAATAACCGAAGTCTTTTCAAAATCTTTTATTTTTTTGAACTTGAGAGCGAGAGCAAGAGTGAGAGAGGGGGTTTTATGTGTAGGCATTTCTTCTTTTCTTCTTTTCTTCTTCTTTTTTTTTTTTTTTTTTTTTTTTTTTTTTTGGTGGGGGGGGTCGGGGGGGAGTTGTTGTTTGTGTAATTGTAAGTTTATATGTTGATACAGCAATAATTCCAGTTGCTTGTATTTGTTTACTCTCAAGCTTTAGAAAGAGTGGGGGGAAGAAAACAAGAAAATAGTGTTCAAACTCTTAAGATTCCACAGTTGAGTTTTACAGAAAACTATTCTTGTGTTCTTTTTATATGCTGAGAATAGTTTCATGTGAAAGCTAGAAAGAGTTGCACATCTGATGAATCATGAAGCTATGAAGGAGGGCATCAGTGTATGAATGGAGTGGCTGACAAAAACTATGTAGATGTAATCCATATAGTTTGCATGACTCTTTTTTTTTTCCACAATTTGTACACTTAGGGCTGTTTGGGAAGGCTCGAATCGGTTATTGTAGTACAAAATTGAATTGGTTCTAACTTCGACTTAATTAAGGGCTCGTTTGGTAACGTTGTCGTTTTCTGTTTTCCGTTTTTGTTTTCGTTTTTTAGAAAACGAAAATTGAAAACGCGTTTGGTATCGTTTTCGTTTTTCGTTTTTAAAAAACGTTTTCAAATTTTGGATAAAAAATGAAAACACCAAAAAGTCGTTTTGAGTTTCCTGTTTTTGTTTTTTTGTTTTTTTTTAAATCAACAATGTTACCAAACAAGTTTTTGTTTTTTTTTTTTCAAAAAAAAAAAAAAAATCAAAACTGGTTTTCGTTTTTAAAAAACTGAAAACAGGAAACTTAGTTGTGCGATAAATGTCATTTTATTTTGAAATGGACTTGCCTAAATTAAGAGGTTGTTTGAACGGGCAATGTTAGGGGGGCACTAACAAAATTTACTAACACTTACTAACACATTCTTTCTCTCTCCTAGTGACACTGTGTGGTCTGCGATATTACTCTATTTGAAAAGGCAAAGAACAAATTATGTGGTTTATAAGTGTAATGGTACTACAAATTTGAATGTTCGGTGAGTGCCAATTTGTCGCATAGGAGTCCGTACCCTCTCTAATAACTATCTTAAAATTAGTTCTTTGTTAGACTAACGTAACCTCCTTCTTCTTCTTTTTTTTTTCCCCTCATGAGAATCAAATAAAAGTGAGACTTGAACTAGTCCTAATCCAGTTTTAGACTTTTTCAAACAAAATCTAAAATCATTGTTAGAAGTTAGAACAAGTAATATGTGAAAGCAAAGGCAACATAGTGGTGGTTTTGCATTTCGGCTCTGCTGCTGCTGTAATGGCAGCCCAGTAGCACCAGTGAGCCATGGACAGCACACCCACTTTGACATTTTTCAAAAAAAAAAATTTCATCTGCACTCATTTTAACAAGTACTAGACAAAAAACCAAAAACAAAAGGCGCATTCTACCATACAAAAGAGTGGTTTGGTTGTTTGATACAACCAAATCACTCGCCACATGTCACTTGCTAATTGGTGCAAAGAGAAGGCTATTGTGCATTAAATGCACAGTAGCCGGTCATGACCGGCTACCAATTTATAGCAAGGTATGTTTGTACATGGTAAGCAATGATTGTACTTTGGTAATAAATTATTGTACATGGTTAGCAAAATGCATGACCTTATGCAACGGATGTTGTACCTTTGTTTAAAAATGTTATACATTATGATTCAGTTGTTGTACTTTAGTTTAAAACTGCTATACATTATGACAATGGTAAGGTTGGTTTGTACCATAGTAATCATGAGTGTACTTTAGTAAGAAATAGTTGTACATTTTTCAACAAATTTTGTAAGGGTACAAACCTTTGTTACCCCCAAGACAAATATTTCCTACAGAATTACAAACATTCGTTACCAAAGGTACAGACATGTATTACCAAAGTTAAAAGCTTCCTTATAAGAAAAAAATTGTTATGAACTAAAATCTTCCTACAATAGATACTGACATTTGTTACCCTAAGAACAATGATTCTTTACATAATTACAAACATTCAGTACCAAAGGTACAAACATGTATTACAAAAGTTCAAAGTTTGCTTACAAGGACAGAAAAAATTTGTTATGAAGGTACAAAAGTCTTCCTACAATAGATACAAATGTTTGCTTCCCTAAGAACAAAGATTCCCTACATAATTACAAACCTTCATTACCAAAGGTACAGACATGTATTACAAAAGTTCAAAGCTTCCTTATAAGAACAGAAAAAATTTGTTATGAAGGTACAAAAGTCTTCCTACAATAGATACAAATGTTTGTTACCCTAAAAATAAAGATTCCTTACATAATTACAAACCTTCATTACCAAAGGTACAGACATGTATTACAAAATTTCAAAGCTTCCTTACAAGTACAGAAAAAATTTGTTATGAAGGTACAAAAGTCTTCCTACAATAGATACAAATGTTTGTTACCCTAAAAGCAAAGATTCCCTATATGATTTCAAGCCTTCACCACAAAGGTACAGACATGTATTACAAAAGTTCAAAGCTTCCTTATAAGGACAGAGAAAATTCGGTATGAACTAAAGTCTTCCTATAATTAGAGATATCAAACGGGTCAAGTTGGCCGCTTTTTAAGTATGGTAAACAAGTATACACCTACTTATGACGCAATTTTTTTTTTCTTGAAAAAATGATACTGAGTAATGAAGAGAATAGTGTTTTGTTCGATTCACTCATGGAGCTTGCTGATCCAGAATGGAAAAATGAAGACGGGTCTTTTAAATATGTTACTTTTGAAGTTTTGCAGACCGTCTTTGCAGAGAAAATCCTTGGATGTGATCTTCCGGCTAATGTCATTGCGATGGAGGTTTGGAGGTGACATAAGGAACATCAACTCCTTCAAGAGTTATTAACTATGAGGTGTTCATTTCAATGAAAGAAACTGGATAGAAGTTTTAGATTAGACTTGGTTTGAATGGTGTGCCAAGGTTTGAACGAACAACTCTCATCATTTTCATTTCAATTGTTATGATCATATGCTTATAATGTAAATTGTTTTCATGAATAATACGTGCAGACAAGCTATGACAGTATTGCAACATCGTTGAGGCACCGTACCTTCCCGCTACCATAGTTTGTGTTATATCTTTAAAAAAAGCCACCGGTAACTATCTCACCAAATAAAAGTGATGTGGGCCCGTTTATCGTTGCCAACTCATCTAGAAATGAAGCGAGGAACAACACGGAGAAAATTCTTCGGAGGTTGAAGTGTTGAACACCCAACTGTTGTGTTAAAGGGTCATGAAGGGTTATCTAGTAGCCTCGGTGTCAGCAGTTTGTTTACTAAGAAGTTTGTAATAGTTATCTAAATAAAATTTTCATTTCCTATTTCTAAAGGTACAGACATGTGTTACTAAAGTTGTAAGCTTACTTACATGGCTATATAAGTACAATCCTTCATTACCAAGGTACATACATGTATTACGTACCATGGTTCAATACTTTCTTTCCAAATTTCAAAACTTCATTTATAAAAGATCAATGCTTCCATACAATTCAACAAAGCTTTATTACAAAAGATCAATGCATCCTTATAAAAGATAAGGGTTTCCTTACAAAAGATCAGGGTTTCCTTACAAAATATCAATGCTTTTTTACCAAAGTTCAAATTTCCTTACAAAAGATCAATGCTTTCTTACCAAAGTTCAAAACTTCCTCACAAAAGATCAAGGCTTTCTAACCAAAAGTCAATACTTTCTTACCAATGTCCATTGCTTTCTCACCAAAGTTCAAAGCTTCATTACCAAAGACACATACATGTGTCACCAAATTTACAAAGCTTCCTTACAAAAGATCAATGCTTTCTTACCAAAGTTCAAAACTTCCTTACAAAAGATCAATGCTTTCTTACAAAAGTTCAAAACTTCTTTACAAAAGATCAGGGCTTTCTTACCAAAGTTCAATGCTTTCTTACCAAAATTCAAGACTGTCTTGACAAAGTTCAAAGCTTTATTACCAAAGGTAGAGACATGTATTACCAAATTTACAAAGCTTCCTTACAAAAGTTCAATGCTTTCTAACCAAAGTTCAAAATTCCTTACAAAAGATCAATGCTTTTCTACCAAAGTTCAAAACTTCCTTACAAAAGACTACGACTTTCTCACCAAAGTTCAAAGCTTCATTACCAAAGGTACAGATATGTATTACCAAATTTACAAAGCTTCCTTACAAAAGATCAATGCTTTCTTACCAAATTTCAAAACTTCATTACAAAAGATCAATGCTTCCTTACAATTCTACAAAGCTTTATTACAAATGATCAATGATTCCTTAGAAAAGTTCATTACTTCCTTACAAAAGATCAGGGCTTTCTTAGATGCTTTCTTACCAAAGTTCAAAACTTCCTAAAAAAGACCAATTCTTTCTTACCAAAGTTCAAAACTTCCTTAGCAAATTTCAATGCTTTCTCACCAAAGTTCAAAGCTTCATTACCAAAGGTACAGACACGTATTACCAAACTTACAAAGCTTCCCTACAAAAGATCAATGCTTTCTTCCCAAAGTTCAAAACTTCCTTACAAAAAATCAATGTTTTTTTTTACCAAATTTCAAAACTTCATTATAAAAGATCAATGCTTCCTTACAATTCTACAAAGCTTTATCACAAAAGATCAATGCATCCTTACAAAAGTTCATTACTTCTTTACAAATTATCAAGGTTTCCTTACAAAAGATCAATGCTGTTTTACCAAAGTCCAAAATTCCTTACAAAAGATCAATGCTTTCTTACCAAAGTTTAAAACTTTCTCACAAAAGATCAAGGCTTTCTAACCAAAGGTCAATACTTTCTTACCAATGTTCATTGCTTTCTTACCAAAGTTCAAAGATTCATTACCAAAGGTACATACCTGTGTTACCAAATGTACAAAGCTTCCTTACAAAAGATCAATGCTTTCTTACCAAAGTTTAAAACTTCCTTACAAAAGATCAATACTTTCTTACCGAAGTTCATAACTTCTTTACAAAAGATCAAGGCTTTCTTACCAAAGTTCAATACTTTCTTAACAAAGTTCAAAGCTTCAGTACCAAAGGTAGATACATGTATTACCAAATTTACAAAGCTTCCTTACAAAAGATCAATGCTTTCTAACCAAAGTTCAATGATTTCTTACCAAAGTTAAGAACTTCCTTACAAAAGATCAATGCGTTCTTACCAAAGTTCAAAACTTCCTTACAAGAGATCAGAGCTTTCTTACCAAAGTTCAATGCTTTTTTAGATAACTAATGTCACGCCCCACGATAACTAACGTCACCAACTCAATATATCTCTACGGATATCGTCCCAATCTCATGGACATCGTCCCAATCCCATCCCAAACATAACATAGACTCTTGGGTCCACATTAATCAAACACTTAGTCCCATACCTACGGTCTGTTAAACACTAACACATAGCCCTAACATTTTGACAAACTCACCCAGATATAATTGTTAGATATTAGCCTTTTTTACTATTAGCCTTTTATTCCTTTTGTTTTAATTTATGTTTAGTCTATGGATCTTATTGTAATATTTGGTTCTTATTATTTTTAATAATATAAAAGGGTGGAACATATTGTTCAACCCTAAGCTTCACAAAATAACTTGTTAACATGATATCAGAGACACCTAAACCTACCCTCACCAGTCGGCAACCCTAACACCACCCATCACCACCTGCGCCACCTCTAAACACCACCCACCACCTGTCGGCAGCCCTAATACCACCCACCAACACCTGCGCCACCTCTAAACACCACCCAACACCTGTGCCACCACCCACACATCCACTTCCCTTGCGTCGCACCTCCCAAACCTTCCTTTCTCCTGCGCCGCAAGTCCAACCTTCACCACAGCCCAGCCGAACCCTGGTATCTTCATACCCAGTCCAGCCGCACCCTATAAACCACCTACCAAGCCTAGCCGAGCCTCACACTGCCTAGTTCCAGCCCATCCGATCCCTAACCACACTTGACCTAACTATGTTGATCTAGATTTGGTACATTACCACTATATCTCCTAATTTATTCTAGTTCCTCTTCATCACCTTCACAACATTACGAGGTCTTGTCTTGATTGACGTTTAACTTCCACAAATTTTTTTGGGTCCCCTCATGGACCCTCGATCAGCCTTTTGCTGATCTGTATGTCCTAAAGTCCCTTGTTTTTCTCCCTAACTTCGATGATTTTTTAGGTATGATTATTGTGAGGGTGTCCTTTAATTGTTGGCACCATGGTAGACGATAAGATTACGTCACCTGGCGATGCTCAACAGCCTCAGATGAGCCAGTTTTTTGCTCCCTAGGACAACCTAACTCTTAAAATCACGACCTCTTTGTTCAATGGCCAAAACTATGTACCTTGGTCACAGTCTGTTCTTCTCTACTTGGAAGGGAAAGCGAATGAGGGTTATATAGATGGGACTATCCAAGCACCAAATGTTGCTGATGCGAGTTTTGCCAAATGAAAGGTTGAGAATGCTCTTGTTAGACCATGGCTAATTTTATTTTATGGTACCCGAAATTGGTGAAGGCTTTCTGGGCATGACTACAGCCCATGATATTTAGGATACCGTTGCTCATACCTACTCCCTTAAGGGAAATTATGCTTAGGAGTTTGAGTTATCTAGGGTGATTTATAGCTTAGAGCAGGGGACTATGACCGTTATTCAGTACTACACTTTTCTCACTACTCAGTGGAAACGTGTTGATCATCTTCAGGACTATCATCCGGCTTGTCCTCAGGACGTCATTGGGTATCAGAATCTTCTGGAGAAGCAAAGAGTTTTCAAGTTCCTTCAAGGGCTTCATTCTGAGTTTGATTCTATTCGTAGTAGGGTACTTGGGATGGATACTCTTCCCACGCTTCGGGAAGCATTTGCTTTTGTCCAGAACGAGGAGAGTCACCGTTCTGCTATGCTTCCGGTTACCTCTACCGAATGCTCTGCCCTTGTTTCTACTCCTTCTCCTCCAGAGGGTCCTCCATAGCTTCGTGGTAAATCTTCTTTTAGTGGGTCTGACTCTTCTGAGAAGTCACAAAAAAATGTATGATTATTGCAATCATCGGGGACATGTTCGGGTTACTTGTTGGAGTCTTCATGGTTGTCCGTCTGGGACACGTAGCGGTCGCTCTGGCGGTCGTGGGGGACGTGGTGGCCGAGGAGGGAAATCACGTGCTCGTCATACTGAGGTTGTTGATGTTACTGACTCTAGGTCCACAGCTCAGCCAGAGATATCTCCATCAACCCCTTTATCTACCACGGAGTATGCGGATGAATTGCGGGGTTTAGATGCTCTTCGTAATCTGATGACTCGTCGCTCTCCGTGTACTTCCACAGGTGCTTCCACTTCATTTGTCCAGACAGGTAACTTAGTACACTCTGCCACAGCATGTTTGTCTCACTCATCTCCTCCTTGGATTATTGACTCTGGTGCTTCAGACCATTCGTCTAGTTCATCCGATTTATTTTTTGTGTATACTCCTTCTTCAGGACAAGAGAAAATTTATATCGTCGATGGCACCTTTTCTTCTGTTTCGGGAAATGGTGTCATTCATGCCACCCCATCTCTTCCTCTGTCTTCTGTTTTACATGTTCTGAGTTTCACCTCTAACCTTTTATCTATTAGTCGTATCACTCGTGATCTTAATTATAGTGTAACTTTTTTCCTTCTTATTGTGTTTTTCAGGACCTTATCACTCGGAGGACGATTGGCAGTGGTAGAGAGGAGCATGGTCTTTACCTGTTGGATGTAGGAACCAAAGGAGCGCACCATACTACAGCTTCTGCGAATAAGTCTACAGACATTTGGCTTTGGCATAAGAGATTAGGCCACCCCTCTTTTTATTTACTTAGGCATTTATTTCCGTCTTTACTTGTTAATGAAGATGTTTCAGAATATTTATATGAGTCATGTGAACTAGGGAAACATCACCGGGCATCTTTTGCACCGAGTATTAATAAAAGTTTAGCTTCTTTTACTTTGGTTTATTCTGATGTATGGGGTCCCTCTTGTATTTTGTCTTTGAAAGGTTTGTTAGCTTTGTTGATGATTATTCATGAACCACATGGATTTACCTGATGAAAAACAAAAATGAGGTTTTTTCCATTTTCCAGAACTTCTATCAAATGGTGTTGACATAATTTGAAAAGGGAATTCAAATATACGTTCTAATCAAGGGGAAGAATATATAGATTCAGGTCTAGGAATTTTTTTTGTTTCCAAAGGGATCATTCATCAAACATCTTGCACTGATACCCCGCAACAAAATGGGGTAGTAGAACGCAAGAATCGCCATTTACTTAATGGCGTTCGTTCTATGATTTTCACGATTAATGCTCCCAAATCATATTGGGGTGATGTAGTTCTTACGGCTGCATATCTCATTACTAGACTGCCTACTCAGGTTCTCCAAAAATAGGCTCCCATTGAACTTTTATCTAACTCTTCTTCCCTCTTTTCTATTCCTCCCCGGGTCTTTGGGTGTGTCTGTTTTGTTCACAACCACTCACCTACTCGTGGGAAGTTAGACCCTCAGGCTCTTAAGTGTGTCTTCGTGGGATACTCTCCTACCCAGAAAGGCTACAAATGTTATCATCCCGAGTCTAGAAAGTGGTATATGTCTATGGATGTCACATTTCATGAGTCAATTTCCTTTTTTGGGCATGCCAAGTCACCTCTTCAGGGGGAGAAGCAGAGTGAAGAGATTCTTGGTACTTGTCACAGCCCGGTCCCACAATAGCGGAACCGGAGCCCGTGGCACGCCACCGAGGCTAAACCAATTCATTAACGTTCCCAAAATTTAGTTTGAAGAACACACGCAGCGGAATAAACAAGTCATTTTGAAAACCATTCGTCCAGTCGACTGATCCTCGGATCCAGTCGACTGATCCTGGTCCAGCAGAAAGTTGGGTTTTAAAACACCATCCAGTCGACTGGGGCTTCAAATTTTCAGTCGACTAATACGGTCCCGTCGACTGAAGTCCAGCCTGGTACAAAAATCTAAATTGAAACTATGATCTAGTCGACTGTGTCGAGGACCCAGTCAACTGATCCTCAAATAAAAGGTGCAGTGAGTTGCTGAAAACAGAGGCTCCAGTCGACTGTTTTCTCAACCAGTCGACTGATTTATGGAAGCTTCTCATTCTGCAGAGTTTTCTAAGTTTAAAAGCTTTTGAATTCGAACGGCGATCAAACACACACTTCCAAAAGTACTCCAAAGCAATCCTAACTGTATTAACATATTACCGAAGCACAGTTACAACATGTTACTAACTATTACAACGATTTAAAATCCATTCTATCATACGAAGTTACACATAAGTTAAAACGATAAAAAATCTTATTACAACATCCTATTGTCCCAAAACTACAAGGTTAACATTCAAGTTGCCTTCCAAAAGAACTCCCAACCCACGTACTCACTTCTCCAATTCCTCGCCAGCATTTACACCTGAAATGGTTATTTGAATAACCACAGATATTTCGATTTATTTAAGCTAAAGCTTAGTGAATAAATCAACATATGCACATGAATGATAAACATGTCCGCATTCACATCTCTACAATTCATACTAGTCGCCGGAGACTCACGTGCCCGTCCATACTCCCAATCCGCGACTCCTCGCCAATAAGTCCACGCGAAAGGGTAAGACTCACGTTTCTTCTCGTCAATCGTGCGACCTTAATGCCTATATCGGCTCCACAAAATGGCACGGTGACCACGTGCTCCTTCTGACCCAAATAAGCAACTTAACATGCTCAAATACATATCACCATACTCGCGGTAATCAAAACATATCACCGTGCTATTGAGCCTACTTATCAATATAAATGCCCAATATGAACTACACAATATATCTCTAAGAATTAATACATGCTATTCACACAAAACATGAATACATGTCAAGAAATCATTCCAAAGACATAGTTGAATAACTCACCTCCGATTTACGCTCTTAAACTTCGATTCAAAGAAAACCCGTGTACAAAGAACGTGCAGAAGTCCGTCTAGTACAATTCCTATGGATCAAAATTCCATTTATCAACTTTTATGAAAAATTCTAGATAACAACTTTTCAGAAAACTTGGCCAAACAAGGCCTGACCTATATCAAAACGAAGCTCTTACCTCGAGGAGCTTAAATATGAAATATAGGAGAAAACAGACTGACGGAAGGTCGTCGTTTGGCGTCGCAAATCTCTAAGCTCCAAAATCTCTCTATGGCCCCCTTCTTGAACTTAGGTTAAGAGTTGTAGAAAAAATCTAAAGTCATCTCTATCTATATATAGGCAAAACTCTCAGGAATTACGTTTACCTCCCCACGAGTTTCCAAACTCCTAATTAGTCTCTGAAACTTTCTATACAGCTTATTCATAGCTTTACTAGTGAAACTTCAAAATTATAAAAGTTTTCGACTAAGTTTCGTTTGGTTGCTAAAACGCGAATTTCTACATGACATTTCCGAAGTTGCTAATTAGCCTACCAAATTAATAGCGTGTTCATTCGTTCTCACCAGGATACTAAAACTAACAACAGATATAAATTCTAAAACAGAAAATAATACAGATATTGAAATACACAGGTAAACATTTATTTTCAGATAAACATTTAAAGTATTCCACAATGATCGTCTCATACTCAGAGAGACGTCACAACAACAAACACTCAATCAACACAGTCTCAGAGGGTTCTCTAACACAGACACCCAAATCGACTCGTGAGTCAAAACTCACCCAACATGTGCCAAGATGCACAACACATCACATTATCATGAATGACAATATGATACAAATGCAATAACACGATTGCGAGTGTTATAATACTCTCCCCCTTAAAAGAAGTTTGTCCCCAAACTTACGCCGTCTACCAGCATGACTTCTCCCACATGCTTCCCAACACTTGCTGCTTTGTTCACAATTACCATCTCTCCACTACGATGTCACGACTCACAAGGAAAATAAATCTTCAAGTTCGTAAGGAAAATAACTCTTCCGAACTCTGTCTGTATCCACTTAAAATGTCAATTTGAACACATACAACCAATCAACATTTCTTCCGAGTAAGAATATAAGGATTCAAATAGAACATGTTCATTTCTTTCGGATAACCGATTACACCCAAAATGTCTTATACGCATTCAATCGTACCCTTTTCTGAAACCACAAACTTCCATATGCAACCCAAGAAAATGAGTCATCTCTCTTCACTTCTCCCTCTCTGACCTACACAGTCACTTACAAATCGTCTCAAACCGCCTAGCAATTTCTTCTGATTCCATATCTCGAACAAAACTAAAATCGAGCACGAACATCCGTACATATGCCATTAATGCGTTGATTCTTCAACCAATTGTTGATACCTTCAAAATGCAATCTCTTATCTTTTCCAACCATGAAACCCTTTGGGTAATACTTACACGCCCAATCTTTCTTCTATTTCTCATCATGTGTCAACGCTTTTCTTCTAAGCCATTCCACAACGATAATCCTCGATATCTATACCCATCATTGTGTCATCTCTTTCCCTTCCGACTTCATCAACCAACTCATCAATATATCCCCATTCATTCAATACCTCTGAATTCCAACTGCAAATCTTTGCTATAATCAAACTTCCACAACTAACACCCTATTTACTCGAGCAAAGTCAAAATGTCGTAATTTCTTATCCTCCAATTATCCTTCCACTTGAACAAGCCGTCGATTTACAAACCAAGGAAACGATAAGAATGTTAATCTAAACCTTTTACTAAACTAAGTACGTTTTCTTATTTTTTTTTGTTTTAAAGCAACTTCTCAAATTTCTCGTAAGCTTTTCTTCGATATCTCCTCACTACCATTCCAACAACGTCAATCGTAACAACCACTACCGTTAATAGAACTTGATCCACCTATTACGCAACACTCCCCACAACTCCTTCAACCCATGTTCTTCCTATTCAAGATTAAAATATGATTTCTGATATTCTGTCTCTCTTAACGGTGACAATTCGAATTCGTCCTAGTCGTGTCCGAGCTGTATATCTTTTTATCAAAGACCGTCACATCAATCTCAACACATCAATTCACTTTCATCCCATAACTCATGGAAATCATCCTCACTAATCTTAACACATCTTTCAACTTCATCAATCTAAATTAAATACCGATTTATCTATAATAGTCTCACAATCTCCAGTCTTTCCCTCTACTGAAATCAACATCAAACACTACTCTTGTTCTTCTAATTTCTTTGTAAGTATCTCATAACTCATTCGTTTGCATTTAAAAAAAAAACAAAACCTTTATTTCAAATCCACTTCCAGTAGCGATTTTGATCATTACAAAAAAAAAAAAATTTGAAAGTCCGAAACCTGTGTCCTTTAGATAACAGATCTGTATTCCAGCTAACCATTTCATTCGCCATTTCCTCCTGCACTATCTCCTCACATAAGCCAACATCCATCCTTGAGATTCCAATAGACACTTCCCAGTCTCTTTTTTTTTCATCATTCTCAATACCACTTCGATCATTTGCTAATAGTAACCCCAATATTCCTTCGGTAACTTCCTATCAAGACATTACCCTCGCTCAAGCCCATTGCAGTCTTCCTTCTAATTTGACAACTTTCCTTCACATCCATTCTTGTTCTGCATCTCTCTTCCAATTATTGCCTTCACGACATTGTCCAAAATAAAGTTTTCATACACTTTTTTTTTTTAAACAAATCCATTTAACCATAGTCGAGATCGTAATTAAGTTCACATACCACTAGTGTCCATCATACTCATACCGTTAACTTACTCATCAAGTACCATCTTCCCAATCTATATCTTCACATCCTTATAGCCCGACTTCTTCGTCCCCCTCCCCACAGAACTCGTTAAACACGGCATCGCTCAACATCGTCTACTTAATACTCCGCCCTCCACTTTCTGAAATGTATTCTCAATTCAATATCCACTTACCACCTCAACGCCTCTAGTGACAACGCGACAATTTTCCTGCTACGCACCACTCGTCTTACCTCTTAACCAATCTCATAAATTGTTAAACTCCTCATCTCACATATTGGTTCCTTTGCTCTCTTCGTAGTTGTAAAGGTCAAAACCCCCAATAATGTTTACATACACTTCTCTCAATCTCATTCATTGCTACCCACCAATATTCAATCTACGTTTCATGTGAACCTCAGATCTACTTGGGAACATCACAAGAGTCAAGTCTGTACCGCACCCATCACAATTCACACTTGGATTGAGGTGTTGGTTCTTGGTATGAGCTCAATGTCCATGCACCCAATAGTTCTATCAATTCCACGTTCAATCTAAATCTTGAAAGTTACACCAAAATTTCCGTACTCAAACCTCAACCCTTCTTTCTTCCTGATCACTCTGACATCATCTTTCTTCCAAACCAATTAACGTCGCATAACTCATCAAATCTTCGATCGTATTCTCATTGCGGCTATTCTCAAACCCGTATTGACCATTGATAGAAAAAAAAAATCATCTCGTAAACCAGAGATAATAGATTCAGTTGAGAGATTCCTCAACATCCCACAATACTGACCATAAGATAGGTTGAGAGATTCCTCAACCGTCCACTATCCCAATACTGTATTCAATTCTCAATAATTACCGTAATATAGGTTGAGAGATTCCTCAACCATCTGATATCCACCGTAAGATAGGTTGAGAGATTCCTCAACTATACACCATACACAAAAATATCTATATATATATATATTTCTTGATGCTTGCTATCCCATCAATTCTGCCGTCGCCCCAGATATACTCATGTCACACAATCTCATATACTTACGTCACAATCGTTAAACAAGTCCCGAAACGATAACTTTCAACAACCACTCGCACTATCTATATGCGGAAAGTACTTCTCTCAACATGTGAACCACCATCGAACTTCTTCTATTGTTGACCATTCGAATTTCATCTCCACCTCGTGCCCAAAGAAAACTCGTTCCCATTAATTTTGAAAACTTTTACGATATAAGATTTTGAAAATCCAATGGTTACCAAGATGATATCATCTATCACCTTCGGCAACTCTACAATGTCTACGGTATACACAGAAGTCTTACCATCATCCAATCCCACTTCATCCCATCACATCTCATATCATTTATGGACTGTGCTATAATCGTTTGGTACCGATAATGTATTGATATTTCAAACTTCGACCGGTGGAGCCTGAACATTCATCTAATCTCGTTCACTTACGACTTGAACGAAATTTCCCCACCTTATCCACTATCTGATCCATTCTCGAATGTGGTGATAACTCTCTTATCGGGTCAACCATAACTTTTCAAATTTTCATCCTGATAAGTACAAATGCATAATAACTATGCATGCTATGCCACAAGATATATATATGTGCACGGATCATCAACACAATCAACAAATGCAACACATAAAGCATTTTAACAATGATAACAATTTATCTTCACAATTACACACTCCACTCGACGTCACTCAGCATATATAACGTCACTCAGCAATTTATCTTTACGATTTAAGATTTTGAAAATCCAATGGTTACCAAGATGATATCATCTATCACCTTCGGCAACTCTACAATGTCTACAGTATACATAGAAGTCTTACCATCATCCAATCCCACTTCATCCCATCACATCTCATATCATTTATGGACTGTGCTATAATCGTTTGGTACTGATAGTGTATTGATATTTTGAACTTCGACCGGTGGAGCCTGAACATTCATCTAATCTCGTTCACTTACAACTTGAACGAAATTTCCCCACCTTATCCACTATCTGATCCATTCTCGAATGTGGTGATAACTCTCTTATCGGGTCAACCATAACATTTCAAATTTTTGTCCTGATAAGTACAAATGCATAATAACTATGCATGCTATGCCACAAGATATATATGTGCACGGATCATCAACACAATCAACAAATGCAACACATAAAGCACTTTAACAATGATAACAATTTATCTTCACAATTATACACTCCACTCGACGTCACTCAGCATATATAACGTCACTCGTTCCCAAGGCTCTAAACTTATGCTTTGATACCACTAAATGTCACAGCCCGGTCCCACAATAGCGGAACCGGAGCCCGTGGCACGCCACCGAGACTAAACCAATTCATTAACGTTCCCAAAATTTAGTTTGAAGAACACACGCAGCGGAATAAACAAGTCATTTTGAAAACCATTCGTCTAGTCGACTGATCCTCGGATCCAGTCGACTGATCCTGGTCCAGCAGAAAGTTGGGTTTTAAAACACCATCCAGTCGGCTGCTTTCTACACCCAGTCGACTGGGGCTTCAAATTTTCAGTCGACTGATACGGTCCCGTCGACTGAAGTCCAGCCTGGTACAAAAATCTAAATTGAAACTATGATCTAGTCGACTGTGTCGAGGACCCAGTCGACTGATCCTCAAATAAAAGGTGCAGTGAGTTGCTGAAAACAGAAACTCCAGTCGACTGTTTTCTCAACCAGTCGACTGATTTATGGCAACTTCTCATTCTGCAGAGTTTTCTAAGTTTAAAAGCTTTTGAATTCGAACGGCGATCAAACACACACTTCCAAAAGTACTCCAAAGCAATCCTAACTGTATTAACATATTACCGAAGCACAGTTACAACATGTTACTAACTATTACAACGATTTAAAATCCATTCTATCATACGAAGTTACACATAAGTTAAAACGATAAAAATTCTTATTACAACATCCTATTGTCCCAAAACTACAAGGTTAACATTCAAGTTGCCTTCCAAAAGAACTCCCAACCCACGTACTCACTTCTCCAATTCCTCGCCAGCATTTACACCTGAAATGGTTATTTGAATAACCACAGATATTTTGATTTGTTTAAGCTAAAGCTTAGTGAATAAATCAACATATGCACATGAATGATAAACATGTCCGCATTCACATCTTTACAATTCATACTAGTCGCCGGAGACTCACGTGCCCGTCCATACTCCCAATCCGCGACTCCTCGCCAATAAGTCCACGCGAAAGGGTAAGACCCACGATTCTTCTCTTCAATCGTGCGACCTTAATGCCTATATCGGCTCCACAAAATGGCACGGTGACCACGTGCTCCTTCTGACCCAAATAAGCAACTTAACATGCTCAAATACATATCACCATACTCGCGGTAATCAAAATATATCACCGTGCTATTGAGCCTACTTATCAATATAAATGCCCAATATGAACTACACAATATATCTCTAAGAATTAATACATGCTATTCACACAAAACATGAATACATGTCAAGAAATCATTCCAAAGACATAGTTGAATCACTCACCTCCGATTTACGCTCTTAAACTTCAATTCAAAGAAAACCCGTGTACAAAGAACGTGCAGAAGTCCATCTAGTACAATTCCTATGGATCAAAATTTCATTTATCAACTTTTATGAAAAATTCTAGAAAACAACTTTTCAAAAAACTTGGCCAAACAAGGCCTAACCTAAATCAAAACGAAGCTCTTACCTCGAGGAGCTCGAATATGAAATATAGGAGAAAATAGACTGACGGAAGGTCATCGTTTGGCGTCGTAAAGCTCTAAGCTCCAAAATCTCTCTATGGCCCCCTTCTTGAACTTAGGTTAAGAGTTGTAGAAAAAATCTAAAGTCATCTCTATCTATATATAGGCAAAACTCTCGGGAATTACGTTTACCTCCCCACGAGTTTCCAAACTCCTAATTAGTCTCTGAAACTTTCTATACAGCTTATTCATAGCTTTACGAGTGAAACTTCAAAATTATAAAAGTTTTCGACTAAGTTTCGTTTGGTTGCTAAAATGCGAATTTCTACATGACGTTTCCGAAGTTGCTAATTAGCCTACCAAATTAATAGCGTGTTCATTCGTTCTCACCAGGATACTAAAACTAACAACAGATATAAATTCTAAAACAGAAAATAATACAGATATTGAAATACACAGGTAAACATTTATTTTCAGATAAACATTTAAAGTATTCCACAATGACCGTCTCATACTCAGAGAGACGTCACAACAACAAACGCTCAATCAACACAGTCTCAGAGGGTTCTCTAACACAGACACCCAAATCGACTCGTGAGTCAAAACTCACCCAACATGTGCCAAGATGCACAACACATCACATTATCATGAATGACAATATGATACAAATGCAATAACACGAATGCGAGTGTTATAGTACTTTACCTATAATTCATGTTATCCCTGTTAGTGTGTCACCTCAGAAAGAGAAGGCAACTAGAAATATGGAAGTAGAGTCATCTACTCCTAAACAGTGAGAGTTGTTCTCAAAGGACAAAGAATTGTTGGTTTATTCCAAGGGTGCATTGAGTAAGAGAAAAAACAAAGAGGTTGATACTAATGCTCCTATTCATCTACTGCCATCTACTCCAACTGGTGAGGCTCCAACTGACCTTGATTGTGATTTAGGTAATTTAAATAACTCCCTACCTGTTAAGTATAGTGATCTTAATGTTCCTATTGTTGTTTTTAAGGGTGTTAGATCTTATACTCAACACCCTATTTCAAATTTTGTGTCCTACTCTCATTTATCTCTTACTTACCGTGCCTTTCTTTCAAGTATTGCCTCTATTGTAGTACCTAACCATGTTCAGGATGCTCTCAATGATCCTAAGTAGAAACATGCCATGGATGAGGAGATGAATGCTCTCCACAAGAATGGCACTTGGGAGTTGACTAAACTACCTATCGGCAAAAGAACTGTGGGGTGCAAGTGGTTGTATACAGTGAAGCATAGAGAAGATGGTTCTATTGAGAGGTTTAAAGCTCGCCTAGTGGCCAAAGGATTCACCCAGACTTATGGGGTGGATTATCAGGAGACATTTGCACCTATGGCTAAGATGAATTCTGTCAGGATCCTTCTATCTCTAGCAGCTAACCGGGAATGACCACTTCACCAGTTTGACATTAAAAATGCATTTTTACATGGTGACTTGGAAGAAGAGGTGTATATGGACATTCCGCCTGGATTTGAGAGCCACAAAACTGAAGGAAAGGTATGTAGATTAAAGAAGGCCTTGTATGGCCTTAAGCAGTCTCCAAGGGCATGGTTTGAGAGATTCACACAGGCCATGTGCAGATATGGCTTTAAACAAAGCCAGGCAGACCACACCTTATTCATCAAACACTCCTTGCAAGGTCAGACTACAGCTCTCATTGTGTACGTAGATGACATTATCCTCACTGGTGATGACTTAAAGGAAATGCAGCGTCTCAAGGGATATATGGAAAAGGAGTTTGAAATTAAGGATCTAGGAGAATTGAAATACTTTCTTGGGATTGAAGTTGCGAGGTCTAAACATGGGATCTTCATCTCTCAAAGGAAGTATGTTCTTGACCTCCTAAGTGAGACTGGAATGCTTGGAAGTAGAGTATGTGATACTCCTATTGAGTTCAACCAAAAACTGAGTGACGACAGTAGTAGAGCAATGGTTGACAGGGGGAGATATCAGAGACTTGTTGGGAAGCTCATTTATCTTTCTCATACACGTCCTGATATTGCCTTTGCTGGAAGTATGGTGAGTCAGTTCATGCATGCACCTCGGGAATCATATATGGATGCAGTTTACAGGATCTTGAGGTATCTTAAGTCTGCTCCTGGCAAAGGCTTATATTTCGGGAAACACGATCATCTCAGAGTTGAGGCATACACTGATGCCGATTGGGCAGGTTCTGTGACAAACAGACGGTCTACTTTAGGATACTGTACATTTGTGGGAGGCAACCTTGTTAGTTGGAGGAGTAAGAAACAAAATGTGGTTGCTAGATCAAGTGTTGAAGCTGAATTTAGAGCCATGGCTCAAGGTGTATGTGATTGTTGAAAGACTTGAAACTTAACGTTGGTAAATCAATGAAGTTGCACTGTGGTAGTAAGGCTGCTATTAGTATTGCACACAATTCGGTACAACATGACAGGACTAAGCAAGTTGAGATTGATAGGCATTTCATCAAAGAGAATTTGAATAATAAAACTATCTGCACTCCGTTTGTGAAAAGCTGTGATCAACTAGCGGATATTCTTACTAAGGGAGTTGGTTCCAAACAGTTTCATGATGTGTTAAGCAAGTTGGGGTTAAGGGATATCGTTGTACCAGCTTGAGGGGGAGTGTTAGATATTAGCCTTTTTTATTATTAGCCTTTTATTCCTTTTGTTTTAATTTGTGTTTAGTCTATGGGTGTTATTGTAATATTTGGTTCTTATTATTCTTAATAATATAAAAGGGTGGAACATATTGTTTAGCCCTAAGCTTCACAAAATAACTTGTTAACAATAATACGGCATGCAGTCGTGACATACTACAGCTCTCGGCTCCGCTATACCACTACACTTAACATTATCTTTAGTAACATGTACCTCTTAGTCCCAGTCATGGATTAAAGTGACATATCCCTTAGCCTCCGTCGGATCTCCCGTCTCAGTCATGGACTAAGGTGATATCCATTTATTCTTTATCGGACTAAGTTCATGATGTATCCTTCTTAATCTCGGTCATGGACTAAAGTGACATATTCATGTAGCCTCTTTTTAGACTTCCCGTCCCAGTCATGGACTAAGGTAATAATCTTCTCTGTCGGAGATGATAATATCGGCATAACCCTTAGTTTCAGTCTTGGACTAACGTGACCATGCCCTTGTCTCTATCGGATCTCTCGTGTCTTGGTCATGGGCAAGGCGACCTTCCGTTAGCCTCTATTGGACCAAGGTGCTAGCCACAATACTATTCCCACAATTATGTATCCCTTAGTCTCTCCCGTGGACTAAGGCGATACCACTAGTATATCCCTTAGCCTCTCTCATGGACTAAGGCGACGTCACCACTATATCCCTTAGTCTGTCTCATGGACTAAGGCAATATAGGTAATCACAATCTCACATCTGTCTCCATAATATGCATCCCTTAGCCTCTCTCATGGACTAAGGTGATGTACCACATATATATCCCTTAGCTTCTCTCATGGCCTAAGGAGACATCACCACTATATCCCTTAGTCTCTCATGGACTAAGGCAATATTGGTAATCACAACCTCACGCCTATCTCTATAATATGTATCCCTTAGTCTCTCTTATGGACTAAGGCGATGTACCACCAATATATCCCTTAGCCTCTCTCGTGGACTAAGGTAATATAAGTATACCGTAACCCATGTTGTACGATCTTCACGATCGCATTTTCCATGCACCAATCATCAATAGTATCGACCTCTATGGTCGATAGACTCACTACTATGCACGTCGGCTTCTTAATTTACTGAACAACATTATACCATCATTATACAATTGGTTCCACTGTTTTAGTGCATTAAGTCCATTATTTAACATGTGTATTATTCCAATACTGCATCATAACAGTTAATGCATGATAATACACAGCTTAACAGTTCATCGGATATAAACAAACAAAATATTTACAAATCTAATATGTCCAATCGATTGAAGTTTGTTCAATCAATTGAGGAAAAGTTAGGTTTGATCGATTAAACTAAGTTTGATCGATCGAGATTGGTCTGTGTTCAATCGATCAAAATCAGTTTGATCGATTGAGAAGTAGTTTTCTTCTCCAACTGAACTCCTCGCACGTTCGGGGTCTGTTCTTTCTTACTGAAACACCTATATAAATACGTATCTACGCTACTAAGTGAGTATAGGCACCATCTATGATAGAGGGAATGTACACCGTGCCTCAACGATGTTGCAATACTATTATAGCTTGGCTATACATATTATTCATGAAAACATTTTACATAAGAAATATATGATCATAACAATTGAAATGGAAATGATGAGAGTTGTTCGTTCAAACCTTGGCACACCATTCATACAAAGTCTGATCTGGAACTCCTAGCCAGTTTCTTTCATTGAAATGAACACCTCTCATAGTTAACAACTCCTCAAGGAGTCGATGTTCCTTATGCCATCTCCAAACCTCCATCGCAATGACATCAGCTGAAAGATTACATCTAGGGATTTTCTCATCAAAGACAATTTGTATAGCCTCAAAAGCAACATATTTTAAACACCCATCCTTATTTTTCCATTTTGGAGCAGCAAGATCTATGAGTGCTTCTAACAGAACACTCTTTTCTTCATTACTCAGTATCCTTTTTTTAAAAAAAATTGCATTGTAAGTAGGTGTATATTTGTTTTCCATACTTAAAAACACTGCAATGAAGAGGAAGAGGGAGAAGAAGAAACCCAAAGAAATCAGGGATTCTGAATACTACTTATCGTATTGAATCATCAAACCAGATGAACCACCATATATATGGACCATGGAATAACTGACGTTAGCCTAGGCTATCATATGCCATACTAAGTTTTCCCTCTAATGCAACTTATCACTTGACGCAACTAGACACTGAGAATCTGACTCCCAACAATTGATGCGACTAGACACTGAGTTTGTCACCCAACACTTGACGCAACCGGTCACTGAGAATCTGACGTCCAATAGTTGATGCGACAGGTCACTGAGAATCTGACACCGAACAATTGACGTGACGAGACACTGAGTCTGATGCCCAACAGTTGACACGACCAGTCACTGAGAATTTAACGCCCAACGATTGACATGACATTTTCTGACTGTCATACATTTCGCAATGAAGTATTGTATCTTGTCGAACCCACCCTGACAAAATGGGGTGTCTACATATCTATTGTAGGAAGACTTTAGTTCCTTCATAACAAATTTTTTCTGTCCATGTAATGAAGCTTTGAACTTTGGTAATACATATCTATACATATGGTAATGAAGGTTTGTAATTCTGTAGGGAATCTTTGTTCTTAGGGTAACAAACATTTGTATCTATTGTAGGAAGATTTTAGTTCCTACAAAACAAATTCTTTATTTCCCTATAAGGAAGCTTTGAACTTTGGTAATACATGTCTGTGTCTTTGGTAATGAAAGTTTGCAATTCTGTAAGGAATCTTTGTTCTTAGGGTAACAAACATTTGTATCTATTGTAGGAAGACTTTAGTTCCTTCATAAAAAATGTTTTTTGTCCATGTAAGGAAGCATTGATCTATGGTAATACATGTATGTACCTTTGGTAATGAAGGTTTGTAATTCTATGGAGAATCTGTGTTCTTAAGGTAACCAACCTATGTACTCATCGTAACAGACCTTTGCACCTAAGATAAGAAAATTTTGTTTTAATGGTAACCAACCTATGTACAATAAACTTTATTATACATGGTACAACCATTCTTAGCATGAGGTACAACATTCGTTACCTTACAACATTCGTTGTAAAAGGTACAATCATTTCTTACCAATGTACACTTATTGATTACCATTGTACAAACATACCTTACCCATGTCATAATGTATAACAGTTTTAAACTCAGTACAACAACTGAACCATAATGTATAACATTTTTAATCAAAAGTACAATATTCGTTGCATAAAGTCATGCCTTTTGCTAACAAGGTACAATAATTGCTTACCGAGGTACAATCATTGCTTACCATTGTACAAACATACATTACCAATGTCATAATGCATAACAGCTTCAAACTATAGTACAATAACTGAACCATAATGTATAACATTTTTAAACAAAGATATAATAT
The DNA here is from genome assembly GCA_033977485.1 of Hydrangea macrophylla. Lineage (NCBI taxonomy): Eukaryota > Viridiplantae > Streptophyta > Magnoliopsida > Cornales > Hydrangeaceae > Hydrangea > Hydrangea macrophylla. Next base: position 3,166,391 of record CM066986.1, read on the forward strand.
TTGTTGCATAAAGTCATGCCTTTTGCTAACAAGGTACAATAATTGCTTACCGAGGTACAATCATTGCTTACCATTGTACAAACATACCTTACCAATGTCATAATGTATTACATATTTAAACTACAGTACAACAACTGAACCATAATGTATAACATTTTTAAACAAAGGTACAAGATTTGTTGCATCAAGTCATGCCTTTTGCTAACAAGGTACAATAATTGTTTACTGAGGTACAATCATTGCTTAACATGTACAAACACACCTTACCAATGTTATTCAGTAGTGGGGAGTGACCTGTTACCTGCTGTATAGGTTGCAAGGCCAAAACAACCAATAACCCCCCAAAACCAACAATGGTTTTGCTTTAATTTTTTGGGTGGTTGAGATTGGGCAAAGTATTCATCCAAAGGCCAAGAGTGGTTTGTTGTATCATACAGCCAAACCACTCGGTTGTATGGTAGAATCCTCCAAAACAAAAAGGGGACTGAACCTGAGCCTGTTTTCTCTGTTCCTAAACAGGCCCTTAAATAATATTCATTTCCTGTTTGGGCAATTTCTGTTATCCCAACAAACTGCCAAACAACTAATACACTTTGCCAATACACCACCCCAATTTATATTGTTTTACTTTCACACCCAGTTGATCAAGCTCGTCGACGCCAGTTCTTCTGACAATTTTATTCGTTTCTCTCTCTATATTTTCTCTCTCTAATTCTATTTTGATTGTTTTTTTTTCTTTCATGGGATGCTTTAATGTTGTTCTTGCAAGAGTAGATAGTCTAGATTATAATAAATTACAAATAACAAAAAATATGGTAATCATTTTTACAGTAGCTCGTCGGCTCTCAGGCAGATTGACGACGTCGTTTCATTATGCTACTACTACTTATTGGAGAGCATTTTCGACTTCTTTAAGGGAGGAAAGTGCCGCGTTCGGACTTATTCTGGTTCCCTCCGATAAGTTTGTGATTTCTATGAGTAGCTGATTGTTTACCATTTTTATACTTTAGCATCAAGCTATTTTTGCATTTACCTAACTGATATATAGATATATATATATACACACACATTATTGGTCCAATCTCTAAAGTCTAAACGCTTAAGCTTTTGGAACAATTGGTGTCTTAACATGAATAAATTATTTCATCGGACCTTCACATCGTGTGACAGCCACTATTATCTCTTTCATTACTATACTACCCATGTGGGACCCATAGAAGATTCAAATCATAGGAGAAGTCACATGGGTGTGACGGTCACACGAAAAAATAATTTTATAGTATCAGAGCCTTGCTTGTTTGTGGGAGGTCTTAGGGTGGAGTCTCTTTACCTGTTTTGGTTTGCGTATGATGGAGTTAAATTGTTGCCTCTCCTCATGCGAGACGGGAGTTGAACCTGAGAGAGGGTGTTGAAACTTGATATTCATTGTTGGGCCCATTCTCTAACAGCTTAAACTTTTGTAGTAGTTGACAAACTAATTGTATACTGGATTTTCAGGTTGTGGGGGGTTCAAACTGAAAGATCATTGCAGAACTTTGATATTGGAGGCAAGCGTGAATGAATGCCTGAACCGATTATCTGTGCATTTGGCATCATTAAGGAATGTACCGCCACCAAGGTTGCTTGTTGATCTATGTGATACACCCAAATTTGGCTCTATCCTATGACCGAGCGGTTCAAATCAGCAGTCAGTCCATGCCCCGGGCAAGTCATGCACAACTCTACAGAAGCATCAGCCCGAGCGGTTCATCTACGACCCGGCCAATAGGTCGGGAAAACTGCATAGGCACATCCCACAGCTGGAACAGCCCATCCGGGCCCACAAGCATGATCCCGAGCTACACAGGCGTGATCCTGAGCATTACGGGCAGTTTTCTACTCAAGATAGAAGACTAATGGAAAGTGCACACTATTTCCTAATCCAATTAGGAAATCCCCATAATTAATGCCAATCTATATCAATAGGATTATATTTCCTTATCCATATATGAGTAGGTCTCTTACGTCTATAAAAGAGACCTCTCACCCCCCATTGAAGGGGCCTCCAATTCTGTAGTCTACACAGCACCTCTATAAAATTCACCATTATATGCATACACCCGGCCGGTATTACTGGTAGTGCCGCCCCTCTTTGTTGGCTCACCAGGCCCGCCGGTGATCTGCTAGTGAACGTGCTCAGACACATACGTGGACGTAGGTATCTTCATTAACAGGGCCAAACCACATACAAAAAATAGTCTCTCACTTTCTCTCTCCCCTAAAATTGCTCTACTTTACTCTTACCAATTTTTGGCATCATCAGTTTGGCGCTGTCTGTGGGAAACGACAAGTCTTCTCATTAACAAATCTCTTGACTGATCGTCATGCCACCAAAGAAGAGTAAGAAGGCTGACCAGCAGTCTGACCAGGATGTTCCTCCGGCCCCGGCATCGGCTGCGGCAGTCATAACATCTGAGCATATCACCGCAACCCTCACACAACTTCTGGAGGGCCAACGTCAAATCCAGCAACAGATCGAAGCCCTGCTAGCCCAGCAAAGCAGTCCTCCAGTGGCCGGGAAATGACCCGGGAACGTTGCGTACGGTCAGGAATCAATCTTGACCAGACAACGTGCCCGAGCCAACCCGTCCCGTGTAGAGGATGCCAGAGACATCAACAGTGGGCGTGCTGCCCTAGAGGAAAGGAGGGAGCATATGGCCCGGGAATCAGTCCAGGGTCACTCGGTCAAGAGTCGAGTCGTCCCTGGGGATACGGTTACCCGGAGTCATAGTCGAGCCCGATCCCAGAGGACAGCACCCCGCCATAAAGAAGCATCTTCCACCAACCCGACTAGTTCCTCAGATACCGGTCGGGAAGGAGTGGAAGCCCGAATCAAGGACTTGCAGAAGCAGATCGATTGAGTGGCCAAAAAGCTTGGTCAAAATCGTGTTCCGAATCAAGCCAATACCGAGACAGAGTCACCATTCTCCAGCCGGATCGTGAGGTTCTCCATCCCACGCAAATTTAAGCAGCCTCGGCTAGACTCATATAACGGCTTGGGAAGCCCGGTCGATCGCTTCCGGACCTATAAGGCTCAGATGGCCCTAGCCACCAACTCCGATGAACTACACTGCCTAGCCTTCCCCAGCACTTTTAAAGGCCCGGCCATGCAGTGGTTCTACTTCTTGAAGCCCCGATCGGTCTGCAGTTTCAAACAACTCAGCAAGCAGTTCATCAACCAGTTCGCCGGTATGCATGAGGGGCCAAAGCCAGATATGCAGCTACTGACGGTCAGACAACAGAATAATGAGTCCCTCAAGGAGTTCACCGACCGGTTCAACCAACAGAAGCTTCAAATCTGCAATCTGAACGAGACAATTGCCATCATAGCCTTCTGCTCGGGAGTTCAACACACCAAGTGCGCTGCGTCGTTCCACCAAAATCGACCGGTAACCTTGGTCGAACTCGCGGAGAGGATTGGAAAATACATTGACACTGAAGAATTTCTAAAGATCAAAGACCCCGGGCAAGAAAGCAACGAGTCTTCCAGAAGTAAGCGAAAGCGAGATCAGCCCGGGAGTTTCGACAGTTCTTCCAGTTCACAGCAGTCCGGGTTAGGCAGCCCCGACCAGACCTCCAGCTCACAGCAAGCAGAGTCCGGCAGCCTCGACCCGACCTCCAGTTCATATCGGTCAGGATTAAGCAGTTCTGACTTTGCCTCCAGCCCAGACAAATCTGGAGCCCGACAATCCTGATCCGACCTCCTGTCTCCATCGGTCTAGAAGAGCCCGACTACAGTAGTACTTACTCGATCACCACATGAGGCTTCACCGATCGTCAAGAAAACTCATACAAAGACCTCGGGCCTAACCCCGAGGCATCCAAAGACCTCGGGCCTAACCTCGAGGCGTCCATAGACCTCGGACCTAACCCCGAGGCACGAAGAAGACCTCGTGTCACACCCGTTCCAGAATTTCATAGTTTAATCATGCATGATATGAAATTTGATGAATTATCATTGATATATGATAATTGAGGATAAGTGGTTGACTGTGGTCAACGGTAAGGTGTCAGTGAGGACACGGGAACATGGAAGTTCATATTGCATAATCATGAGTAAATGACATTTATGTGATTTAAATGTTATTTGACTTTATCTGGTATTTGTTGAATAGTAATTATACCTGTGTAGTATAATTCTGGTAAATTTGGATATGATAGTATCATTTTGAGAACTGTGGTGAGAACGTGAGAGATGCGTTAATTAAAAAGGTAGGTTGTGTAGAGATTCCACATAATTCAGTTTTCGGACGTATTTTTGGACCCAAACGAGTCTTAGTCGAAAACTTTTGAAATTGATAATTTTCACTCGTAAAGTTGTAAAATGGACGTGTGCGAAGTTTCAGGAATTAACTAGAAGTTTAAGAAACTCACGGGGGAGTAAACGAGATTCCTTAAGAGTTTGTCTATAAATAGGAGTGGATGTATTTTCATTAGTTACAAAACTTATATAATATCTTGGGAGAGGAGAGAGAAAGGGAGATTGATTACTACGGGCTTTGCGACGACAAACGGCGACCGTTCGTCCGTCAGTTTTCAACCAAATTTGAGATTCGAACTCCTTGAGGTAAGGGCTTCGTTTTGATACTAGTTAGGACTAGTTTGGTTAAGTTTTATAAAAATCCTAATGTTAGAATTTTGGGGTAAACGCATGTAAACTTGTAGGAATCGCTTGATATTCGAAATCCGACGTTTAATCGACCTTCTAGTTCATCCTTCGAAGTTATAGGAAAATCGCACGAGGTATGAATTCCGAACCTAAGTAATATAGGGAATTTTGGATGTTTTAGATATTTTGTATGAATTGTGATCCGGGCAAACTTATGTGTTAAATTAGGCCCGTTAAAGTTAGCGAGTATGTATAGAAAAGCACGGTGACATGATTATGTGAGTATGTTAAATGTCTATGTGGGTCAAAGGGGAGTTTGATATAATTTTACGCCGGTGCACGCCTCTCGATGTTTGAGAGTTTATAGTAGTGACGACTACTTGCTTGGTGTGGGAAGTGGCCAACCAGAGCAGATGGGTGTAATGGTTGAGTGATCCTTGGCTAACCATTGACATCGCGGTTTAAGATTTAAGACTTGCCGATATACTGGGTGAATGCGTATCTCTCTCCCCGGAGACTAAATTATGTGATTTAGATGTTTAAAACATGAATTGCCTCATATGCATTTGTTTAGAATTGTACACTCAGCATATAGCTGAGCAGTGGAGATTTCCTCCATTGCAGGTGACAGGAAGAAAGGGAAAAAGAAGCGCGAAGAGTGAGACCGCGGGAACGACGGGGTTGAACCACTTTGTATATGTCTTTGTCTTCCATTCCTTGGTTGATAATGAAATTTTTGGAAGTTAGAATTAGAAACGTCACTTCTAAGTTTTGGAATGGAATTGTAAGGTCATGTTATGTACTTAACTCCTTTTGAATTCGTGGTAATGAATCCGGACTCGTGGATTCGTGTTTTGGAAGGTTCTACTTGTAAATTTAACGGTTTGAAGGATTGTACTTGTTCTTTTATATTTTGAGCCAAACAAGCCTTAGCTTGTTCCGTTAATTATCTCTTTCTGTGGATTATTATGTCGTTATGACAATCTTGAAAATCTAGTATAGATGGTGAAGTTTAAAAAGTTTTCAACATGTTAGGAAGTATGGAAGTGAAGAGGTTGAGTGATGCTTTGGCAAAATTCTGCAGCATTCTGCAGGATTCTGCCAGAGGGTCGTTCGACCGGTCGAAATGCCCCCTGCCAGAAATCTTTTTATACACCTTCCAAAAATTTTCAAAAGGTTTTGATTGGTTCTTAGGGTACCTTTGAGACCCCTTTCAACATAAATTCATCCGTTTTGAAATATGATTTCGTTTTAAATTTTATACGGATTTTACAACTCGAAGGGTAATGTTTCCTAAAGTTTTATATATGAAAGGTGGTGTTAAGTTCTTTTCCGCTGCGTATAATCGTTTAATTAATTGGATGAGCCTTGGTGGCATGCCACGTGTCCTGTTTCCGCACGTTAGCGGGATGGGTCGTGACATTTATTGGTATCAGAGCAATAGGTAACAAAACTTTGGGAACGTTCGACGACGAGTGGAGTGTTGAGTGAATTATCATATTCAAGAATGCATCCATACATTGTAGAGATGTTTGATGCATATGTATGTTGTTTTACATACATGATATTGTTATTGTTGTACATGCATAGTGTTTATGCATTGAGATTGACAGGACTATAATCATGAGTGACGAAGAACGAGAATTATTGCCACATACTCGCCGAATGAATGAAATGGCAGAGATGATGGGGAACATGGGAGAGATGATACGAAATATAGCGGACAGATTACCTCCAACACCTCCATTGGAGCCAGAACCGATAGTTGTAGTACATGCGCCTGAAAATAGGGGTATGAGGTCAATATCAGAACAGTTTTCCCGGAAGAAACCGATGGAATTTCATGGGACACCCGACCCAACGCTCGCAGAACATTGGATCATGGATATGGAGAGAATTTTCCGATCGATTCCGATGACCGATAAGGAGAAAATTGAGAATGCCAGTGATGTACTTAAGGGTGAAGCCCAGAACTGGTGGGTGAACGTCCTAGACCAAAGAACACCAATAACTTGGGAGGGATTCAAAGCAGAGTTTAATCGCCAATTCTTTCCAAGGGCTGCTCTTAATGCGAAGAAGAGAGAGTTTGATAATCACCGACAAGGAGATATGACTGTGACGGAATACACTTCAAGGTATAACGCTTTGTTGAGGTTTGGAAAAGGATCTGTGTTGACAGAAGAAGATAGAGCAAGGAAATATGAAGATGGGTTGAGGGATAATATCCGCTTGAGGGTTGAAACCTATGAACATTCAACTGTAGCAGCAGTACAACAAACGGCACTTGTAGCCGAAAGTGGAATGGAGAGATCGAGGCAAAATCAGCAAAGCCAACAAGGAAAGAGAAACCACGAGGGTAATGACCGGAACTATGGTGGATCTTTCAAGAGGCCGTTTGCAAGAGGCTCTAACTCTAGTTTCAGTGGGTTCAGGAAGCCGGCAAGTAACATACCGTTGTGTCCATTGTGTAATCGGCCACACACCGGTCGATGTTTTATGATAAATTTCCATAACAAAACCCAAGGGATGAACAGTGTAAGTGCTACACCTGATATGAGGGGCAAGTGCTACGATTGTGGGATGTTTGGACATCAATCCAAGGAATGCCCGAGGAAGCGTCCTCAGCAAGGAGCTAGTTCTATGGCTTCTAGTGGTTCGAAGCCTCGACAAACTAACGATGGGGGACAAAGGACGGAACAACGACAAGGGAGGTCATTTCAGATGAACCCAGGGGATATGGCTGCTTCAGAGACAGTAGTCTCAGGTATGGTGCTTATATGTTCGCACTTAGCGCGCATACTTGTTGACTCAGGATCTACGCATTCATTTGTATCGCATGCCTTTGTTGAACATTTGAATGTTAAATCGGCACCGTTAGGATATGAATTGTCTATTGCGGTACCACTTAGTAAATCGATAATGACGTCTACTGTATATAAGAACTGTGAAATCAAATTGGGCGAGAAGTTGATGACCGTAGACCTTATACCGATTGTGGTAAATCATTTCGATGTGATATTAGGGATGGATTGGTTAGCCCTTAACCAAGCTACGATAGACTGTAAACGGAAAGAGGTTAACTTTCGATCACTGGTACATGGGAACTTTTGCTTTCAAGGGAGTGGGGTTATACCGCCGCCGTACTTGATTTCAGCTATCCGAGCGGGAAGGTTATTGAGAAAAGGATGTCAAGGATTTCTGTGTTCGGTGACTGACGCCGCAACGAACGAATCAAGAGTAGAAGACATTCCGATAGTGCGAGAATATCCAGATGTATTTCCTGACGATCTACCAGATGTTTTGATTGAGAGGGAAATTGAATTCACCATTGAGGTAATGCCAGACGCAAGACCTGTATCCAAGGCACCGTATAGAATGGCACCTGTTGAATTGAAAGAGCTGAAAATCCAACTACAAGAACTACTTGACAAGGGTTTCATTCGACCTAGTATATCGCCGTGGGGAGCTCCAGTGTTGTTTGTCAAGAAGAAAGATGGTTCAATGCGTATGTGTGTCGACTATCGAGAACTGAACAAGTTGACAATTAAGAACAAGTATCCACTGCCGAGAATTGATGACTTATTTGATCAACTTCGTGGGGCACAAGTATTCTCCAAGATAGACCTGAGGTCGGGTTACCACCAGTTGAAAGTGAAGGCTGAAGATGTTGAGAAAACTGCTTTCAGAACACGCTACGGACATTATGAATTTCTAGTCATGCCATTTGGAGTTACAAATGCACCAGCTGCGTTCATGGATCTTATGAACCGGGTCTTCAAGGACTACTTGGACGATTTTGTGATAGTGTTCATTGATGACATTCTTATCTATTCATCGAGTGAAGTAGAGCACGAGAAGCATTTGAGACTTATACTTCAGAGATTGCGGGAGAAGCAACTGTTTGGAAAATTCAAGAAATGTGAATTTTGGTTACCTAGCATTACTTTTCTTGGTCACGTGATTGACAAGAATGGAGTTTCAGTTGATCCTCACAAAGTGGAAGCAGTATCAAATTGGCAAAGACCGACATCTGTATCTGAAATCCGAAGTTTCTTGGGATTAGCAGGGTACTATCGCCGTTTTATTGAACATTTCTCGAAGATCTCTTTACCTATGACCAGGTTGATGAGGAAAGGGATTACCTTTGAATGGAGTCAAGAATGTGAAGACAGTTTTCAAGAATTGAAGTCAAGGTTGACAAGGGCGCCTATCTTGACAATACCATCTGGAACTGAAGGATTTGTAATCTATAGTGATGCTTCACACCAAGGATTGGGATGTGTGCTTATGCAAAGTGGTAAAGTAATTGCTTATGCTTCTAGACAGTTGAAGACACATGAAGTAAACTATCCGACTCACGATCTTGAATTGGCCGCGGTAATTCATGCCTTGAAGATATGGCGACATTATTTGTACGGGGAAAAGTGTGAGATTTTCACCGATCATAAAAGTTTGAAATACATTTTCACCCAACGGGACTTGAACATGAGACAGAGAAGATGGTTGGAGCTGATGAAGGAGTACGATCTTTCGATTGAGTATCATCCTGGAAAGGCTAATGTAGTAGCCGATGCATTAAGCCGGAAGACGTCAAGGAATTTAGCCGACGAGCTAACCCAACAAAAAGAATTGATAAAAGAGATGGAACGCTTAGAATTGGATGTAATTCCAGGGACCAATGATGGCTTAATGATGGCAATCATAGCGCACCCAGATATTATTGATGAGATCAAGAGGGAACAGTTTAATGATGTTTTCTTGTGCAAAATGAGAGACGAGGTACCTTTGGAAAGGCGACCTGGTTTTACCTTAGAAGAAGGAACGTTGAAACTTGGAGATCGATTATGTGTACCAAATGTGAAAGGCTTGAAAGAGAGGATTCTGGAAGAAGCACATAGCACTAGATACTCAGTACATCCGGGAAGCAATAAAATGTACAGAAATTTGAGAGAAAACTTTTGGTGGAAGGGCATGAAACGTGAGATTGCTAAGTATGTTTCTGAGTGTTCAGCATGTCAGCAAGTGAAAGCAGAGAGACAAGTACCCGCGGGGTTACTACAGCCGTTACCAGTGTCAGAATGGAAGTGGGACGAGATCACGATGGATTTTGTATCCGGATTTCCGCGATCACCCAACAAGAATGACAAGATTTGGGTTATAGTTGATAGATTGACGAAATCAGCACATTTTCTACCAATCAAGACGACTAAGCCATTCAAGTTAGCAGAGTTGTATGTGAAAGAGATTGTAAGACTACACGGGGTTCCAGCAGTGATTATATCGGATCGTGATAGTAGTTTTACATTAAGGTTTTGGGGAAGTTTGCAAGAAGCTATGGGTACGAAGTTGAGTTTCAGTACCGCATTTCATCCTCAGACCGACGGACAGTCAGAGCGGACGATTCAGACCTTAGAGGATATGTTGAGATTGTGTGTCCTAGATTTTGGGAGTGATTGGGAGAAACACTTACCATTAATCGAATTTGCTTACAACAATGGTTTTCAGTCAAGTATTGGTATGGCACCAGATGAAGCTCTGTATGGCCGTAAGTGTCGATCACCGGTTTGTTGGACCGAGGTTGGAGAAAGAAGATTGTTAGGACCTGAGATGGTGCAAATTACTACCGAGAAGGTGAAATTGATCCAGGAGCGACTTAAGGTAGCTCAGAGTCGTTATAAAAGTTATGCGGACTCTAAACGACGACCGATGTCATTCGAAGTAGGAGACTTTGTGTACTTACGAGTATCGCCTTCGAAAGGCATTGTTCGATTTGGGAAACGGGGAAAACTTCACCCGCGATTTGTAGGACCTTTTGAGATCCTAGAGAGGGTAGGGCTAGTGGCTTACCGATTAGCCTTATCATCTGAGCTGGAGCAGGTGCACAATGTGTTTCACGTATCGATGTTGAGACGATGTATGACAGACACGAGTAAGATCATAATACCGGAACCGTTACAGATTCAAGAGGACTTGAGTTACATAGAACATCCTATAGAGATTCTAGATCGCAAAGAACAAGTGTTGAGAACTAAAACTATTCCAATGGTGAAAGTGTTATGGCGTAGTCATACAGTGGAAGAGGCTACGTGGGAAAATGAGGAAGACATGCGGAATGAGTATCCGTACCTGTTCGGCGTATGAGGTAAAGTTTGGGGACAAACTTCCTTTTTGGAGGGGAGAGTTGTCATACCCGTTCCAGAATTTCATAGTTTAATCATGCATGATATGAAATTTGATGAATTATCATTGATATATGATAATTGAGGATAAGTGGTTGACTGTGGTCAACGGTAAGGTGTCAGTGAGGACACGGGAACATGGAAGTTCATATTGCATAATCATGAGTAAATGACATTTATGTGATTTAAATGTTATTTGACTTTATCTGGTATTTGTTGAATAGTAATTATACCTGTGTAGTATAATTCTGGTAAATTTGGATATGATAGTATCATTTTGAGAACTGTGGTGAGAACGTGAGAGATGCGTTAATTAAAAAGGTAGGTTGTGTAGAGATTCCACATAATTCAGTTTTCGGACGTATTTTTGGACCCAAACGAGTCTTAGTCGAAAACTTTTGAAATTGATAATTTTCACTCGTAAAGTTGTAAAATGGACGTGTGCGAAGTTTCAGGAATTAACTAGAAGTTTAAGAAACTCACGGGGGAGTAAACGAGATTCCCGAAGAGTTTGTCTATAAATAGGAGTGGATGTATTTTCATTAGTTACAAAACTTATATAATATCTTGGGAGAGGAGAGAGAAAGGGAGATTGATTACTACGGGCTTTGCGACGACAAACGGCGACCGTTCGTCCGTCAGTTTTCAACCAAATTTGAGATTCGAACTCCTTGAGGTAAGGGCTTCGTTTTGATACTAGTTAGGACTAGTTTGGTTAAGTTTTATAAAAATCCTAATGTTAGAATTTTGGGGTAAACGCATGTAAACTTGTAGGAATCGCTTGATATTCGAAATCCGACGTTTAATCGACCTTCTAGTTCATCCTTCAAAGTTATAGGAAAATCGCACGAGGTATGAATTCCGAACCTATGTAATATAGGGAATTTTAGATGTTTTAGATATTTTGTATGAATTATGATCCGGGCAAACTTATGTGTTAAATTAGGCCCGTTAAAGTTAGCGAGTATGTATAGAAAAGCACGGTGACATGATTATGTGAGTATGTTAAATGTCTATGTGGGTCAAAGGGGAGTTTGATATAATTTTACGCCGATGCACGCCTCTCGATGTTTGAGAGTTTATAGTAGTGACGACTACTTGCTTGGTGTGGGAAGTGGCCAACCAGAGCAGATGGGTGTAATGGTTGAGTGATCCTTGGCTAACCATTGACATCGCGGTTTAAGATTTAAGACTTGCCGATATACTGGGTGAATGCGTATCTCTCTCCCCGGAGACTAAATTATGTGATTTAGATGTTTAAAACATGAATTGCCTCATATGCATTTGTTTAGAATTGTACACTCAGCATATAGCTGAGCAGTGGAGATTTCCTCCATTGCAGGTGACAGGAAGAAAGGGAAAAAGAAGCGCGAAGAGTGAGACCGCGGGAACGACGGGGTTGAACCACTTTGTATATGTCTTTGTCTTCCATTCCTTGGTTGATAATGAAATTTTTGGAAGTTAGAATTAGAAACGTCACTTCTAAGTTTTGGAATGGAATTGTAAGGTCATGTTATGTAAACTCCTTTTGAATTCGTGGTAATGAATCCGGACTCGTGGATTCGTGTTTTGGAAGGTTCTACTTGTAAATTTAACGGTTTGAAGGATTGTACTTGTTCTTTTATATTTTGTGCCAAACAAGCCTTAGCTTGTTCCGTTAATTATCTCTTTCTGTGGATTATTATGTCGTTATGACAATCTTGAAAATCTAGTATAGATGGTGAAGTTTAAAAAGTTTTCAACATATTAGGAAGTATGGAAGTGAAGAGGTTGAGTGATGCTTTGGCAAAATTCTGCAGCATTCTGCAGGATTCTGCCAGAGGGTCATTCGACCGGTCGAATGGGGTCGTTCGACCGGTCGAAATGCCCCCTGCCAGAAATCTTTTTATACACCTTCCGAAAATTTTCAAAAGGTTTTGATTGGTTCTTAGGGTACCTTTGAGACCCCTTTCAACATAAATTCATCCGTTTTGAAATATGATTTCGTTTTAAATTTTATACGGATTTTACAACTCGAAGGGTAATGTTTCCTAAAGTTTTATATACGAAAGGTGGTGTTAAGTTCTTTTCCGCTGCGTATAATCGTTTAATTAATTGGATGAGCCTTGGTGGCGTGCCACGTGTCCTGTTTCCGCACGTTAGCGGGATGGGTCGTGACACCTCGAGCTCCGAACTCAGGCACTAAAAAGACCTTGGGCTCCGAACCCAGGCACCAATGACCTCGGGGTCACGCCCGAGGCACCGGCTTCGCTTAGGTCCAACCGACGATGGGGGCAAACCCCCTACGAGGCTGATGATGGCAAGCTTCAAAAGACCCTGCAACCACCATGTTCCAGGTCGGTTACCTGTAGTTCATAGCCTCTATAAGACCCTCGTCTTAGCGAAAGCTTGGGGGGAAAGACGGCGCAGTGAACTAAATAGGTAATCACACCGGGTATCTACAGGGCTCGCGGATAACCAAGTCAAAATCTTGGACAACCTGAGCACCTACAGTACTCAGAGGCATTAACTCCACTTAGGTCCAAACCGACAATAGAGGTGACTAAAATCTCTTAGGTTGGCCGACGATAGAGGAGCAAAAAGGACCCTAAAGCAACGTGATTTAGGTCGGCTCCACCAACATGGTCAAGCTCTTCTCCCAACTGTCTTGACGAAGGCTGGCCGGGCGGAAGACAACCATCCTGGGGAGTTAACATAAAAAAGGACCCTAAAGTAATACGCTTTAGGTCGGCTTTTCCAACATGGTAAAATCCTTTTACCCACAGCCTTGACGAAGGTTTACGGGCAGAAGATAACCATCCTGGGAGCTAACTCAAGGAAAAAAGACTCCGAATTAGGCCAGGTCTCAACTCCCGGTCAATTCCCCAGCACCTTAAGGTCCCAAGCTAGGCTGGGTCTCAACTCTCAGTCAGTTCCCAAGGACTCACCAGGCTCAGAAGCCCCGAGGCAGCTTCTCCAAGCACTCAGACAGTGGCAAGTAACATCAAATAGATTTCCAAACTTGCCCTGATATAGCATCTGGCCAACCTTAAAAATGGGGGGCAGCTGATACACCCAAATTTGGCTCTATCCTATGACCGAGCGGTTCAAATCAGCAGTCAGTCCATGCCCTGGGCAAGTTATGCACAACTCTACAGAAGCATCAGCCCGAGCGGTTCATCTACGACCCGGCCAACAGGTCGAGAAAACTGCACAGGCACATCCCACCGTGGGAACAGCCCATCCGGGTCCACAGGCATGATCCTGAGCTTCACATGCGTGATCCCGAGCATTACGGGCAGTTTTCTACTCAAGATAGAAGACTAATGGAAAGTGCACACTATTTCCTAATCCAATTAGGAAATCCCCATAATTAATGCCAATCTATATCAATAGGATTATATTTTCTTATCCATGTATGAGTAGGTCTCTTACGTCTATAAAAGAGACCTCTCACCCCCCATTGAAGGGGCCGCCAATTCTGTAGTCTACACAGCACCTCTATAAAATTCACCATTATACGCGTACACCCGACCGGTATTACTGGTAGTGCCGCCCCTCTTTGTTGGCTCACCAGGCCCGCCGGTGATCTGCTAGTGAACGTGCTCAGACACATACGTGGACGTAGGTACCTTCATTAACAGGGCCGAACCACATACAAAAAATAGTCTCTCACTTTCTCTCTCCCCTAAAATTGCTCTACTTTACTCTTACCAATTTTTGGCATCATTACTATGTATTCTCCCCTTTTAAATTTGATTGCATTACCATCGACTACTAGTTTCTACATTGCATAACGTTTTGAATGGCATTTGCAAGTTACCCCTTTTTATATCAACTCATAGTTGTTATTAGACATATCATAAGTGCTCGTAGATCTTAAGTTGAATATTGATCCCATTGGTACTACTGCAGGTGGATATGGATGGATATGGAGTATGGTCTCGATCCATCCACAGGGAAAGCAATAATGCAGGCAGCCCAAGAAGTGGCTGAGGGAAAACTAATGAGCACTTCCCTCTGGTGGTATGGCAGAGGGACTCAAAGTAACATAAATGCCAATGAGGTAGGCACAATTTTATTAACTTGCGCATGCAGATATATTAATTTGTACTTGTTTCGGATTATTTGTTGATGGTAGTCCGGTACCCAGTTTAGATTGCTAGGAAAAACTTGTAATTAGGTTCCAAATGTAGCAGCATCATGTCGTAACTTATATGTACTGTAGTTTTGTTAAGTATGAAAAAATGTGGATTGGGAAGTAGTTTGCGGCTACAGATAGGATGGGCTTTAGCAATTCTATCCCCAAAGCTCTCCAAAGTCTCTCTCTCTCTCTCTCTCTCTCTCTCTCTCCCTCTCTCTCTCTCTCTCTCTCATTTAGGACCGTCTTTGTTCACCTCTAGTTCTCTCCTTGGGACCTCCGTCGTCTTATATGTAACACCTCCATCTCCGTCACTTCGTTGCATTTAGACTAGAATTTTTATGGTATATATATGAGGATCTACTTGGCAATTTGCATTCAGTTTTTAATCCCCTGTTATGATTGACAAGTAGGGAATATTCTTGTTTCTTCCCTCATTGGAATTTTGTTTCTTCCAATGCATGTAGCTTTGTTTGCCATGAAAGTTGCAATGTCCTTAAGAAAGGCAAATATGTTGTGGCCATAAATTTAATATTTTTGGCATTTCTCACATGTCTGATCACATTTATTATTTATTATTATTGTCATTATCATTTTGGTTTGAATTTAATTATCTTATTTACTAACCATAGTTTATCGCAAATAGAGCAACTAAAATTCTTGGCCATAAGCGAGGTGAAAAGTTTGTGCATCCTAATGACCATGTGAACATATCACAATCTTCTAATGACACATTCCCAACCGTAAGCCTCTTTAATCAAAATAGAATAACTTAGAATTTTTAACATGCTTAATCAATATTTAGTGTTGGAATAATGAATTTTCAGTTAATGCACATTGCAGCTGCAATGGAAATAAATTCAAGATTACTGCCGAACTTGAAGCATTTACAAACTTCACTACGCTCAAAGGTAAATATGCATTTTTTTTATTTGCGCGTAAAGCAAGTTGCACAATAGTCCAATTTTATTTTTATTATTTTATGTCACATGGAATGCATCTGCTGATTTTGTAATGTGAATCTTTTCAAGTTGTTAAGCATTTGATGCATCACAACGTAAATGCCAAAACAAAGATTTGCACCATATATGTGGTCAGAAAACTAAAATCCTCATTTTTTTTTGGTTCAATGACGGTAATGAGTCAAATCTAGCTCTTAGACAAGCTAGGACTTGAGGAGATGTCATCAATGTGATTTGGTTAACTAGTTGGTGCTTCCATTCCGGATAATCAAAAGAGTTATGATATAGCATATGTTGATTTGATTTTGCCGATTGAATGCAACGGAGCATAATCAAATTAATTTAATGGGATAATATCTATCTTCAAAAGGAATATAGAATAGATTTTAAAAAAAAAATCAAGTTGGGGTATTTTTTTTCTTTTATCTATCCCTTTCACTCTTTGTAGTTTGGCAAACCCATGCATGGATGTGTGGGAATATACAAACATTGGAAAATGTTTTCATAATCTTTTTGAGATTTTGGATCTTGGTGGAAAAGGGATTTTACTTTTCTTTTATCTTGTGTGTGTGTAATCCCGAGATGGGGGGAAAGGGGATTTGGCTTTTCTTTCTTCCTTTTTTTTTTTTTGTCTTGTTGTGGGTGGGTGGGTAGTATTTCACCCCTTCTCATTCCAAAATCTCACTACCAAGAAATGAGTCATTATAGAGATTTCTTGGAGATTCTCGTTGATCTGTCACCATTTTATACCGTGAGTTGTGAAAACTCTCCCACTTCCAAACAAATTTGGCATCTCCTTCTAGTTGCGCATCTTTTATTTACTGATGCCACCAAATTTTCCCCTGGCTTTCGCTAAATTGCTGGCCCTCTGCCACTTGTCCAATGTTCATCCAATAGGTTAGACATCTAGTGTGTACACACACATACCAACCAATATAACACACAAATACGTGTATTTATATAACACCCGTGATTTGTGTTATTGCATTCATTACATTGTCATGCATAATAATGTGATGCGTTGTGCATTTTGGCACATGTTTGAGTGAGTTTTGACTCACGAGTCGATTTGGGTGTCTGAGTTAGAGAACCCTTTGAGACATTGTGGAATGAGTTGTTTGTGGTTGTGAAGTCTCTCCGTGTATGAGATGTTCACTGTGAAACGCTTAAATGTTTATCTGAAAATAAATGTTTACCTATGTATTCCAATATCTGTATTATTTTCCAGTTTAGAATATATTTCTGTTGTTAGTTTTAGCATCCTTGTGAGGACGAATTAACACGCTATTAATTTGGTAGGCTAATTAGCAACTTCAGAAATGTCATGTAGAAATTCGCGTTTTAGCAAACAAACGGAACTTAGTTGAAAACTTTTATAATTTAGAGGTTTCACTCGTGAAGCTATGAATTAGCCGTGTAGAAGGTTTCAGAGGCTGATTAGGAGTTTTGAAAACTTGCGGGGAAGTTAACACAATTTTCAGAAGTGTTGCCTATATATAGATAGAAATGAATTGAGATATTTTCATAAAGTTTACAACCTAAGTTTCTAAGGAGGCCAAAAGGAGATTAGGAGCTTAGAGCTTTGCGACGCCAAATGACGATCTTCTGCCCGTTTATTTTCTTCAAGATTTCATATTCGAGCTCCTCGAGGTAAGAGCTTCGTTTTGATATATGTTAGGACCCGTTTGGCAAAGTTTTCCGAAAAGTCATTTTCTAGAATTTTTCATAAAAGTTGATAATTGAAATTCTGATCGATAGGAATTATACTAGACGGACTTTTGCACATTCTTTGTGCACGAGTTTTCTTCGGATTGAATTATAGGAGCGTTATTCGGAGGTGAATGATTCAACCTTGTATTTTGGAATGATTTCTTGGCTTGTATTCATGTTTGATATGAAAAACATATGTTAGTTTATAGATATATATATATATGGTGTAGTTCATATTGGGCAATTATATTGTTAAGTAGGCCCAATAGCATGGTGAAATGTTTTAATTACCGAGAGCACGGTGATATGTATTTGAGCATGTTAAGTTGCTTATTTGGGTCAGAAAGAGCACGTGGTCACTAAGCCATTTGTGGAGCTAATATATGCATTAATGTCGCATGATTGAATAGAAGAATTGTGGATCTTACCCTTTCGCGTGGACTTATTGGCGATGAGTCGCGGATTGGGAGTATGGAATGTACACGTGAGTCTCCCGCAACTAGTATGAAATGTAGAGATGTGAATGCGATCATGTTTATCATTCATGTGCATATATTGATTTCTTCACTAAGCGTTAGCTTAAACAAATCGAAATATGTGTGGTTATTCAAATAAACATTTCAGGTGTTAATGCCGGCGAGGAATCGGGAAAGTGAGCACATGGGCTTGGGAGTTCACTTAGAAGACGACTTGTCATGTTTATTTCGTAGTTTTGTAATCAGATCGCCTATTCAATTGTGTTGTTAAGGAACTTGTAATAGAATGGATAATAGTCTTGTAAACGTTTTATTTTAGTTCCAAGTCCTGTATGGAATTACTACGTTTTGTTTGACCTTGAAAACATGGTTTGGGTTGGTTAAGTTATTATGAATCTGAACCTAGAGTTCACGTTTTGAAATGTTTTACTTATTGACTTAATGTTTTACTTTAAGGATTGAAGTATGTTACGATCGTAGGGTCGCTTGACCTTAGGCAATATCCTAGTGCAAGAAGGATTGCTGTCAGAGGGTCATTCGACCGGTCGAAGGGAACAGTTCAACCGGTTGAAGTGCCCTCTGCTATAAAGGATTATTGCCGAGGGGTCATCCGACCGGTCGAACGGGGCATCTCAACCGGTCGAAATGACCCCTGCATGAAAACTTTTTATACCCCTTCCGCAACTTATTTAAATATTTTGATTGGTTCTTAGGGCACCTTTGTGACCCATTTAAGTATAAATTCATTCGTTTCAAAATATAATTACATTTTCAAATTTATACAGATTTTACTAACTTCGGGCATGTTGTTTCAAAAGTGCGACTACTCATTGCTATCTTTAAAGTTTTGTTCCGTTGCTATGACTTTTAAATGAAAGGAAGAGCCTTGGTGGCATGCCACGGGTTTCGGTTTCGCTTTTGTGGGACCGGGCTGTGACAATTTATTTATGTTTTTTTTGTCAAGTTGACTATACCCAGTATACTTGAAAAAACAATGAATATCCAAGTTTATACGAGATAGATGTATTGATGTATTATATAATCTGAATTAAGAAACTTCAAAGGTTCCATATGCATCGATTTCCTCAATCATATAGAAACTCGATCTATTTATTTTTCCAAAATGGTCATGACTTATGATAATATGTTCTTATGACTTGCATTTTGCCCATTTGTTCTGCATAGTCATCAGTCATATATACTTGCTATCATGCATTGCCTTTTGTATTGTCATTGCACTCTACAACCACCACTGCATTTTCTATTACTTGTTGTGCTTGTTTTTTTACCAGTCAATCGAGTTCAAAGACATTATTAAAATTGGGCGTACTCACACTCAACACCTTTGAATCTTGGGCAAGAGTTTAGTGGCTATACTACACAAGTAAGCTCACGTTGCTATCACACTTCTAGTTTGGGTTGCTATTATCCTTTTGACTTGTTTCAGTTAAAGGAAAACACAAGCTTCAAATACACTTGGTGGGGCCCGTGGGGCTTAGTGAAAACAGGCTCTCTTCTTGCAGGTGAAATATGGAATTCACCGGATTATGTGCACCCTACCTTCATGTATCAGGTTGCAAATTATATATGTTGGCTCCGCCATGTTCTCCCACCTTGTAGTCCCTTTTTTGAGTTCTAAATGATGGAGATGTCATTGTCCAGCTTGCACAGGGTGGCGCTGCCGTGGGGATTGGATTGAACACAAATGAAGGGTATGAGGTGCAATTTTTTTTTTAAAGTTTGAAGCAATGTAGCTAAAAATATCCAGCCACTTGACCCCTTTTGGTGTCTGTGACTGTAAAGAGGTAAGTAGGGATCCTATTACCCAAGGCTTTGTTTGGCTAGGAAGAAATGAATGACGAAAAGTGAACAGAAAAAAGAAAGAGAAGGAAAGGAAAGTAGATGGAAAACCCAATTCCCTAAATTTTGTTAGAATGAATAGTTTTCAAATCCCATCTTATGTTTTGGAGAGCAAAAATTTGAATAAAGTTTTGTACTCACCTAAATTACTATGTCCAAATTAATCTAAGCGACTTTAAATCAATTTGTTATAAATCCTATCTCGGTTTCTGAAATCTCTAAATATTATTTACATGCTCCAATCTTTTGCATTTTCCCGGAAAGTTAAGTTGTTATGAGATCAACAGGTAAATTGGCAAGTCAAAATATAGAACCTCACTTTCATGAGAGGAATTTTTCTATTTAGCAAGAAAGTTTCATGAATTTGTGGGTCCATGTGTGGGAAGAAGAAGAGGAGAAGGAGAAGGCCGAGAGAGAATGAGGAGACAAAGGAGGACAGGGGAGGAGAGAGAGAGAGAGAGAGAGAGAGAGAGAGAGAGAGAGAGAGAGCGAGAGAGAGAGGGAGAAGGGTTGGCCATTAGAGCTCGACGGCTCCAACTCACCACCAAACGCGCCCTTAACCTTATGGTGAGTTCTAAACTCACTCGGTAGCATCATTGTGTAGTTTTTACAAATTTGGACTTGAAGAAATGGACCCAAGATGTCCCTAGCCATTCTGGGCATCACTGCCCAATCTTCTGGAGAAGAAGACTTTCAAGCGATTGAAGATTGAAATCACTGTGGACTCAATCGATTGAAAATGTTTTGATCGATTAAAACTTATTTTCTCAATTGATTGAAAATGCACCAATCGATTGAAACTATCTTTACCTCAATCAATTGAGACAGGGTCTCAATCGATTGGAACTTACATAATTATGATTTTTTTGTTGTTGTTTATGATATGAACTGTTTAGTTGGTTAAATACTGTTTTAATGCTTTCGTTATGAAATACTGTTAACTAGAGAGATAATGGTAAGTTGTACTATCATGTTGTTAATGACATTAGTTAATGTAGTTATGAAGCGATTAACAAAATCATAGGTTTTACTGGGTAGGTCAGTTATGTGGGAAGTGTCAGGGATCAATAGTGTGAATATCAGTATGGGTTGAGTTGAGTTCTGTATCGTACTCGCAAGCGTTCTTAAAAGCGGTGAACATGAGTTCTTAAAAGCGGTAAATAAGCGTACTGATATAAACTATACGTTGACGGACATTGCTCGCAAGAGTTCTTAAAAGCGGTGAACATCAGTTCATAAAAGCAGTGAACAAGAGCATTTGAATTTCCATAGGATAATCATGGTATTGGAGAGATGTATTGTGCTCGCAAGCGTTCTTAAAAGCGATGACATTAGTTCTTAAAAAGGGTGAACAAGAGCAGTGGTACATCTATAGAATGGTTGTAATACTAGGGTTATGTATTGTGCTCGCAAGCGTTCTTAAAAGCGGTGAACATGAGTTCTTAAAAGTGGTGAACAAGTGCAGTGGTACGTCTATAGAATGGCTATAATACTCGGGTTCTGTATTGTGCTCGCAAGCATTCTTAAAACGGTGAACATGACTTCTTAAAAGCGGTGAACAAGTGGTACGTTCATAAAATGGTCGTGATATTGGAATGATGTATTGTGCTCGCAAGGGTTTTTAAAAGCACTGAACATAAGTTCTTAAAAGCGGTGAACAAGAGAACTGATATATCATGAAAGTATCACTGGGAAGTGGTAGGTAGTTGGTGTCAATGTGTCGGTCTTTATAGAGCAAGACGTTAGTAGTCGAGTAATAAGGAGGATGATTAAGAAAGGATATTATTATAATTGATATGCCCTAAATTGGCTCTACTATATGGCCGAGCAGCTCTACTCAGGAACCGACCCCTATCCCAACCATGTCATGCACAGCCCCTTGGATAAGCACCAGCCCGAGCAGTCCAGACTATCTGAGACTTCCCGACTGTGTAGCACAAAGCTCGGTCAGAGGAGAAGCTCGGCCCACAGGTCGGGATAGCGCCAGCCAGAGACAGAACAACTCAGAACTAACTCGGCCAGCCCAGAGGCGCATCCCAAATAGCTCTACTCCAACAGTTCCTAATCAGTCCAGGATAGCTTAGCAGACTCTCAAGCGGTACATTCATAAGGCCCGACCGGTAGGTCAGGAATGCCGCACAGACACGGTTCATCACGGTCACGGCTCAGTCAAGCTCACAAGCCGTGGTCCAGAACGTTTTGGGTAGTTTCCTACGATAGCTAGAAGATTAATGGGATGTTTGGAAAGTTTCCTAATCCAATTAGGAAACTCGCATGATTTGAGTTAATCAAACCTAATTGGATTGTATTTCCTTATCCATGTAGTTGACTTGTACGGGTAGGTCTCTTATACTTATAAAAGAGACCACCTGCCTCCTCCAAGAGGGAGAACACCTTTAAGTCTGCATAGCACCCCTATAGCAATCACAATTGTCGTGCCCAGCCAACTTGTGGTAGCTCCAAACTGTTGTTGGTTCACCAAAGGTCACCGGCTTTTAACAATATAGTGAACGTGCTCAAACACACACGTGGACGTAGGTTCCTTTATTAACAGGGGCAAACCACATACAAATCTGGTCTCACATTATCTCTGTCACTATTTCTCTCTCCTTGATCTGCTCTAATTTATCTTGCCTAAAAATTGCATTATCAGTTATTATTCGGAACTCGTAACATATTTATAAACGTCTCAATCTTGTAATCAGTTCATATTAATCATGATACCCCGTTAGTATGTTATTCACTCAGCTTTTATTAAGCTGACGGTGTGTTATACCGCTGGAAAATCCATGTCTAGCCTTTCCAGAATATGGTTATGTAAGAGGCCATACTGAGAACAACTACACCACTGGTGGCAACACAGGGGAGGACTACTTTGCGGATAGCTATGTCTATGCTAGCTGAAGACTAGGATTGGACTATAGTTACTTTATGTTGATGTTATAGAACTTTATACGTTTTGTAATTAGCATGTATTACCTGAAGATTTATGCATTTTGATTACTGCCAGACTTTGATGTAATAGTTTAGTAACCGTACGATCTATATATGCGATGCCGAACTTAGAATCTTTCATTTAGTTTCCATATCAGTTAATTGGATCATGTGTAGTGGACAATTATGTGACGTTCACCAGCTATGGCCTACGAACTCAAAGAGGAATTTTATTTTCCCTATTTTTACTACTCCAGGGCGTGACAAAATATATTGCAAGTGATGCAAAACGATAAAAAAAAATTGTACATTAATTGATTACGTGTGTAAATGTCTCATAAAAGAGAGATATTTGTCCAACTAAAAAGTTTTAGAATATTTAAAATAATATGATTTTTTAAAAGAAGTCACCCAATTACATCTATTTTTTCTTTTCTTTTTTTTTTTCCTTCAAAAGTATGAAAAAAGCCAATATGACTATATGCTCCATAGAATAGTTTTTGGAAAAAGCCAATAAAGCATTTCTTTTTTTTTTTGGAATATTGACTAATCCCAAACTTTTGTGAATTTCTCCAGTGTTTCGTTAATGACCCTAGCAAGAGACCCTTTGTACTTGCTAATTTTTTCATTCCATTACTTTCCATCTCCAAATAGTTTGAGGCATTTTCTTAGATATTCACTATATTTTTTGTAATATTCTTAATGTGAAACTAATTCATGTAAGGAAAATGTTATGTACACCGGTTTTGTGCACCTAAACTATCCACCGATTTTCCTTAACTTCAAGAAAGGACCGATTGATTTTAATTCCTTAAAAATAATTAGCAACTTTAATTAATATTTTATAACTTACTATTTATTACGTATGCACATCAAATATATGCAAGCTTTTCATTTTCATTTTCTATTTCTTTAATCTTTTTTCGTATTTATCACATTCAATGCCTTTTTACTATAATCATGGTAAAATTGGTCCTATAGATGTACTCGCAATAAATTAAATTAGCTCTAAATAGGTAATTAAAAATAAATTTGGAAATAAAAACAACCAATCACAAAATAAAAAGTAAGCAAATAAAAGCTAACTTTTTTGCTTTAACATAAAAATATTGTTAGAAATATGATAAAAGAGAGGGAGAGAGAGTAAGACAATGCTATGAATTGTGTATTGAATAGTGTGATGAAACCTTATAATGAGTAGTCTTTGTATAGGCCAAGGGAGAATCCTAAAAGGGAAAAAAAAGTACACAAGCTAGTAGTACAACTAGTAGTACAATGTATCTGGACAGTAAGTATAGCAAG
Source organism: Hydrangea macrophylla (assembly GCA_033977485.1). Lineage (NCBI taxonomy): Eukaryota > Viridiplantae > Streptophyta > Magnoliopsida > Cornales > Hydrangeaceae > Hydrangea > Hydrangea macrophylla. The sequence continues at coordinate 3,190,582 of CM066986.1, forward strand.
ATACAATAGGTACATGAATGTAACCAAATATTCTAACATTTTTCTAACAGCCCCCCTCAAACTCAAGGTGGTAGAATGGAAACCAACTTGAGTTTGGAAACTAAATCCTGAAGATGTCCTGGTTGATGAGCTTTGGTGAATACGTCAGCAGTCTGATCGATGGAGGAGACTGAGTTAAGTCGAATGGTGCTAGAAGAAAGATGATGACATACAAAATGACAGTCGATCTTAATGTGTTTTATACGTTCATGGAAGACATCATTGTGAGCAATTTGAATGGCACTTTGGTTGTCACAAATGATGGTTGTAGCAGTTGAATGATTGACCCCCATGTCCTCAAGTAACCAGTGTAGCCAGAGAAGTTCCTGAGTGGTATCAGCAAGGGCACGATATTCAGCTTCTGTACTAGATCGGGCAACAGCAGTTTGTTTCTTGCTATGCTAGGAGATGAGAGAGTCACCCAAGAAGAAGCAATACCCAGTGGTGGAACGACGATCAGTAGGATCTCCTGCCCAGTCTGCATCTATGTAGGCACGTAACTCAACATAGGAGTGAGCAGAGAAGTAGAGGCCATGAAATAAGGTCCCCTTGATATACATGAGAATGCAGAGAACTGTTGCATAATGACGAGAACGAGGAGCAGATAGAAGTTGGCTTATAGTATGGACAACATAGGAGATATAAAGTCTGGTAACTATCAAATAAACGAGACTCCCAACAAGCTAACGATATAGAGTAGGATCACCCAAGGGTATACTATCCATATGAGTGAGCCTACAGTTAGCCTCGAGAGGAGTGGTGCTAGTCTTGTTTTTCGTAAGTCTCGCCCGTGTAAGTAAGTCGGAGGCATACTTGGCTTGAGAAAGATAATATCCGTTATAACAGGAAGTGACCTCAAGGCCTAGAAAATAGTTAGGCTTGCCGAGACATTTCATTTCAACATGTTGGCTGAGATGGGTTTTGAGATCCAAGATTCCAGATGTATCATGTTCGGTGATAATCATATCATCCACATAGAGGATGATGTTGTTGTTTTTGGGTAAGGAGAATTTAGTGTGTTAAGAGTAGATAAAAGAGAGAGATAAGGGAGAGAGAGTGTTTGTATGTGGTTCGGCCCTGTTAACGAAGGTGCCTACGTCCACGTGTGTGTCTAAGCACTTCCACTAACTGATGAAAGAAAACTACTGCGGGGACCTTGTTGATCCAACAATGGAGACTGGAACTACCGAGGGTCAGCCGTGCAGGGTATGCGTTTAGCGCTTTCTCGGGAGAGGCTAGACAATGGTGATATATTAGCTATGTTAAATTTTTATGAATTCCAGGGGCCCCTGTCACGCTTGTCCCAGAAAATATATTCTTTTACATGCATAATTGGAATTTTGGAAATTTTTAATGTTGATTAATAATTGAGATGTGGTTGACTGTGATTCAACATTGAGTGTCAATTGAGGACACTGGAATGTGGAGCTTCATGAGGCATTAACATGGCTAAATGACATTTATATGATTTAAATGTTATTCGACAATAACTGGTTTATGTGAATAGTAGATGATGATGCCAAAAATTGGGTAAGAACAAATAGAATGAGGTAAAAGAAATTTGTATGTGGTTTGACCCTATTAATGAAGGAGCCTACATCCACGTGTGTGCCGGAGCACTTGCACTATGAGGTAAATGTCACCGGGGGTCTATGGTGAACCAAAAGGCTTGGAGCTACCGATGACCGGTCGGGCAGAATGTGTATACTGTACGCAAATATCGACTTTATGGAGTAAGAATGTGTCACGACCCATCCCACTACGCGTGGAAATAGGACACGTGGCACGCCACCAAGGCTCATCCAAACATCACATACCAATACGCAGCGGAAAGAACTTTAAAACAACCTTGGGTATTTAAAACTTAGGGAACATTACTCTCTGAGTTTATAAAAATCCATTGAAATCAGAGTCATAAAAAGTTTTGTTCAATTGAAAACGTTCACAAGAATCCATTTCAAAATACAGAGGTTCAGTCGACTGCACAGTCGACTGTACTAGGGTCCAGTCGACTGTGCCTGGCAGAAACTAAAACCCTAAATCCTCAACAGAGGTCCAGTCGACTAATATGGGGACTCAGTCGACTGCTTTTCCATTAATAGAAGCAGTAGCCAAATCCAACAGTGGTTCAGTCGACTGATCAAGGATCCAGTCGACTGCTTCTCTTACTATTCACTTTCAGAGTCTCAATCACACAGGGTCCAGTCGACTGATCCTGGGTCCAGTCGACTGCTCCCCTGCTTGGCAGCCTGTAATGAAATATACTAACACATGCTTCTCAATATCCACAAACCATCACCACCAACTCCAATTACAACATTTAAAACCTCACTACAGACGTTCAATTACAAGATTACAATACTGCGAAACTAATCCATGTTTATATTACATCATATTACAATATCCAAATCCTTACTCAAGTTTAGGATTTAAAACAAAAACATATACAAGTGTGATTTCCCCGGCGTTCATCGGCCTCACTCATCGCGCTTCTTCTTGTCTTTCTTCTTACCTGCAATGGAGTATATCTCCACTACTCAGCTATATGCTGAGCGTACAAGTCTAACATATGCAGTATATGACAAAACATGCTTTAATCTCATAAATCATATCAATAGTCTCTAGGGAGGAAAATACGCATTCATCCGGTAGCGGCAAGTCCAAGCCTTAAACCGCGATGTCAATGGCAAGTCCAAGCCTACAACCATTACATCCCACAAGTGCCATGGCAAGTCCAAGCCTACAACCATGCACAGTAGCCGTCGCTACTAAAATTCTCAGACATCGAGAAGCTTACTCCGGCATGAATTTGTATAAGACTCCCCTTTGACCCACATAGACAACTCAACGTGCTCGCGTAAATTTAGACATGCATTTCATAAATTAGCGCGTGCATAATTAACGGGCCTACAATTAACACATGGATTTTGCCCGGATCTCAATTTCGTCGTCGAAATATAAAACATGTATTCCTCTATATTTCATAAGTTAGGACTTCATACCTCGTGCGATTTCCCCCAAACTTTGAAGGATCGACTAGGAGGCTAAATAATCGTCGGATTTCGAATTTGAGAAAATTCCTACAAGTTTATACCTGTTTTTCCCAAAAGTCTAGAATTAAGATTTTTACAAAAATTGGCCAAACACGGCCTAAGTAGGATCAAAACGTAGATCTTACCTCCACGAGTTCGAATATGAAATCTGGAGAAAAACTGACAGACGGAAGGTCGTCGTATGTCGCCGGCAAGCTTGTGGCAACCAAATCTCCCTTCTCTCTCCTCTCTCTAGATATTTATAAGATTTGGATGAGATTGAAATCTCATCCTCATCTATATATAGACAAACGTTCTGGAATTTAAGTTTACCTCCCCGCAAGTTTCTCAAACTTCTAATTAACCCATGAAACTTCGCACACGTCCATTTTATAACTTAACGAGTGAAAACTATAAATTTCAAAAGTTTTCGACTAGGTTTCGTTTGGGGTCCGAAAATAACGTCCGAAAACTCTAATCTGTGGAATCTCTACACAACCTACCTTTTTAATTAACGTATCACTCACGTTCTCACCGCAGTTCTCAAAACGATATACTAAAATATCCAAAATACCAAAATTATACTACACATGTATAATTACTATTCACAAAATACCATATAAGTCAAATAACATTTAAATCATATAAATGTCATTTACTCATGCTCATGCCATATGAACTACCATGTTTCCGTGTCTTCACTGACACTTTACCGTTGACTCACAGTCAACTCCATCACCATTATCAACTAACATTGATAAGTTCCCAACTTACAAAAATGCATGATAAAATTATGAATTCCTGGGACGGGTGTGACAACTCTCCCCTCCAAAAAGGAAGTTTGTCCCCATACTTTACCTCATACGTCGAACAGGTACGGATACTCATTCCGCATGTCTTCCTCATTTTCCCACGTAGCCTCTTCAACAGTGTGACTACGCCATAATACCTTTACCATCGGAATCGTCTTAGTTCTTAAGACTTGTTCCTTTCGATCTAGAATCTCGACTGGTTGTTCCACATAAGTCAAGTCTCCCTGAATTTGTAGTGGTTCAGGTACAATGATCTTACTCGTATCAGTCATACATCGTCTCAACATCGATACGTGAAATACGTTATGCACATGTTCCAACTCTGATGACAAGGCCAATCGATAAGCCACTGGACCTACTCTCTCTAGGATCTCAAAAGGTCCTATGAATCTCAGATTGAGCTTTCCCCTCTTTCCAAATCGTACAATGCCTTTCGAAGGCGATGCTCGTAAGTATACGAAATCTCCAACTTCAAAATTCATCGGTCGTCGTTTAGAGTCCGCATAGCTCTTATATCGACTCTGAGCTACCTTGAGTCGCTCTTGAATCAACTTCACCTTTTCAGTAGTCACCTGTACTATCTCAGGTCCTAACAACCTTCTTTCTCCAATCTCGGTCCAACAAATCGGTGATCGATACTTACGGCCATACAAAGCTTCATATGGTGCCATACCAATACTTGATTGAAATCCGTTGTTGTACGCAAATTCAATTAATGGCAAGTGGTGCTCCCAATCACTCCCAAAGTCTAACACACACAATCTCAACATATCCTCTAGCGTCTGAATCATGCGCTCTGACTGTCCATCGGTCTGAGGATGAAATGCAGTACTGAAACTTAATTTCGTACCCATAGCTTCTTACAAACTTCCCCAAAATCTTGATGTAAAACTACTATCACGATTTGATACAATCACAGCTGGGACTCCATGTAGTCTTACAATCTCTTTCATATACAATTCTGCCAACTTGGATGGTTTAGTCGTCTTGATCGGTAGAAAATGAGCTGACTTGGTTAGTCGGTCAACTATAACCCAAATCTTATCATTCTTATTACATGATCGTGGAAATCCTGAAACAAAGTCCATTGTAATCTCGTCCCACTTCCATTCTGACACAGGTAAAGGTTGTAATAATCCCGCGGGTACTTGTCTCTCAGCTTTAACCTGTTGACATGCCGAACATTCAGATACAAACTTAGCGACTTCACGCTTCATACCCTTCCACCATAAGTTTTCTCTCAAGTTTTGGTACATCTTATTACTCCCCGGGTGCACTGAATATTTTGTACTATGAGCTTCTTCTAAAATCCTCTCTTTCAAGTCTTTCACATTCGGTACACATAATCGATTTCCCAGTTTCAACGTTCCTTGTTCTAATACAAAACCAGGTCACTTTCCCAAAGATATCTCATCTCTCATTTTACACAAATAGACATCGTTAAATTGTTCTTCCTGAATCTCATCAATAATATCTGGGTGTGCCATGATCGCCATCATTAAACCACCATTAGTCTCTGGAATCACATCCAATTCTAAGCGTTCCATCTCTTTTATCAACTCTTTTTGTTGCGTTAGCTCGTCGGTTAAATTCCTCAGCGTCTTCCGGCTTAATGCATCGGCTACTACATTCGCCTTTCCCGGATGGTACTCAATCGAAAGATCGTAATCCTTCATCAACTCTAACCATCTTCGTTGTCTCATGTTCAAGTCCCGTTGGGTGAAAATGTATTTCAAACTCTTGTGGTCTGTGAATATCTCACACTTTTCTCCGTACAAATAATGTCTCCAAATCTTCAAAGCATGAATTACTGCAGCTAATTCCAGATCATGAGTCGGATAATTAATCTCATGTGTCTTCAACTGTCTAGGAGCATAAGCAATCACTTTACCCTCTTGCATCAACACGCATCCCAACCCTTTGTGTGAAGCATCACTATAGATTACAAATCCTTCGGTTCCAGATGGTATTGTCAATATCGGTGCTCTCGTCAAACGTGACTTCAACTCTTGAAAACTGTCTTCACATTCCTGACTCCATTAAAAAATAACATCCTTTCTCATTAACTTGGTCATTGGCAAAGAAATCTTTGAGAAGTGTTCAATAAAACGGCGGTAGTATCCCGCTAATCCCAAGAAACTTCGAATTTCGGATACGGAAGTCGGTCTTTGCAAATTAGATACAGCTTCTACTTTGTGAGGATCAACTGATACTCCATTCTTGTCAATCACGTGACCAAGAAAAGTAATACTAGACAACCAAAATTCACATTTCTTGAATTTACCAAATAATTGTTTATCTCGTAATCTCTAAAGTATCAACCTCAAGTGGTTCTCGTGTTCTATCTCACTCGGTGAATAGATAAGGATATCGTCAATGAACACAATCACAAAGTCATCCAAATAATCCTTGAATACTCGATTCATAAGATCCATGAACGCGGCTGGTGCATTCATAACTCCAAATGGCATAACTAAGAACTCATAGTGTCCATAACGCGTTCTAAAAGTTGTTTTCTCAACATCTTCGGCCTTCACTTTCAACTGATGATAACCCGATCTTAGGTCTATTTTGGAGAACACTTGTGCCCCACGAAGTTGATCAAATAAGTCGTCAATTCTGGGTAACGGGTACTTGTTCTTAATCGTCAACTTGTTCAGTTCCCGGTAATCCACACACATACGCATTGAGCCATCTTTCTTCTTCACAAACAATACTGGAGCTCCCCACGGCGATATACTTGGTCGAATGAAACCTTTATCAAGTAACTCTTGTAGTTGAACTTTCAGTTCCTTCAATTCTAGTGGTGCCATTCTATACGGTGCCTTGGATACCGGTCTTGAGTCTGGCTTTACCTCAATGGTGAATTCAATTTCTCTCTCAATAAGAACATCTGGTAGATCATCAGGAAAGACATCTGAATATTCTCGCACTATCGGAATGTCTTCTACTTTGAATTCGGTCGTTGAGACATCGGTCACTGAACATAGGAATCCGTGACATCCCTTTTTCAATAATCTTCCCGCCCGGATAGCTGAAATCAAATACGGCGGCGGTGTAACCCCACTCCCTTGGAAACAAAAGTTCCCATGTACCGGTGATCGAAAATTAACTTCTTTTCGTTCACAATCTATCGTAGCTTGGTTAAGGGCTAACCAATCCATTCCCAGTATCACATCAAAATGATTCACCCCAATCGGTATAAGGTCTACAGTCATCAACTTCTCGCCTAGTTTGATTTCACAGTTCTTATATATAGTAGACGTCACTATCGATTTACTAAGTGGCACAGCAATAGACAATTCATATCCTAACGGTGCCGATCTAACAGTCAAATGTTCAACAAAGGCATGCAATACAAATGAATGCATAGATCTCGAGTCAACAAGTATGCGTGCTAAGTGTGAACATACAAGCACCATACCTGAGACCACTGTCTCGGAAGCAGTCATATCTCCTGGGTTCATCTGATATGCCATTCCTTGACGTTGCTCCAACCTTTGTCCCCCGTCATTAATCTGTTTAGGCTTCGAACCACTAGAAGCCATAGAACTAACTCCTTGCTGAGAATACTTCCTCGGGCAATCCTTGGCTTGGTGTCCAAATACTCCACAATCATAGCACTTGCCTCTCATCTCGGGTGTAGAATTAGCACTACCCCCTCCTTGATTTCTGTTCTAGGGTTTGGTCATGAAACACCGGCCTGATGCCCTGAGTCGACAGACTCGTGAGACGATCGCCTCCTTAATGGTTAGAGAGTGGCGAGCTTTGGAGACGTTGGCGGAATTCGATGTACAGAGTGCTGAAGAAGGAGAAGGACAATTGTTCGGATGTCTTATCCTACAGCCTGTTCTTATCGACCGCATCATTGGAGCTCAGAAAGAAGATGAGAAGTTTCAGGCATGGTTCGTAAAAATGTCAGAAAAAGACCCGACAGAATGGAAAGTGGGAGTCGATGGAGGATATCGGTGCAGGAATAGATTATGTGTGCCAGGTAATGAAGAGTTAAGGAAGGATATCCTGGAAGAAGCACATAAGTCGAGATATACAGTTCACCCGGGAGGAACGAAGATGTACAAGGATCTAAAGAGAAATTTTTGGTGGGAAGGTATGAAGAAAGACGTGGCCGAATTTGTATCCAAGTGTTTGACATGTCAGCAAGTCAAGGCCGAACATCAGAGACCGTCAGGATTGTTGCAACCGCTACCTATTCCTGGTTGGAAGTGGGAACACATTACGATGGATTTTGTAGTAGGATTACCTCGATCGCAGCAAAATCATGACGCCATTTGGGTAATCGTGGATCGATTGACGAAGTCAGCTCATTTCATTGCTTATAGTATGACATACCCGGTAGAGAAGATGAGCCGGATGTACATACAACAAGTTGTGCGACTTCACGGTGCACCTGTGTCGATAGTGTCAGACCGTGACGCACGTTTTACCTCTGGATTTTGGGAAAGTCTGCAAGAAGCTATAGGAACTTCGCTCAAGATGAGTACTGCTTTTCACCCTCAGACAGATGGGCAGACTGAGCGTGTTAACCAGATCATGGAAGATATGCTCAGGGCATGTGTGATCGATTTTGAAGAATCTTGGGAGACACACTTGCCATTGGTTGAATTCGCCTATAACAACAGTTATCACACGAGTATCGGTATGGCTCCGTTCGAAGCACTGTACGGACGACCATGTCATTCCCCTTTGTGTTGGGCTGAAGTTGGGGATACAGAGTTGCTGGGACCAGATTTGGTAAGAGAAACCAATGAGAAGATTACTTTGGTCAAGGAGAGGATGAGAACCGCTCAAAGTCGATATAAGAGTTATGCTGATCGACGCCGGAAGGATTTGGAGTTTAGTGTTGGAGATCACGTACTCCTTAAGGTTTCACCAACCCGAGGAGTGGTACGTTTTGGTCTCAAGAGAGGAAAGTTAGCTCCGCGTTTCATCGGACCGTTCGAGATTTTGGAACGTGTCGGGAAAGTAGCTTATCGACTGGCACTACCACCGAAGATGTCTGGGGTTCACAACGTGTTTCACGTGAGTATGTTGAGGAAATACATACGAGACCCCTCACATGTGGTTAGTTATGACGACATTGAGACGAGTCATAACGTTTCTTACAAGGAAAGGCCCGTGAAGATTTTGGATCAAAGTATCAAGAGGCTGAGGAACAAAGAAATTCCATTGGTGAAGGTTCAGTGGAATCACCATGACGAGAATGAAGCCTCGTGGGAAGTTGAAGCTGATATGAGGATGAAGTACCCGGAATTATTTCAGGACTAGTTAGTCTTGATTTCGGGGACGAAATCCTGTTTAAGGGAGGAAGGGTGTAATAACCTGCATTTTCATTTCATTTTCATATTTAAATTGTAATTGCATTGTTATGATTATTTCATGCGATATTGTCTGCTTTCATTTTTAATTTCAATTTGTGTGTGTAGAATTTATTTCTTATTATGTTTCATATTCAAAATTCTTTTGGAGTCAAATTGGAATTTTACAAAAATTGTAATACCTGTGTTGGATTTCAAAACTGTATTTCAAAACGGTGGAAAAGATTACTCTTGACTAAATCAGTATTTTTATAAAACCAGAAAATCGTTTCTTACGTTAAAATGAATTTTCGGTATTTTTGTGGTGAACACCGCGCCCCGAAAGTACCAGTTTATGTCCAAAACTGTCCGCACTGTGCTAAACTTACACAGATTTTGGAAGTGACCGATTTGGACATTTGCTTTATTTGCCATTTATGGCAAGTAATCATTGGATATGCCTTGTTTGGTTTTGGTCCAATTGGTGTGTGTGATTTGTGTCTTAAAATAGCTTTTCCCAAACACTTCTAGCTTATGACCCCTACTAGCTTATATTCACCTCTTCAAAAATTGTGAGGTTAACAATCAGTAGAATTCAGTCCATGTAGATACGTATGAATGTATGCTGATGTTTAAAGAGTGATTAGAGGATTTGTTAAACCAAATTGAGTGTTTAAGTGAACTTAAAAATACTTGGGCTCCAAGTTCTTCACTTAAGCTTCCATATATACACTCACATATCTCATAAATCAAACATTCTGCATTCTAAAACTAGGAGAGAGTTTGAGAGCTCACACTTTCAGAAAATATTATAGAGAGAAAACACAGAGAGCATTTCACAGATTTTAGTGAGAGAAGAGTTTGAACCTCCATAGCTAAAGCTTGAAGATTGGATTGTCTATTTGGGTTTCTTTCTCAACAATTCTCTGCTCCATTAATCACAGTGAGTATTTTTAACTCACTCCCAATGTAATCTCATACTTATTTGCTGTGTATTATTTCAATTTTGTCAACCTCCATTGATGAATTTTGGTATGAACTTCAAAGCTTGAAAACATGGATTTCCAAAACTTAACCAAAATCAGTTTTGTGAATGAAATATGATAGATTATAGTGTGTAGAGTATATGGTGGTAAAATTAGAGCTTAATTCGTTCATAGGAGAAAGTATATTAAGAATTAGTTTTTGACATGTTTTAGTTTTTCATAAAATTCAAGAGATATGATTTGATTCTTGTAAAATTAACCTTGGAATCTTAATCCTCATTTAAAAACAAAGAAAATCATATAAGATAAGGCTTGGTTGATCACAGAATTGAAATGGGTCAAAAAGACCCCTGTTTTGCTGAAACAGAGAAGTCTGGGGGAAGAAGACGAAGCCTCAGCTTCATCTCGCGCCACGATCGCGCGCGCGAGAATCGCGCGAGCGGCCCGCGCGAGCGACCCTTCGCGCGAGCGGCCCGCGCGCGCGAGGTAGGCTTTCCCAGGCAGACGTAAGAGTTTTTATATATATATTTGAAAATTGGCTGGTCGCGCGAGCGAGGGTCGCGCGAGGACCCCTTCGCGCGAGCGATCCGCGCGCGCGACCCTACTTTCCTCAGGCAGACAGAAAAGGTTATTAATAAATGAAAATGGGCTTATCGCGCGAGCGGCCCGCGCGAGCGACCCTTCGCGCGAGCGGCCCGCGCGCGCGAGGTAGTGCAGTTTCTGTCTTTGTCTGTTTTTCTGTTAAGGGACTGTTTGGATGAAATTATATACTGTTAAGGCTCTGTTTGGGAATTTAGTTGATCAGAACTCTATTTGGTTATGTTTAAGTGATTTAAACATTGTAGTATGACTCATTAATCCCCGTACGCGTGTTGTTTCTTAATTCTGCATTTTTGTTTAAGTGCATACCATTCATGTGGGTCAGTGGTACATGCATAGGGGTGTCAGTCTGTATGGAAAAGAGTAATGGTAGTGTGGAAAGGGTATGAGATTGTGTTTGTGGTTGTGGTTGTGGTTATGGTTGAGTATGAGTTTGTGGTCGTGGTTGTGGTTGTGGTTGTGGTTGTGGTTGTGGTAGAGTTTGTGGAAGAGGGTATCTTTGAAATGCGACGGTGGCAAATAAGGACACTCCCTGACGCCCATGGAAGCGTTAAAGTGTGTGAAGCCGAACTCGGACATTCCCTGGCACCCATGGTAGTGCTAAAGTGTGGCCTACGGACACTCCCTGATAACTCAAGTCTGGATACTGTGTGAGGGGTCGCCCCGGTATTTGCATGGCGGTTAGGGTATTCAAAGTGTGAGGCATTGGACACTCCCTGGTACCCCGGACCAAAGTGTGAGGCAAACTGGACACTCCCTGGCGCCCCGTTGCTAAAGTGTGGCTATCTGAGTGTTTCAAAGATACCAGGAGTAGGATAGTGGGTTGTTGTGGATGTCGAGAGAAAAGAGTCGGCGAGATGAGTGTGGTGCATTGTCTCATTTCACGAGTATCTGTATTTATGAATGAAAGACTTTTATTATATTCCTTGTTGTTTTATAAAATAAATTCTTTCAGTATTTTAATAATGGAAAAAGGTAAATGGGTATGCTTTACATTCAAAGTCATGTTTTTAATACTCACCAGCTTCTTGAAGCTGACGACGTTGATGCGTCCTGGACATTCGTGTTCAGGCTTTTCAGGTTTTAACCAGGAGGAAACATATGACTACGCTAATTGAGGTGGCTGCTGTTGGAATAAAGAAACTGTTTATTTTATGCATTAAGTTTATTTGTTTGAGTTTTAGACTACTTTGTTTTAAGGATGACTGTATCAGACTCTAAGTTATTATTTTATTTTCAAGGCGGTTTGTGCCTTAGCTGACCCCGGTTTATAAGATGTAATAAGATAGAAAAATTTTGTAAGCCTTGATTGCTTTACTCTGATTATTATGTTTTGTTGTTTAACGTTTGGGACGGAATCGATCCTTCAAACTGTCGCGACCTACGGGTCCATAAAGGAAATTAAATGCTTTCCTTATTTATGCTACGTCGGGGCGTGACACACCAGTTCTGGGCTTCACCCTTCAGTACATCACTTGCATTTTCCATCTTTTCCCTATCGGTCATCGGGATAGATCGGAAGATTCGTTCCATGTCCATTATCCAATGTTCTGCGAGCGTTGGATCGGGTGTCCCATGAAATTCCATTGGTTTCTTTCGAGTAAACTGTTCAGATATTGATCTCATACCCCTACTTTCGGGTGCATTTACTACAGTTATTGGTTCCACTTCGATGTGAGGTATGGGAGGCAGTCGCTCCGCTATATTCCGTATCATTTCCCCCATATTCCCCATCATCTCTGCCATTTCATTCATTCGTCGGGTATGGGGTGATAACTCTCGGTCATCCATGATTACAATCCTGTAGTTCTCAATGCATAAACACTATGCATGTACAACAATAACAATATCATGTATGTAAAACAACATACATATGCATCAAACATCTCTAATATGTATGGATGCAATTTAGAACATGTGACAATTCACTCAACACTCCTCTCGTCGTTGAACGTTCCCAAAGTTTTGTTACCTATTGCTCTGATACCAATAAATGTCACGACCCATCCCACTACGCGTGGAAATAGGACACGTGGCACGCCACCAAGGCTCATCCAAACATCACATACCAATACGCAGCGGAAAGAACTTTAAAACAACCTTGGGTATTTAAAACTTAGGGAACATTACTCTCTGAGTTTATAAAAATCCATTGAAATCAGAGTTATAAAAAGTTTTGTTCAATTGAAAACGTTCACAAGAATCCATTTCAAAATACAGAGGTTCAGTTGACTGCACAGTCGACTGTACTAGGGTCCAGTCGACTGTGCCTGGCAGAAACTAAAACCCTAAATCCTCAACAGAGGTCCAGTCGACTGGGTCAAGCAGAACCCAAAATGCAGCATATAACACAGGGGTCCAGTCGACTGATATGGGGACTCAGTCGACTGCTTTTCCATTAATAGAAGCAGTAGCCAAATCCAACAGTGGTTCAGTCGATTGATCAAGGATCCAGTTGACTGCTTCTCTTACTATTCACTTTCAGAGTCTCAATCACACGGGGTCCAGTCGACTGATCCTGGGTCCAGTCGACTGCTCCCCTGCTTGGCAGCCTGTAATGAAATATACTAACACATGCTTCTCAATATCCACAAACCATCACCACCAACTCCAATTACAACATTTAAAACCTCACTACAGACGTTCAATTACAAGATTACAATACTGCGAAACTAATCCATGTTTATATTACATCATATTACAATATCCAAATCCTTACTCAAGTTTAGGATTTAAAACAAAAACATATTCAAGTGTGATTTCCCCGGCGTTCATCGGCCTCACTCATCGCGCTTCTTCTTGTCTTTCTTCTTACCTGCAATGGAGTACATCTCCACTGCTCAGCTATATGCTGAGCGTACAAGTCTAACATATGCAATATATGACAAAACATGCTTTAATCTCATAAATCATATCAATAGTCTCTAGGGAGGAAAATACGCATTCATCCGGTAGCGGCAAGTCCAAGCCTTAAACCGCGATGTCAATGGCAAGTCCAAGCCTACAACCATTACATCCCACAAGTGACATGGCAAGTCCAAGCCTACAACTATGCACAGTAGTCGTCGATACTAAAATTCTCAGACATCGAGAAGCTTACTCCGGCATGAATTTGTATAAGACTCCCCTTTGACCCACATAGACAACTCAACGTGCTCGCGTAAATTTAGACATGCATTTCACAAATTAGCGCGTACCTAATTAACGGGCCTACAATTAACACATGGATTTTGCCCGAATCTCAATTTCATCGTCGAAATATAAAACATGTATTCCTCTATATTTCATAAGTTAGGACTTCATACCTCGTGCTATTTCCCCCAAACTTTGAAGGATCGACTAGGAGGCTAAATAATCGTCGGATTTCAAATTTGAGAAAATTCCTACAAGTTTATACCTGTTTTTCCCAAAAGTCTAGAATTAAGATTTTTACAAAAATTGGCCAAACACGGCCTAAGTAGGATCAAAACGTAGATCTTACCTCCACGAGTTCGAATATAAAATCTGGAGAAAAACTGACAGACGGAAGGTCGTCGTATGTCGCCGGCAAGCTCGTGGCAACCAAATCTTCCTTCTCTCTCCTCTCTCTAGATATTTATAAGATTTGGATGAGATTGAAATCTCATCCTCATCTATATATAGACAAACGTTCTGGAATTTACGTTTACCTCCCCGCAAGTTTCTCAAACTTCTAATTAACCCATGAAACTTCGCACACGTCCATTTTATAACTTAACGAGTGAAAACTATAAATTTCAAAAGTTTTCGACTAGGTTTCGTTTGGGTCCGAAAATAACGTCCGAAAACTCTAATCTGTGGAATCTCTACACAACCTACCTTTTTAATTAACGTATCACTCACGTTCTCACCACAGTTCTCAAAACGATATACTAAAATATCCAAAATACCAGAATTATACTACACAGGTATAATTACTATTCACAAAATACCATATAAGTCAAATAACATTTAAATCATATAAATGTCATTTACTCATGCTCATGCCATATGAACTACCATGTTTCTGTGTCTTCACTGACACCTTACCGTTGACTCAGAGTCAACCCCATCACCATTATCAACTAACATTGATAAGTTCCCAACTTACATAAATGCATGATAAAATTATGAATTCCTGGGACGGGTGTGACAGAATGCGATCCCTTTGTGAGGGGTGAGGGATCCCTTTTATAGGTACAAGAGCCACTTGTACAAGGCAAGTTAATAGATTAGGGAGTCCAATTTAATTGCAATTAATTGATACCAATCATGGGAGTTTTCTAAGTGGATTGGGAAACAACTTATACTTTCCATTAGCCTTCTAGCTGAGATAGGAAACTGCTTGGAAGCCTGTGAGGCGAGTGTTGTGACGTGCCCAGGCTGCGCTTCACCAACATCGTATGCCCGAGCTGCGGGCCTAGACCGGGCAGTCCTAGCAAGACGACCCTGGATGGTTATGTAACGAGCGCCCCCTCCGGTTGACTTGGCGTCTCCTCGCTGAGGTGGCGTATATTGACTTTGAACTATTATTTTTGTACCTATCAGTAGATTATACCTGTTTGGTATGCTCTATGATAATTTTGATCTTGATTTAGATCACTTTGAACGTTATAGTGAAAAAATAAGTGATACTTTGCATAAAATGTAAGTTATCTAGAAATTTTGCGAAAATAGTTTACAGAACATAATTACGGCGACAAACAGAACTTAGTCGAAAACTTTTATAATTTATAGTTTTCACTCATGAAGTAATGAATTAGACGTATAAGACGTTTTGAGGGATAATTAGAAGTTTTAGAAACTCGTAGAAAAGTAAACGTAATTTCAAAAATAATTTCTAACAAATATGCCTATACATAGTTTACTTTTTTCTCTCATTGACATAATTAGTCTTTTGGTAGCTGCGTATGTTGACAGCGGAAAAAAACCAAACATCTTTCTGGCTACCACCCACCGTGATAGGTCAGAGACAGACAACTCTCTCTCTCTCATAGTGTTACTTGAAATTTTCTCCTCCATGATTTAGTTTTGTGGTACTCTGCTAGACTGCTGCTGCTATTACCTCCTTAGTAGTTCCCTCTGCTGCTTCTCTAGTACTCCGTATTAGAGAACAAAAGTACTCACAATCTTGACCTTTTACAGGAGTAATGTTAGATGCAGTCTCAAATGCACAACCAAATGCACAACACCTGCTTAAAAATGTTGAACTTCGTGTAGAAAAGTTTGCACATCCTGCACAACCCTTTTTTTGTGTACAAAATTTTCAGCACAACGTCTAATATTTTTAAATAAAATTATACATTTAATTATACATTTGAGAATACATTTAGCATTGTTCATATATCCCTCTCACATAGATATTGTTAAGGGGGTCCGTCCTGCTTTCACATTTATTGGATAGGTTAGAATTCAAACTTCTCCTATGTATTTACTTTTTGAAATTAAATAATTAATTTTATTTAGTTGGGATAAAGATGATAAAAATTAATTAAATAAATAAATAATTAATTTTATTTTGTTGATATTCAACTTGAGAAGGAGCGGCCTGTGTTACCATTGGCTCGGCCAGAAGCAGCTGTGCTGTTCAGGGTTCAGAAGGGTGACGACAATAGTTGTGCCACACCTCTCAAACAAATACAAAATGAAGTCCCAGCCAAAAAAATAAAAATAAAATACAAAATGAAGGCCTCCGTATTAGTATAGCACTCTCATACTACTCTCTCTGTCTCGATTGAACAATCTCAGAGAGAGAGAGAGAGAGAGAGAGAATCCCACAACCCACCCCATGGCCACTCACAGTTACCCAACTTCTTCTTCCCTCTCGTCGACCCTTAGAAAATCTGTTCATCCAAATCCCAACTCCTCCACCACCTCCCTCTCTGTCCCAACCACCACCACCACCACCACCCAATTATTAGGAGGACAACCACCACCTTTAAGCCTCAAAACCCTAATAAACCCCTCCCCCTCTTTTACCTTTAAAAAAAGAAAATCCCTAATCCCCACTCTTCGTTCCTCCTCTTCCTCCCCTGTCAATGCCGCCACCACAACCACCACCACCACCGATCTCTACTCCTCCCCACAGTCCCTGAAATCCCGTCTGAAGAATGGGGAAACCCTGTACGGTCTCTTCCTCCTCAGCTTCTCCCCAACCCTGGCTGAGATCGCTGGTCTTGCCGGCTACGATTTCGTCGTCGTCGACATGGAGCATGGTCACGGCGGTATCTCCGACGCTCTCCCTTGCCTGCACGCCCTCGCCGCCACTCGAACTCCGGCCATCCTCCGTCTCCCTGAGTCCTGCCCCACCTGGGCCAAGAAGGCCCTCGATCTGGGCCCACAGGGCATCATGTTCCCCATGATTGACTCCCCCAAACTTGCCCGTAAAGCCGTCTCCTTTTGCCGGTTCCCTCCCAACGGAGTTCGAGGATCGGCACATACGGTGGTTAGGGCTTCCGATTACGGCATCGACGCTGGTTATCTCACCAATTACGAGGATGAGCTGCTCATCATGTGCCAGGTCGAGTCTGAGGAAGGCGTTAAGAAGATTGAAGAGATAGCAACCGTCGATGGAGTGGACTGCATTCAGATGGGGCCTTTGGATCTGAGTGCCAGCATGGGCTATTTGTGGGACCCTGGGAACAAGAAAGTCAGGGGAGTGTTGCGAGCCGCAGAGAAAGGGGTGTTGGGGACGACGAAGAAGAACAAAGCTGGAGATGGTGGTGGTGGTGGTGGGGCCTATTTGGGAGGTTTTGCTATGCCACACGACACCCCAGACGATCTTAGGGTGAGGGGATATCACATGGTGTCTGGTGCTGTTGATGTGGGTTTGTTCAGGAGTGCTGTGGTTGAGGATGTCAAAAAGTTCAAGACCAGCTTGATGGTCGCGGAGGGCTCTGATACTGACAAGCAAGATAACAAGGATGGTGATGACAAGTACTGGAGCGAATAAAATTCAATCTGTCATAGGAGTCTTTTTTGTAGAAATATATATATAAATGTTGGGAGTAGCTTTTATTTATTTATTTATTTTCATCTGAGTTCTTTCCACCAAAAAAAAAAAAAAAAATCTATCTATCGTCTATTAGTCAGACAGAGTCTATTTCTATTGTTATTATTGCTATTATTGCTATGCTAGACAGTTTAGATTTGATTTGAAGCTCATTTTGCGATCACTGAGTTGTGGTTTGTTTTGTTTTGGTTTGGTTTGGTTTGGTTTGGTTTTGGGTGGGGGGACTGGGGAGGGAGGATGGTAAGTATTGGGAGAAGTTACTCTGTGAATCCAAATGATTGCAAGCTCCTCGAAGAAGTTGGTTATGGTGCCAGTGCCACTGTTCATAGTTCGATCTATCTTCCTTTCAATGAAGTTGTAGCTGTCAAATGTTAGGATCTCGATCGCTGCAATAGCAATCTCGTTCGTCTCCTCCTCATCATCACTCGTTCGTTTATGTATACATAAACATATTTTTCTTACTCTTTTTTGGTTGATTTAGATAATTGACTTTGGTTCCTAGTTGAATTGATTAGATTTTAGATCAGGTTTTCTTCTTCTTCTTCTTTTTTTTTTTGATTGGTAGCTGTTATTTGAGTTTGCGATCTCATACTGTGGTGTTGATACCTTTTTTTTTTTTTACCCCAATACATAAAAACTGTTGAGAGTGTTTGAATTGTGGATTTTGAGTTAATGAATTGCTGATTATACTGTGTGTTCTGCTTTAGAAAAGCTTGGAACCCCCAATTGTCTCTGTGTGTGGGCATTGGTTTCGTTAATAGTAGCTAACTTTAGGTGGTGGATTGAGTATTCAGCCCTATTGTATTCTTGAGCATGGAGTTTTAAAGCTTTGAGCTGCATTAAATTGTGTTAGAAGTGCAACATAAATGCACATGAATAAAAGAGAGAGAGGAACGTTAGTTTTATAAACGTTAGTTCGTTTGCTAATCCTGTTGGGAGTTGTTTTATTTTTATAAACATTGCTTTTATTTTCTCTTTATATTGTATGGAAAGGTACTTGTGTAATTTATATATTTTCTCTAGATCAATAAAAGAGAGAGGAACGTTAGTTCTCTTTGAGGTTTCTGAAAATGCAACATGGTTATCAGAGCCACCCTAACTAGGTTTCCGCAAACTCCACCAACCACCGGCAGCCAATCCACCAACCTCCGCCACACTTGCCATCCTCAGACGGGGCCATCCAGCCCTGCACCAGCCCCTCCAGCCTGTGCCAGCCCCTGCACATCCCTTACCCAACACATGAGGGTCCTCTTTCAGCCATGGCCTGATCATATCCCCTTTCTCAACCCTCCTTCTTTGTTTTTCAGCCCTAGGCAGCTGCATGTCATGCAGATCCTACTGATATGATCGCATCTTCGTTTTCCGTATTTTTTGGTCCGTGTTCGGACCACACAGACCTATGATCTGTCCAAAAATTGGACAATTGCACCAGGACGGTGCATGTGAGTACTCGGTGTGCCTTGACAACCACCGTTATTTTCATTCGGTGAGCGTTTGGCTTTCAACACATCAAAGGACGATCTGACATCTGCTACCTCTCCGAAAAATGCTGGTGTTACAAATTCTCCTATAGGTAATGAGAGATCCGAGTATCACCGAAAACTACCAAGATCACCACCGTTTTGTTCAATGGTGAATATTACAGTATCTGTCATGGTCCCAGTCGGCTACTTTTTGGCTCCGCCGTCGAGCAAAGTTTGGTTAGGTGAATGGTACAATCAAGGCACCTAGTCCCGATGATCCCTCATATGCTAAGTGGGAAGTGAATAATTATCTCATTATGGTAATATCTGGTGTGATGCGTCTTGACGATCGTTCTTATATACAGTTGGAGTGATTTGATTGATCGGTGTCATAGACATGAAATTGTTACTTATTTATCTATTTCTGTACTCACTTATCAGCTATCGCATCACCATTGCTTGCTTGTTGCACAGGTTGAATCTGTAGCTTCTGAAAGGGAGCGTTCATTGCTTACCAAGATCTCTGAGCTTCAAGCTAGACTAGTCAACCACTCATGCTGATGAATTATCTTAGAAATTTTCTTCGGAAATTCATCTAAATGCCGTGTGTGTGTTTGTGCAAGATGATTAACTTGACTGATGAGTTGACTGTGGAAAAATCAAAATACATGCAAGTGAGTTGCTTTGAGAATTTAAGTTTACTTGTGTTAGGTCCCCTTCAGTTATCTCTTCCAAGGTTTTACAGGGCAACTAATCCGGTGGTTTTCACAATGGGTTGATAAATCAATACGAGAGTTTTGAGAAGGTGGTGAATGTCTGGTTGATAAAAAAGTGGACTTGCCCTGTAGCCACACTCTTAACTGAGATGCAAGGCGTTAGTCATTCTTGAGGAACGAGGGGGAAGAAAATTTGGAGGGTTTTAGTTCCTGATAGGAGAAATGTCTCACCCTCTCTTAATTTTGTAATAATGTTTTTCCTTCTACTTACAGTTGCAACAGCGGCTAAATGCCGCCTAACGTCGGGAAGGCGAGAGTGACAGACGAGAAGGGGACGCTTGATGTTGTACTTTCTGACACAAGTGTGAGAAAACCATGTATATTCAGGTAAGAGTTGACTCGTGCAAAAATCAATTCTGTGCCATCTTTTAGTTTATCCTCTCCTGCTGAACGTGGCTCCTTTCTCAATTTTCTTTTTTTGGTTTCAATTATCCGGCGTAATAGCCTAGAAAGAAGCGGGGCCAGCATTCAAATTTCTGGCGTTGTGCCTTAAAACAGTTGAATAAGTTTCCTATGGAGGATTCCAACCTCCTCAAAGGGGAAATAAGCAAGAATCAGTTGGTCAATACACCATTTCATTCCCTTTCGTTTGGTACAAACAGAGAGGAGCTCCTCCAGGTGCAGCTTCATTTAGTGGATATTAGTGGATATTTCAATTGTATACCACCCAGGACCCCTATTTATGCTGTTTACTATTGAATATAACATCGAACGATTATTTGTTAATAGGTATAGGATGTGAGTTTGTCGGTCCATGTATTTGTTGGCGTCAAATTTTTGGTTAGTGCCCTCTGTTTTTCTCTCTCTAAAACTTTGAAAGGCGGATGTTGATGGCTCTTATATATGTGTGTTGGTACATAACTACATATGAGTACTATTTGGGACACTAACAAATTTCACTAACATTCACACCCGCACTCTATCTCTCCCCTAGTGGCACTGTGGGGCCCGTAGTGGACCCCACAGTGCCACTAGGAGAGAGATAGAGTGTGGGTGTGAGTGTTAGTGCCCCAAGCATTGTTGAACTACATATAGTGGGTAAAGTTTAAAAAGTCTTTTGTTAGTTCACAGGTTTGTGCAGTAACTTATGCTTTTGCTATATATTGTTACGGTGCTGTAATTCAGTACTTGATTCATTTGTTTCAAGTTTTAGTCCATGGTGTCATATATATTCACTTTTATTACCTTTCAAATTAGAAGAAAAAGAAAGGAATTCAAATTTTTTCTCTTGCACTTCTCTCATTCCAAAAAAGATTTGGGGAGAAGGGGAAAAAATGTTCTGATGATATATGAATTTGTTATTTTAATTTAGCTTTTGGTTCTATTAATTTGGAGATGAGAATGTTCAAAAAGTGAAGGGATCAGATCTGATCCATCATGTTTTCTAGATTAAACTTGACTAAATAGTAAACAACCAACTCTTCCTCAGCCTCTTTCTTGTTCCATTAACCTACAATTTTCCCCTCTCATTTTCTCATCAAATTCTATTTCACACACTTGATCAAGAATATAATATGATCTTCTTTTTCAGTTTTTTTTTTTTTTGGTGGTGGGGGGGTGAGGGGGAGGGAGGGTCTCTCTGTTGTTTATGTTCTCCATCAGGGGCGGAGGCAGTGTAGGGCCAGGGGGGGCCCAGGCCCCCCCTGAGATTTTGAAAATTAAAATTTTAGCCTAAATTTTTTAAGTATTTTACATTTAGGCCCCCCCTCAACTATGTTTAGGCCCCCCCTCAAATTATGTTTAGGGCTCCCTCAACTTATGTTTAGGCCCTCAAAGGGGTCCAAGGCCCAATTTAGTGCTATCAACTACATATATATTGATATACCGGTATATACAACTCAAAAGAAATGCGCCTAAAATTTTATAAATTACACTTTTAGTGTGATAATTTTATGCGTTTTAGAAATAGACCCCCTTAAAATTTTGAAAGACACTATATAATATTTATGTGTCACCGAATAGACATATATTATAAGCATATCCCCAAAAAATCACAATTATAGACAAGTAGACCCTAAAAAACTTGTCAATTATGTATGAATAGACCCCAAAAAAAATTTTTCGGGGGCAACCTAGGCCCCCCTAGCCAAAATTCCTGACTCCGCCCCTGTTCTCCATGTTTATTCTCCCATTGCATCATCAAACAGAAGATAATGCATTATGCACAGTGAAAGCTATAGACATGCATGCTTGTTAGAGCAACTCTAATCATGTTATGCGTCTTAGCTATGCATAATGCATAACATGGCCCAAATTGTAAAATATTATTGTAAGATATGAATATATGAACTAAAATGGCTGACAAAATCAAAGTATTAATTTATTTATGAACTTATCCCCTCTCTCTCTCTCTCTTTTAAATTTATGTTTCTCAGTGTTTTCCTTACTAACCAAAATGAGAAAAAGTTTTTCCTATATATTCTCCTTTCTTTTCCCTCACAACATCCAAGGTGATCAATTCTATTTCATCAAGGTGCAACTTACACCAAGCAAGAGAAAAGGCCCGAAAAAAATGTAGTTTAAAACATTTTATAGGAATATCAAAGATTCAAAATTTAGGCAAAGAAATATTTTTGGCTGAACTGAAATGAAACGAGAAGTAATTCAATGGTTCAGATGTGGTGGTGCTAACCAGTACGGGATTGCTATGTGGCAAAGTTATTTGCCTTTTGGACAATGCGCCTTTGGCCATCGCAATCGGCGCTTGTGTTCTCACCTCTCTTGTTTTCCCCATCTCTCCTTCCGACAATGATGATGATGGTGATGTTGACTCGGTCATCGACTCGACTGATACGAGGTTGGCAGTTATGGGGATCATAAGCTTCATCCCATACTTCAATTGGTTGGTCAGCCTCCTTTCAAGTTTCAACTGGAGTATATATATATATTACTGCTAGAAACTACTTTTCTATCTTGTCCTTTAATTTTGAAGTTTCTTTTTGGAAGTTCATCTCACTAATCTTTCGCTTTTTGTTGTATTTGTATCCCAACAAACACAATAACAGAGTTGGGTTTTTGCGTGGTTAGATACTGGAAATCGACGATATGCCGAGTATGCCATTGTTTACTTGGCTCCCTACTTGAGGTTCCAACTCACCTATTCTATCTTTTTGAATCGACTTATTACTACTACTATTTTGTTTTCAGTTTTTTAGTTTACTCTTCTTGTTGTATTAATTAACTGGATCGTTGGTTTCTCTACTAGTACTACTTGATCACTCTGACTTCGGTAAGGCTCCCCTTATCTGACTTCTGGTGTCTTCTGGGATACCTCTTCTGAAAATGCATGTATAGTTATCAGTTAGTTGCCTATTTGAGGACTTGTTTTGGACTACTATCTTTCACCTTATCTTACAAATGTCCCCACTAAATAATTACTTTTGTACTGGTCGTTTATCTGCTATTTATGCAAAATACTACCTACTTCAATAAGGCCACATGCCAGTTTTGACGATTAAAATATCAACCGACAGACTTAACAATTTTCTAATAAAGCTTGGATGTGGATTTAATAGTTTCCTATTTCAACTTTAAATTATTTGTTTCCATGGCTATGAGAGAATGGCATCGCCTCTCCTCTCCTCCTGATTATGCTATCTTGCCGGTGATCGATTAGTTGACTCTCTTGCTGCTCCCATAGGAACGATTGCATTTGCTGTTTCTACTGTTTTTCATATTGGTTGTTAGAATGTTGTTATGATCAATTTTGTAGTAGCTTCTATGGTGTATTTTTATTTTATTATCATATGATATGATAAGAGTACCAGCTGAACAAGTCGCAGCCATATTTACTTTGCTTCCGAGTAACTATACCAGTGTTAGATTCATTCTTTAAGGTCATTCCTCTCCTAAAAAAAACATTCATTCTTTAAGGTCATTCCTCTCCCTAAAACATTCGTTCTTTAAGGTCATTCCTCTCCTAAAAAAAACTGAAGGATCGTGTTTTGAGTTAACTGTGGGTGGTGTTTGAAGTTTCTCCAAAGTAGTGTACTATTTTTATTTGCTGCTGCTGCTGCATAAGAGGTTGAGCACTTGATATGTCTGCTGTCTAGTGAGATGCCATGTAGGTGTATCTTCTTTCTTACCAATTCCAGCTACAGACATGTGCCATGATTTTGAGTAATGGAAACAAAATAACCTTGTATTCGGTCAGTAAGTGATATTACCCAATGGCCAATGGTGGGTGGTCCCATTTACACATATGATGTGGGTGAAGTTAATACCTTTGGTATTATTCTTCACAAAGTGGCGGCTCACATACTGGATTTTGCGTCTTTTAACTTTGCGCCGGCCACTTTAACCTTGTAATTGTTCACTATGACCTATTTGTCTACCCACCATTATATATGTTCACATTACATATGTATGCAAGTTTCCACGTGTCCCTGAGCAGTGAACTAGTATCACAAGTATGTGGACAGTTATTTCTGTTTTATTGTTGAAATTTGGTGAGACTGAGGTACTACGTGTGGGGTGGTTTTTTTAAGTATTGTGAAGAATACGCTTTATATTCATGAAACCTGTGGCCTAACTTATACGTTTTATAGTGTTGTTTTTATAGTATTGTGCATGTGCATACGGTTGTCCTGTATAATTTTGTCGATCTTTTTGTACAGAATAATGGATAGCACGCAGATTTACCTTGGTGCAGAACAAACTACTATGTATATATTTTTCTTTGTGATGCTAATATACAATTCTTGTGATGATAGGTCAAATCTGTCGCTATCTCTTGAGGAGAGCTGGCTGCCTATTTTGCTAGCATTGCCTTCTGCATTATTCACATACAGGTGGAAATCAGCTGGTCTCCTTCACTGGCTAGCTTGCCAAGCATTAGGCCTTTTTATTCTAAACTTGCAATATCTTTAGTAGTATTGATTGTCAGTTGTTCTTTTATTGGCAGCTAGAAGCGAGTATAAAAAAATGGAGATCTTCAAGGCTTCCAATTATTTAATCAGGCTGTAAAGCGTTTTTCATCATCCACTAGAAAGGAGACACTCCTCTGAAGGGCCATCAGGGAGTGTCAGAAGAGGTAATAGTCATAAATATCATGTTATGTAATGTATAAGCGTCTGTCTAAATGTCTGAATGGTAACATATGATGTCCAGGGAAGAACAAAAGATCCCATGAACCTGCCTGCCTCTCAAGACCAGTCTCGAGATGAGATTCTAAGGCTGGGGAGTTCCTAGAAAGCCTTTACAAGACCCAAGTACTTGAATGAAGATGAAGATGCCAATGAGGGTCAGAAACACTAAAAAGTCTAGAGTTGCAAATGTGAACTTCGGGATGCGAAATTTGTTTGTACTCTGTCAAAAAATGCGATTTGGTTGTACTTATCTTTCTTTAGACATGCGGTTATGCACAAAACTTTCTGGAATACAAGAGAGATAAGATGGATGGTTGATGCTGAATTTAATCTCTCATGGCATTGTTGTTGGGTAAGATTTGTCCTAAAACGCATGCAATGACAAGATTGATAAACTATCGAACTATTTTGTAAAAGGAAATAAAGTGTCTTAAGTGTTGACAATACCAATAGATGTGGAAGTGGATTTTGCAATCTGGGGGTTTGATCTTGGGCTTGAATTTTATGGAGAGGTTCACTGAGATCCCTAATATGATTGATAATTGTACACTATGTATAAATGGTTTGATTGATAATTGTACGAACGTCTTGGAAGTCTAATTCTGTATTTGTATGTTTTTTTAATTTTTAATTTTTTTTCGATATTATCATAGATCCCTGGTTTTGTGTTTCCGTCCAAATAAGTGTGTTTATTCATCCGTTGAAATCAAAGTTGTCGTTGGCAATGGCAGGATCCGGTTTGAAGCGTTGAGCTTAGAAGGAGAATGGGTCATGTTAGTCATATCAGTTGATATATTTATCACAGCTTGTAGCTTTCTTGATTTTAACAGTCATTTCCCTTTTAGTCCATGGAATCATGTCTGACAGACTTGGTTCTTTTGTCAAGTTTCATTCTCATGCCTGGTACTATTGAGTGGTATACATGGTGGTGCTAAAGTGAGCTTCAATTTACATAAGTTTGAGCAGCTTTCATTGTTTGAATGGGCATTATGATATATTAGCTTGAAAAGAAGAGAGAATTATAAACTGATGCCTTTTTTTTGACGGACTACAGCACACAAGAGAAATATATGAACTTTGAACAATTGAGAGTTGAAGAAGTTATTGTAAGCCATGCTTTATTACAAAACTACTTTTTATGTATGATTTACTCATAAGTGGAAGCTAATGTATAAATTTGATTGAGGAGAAGAAGCAGCAGCAGCTAATAAGAATAATAAGGGTGTGTGAGAGATGGGTTTACGGTCCTCGACGATTATTAAGCAAAATGCTCTCTCTGTAACTCTTTTTAACATTTAAACACTGGGTTTTTACATCTTCCGCAACAGGAGGAGAGTCCACAATTCGTTTCGAGGACTGGTCAAACACTCACTTCGTGTTATGTAAAGGTTGGCTCAAAGAGGTAAGGTTGTAATTAAATCCATATTAAAACATAGTACTAGTTCAAAGATGGTCCAACGAGTTTTAATTGACTTTGGAGTTGGGATATCACAGAAACTGAAAATCCAAAAGGGGTTTAATTGAGGGGGTTTACTTAGGGTGTTAATAAGAAGCTGAAGCTGAAGGTTGAAGCAGAAGCAGAATGGCATGTGGTTCACAGTGGGAAAACTAAGACTAAGAGGGCTGCTGAACCAGAAGCTATTCACCTTCTGCTCCCAGAATCAAAGACACAGACACCTCACTTTCTCTCTCATCATGGCCAACTCTCCGGTTTCTTCTTTCTCTACTGCTACTGCTACTGGTGCCCCAATCAACCCCAATCTCAAGCGAGTCGGCACTCACAATGGTAGCTTTCACTGCGATGAAGCTCTCGGCTGCTTCATGATTTGTCTCACCAACAAGTTCTTTGCCGCCGAAATCGTCCGGACTAGAGACCCTCAGGTTAGCTTAGCTTCTCAAATGTTTTGGATATGTACTTACCTACCACCTCTTAAGTTAGGCTCCTATTATATATATATATATATATATGTATGTGAAGTGGTGAAGTTTACTGCTCAAGTTAATGAAATTTTGCAGTTGCTGGAAACCCTAGATGCTGTTCTTGATGTTGGGGGAGTGTATGATCCAAATCGACATCGTTATGACCATCACCAGAAGGGTTTCAATGAGCTTTTTGGACACGGTTTCTCAACTAAACTCAGCAGTGCTGGTCTTATTTATAAGGTAAATACAGTACTTAGCTGAATAATATAATTTCCCAATCATTTTGAGTTGTAACTCCAACATATGAGCAGGTTACCTATAGTGTACTCTCTGTAACTTCTTACTTACTACATTCATTTATAAGTATTTTTTTCATTTCATGCACATTAATCTCACTCAGCTTCAAGTCAATCGATCCAACTTTTATAGGGTTCTTCTCAATTTGACACTTTTTAATTGCGTGTATTGGATATCAAATATATATACATACAGTCAGCCTCTAAAGAGGGCGCCCTCTCTTTAATAAAGAGAGGGCCTCTGTTTTGACCGTCGGATAAAGAGGCCATCTCTTTAATAAAGAGAAGGCGCCCTCTTTAGAGAATCTTTGTATGTACATATATTTGCTCAACAAGAATTTTATTATTCATGGAGTAACCATGGCAAGGTAGAAAACAAATCAGAGGCCATATACGAGTCCCCCCACTGCCAGGATCCGAGAAGATCACCAATAAACTGCAAAAACCTTCAACATTCCAAAAACTCATCCAACTCAAACCTCAATTATGATTATAAAAAAAACACCTCAAACCTCAATCAAAAAAAGAATAACCCAATCCTCAAAAATTCCACCACATTCCATGATGATCCACGAAGACAAGCCGCAAAGACAACCACTAAAGATCAGCCAATTTTTTGACAACAACATACCCAAAACAACCATCCCATAGAAAGTGTGCAACCACATGAAGAGCTATAAGACACGAGCCAAACAAACCAAGGCTAATCAACTTCAAACTGCCAAACTGTAATCTATTGCAAAGCAATGTGTTGAAAACCTAAACCAAATCAATCAGGTGACTTGAAAGATATCATATATTCAGTCGACTTGAAACTTGGTTGGACCACTCCCTGTAATATATAATTATAGATATAGAGTCACACACACACACACACACACACACACACACTCACACTCTCACTCTCACGCATACTTTTTTTATTCTATCCCTGTAATTGTCATCACAAGTGAGTGGGTACCTAACTTTTCTTGATTCTTGACAATTTCCTGGAATTTTTGTTCTTTGTTTGTGTTATTAAATTGGTTTATTTTACCATTCAGTTTACATTCATTTCCTCTTTCTCTTTAGCATTTTGGGATGGAGATTATTGCAAAGGAGCTTCAGGTTGATGAAGGACATCCAGACGTGCATCGGTTATTTTTAGCAGTCTACAAAAGCTTCGTGGAGGTACTAACTTCGTAGATTATTTTGCTTCTTCCAAATTGTCCAGGACTCTTTGCCACACCAGGAATGACGCTAAGGATGACATCAAACATGTGCCACCATTCTACAATTGCCTTTCTTCCTACTGTTTCTAATAAGTAAATTTTCGATATCCATTTCAATGAAGATTTGTGTAAATGTAATGTGAAAATCAAAGTCTATGGAATAGCAATAACTTTCAGGATATCAGTGTTAGTTGGCCAAAGAAGGAAACCATTGGAGGAGCTGGTGGGAGACGTTTAGATAGGATTAGAACATTGATGTGATTCTATCCTGCCATTCGGATAACTCATTGTATTAAGAGAGTGGAAGAAGATTTATAAGAGAATTTGAAAGCTACACAAATTAACGAAGAAAGTATATATCTGGAGAAAACATAGTGTGGTCTCAGTTGTCTTGAGAAAGCACGATTTATATAGAGATTTATGATGACTTTAATTTTTTTAAGAGTAGGGTAGATAGATGATAAAGTATTATACTAGAAGGTTTAGAGGCTGGCATCTTAAAGTATCCAACTTTTGTTGCATTCTCATTTGTTACATCCTTATTCTACGTACAATGGAACTCTCGCCCCCATCACAATCTTTTTCCACTCCCACAACAAAATGTGAAGTATTTATAAAATCTCAACAATCACATGGAAAGGTGGCAAAGCATGATGCCTTGATGACCCATCTTCAACTTGTGCACTGTTATGTGTAACTAAGTTGCTCCTAATGAGCAAATCTTGATATGTTTGAACGTGGTATGGTTATTGTGACTTTAGTGTCAGGAAAATCATTAAGTATGTGGACTTTCTCGGGTGCCATGTTGACTCTGTTGTGTTTTCTTCATAGTTTGGGTTACATATGCATTTAGTTGAAATATATAGGTGGACGTTCTTATCAAATGTTCTCAGTTCATATCCTTTCACTGATAGGTGATAGCCCAACTCATATACTAGTGTAGATGAATAACATTCTTGAATACTTGTGACAGGCAATTGATGCAATTGACAATGGAATTAATCAGTATGACACAGACCAGCCTCCTAAATATGTGAATAATACACACTTGTCTTCAAGAGTTGGTCGACTAAATTTGGATTGGATGGACACTGATCAGTCGCCTGAGAAGGAGAATGAAGCCTTTCACCGGGCAATGACGCTAGCAGGCAGTGAATTTTTAGATGTGAGATTTTCTTTAAAATATCTGAACATGACAAGTTTATCCCTTCTTGTCCCTTATTTTTCTGGGGAGCTGGTTTTCTGATTCTTTTTTCCCTCTTCTTGAGGCATGGGAGGGGGTATTATGTGGAGGGCTGTTGATCCCAAACACCTACTTAAGAACCAACAGGCAACAGCGTAAACGGAAGCTGTATAGGTGAAAACAAGCAGAGGGTCTATGGTTTAGAATGAACAATGAAGCCTTTCAATGAGCCATAACTCTGGCAGGGAGAGATGGCCTGTGTTTGGGTGTCCTATGAATTTGAATAGCCTCATTCGAAATGTGTATAGAATTTTACTGTAGAAATCCATCATCTTCATGAGGCTATTTAAGAAAAGGGGAAATATGACTAAGTTTCTTCATGTAGAATCGTTTTTTGGTTTTCTTAAGATGAACATGTTCATGATTTTAAGAGTTACGTAAGTTGAAGATATTCCACCATTTTTTCAAAGAATCTATTCAAGATGATGATTTCGACTACAAATTGCTATATAAGAGGTGAATGAGACAATTCAGTCCAAGGGACAACCAAACAGGCCATGAGTTATTAAACGTGAGATTTTCTTGAAAACATCTTGATGTGTCCCAGATTTCTGGGTTGGTGGGTCAGGGGTGGGGGAGGCTTGGTGTCAAACACCTTAATATGAAATTCTTTGATGTATGAGACAGCAACCTACATTGATGTTAAAAGGATGGAAGGAGTAGACATCTGGTTTATCTTTTTACTTTCCAAGTTTTACTTTTTTTAAATTTTTGACGGTTTTTTTTTTTTTCCTCAGAGTGTTCGTTTTCATGTAAGATCATGGTTACCAGCACGATCAATTGTTATGAAGTGCCTTGCAGCAAGACTTGATATTGATCATAGTGGAGAAATCATGGTGTTGAATAAATTTTGCCCCGTAAGTAGTCAATACATGTCTTTAAGCTTAATGCGACATTTTTCTTCTGAATTACCAGCTTTAGCCTTAAGCTATCAAATATTTGTATCTAGTTTCATCAATTTAACAATACGTCTATAGTTTTTCTCCACAATCAATTGGTCGTTTGTTCATCTACTCTGCATTTAGATTCCCATGCACTCGCTTTCGTAGAGTATCATATATTCGGAGGACTGTTAGTAAGCTGATGTTTGTTGCAACCAGCATAGGCTAGCAAACTGGGAGTCAAATGCTTAAAATGGTTGGAAATCTTAATAATTGGCATGTCTCAAGTCTCAACAAATAGTTAAGCAAATCAGGTGGTTATGTCATCATTCAGACCACCTGAATTCGTGGGCTGTAAGCTGGTAAATGAAAGAAATCATGGTAAAATTCTAAGCCAATCTTTTTTTGAATTAACTCAGAACTTATTGACATAAATGTGAAAAATTAAGAGATGGAGCTTTACTCGAGATTGGCCAAACTTTGGCAAACTAGCATCTTGCCATTTTTGACCCTAGGGTTGCAATTCATGTGACAATGATCTGATCACGGGATTATTGGGGTTACGGGGGAAGGTTTAGCTTATATGAAACTCTAAAAAGTAACAATCTTCAGTACCATGGATCTACTCTCTCTCTCTCTCCCTCCACGAATTTCGAAAATTTTTATTGGTATCATACATTAGTACAACAGTCCTATGAATATTTACTTGTTATGGTTATTTGTATTATTTCTGTCCATGGTAATTCCGAATATTCTGATATGATTTACCTGTCCAACAGTGGAAGCTTCACTTGTTTGAGCTTGAGGAGGAGATGAAGATTGATCCGCCCATCAAATACGTTCTTTATCAGGTAACTGAGCTAATTTTTCATTTTTTGGCATGCAATGGATTGGTGCATGACTGGATATTGTTGCAAATTTTCAAGTAGCCAAATTGTTCTCACGGACTGTTCTCAGATAAGATCTGGCCTTATATGTTATGCAGTTATAGTGAGATGCAGTGTTCTAAAAATCCTCCTAGGCCTCCGCCTATGCCCCGCCTAGGCCCTAGGCCTTGCCCAACCGCCTGGATTTTCACCTAATCCTTGCAAAAATCCCACAGGGATTTAAGCCTGGTCTAGACCCGGCCTAGGCCTCCCAGGCCGGCCCAAGAGGCCGCCTAGGCCTAGGCGGCCTAGGGGTGGAATTGTCATTATCAAGGATCAAAATTTCGTTTCGGTGTAGTGTTTCGGTGTTCCCGGAAACGGAAACGTTTCGGAAACATGTGGAAACACCGGAAAAAACTGGAAACACAAAGAAACTTGTGGAAACATAACTTCAAACTAAACTGTATGCACATATAAAGCTTATAATTAATTAATTAAACCTTTGAGATGTCTATATATGTAGTTATATCAATAGCATACAGTTTAAATTGAAAATACCTGTTAATGTAGGCGTCAATTTACTGTCAAGCAGTTCATAGAATACATAAAACACCATTCATAAAAAAGAAAAGTGACATATAAGTACATAAGGACCAACCTGGAGACATCTCCAAAATATATATAGTTGTTCATCCAACAAATTCACATCCAACCGGCTGTAGAGTGTCGAGCAGGCGCATAAACTGGTCCAGGCTCCGGGTATTCACCAAGAGGAACATTATACGTGTTCTGGATATATCTGCAATACTCAGTCCAACCCATGTAAGCACGAAACCATGCCTCATATTGAGCCCTAAATCTCTCATAATCAACTTGACTACATCCAAATT
Source organism: Hydrangea macrophylla (assembly GCA_033977485.1). NCBI lineage: Eukaryota > Viridiplantae > Streptophyta > Magnoliopsida > Cornales > Hydrangeaceae > Hydrangea > Hydrangea macrophylla. Next base: position 3,223,011 of record CM066986.1, read on the forward strand.
GAAGCCCATGGCCATGTCCATAGCCTTGTGAGGATGATACTTGGGAGTCATATCCAGATGTATAAACTTGACCAGCTGTATGTGAATCGTATCCTGAGCCATAAGCATTTGAAGATGATGATCCTTGCCCATAGAAATCACCCCCACTCATACTCATACTAGACATGCCAGTGTCGATCATATCAATATCCATAGCATCAATTGGTGCGGGATTATTTGTCTGATTGCGTGGATTACAATGTCGACCTTGACCACATTCATACTGAAGCACACGACGGGAGCCATGATCTTCATCTTGTGTAGCATGAGTGAATCCTTGCTCTTCCGTGAATATAGGCCCTGAAGGACTTTGGCTACCCCTCCCTATTGGTGATGAAAAAACAACATTGCCACTCGGACTCCCACCTTGTGGAGGACTAGTATCATCGTCTTCGTCATCATTGTTTCCATCTCCATTATCACTATCATCGTCATGATCGCTACTAACCATAGGTTGCTTACCACGTGCTTTTGACCCTCTTTCACTGTTATCCTGAGCCATACCACCATATCTCGGGTGATTTACCCATGTAGCTACATATGTATTTGGCCTATTCGGATTACCGTTGCCATCAATCTCATCTAGGAGTGCATCCCCGGGGTCATCTAGCCATTCTGAAAGTCCCATATTTTCTTCATCTTCGTCAAATATAGTACTTAAGTCAATTGGTTGGAATTCTTTATTTCTTTGTTCTTTAAACATGTGTTTAACCTTCAACCGCATGTTGTACTGTGCGAAAACCAACTTTTCTAACTTGTCATAATGGAGTCGATTGCGCACTTTAGTATGAATAAGAGCAAACGTGCTCCAATTTCTTTCACAACCACTAGATGAAGCTGTTTGTGATAAAATTCTTATAGCAATCCTCCTCAGGTTAGGAGCGTCCGTGCCATACAAAAGCCACCATTCAGCTGTAATTAATGGATAATTGTTAATTAAAAATGTAAACAGTTTCCAACTGGTAAATATGGCACAAAATTCACCTGGATCCGTCCTAGTTCTCCCCCTGATTGCCGCTTGGTCTGAAAACCCGTACATTGCCTCACGAAACATTTTAACCTCTGCAAGTGCTTGAGAAGCACGATTACCATCAGGCTCCAATCGAGATACTACAGCTCTAAGTGCTTTCAGCAAACTTTCTTTCACACCTACTCCTCCTTCGTATTGGTATGCGGGATTCAAGTAGTAAGCTACAATGAAGCACATGAATATCGTGAATTAGTCACTACATATGCAATGACTAAATATAGCATAGATTATTCACTACCATACCTGCCATGTGAATTGGCTGAATGATTTGCTTCTTCCATCGAGCATCAACAATGTCAAGATACTTCTTGCAAGATTTAGGGGCAATCTCTGTAATGGCATGTCTTGCTCGTATCATTGCATCATATACATATGGCATTGTAGCTCTTCTCTCCCCATCCACCATCTTTAGAACCTTTGCAATAGGTGCATGAATGTCGACAACAATCTTTGCTTTTTCCCAGAATTTAACATCGAGTATTGTAGCTTGTACTCGCTTCCCTATTGCGTCTTTGCTACCAGCACTCATACCCCAATCATCTGATGTGAACATCCTTTGCAATCCACTTTTATGCTCTAAAATACTTTGAAGAGCAATGTAATTAGTTCCAAATCGTGTTTGCCCTGGACGAATCAATTCTCCCTTGCAGTATGTTCGATATATTGCCAATATTCTGTTGTGGTTGTAAATAAAGTTTGTGACTCTCTTTGCCTTATCTAAGACATTCCGCACAGCCTCAATGCCAGCAAAATCATGTAAGATTAAGTCAAGGGAATGAGCTGCACAAGGAGTCCAATATAAGTGTGGATTCACTTCCATCAACATTTCACCGGCCTTTTTGTATGCACTCCCATTGTCTGTGATGATCTGAACCACATATTTATCTCCAATTTGTTGAATGGTCTGATCCATCAGATCATAAATGAATGTTGCATCCTTATCATTATTAATAGAAATTGAGAAAGGGATCATTTATTGATCTGATATGTCCTGTATATATACATACATCCTATGACTAATAAAGGAAAGAAAAAGGGATCATTTATTGATCTGATATGTCCTGTATATATACATACATCCTATGACTAATAAAGGAAAGAAAATAAGAGACAATAAATGAGAGAATAAAAGGGTCAACATGACCGAAAATAAGAGCAGAAAATTAGGCTAAATAATTCCTAATTCCAACACTCCCCCTCAAGCTGGGGCGAAGACATCAACGAGTCCTAGCTTGTGAAGAGATGACTGAAGGAGCCCTGGACCAACAGACTTAGTAAACATATCAGCAGTTTGGTCACGTGAAGGAACAAAACTTGGAGAGATAACCCCTGACTTGACCTTTTCTCTAATGAAATGGATATCAACTTCAATGTGCTTCGTTCTTTCATGTAGGACTGAGTCAGACGATAACATAATAGCAGACCTATTATCACAGAATAATGTAGATGAGTCCTTCATTGGGAATCCCAATTCAACCAGAAGAGAACGAAGCCAAAGTAGCTCACATGTACCTTGTGCCATAGCACGATACTCGGCTTCAGCAGAAGAACGCGAGACAACAGCCTGTTTCTTGCTTTTCCAAGATATGAGGTGGCAACCATGAAAAGTGCAAAAACCCGAAGTAGAACGTCTATCACTTTTCGAACCAGCATAGTCAGCGTCTGTAAAACAGGAGAGACCTGACTGTGTTCCTGCTTTAAAGAAAAGGCCAAGACCTGGACAAGTCTTAAGATATCGGAGAATATGATAGACAACATCCAAATGAGAAGAACGAGGTGAGTGCATAAACTGGCTCACAACACTCACTGCGAATGTGAGATCTGGTCTTGTGTTCGTCAAATAAATAAGACGACCCACAAGACGCTGATAAACTGAGGGATCTTTTAATAACTCCCCTAACTCTGTAGATAACTTAAGATTCGGATCCATAGGAGAAGAGGCGGGCCTACAGCCAAGCATACCTGTATCCTGAAGAAGGTCAAGAGCATATTTCCGTTGTGATAGAGAGATCCCGTGATGGGACCGAGCCACCTCAATACCAAGAAAATATCGTAGAAGGCCCAAATCCTTAATCTTAAATGACATCCCGAGATCGCGTTTTACTTGAACAATCCCTGGCGTGTCATCACCAGTAATAATAATATCATCGACATAGACAGAAATAATGACGCACTTCCCTTGAGAATTACGACGAATAAATCAGGTATGATCTGAATGACACCGAATAAAGCCCATAGTAAGTACCACATCACTAAAACGGCTAAACCAGGCACGGGGAGATTGCTTTAGACCATAGAGAGATTTGCGAAGACGACAGACTTTCCCGGAATACTCCCCCTGAGCCCGAAAACCAGGCGGTGGATCCATATATATAATTTCAGACAAATCTCCATTAAGGAATGCATTCTTAACATCAAGCTGATGAAGGGGCCAAGAGTTCGAGGCAGCAAGAGAGACCAAAAGACAGACAGTGGTCAGTTTGGCCACTGGAGCAAATGTAGCGCCAAAGTCCTTACCAGGAACCTGGGTAAAGCCCTTTGCCACAAGACGAGCTTTATACCGGTCAAGAGTGCCATCAGCTAAATATTTAACACTGAAAACCCACTTACAGCCAACAGTCCGCTCACCAGTAGGGAGAGCCACAAGATCCCACGTATGATTGGCTTGAAGAGCACCCATTTCCAATTTCATTGCATCCACCCACTTAGGATTCTGGAGAGCCTCGTGAACAGAACGAGGAATAGAGACCGAATCAACTGCACTAACAAAGGAGGAAAAAGATTTGGACAGTCCCTGATAAGAAATATACTTGGAAATAGGGTGGTTAGTACTACAAGAAAGAAGGAAACGAGAAGGAGGGCGACGAGTACGCGTAGGATAGCGGGGAGAAACCGCATCAGAAACTAAAGGAGGGGACGAAATACCTGAGTCCGGAGAAGAAGTTGGCAGGGGATCCAGAGAGCGTGGACGGCGAGCATATACTTGTGGCGGATCAGTGGTAATAACCGGAGGCAAGGATACACTAGAGGGCTCAAGAATAGGTACCGGGCGTGGAAGAACAGAAATATCATCCACAGTAGGTTCCACAACGACTGTTGGGAAAGGGGTAGGAGTACCTGAAAAAAACGGAACAGTTTCCAAAAAAGTGACATCTAAAGAATGAAAGAAGTGACGAGTGACCGGGTCATAGCATCTATACCCCTTAGACATGGATGAATACCCCAAAAAAATACATCGAACAGCCTTAGAATCAAGTTTAGTCCTCGCAGGACTCCTATTTTGAACAAAACAGGTACACCCAAACACACGTGGGACAATAGGAAAGAGGGTGCAATCAGGTTTAAGAATACGAAGGGGTGCTTGGCCCTGCAAAACACGACTAGGAGTACGATTTATAAGATAGGTAGCTGTAAGAACAGCCATGTGCCAAAAATACTTAGGAACTCCCATTCCACATAAGAGACACCTAACCACAGACATTATATGACGATTTTTACGTTCTGCTACACCATTCTGTTCAGGGGTGTAGGGACAAGTAAGTTGTTGAAGAATTCCACATTTATTAAGCTCTGACCTAAGATCATCTGTTATATATTCCCTCCCATTATCAGACCGAATATTACGAACAACAGTATGAAATTGAGTTTTGACCATTTGCAAAAAATTTCTAAAGTGGGTAAAAACTTCAGATTTTTTCTTCATCAAGTAAACCCAAGTACAACGAGTATAATCATCAATAAACGTGACATAATAACGGTGGTGGGAAAGAGCAGTAACAGGTGAGGGTCCCCAAATATCTGAGTGAATAAGATCAAAAGCACTAGGTGCCCTATGCATGCGGGGAATATAAGAAGTACGAGTATGTTTAGACAATTCACAAACCACACATTTAAAATCAAAGTCCTTGCAAGCTTTATTCAGAGAAGGAAATAACCAACATAAATACTGAAAATTCGCATGCCCTAAACGAGCATGCCACAAGTCTAATGTTTGAAGGGAAAAGACATATTTATTTGAATCTGGCAAAACAGAATTATTGGGAACAGGCAAAACTGAGGCTTGCAGGCTAGACGATGGCTCCCTTGATGGCGAAGGTTCCCCAAAGTAGTAGAGGCCACCACGCTCATACCCCCTGCCAAAAATCTTCCTCGAAGTCAGGTCCTGCAAATAACACGAATTGGGTAAGAATATAATTGCACAGTTATGATCCTTTGCAATGCGATTGACAGAAAGAAGATTATATGCAAAATTAGGAACAAAGTACACAGTGGAAAGAGTGATGTCCGGGGACAATTGGGCATCACCCTGACTCCGGATAGGAATAGAGGACCCATCGGCTATGCGGACAGACTGATTTATGGAGGTAAAGGGAGATGTAAAAAGAGAAGGCTCACCAGTCATATGATTACTTGCACCAGAATCCAGAATCCAAGTGGGATGGGCTGACTTACTATGAAGAGCAGTAGGGGTACCTGTAGCAAGAGCAGCCGTGGGACCAGGAGATGTTGAGGAAGCACCCAGACCCAAATGTGACTGAAGCTGCGCGATCTGAGATTGAAGCTGACTATAATCAGGTTGAGAAGAAACTTGAGAAGAAACCATCTCAACCACTGCACCAGTACGAGGAGCACCCCTCCCACGACCAGCAGCACGATTCTTGGAGTATTGTTGTTTCAATTCCGGGTGGAGATCGAAGCAACGATCAACAGTATGGCCAAGCTGACGGCAATGCTGACAATAGGGACGGTTGCCGGAGGGAGGGGGGCCTGGAGGGGCACCAAACACAGGCCGGGGACCTGGAGGGACACCGAATGGAGGACGCGGACCAGATCGGGCAGCGAAGGCCATCTGATCAGGAATCTGAGAGGAATTCCCAGTCACAGGTGGTGGAGATAAAATACGACGGCGCCTCTCATCACCCTCCACAGTAGCAAAGGCCTCAAATAAAGAGGGCATAGGTGTAGTATTCAGGATTTGAGTACGGAGAGCTTCGAACTCGGGCTTTAGACCCATCAAGAACTGATATGAATGACGACGATCAAGGCGCTTAACTTCAACATCACCGTCATTAGGAAAGTCACTGATGGGCTCATATTGGGCTAACTCCTCCCACCGGGTTTGTAAATAGCCGAAGTAGTCAGAAACAGACAGTCCCAAGGCGGCTTGGGAAGCATGAGAGATATCCTGGTAGAGCTCAAAGATACGCGAATCAGAATGGGCATGAGCATACATTTTGTTCAAGGCAGTCCAGAGGCCAAGAACGGTGGTGTGATACATGAACATACTATAGATCCTCTCTTCCATTGAATTGAACATCCATCCCAAGATGATGCAATTATCTGTAAACCACTCATCATATTTTGAATCAGACTCTGCAGGTTTAACCACTTTACCAAGTAGCCACCCGATCTTCCGTTTGCCTCCAAGATAGAGACGAAGAGAGTTGGACCAAGCATGAAAATTTTTATTATTCAGCAGAACACTAGTGACGCGGTGAGCGGTTGTCGGATGTGACAGAGAGAGATCCGAGCGAGCAACACCGGGAGTAGAAGAAGTATCAACAGGGGTCTTTGAGGAATCAGCCATGAAAGCTAAGTAGAAGACGGAGGAAGCACACAAAAAAAATATGTTCTGCTGGACGAGACGGGGTAACCAGACACACGGTTACCCAATGATGACGAGAGGAAGCACAAGGGCCCCTAAGACATTACCGAGGGCCGGACGAGGCCTGATAGCAGCCGGACAGGCTGCGAGACTGAGAGGGAGGGGGCTGGAGGTGCGCCGGCAGCTGCTAGGGTTGTCGGCGAGGGTTGGGTGTTGTGGAGGTGAGACGGCGAGGGCTAGGAGAGGTGCTGGAGATGGAGCGGCTGAGCAGTGGAAGGGGTGGAGGATGGTCGGACGGTGGTGGTGGTGGAGGGGCTAGGGTTTGGGTATAAGCTCTGATACCAAATAGAAATTGAGAAAGGGATCATTTATTGCTCTGATATGTCCTGTATATATACATACATCCTATGACTAATAAAGGAAAGAAAATAAGAGACAATAAATGAGAGAATAAAAGGGTCAACATGACCGAAAATAAGAGCAGAAAATTAGGCTAAATAATTCCTAATTCCAACATTATTTGAAGCATTAAAAGATCGGTGAAAAATAACCGTTCCATCACAATAAACCAAGAAGTTGATAATTGCTAATCTGGTAGTTGAAGACCACCCATCACACATGATTGTGACTCCATAAGTGTCAAACTTCTTCTTGAAAAGCTCAATATATTCCATTAGCTCTTCTATTTCATCATCTAATAATGGCCCTCCAATCTTGTAGGGTGTTGGCCCCACGACACCTGCACCAGCTAATGCAATTTCATCTATCATCAATTGATAAAAGTGGCCTTGAGCCTTGGATGGTGGGATATTTTCGTATATGAAGAACTTTGCTATTGCATGTTTTGCCGACATTGCCCACTTTTTTGGATTCCACAAATGAGTTAACTTTGCTTGTTGAACTTCCTTATTTCGATGCAATGAAGGAGTCATTTCATGAATGTCAAGTCCTTTCTTCTTATCTTTTTGTGATTTGGTAGACATTTTATTCCAAGCTTCTTTCACACTACGAGATCTCATTAGTTTATGCATTGCATTTGCACCTCCCTTTTGAGTGGATGGTTCCCCCTTGCTCTTCTATACATTTCACCAGCCATATGAATATCGTGGATAGATTGTTGTTTGGCATACTCTAAATCATCTCTCTCCTCCTGTGTCATACCATCATCATCATCTGAATCATCCGAATCATTGATTTCAATCCCACTTCTCTTTCTAGCAGTTCCGATCAAATTACTCCTCATTTGAGCTCTTTGTTCTTCCACTTTCTCACTCTCTTTCTTATTGCGATTCAAGTAGTCTCTCATTGCTTTAGAAACTGCTGAAGGACACTTATCACATCTTTCAACATTTGGATTACCTCCAGCCAAGTGGTGCTTCAAACGTGACACACCGCTACCTTTCATTATTTTGTGACAGTAGTTGCATTGCACATGTTGCCGATTATCTCCAATCTGTGTACCGTGCTTCCAACCAATATCTCGTTGCCGTCTCTTATTTTTAGTTGGTTGTGAAATGTCATCTTTATTTTTTCCTGACATTCCTACACATAATACATAATATTTAATTTTATTTTTTATATTTTTTTATATTTATAAGAATATTTATTATTTGGAATTAGTATACCACAATTATATGACTATTTACTATTTAGAATTAATTACAATTAGTATACACTAATTATTAATTTTATAACTAATTATTAATTTTACAACTAATTTTATATTTCTACGAATATTAGTTACATAACTTGTATAAGTAATAAGTTATAAGTTATTTTACAACTAAAATTAGTTACAACTTATAAGTAATTTTACAACTAATTTTATATTTCTAAGATTATTATTTTCAATGAGTATTATAAGAAATTACATCTAATTTTTATATGAATGCAGTTTTGCTCACTCTCCTTTCCAATTGGTTAATGTAGCGGGGGGTACAATATTAAAAATGCATTCATTTTAAAATTAATTTTGATCAATTTGAGGTGAGCAATTTTGGGGTAAGCAAAAATGTATTCATTTTAAAATTAATTTTGATCCTTAAGTATGACTAATAATATAATGCTTAAGTAATAATATAAGTAATGTATGTTAAAATAATACAAGTAATATAGTACTTAAGTAATAATATAAGTAATATAATCCAAGTAATGTAATACTTATATTATTACTAATAATATAATTTATTAGTAATATAATATACTAATACAAGTACTACTTATAACTTATAAGTAATATCTATATAAGTATACACGATGGGCAAATAAAAAAAAAAAGAAAAGAAAAGCCTTACTGGTAGTCTGGTACGATGGAGAAGAAGAGGCGACAGCTTCGCACGATGGAGAAGAAGAAGAAAGAAGAAGACGAAGAAGCAGAAGAAGAAAGACGAAGAAGAAGAAGAATGAGAGAGAGAGAGAGAGAGTCGCGACTGCTAGAGGGCAGAGAAACCCTAGCCAAAGAAGAAGAAGGAGAAGAAGATCTAGTAGAAGGAAGATGAAGAAGAATGAAGAAACAGGTCAGTTTCACATGGATCTCTTTTTTTCTCTCGTGATCTTCTTTACTGTTCTCTTGTGACCTCTTTTACCCAATTTTCAAACCCCCTTTTCAGTATACACATGGGTCTCTGCACTTGATTCGACACCCACACAAGTTTCGTGCGAAACATGTGTGTTTCGTTCGAAACACACCGAAACGAGGTCGTTTCGTACGACACTTAGGAATTTCGTAATTCCATTAGGGTTTCGGTTCGGTCCCCAGCGAAACCGAAAAGTTTCGTACGTTTCGGTCGAATCGACACGAAATTTTGATCCTTGGTCATTATCTTGAAATAATAACAAGCAAGCCCTATAATCCCCTAAGCCACCACACCACAGTAGTTCATTCAATTGACTACCAAGATTAAGAGAGAGAGAGAGAGAGAGAGAGAGAGAGAGAGACTGAAGACGACTCACGAGTCACGAGAACTTCATGAAGTCGATTTTGTATCTGATGAGGATACAGAAGAAGAGGGTGATGAGGAGTATGAGTTTGTCACAGCCCGGTCCCACCATAGCGGAACCGGAGCCCGTGGCACGCCACCGAGGCTCTTCCTACTAATTTCAAAGTTGTAGCAGCGGAAAATAAACTTTAAATATAACAAATAGTAGTCGTTCTTTTGAAACAATATACCCGAAGTTGGTAAAATCCATATAAAGTTGAAAACGTGATTATATTTTGAAACGAATGAATTTATATTCAAAGGGATCCCAAAGGTGCCTTAACAACCAATCAAAACATTTAAATAAGTTACGGAAGGGGTATAAAAAGTTTTCATGCAGGGGTCATTTCGACCGGTCGAGATGCCCCTTTCGACCGGTCGGATGACCCTCGGCAATAATCCTTCACAACAGAGGGTACTTCGACCGGTCGAGCTGTCCCTTTCGACTGATCGAATGACCCTCTGACAGCAATCCTCTTGCACTAGAAAATTGCCTAAGGTCAAACGACCCTTGCGACCGCAAACTATCTCTAACATTAATTCAAGACATAAAGTCGACAAGTAAAACATTTCAAACCGTGAACTCTAGGTTCATATACATGATAACTTAAACAACCAAACCATGTTTTCAAAGTCAAAACAAAACGTAGTAATTCCTTACAGGATTTGGAACTAAAATAAAACGTTTACAAGACTATTATCCATTCTATTACAAGTCCCTTGACTCAAATGAAATAGACTATCCGATTACAAAACCACGAGATTAAAGCATTGAGTCGCCTTCTAAGCGAACTCCCAAAACCCACGTGCTTACTTCTCCGATTCCTCGCCAGCATTAACACCTGAAATGGTTATTTGAATAACCACAGATATTCGATTTGTTTAAGCTAACGCTTAGTGAATAAAACAACATATGCACATGAATGATAAACATGTCCGCATTCACATCTCTACATTTCATACTAGTCGCGGGAGACTTACGTGCCCGTCCATACTCCCAATCCGCGACTCCTCGCCAATAAGTCCACGCGAAAGGGTAAGACCCACGATTCTTCTCTTCAATCGTGCGACCTTAATGCCTATATCGGCTCCACAAAATGGCACGGTGACCACGTGCTCCTTCTGACCCAAATAAGCAACTTAACATGCTCAAATACATATCACCATGCTCGCGGTAATCAAAACATTTCATCGTGCTATTGGGCCTACTTATCAATATAAATGCCCAATATGAACTACACAAGATATCTCTAAGTATTAACACATGCTATTCAAACATAACATGAATACATATCAAGAAACCATTCCAAAAACATAGTTGAATCACTCACCTCTGATTTACGCACTTAAAATATGATCCAAAGAAAACCCGTGCACAAAGAACGTGCAGAAATCCGTCTAGTACAATTCCTATGAATCAAAATTCCATTTATCAACTTTTATGAAAAATTATATAAAACAACTTTTCGGAAAACTTGGCCAAACAAGCCCTAACATATATCAAAACGAAACTCTTACCTCAAGGAGCTCGAATATGAAATCTAGGAGAAAACAAACTGACGGAAGGTCGTCGTTTGGCGTCGCAAAGCTCTAAACTCCTAAAATCTCCCTATGGCCTCCTTTCTTGAACTTAGGTTAAGACTTATGAAAAAATATCTCAACCATCTCTATCTATATATAGGCAAAACTCTCGGGAATTACGTTTACCTCCCCACGAGTTTCCAAACTCCTAATTAGTCTCTGAAACTTTCTATACAGCTTATTCATAGCTTTACGAGTGAAACTTCGAAATTATAAAAGTTTTCGACTAAGTTTCGTTTGGTCGCTAAAACGCGAATTTCTACATGACGTTTCCGAAGTTGCTAATTAGCCTACCAAATTAATAGCGTGTTAATTCGTTCTCACCAGGATACTAAAACTAACAACAGATATAAATTCTAAAATAGAAAATAATACAGATATTGAAATACACAGGTAAACATTTATTTTCAGATAAACATTTAAAGTGTTCCACAGTGACCGTCTCATACTCGGAGAGACGTCACAACAACAAATCCTCAATCACCACAGTTTCAGAGGGTTCTCTAATACAGACACCCAAATCAACTCGTGAGTCAAAACTCATCCAAACATGTGTCATAAGACACGCCACATCACATTATCATGCATGACAATGTAATGCAAAAGAAATAACACAAATGTGGGTGTTATAGAGTTTGAGTCTGATGGAGAGAGAGTGTTGGAGCAATATGGAGAAGAAGAGTTGGAAGCTTAGTTTGATGGTAAGCATCAATGTAAATTACATTATTGATAATTGATAATACGATTTTTTTTTTTTTTTCATATTGGTCCATTAGAATTGTTTCTTTATTATTTATTTTGTTTTAAAATACTAGGCCTCCGCCTAGGCCCCCCCTCGCGGCCCGCCTACCGCCTAGGGATTTTTAGAACACTGGTGAGATGAAATAATCAATTAACTCACATCAGGAAATTTGATAGTGATTTAATGACAATATACGTCTGAAGGGAGATTTTGGCATTGGGTGATTACTTTGCATACAAGTGGTGTGTAGTTTTGGTGCTGGACTAGGATTTTTGGAGGGATGTTCACTAAATCCCTGATCAAGATAGATAATGTTGAGTATACACTATACATCATATTGTGTAAATGGTCTCAATGCTTGCAAACGGTGCTTTTTGTTTTTGTTTAAACTTGTTGTCGAGTCATCTATTACCCATTGATATCTATGACTAGATATTTGCTAATTGGAAACAAGATTATTGCTATAGTGAGCTTCTAATATTGCATATGTTCACATTGTAGCCTAAAATTTCGTTTGAAAAGAAGTTGACAATATTTATTTTTTCTATTTACAATGTAGGATGACAGGAGCAAGTCATGGAGAGTGCAGGCAGTGGCAATATCCCCAGACAAGTTTGATAGCCGCAAGCCTCTACCTTCTCAGTGGCGTGGTCTGAGGGATGATGAACTCTCAAAGCTGGTAGGGATCCGTGGATGTGTTTTTGTCCACATGAGTGGATTTACTGACTGAAATCATAGCTATGAGGGTGCATTGGCTATGGCAAAAGCCGGTTTGAAGCTTTGAGCACAGGAGAGATGGATTATCATCGCTCTCTTCGAAATTGAGATATTTTTCATTATAAATAGAGATTTTGTAGTTGCTTACTGATGTGGTCTTCCTCTAATTTTTTCATGCCACAGGTGCTATCTTTTATCATCATTTTATAAGCAAGACTCTATTTTTGACTTCCAGGAATGTGAAATGTTTTTTCATTCAATTGTGGAATCAAATGTAATAGAGGCGTCTGTCTGTTTGTTTCTTTTCTCTCATTGATAGAATCAGTCTTTTGGTAGATGCTGATGTTGGCAATGGAAGAAAACCAAAATCTTTCTAGGTACCACCCACCGTTAGGCCAGAAACAGACAACTCCCTCTCTCTCTCTCTCTCTCTCTCTCTCTCTCTCTCTCACACACACACACACACACACACACGTTGAAATTTTCTCCTCTATAATTTGCTCAAGGACAGAAAGGATGATAATTTAGTTTTGTGGTACTTTTGCTAGACTGCTAGTACCGCCTTAGTTCTCTATTATGCTTCTCTAGTAATATTGGAGAACCGAAGTAGTCACAATCTCTCTCTCACAGAGATATATTGTCAAGGGTCCTTTTACATTTAGATATATTGGATTAACAAGAATGCTTGGAATACATCCCTACACACCTAAAAAGCATCCACACCCTGAGGTCGAGGGTGAGGTCCACACCCTCAGGGTGTGGATGTTTTTTTGGGTGTGTTAGGGTGTGGCTCAAACATTACTCTTACATTAAAGAGTGCAGTTTTGCTTATCCTAAAATTGCTCACCCTCCTCTCTCATTAGCTAATGCGGTGGGATTCAATAATTTTGGGGTGAGCAAAAATGTATTCTTAGATTAAGTCGAACTCTTCCTTCGTATTTACTTTGGAACCAATTTTTTATTTTTATTTTGGAGAAAGCTATTGTGACAAGTTTCTCACGTGAGAAAGCACTTCGTGTCCTTTGAACGAGAAAGTAGCTATAAATACATCTCGAGATCCCCAGAAATTCAATGACTACTTGCTTTTTAAGTTTTTTATCCAAGAGTCATAAAGTGCTTTTTCATATGAGAAGCTTTCAGAGTCATAAAGTGATTTCTCATATGACACAAGGACCAAACTTTCAGGGAAATATTTTGAATTTATTTATGTAAGCCCATCTCTTTTTCAATGGTGAATTGACGAAAGGGGTCTAAGTGATACATGCTTCAAACCTCAAGTGGTGTATGTGATATTATTGAAACGTGAGGGAGTCTAAGTGTGATTAGAGTAAACCTCAGGGGGTCTAAGTGATATTTACCCTTTATTTTAAAGATGATAACAATTCATTTCACTATCTCCAATAGGACGAAAGGCAGGTTGGGAGTAGGCCTGTCAACGGACCGGGTCCAGGCCCAGATCCGGCTCAGTTAGACGGATTTGAGCTTTTTTAAAGATTCGAATCCGGATCTGGATCCGAATCCGAATCCGAATAGAGTTGTATGAAAACGGATCGGATATGGATTTAATAGATCCGATCCGCCTAAGACCCGATCCGAATTTGTATATGTTCTATATATATATATATAATATAATATATGTAGAGAAATCTCTACCATTGATTTTTTTAATCCAAGGGTGGGCTAAAATAATGTTGTGATTTGTTATATTATGGTAGATTTGTAAGATTCAACTTAAAATTGGATTGTATTGGCATTTTAAATGAGTAATATTACTCTTTTACAAGCAAGATTTCTATTCGGATCGGATCGAATATTCGGACCGGATATCTGGATCTTCACAAATCCGGATATGGGATAAACCTCACAGATCCGTCGGATATACGGATCGGATCCGGACTAAAATATGTTTGTCGAATCCGGATCCGGATCTGGCCGATCCGGTCCATATCTGATCCGTTTACAGGCCTAGTTGGGAGGCGACAATAGGACTTGAGCAACCCGGCCCCTCAAATACAAAATAATGGCCTTATCTATATAGTACTCCCTCCGTCCCATTTTGAGAGTCCATTATTCTATTTTGGGATGTCCCAAAATAGTGTCCACTTTCCTTAAATTGATGTACAATTTTTACTTACTTTCCAAACCTATCCTTCCTTGAAATCTACACCAAGACAAAACTAAAAAAGTTGTTGTAATGATTAGGGGCAATTGTGGAAAATAGGTGTAGATTCCTTTTGTCCCCTTAATAAGTTGAGTTCCCAAAGATGGACTCACAAAATGGGACGGAGGGAGTACTATAATACTAATAGTCTTTCTCTCTCGATTGAACAAATCTCACAGAGAGAGAAAGAGAATCCGGGCCACAACTCACCCCATGGTTACTCACAGTTGCCCAACTTCTTCTTCCTTCTCGACCCCTAGAAAAGATGTTAATCCATCCCAACTCCTCCACCACCCTCTTTTTCCCAACAACCACCACCACGACCCCCCAATTCTTAGGAGGACAACAACCTTTAAGCCTCAAATCCCTAAATCCCTCCCCTACTTTTACTTTTATAAAAAGAAAAAAAATTCCCCAATCCCTAATCTTCGATCCTCCTCTTCCTCCTCTGTTACCACCGATATCTCCTCCTCCTTATAGTCCCTAAAATCCCGTTTGAAGAATGGGGAAACCCTGTACGGTCTCTTCCTCCTCACCTTCTCCCAAACCCTGGCCAAGATCGCTAGCCTTGTCGGCTACGATTTCTTCATCGTCGTCGACATGAAGCATGGTCACTGTGATATCTCTATCGCTCTCCCTTGCCAGCACACCCTTGCCGCCAATCATCCTCCGTCTCCTTGAGTCCTGCCCCCACTTGGGCCAAGAAGGCCCTCGATCTGGGCCCACAGGGCATCATGTTCCCCATGATTGATTCCCCCAAACTTGCCAGTAAAGCCATCTCCTATTGCTGGTTCCCTCCCAACGGAGTCTGAGGATCGGCACATAAGGTGGTTAAGGCTTCGGATTACGGCATCGACATTGGTTATCTCACCAATTACAAGGATGAACTACTGATAATGTGCCAGGTCAAGTCTGAGGAATCCATTACGAAGATTGAAGAGATAGCAACCGTCGATGGAGTGGACTGCATTCAGATGGGGCCCTTTGGATCTGAGTGCTAGCATGGGCTATTTGTGGGACCCTGGGAACTATTGGGTTTGTGCCTTGAAACCATTACTATATGTATGAGATATTGACATTTTAATATATGGATATCATCTTTACTTTCATGAGATGATTGTTTAATCCTTAAGTATCATAGTAAGTAATTCGTGTATGTGTATGAGATACATACAAGCGAGATACAAATTACTATTCTTTGATACTTAGAATTTGTCACATTGGATGATGAAACTGGATATCTCATCAGGTTTACTTTGTAGCATGATTAACTACCATTGGATGGAGTGATGAATCTCAATCACTAGAGTATAGATCTTAGTTAATATGCTAGTGCTTATAGTGCATTGACGGACCTGAGCTTTCCTATTGACGCTTAAGGCTGTCAACAATCGATAGGAGCTCATAACTTGTATAAGGTATGTGTTCTCAATCTTGAGACGATTATGAACACAAACTGTGGATATGGCTACTTTGACTTATCAATCAGTGATGTCTTAAAGATCAACACCTGGGTATCTTGGGTATATCATGTTCATAGAGCTGTGAATATATATTGTCAAGATAGAATCTACCCTCTGATAAAGAGTAAGCATTCCCTTGAGAATGTCACCAAATTGATTACTGAGAACTGCAGTCTTGTTGATAAGTACTTATCAACATGTTTGGCAATCATGAGGGGTGAATGGGACTCAAGGAATACAAGAAGTAATTATGATTCAGGTTGACAGTAACCGTTTATCCGACTATCTGAATATGATTACAAATGCTGAAGGTAGAAGGACATTAGTACACCATACAAGTCTAGTTATCGCTTCGGATATGTTCTTTTGCGTTGGAGTTCACTTATCATTTTATAGTGGAGTAAATGTTAACTGATCAGTTGGTTAGTTTGCTGATCAAAGAGTTTGGTCATGGAAATTAACATCTGGCCTGAGCCAACAATAAAGAGCCTAGGAGGTCCCACTCTTAGCTCCGCTAGGATGTTTGGAAAGGCACATGAGGATGCTGTCAAGACAAGTTCGATCAATCTATGTTGTTTCGATCAATTGAAGTCACGGCAGGTTTGATCGATCGAAAGTAGTTCAATTGATTGAAGCTTAGATCAATCGAAGCTACTTCGATTGATTGAAAGTAAGGTCAGTTATGGGAATCTATAAATAGGGCAGCTGCGTCCATAAAAAAGAGTTCATCATTTTATTATACCAGAAGCTGTAGAAACTATTTTAGGCTTCCCAAACCTCTCTATCCTCTCTATTAGAGTTCCCACCAACCCTAGTCTTTCCGGCAAGCATCCGTAGGAGTCATAAGGGTGAAGACAATCTAGTGGAGGCTGTTGCACCATCAAGAAAGAAGAAAATCAGAATTGGGTTCAAGACCTGAGGTATATACTCTTCTCCCTCTTGTATATACCCATCTATAGAGTTAATAAGTAGTAGATCCAGGCATACCAATAAAAGTTTCAAACTTTGTTTTTCCATTGCGCGTTTAAATAATTTTAAACCTTAATTTTCTTTCAGGAACAAGAAAGTCAGGGGAGTGTTGTGAGCCGCAGAGAAAGGAGTGTTGGGGACAACGACGAAGAACAAAGGCGGAGGTGGTGGTGGGACCTATTTGGCAGGTTTTTCTATGCCACACAACACCCCAGATGATCTTAGGGTAAGGGGATATCACATGGTGTCTGGTGCGGTTGATGTGGGTTTGTTCAGGAGTGCTATAGTTGAGGATGTCAAAAAGTTCAAGACCAGCTTGATGGTCATGGAGGGCTCTGATTCTGACAAGTAAGATAACAAGGATTGTGATGACAAGTACTGGAGTGAATAAAATTCAATCGTCATTGGAGTAGTTTTTTTCATAAATATATGTATAAATGTTGGGAGTAACTTTTATTTATTTATTTTATCTGAGTTCTTTCCACCAAAAAAAAAAAAAAAATTCTATCTATCTATCTATCGTCTATTACTTACTATAATTAAAGATAGAACTATTTCTTTGCTTTTGAACTCTGCCAGGTGACATCATTCTCCTTTTATTTTTCCTTCATTTTTTCCATTTTCCCTAGGGCCGTCCAACTTCACCCGAGAACCGACCCAACCCGACCGACCTAAAGGTTATGAGTTGGATTTTACGGGTGGTGGGTAGAGTCACGGGTTGAGTAACCTACACTTGATGTCTGATGGGTCGGACGTCAATTATTGCAATGCTAATCCCGAGACCACCCGGCTCGACCCAAAGTCCCTTATAAACCTCCAGAAAACATATATGATATATATTATGGAGTGCCAATGGTTACTTTTGGAGTACCAAAATCAATTCCCATACTATATCATGTATAATACTCCCTCTTCCAAAATAAGTGTCCACTACAAGTTTGCACATTTTTTTAAGAAAGATGCATTATATTCATTTTTTCGATTCATTAGATAACAACTTTCTTATTTTACCCTTGATGTGATGGGTGTTTAACTTTTATGCTCATTTTTTGACCACTCATAAATGTCATTTACCTTTATTGTAAGGGTATTATAGGAAGTTATGTAAAATTTGTACTTAACTTTTAAAAGTGTACACTTATTTTGAAATATCCAAAAGAGTAAAACTGAACACTTATTTTGGAACGGAGGGAGTATAATATATCAGTCAACAAACCTAAAGAACCTGACCTCACTAAGCCTCCCCCCCCCCCCCCCCTCTCTCTCTCTCTCTCTCTCTCTCTCTCTCTGTTGATTTGAAATCACCAAAGCAAGGCTGCAATCTCTCTCTCTCTCTCTCTGTGATTCACTGGAAGCCAACAACATCTCCCTCTTTCTCTCTCAATTCAGGTACTTTTCTTCTTCTTCTTCTTCTCCACTTCATCTTCTCATGATCTTACAATCCGTGGCTTGGTATATTGTGGGTGTAGATATGATTTTGTATGTTGTAAATCTCATCATATTTGGATTAGATCTCACAAATTGTGTATGTTTTTGAATGGATAAACCATTTTGATTTAGATTTGACAAATTTAGGCTTCGTTTCTTATTTGATTTTAGTTGCATGCATTGATTTTTCTTTATTTTCCCTCTTTTGATTTTGAAGAAGTACTTCTGTGTATTGATTTAATCCCCCTTTTAGATCTTTAATTTGTTTTTTTACCCTTCTCAAACCCTAGTTGGGTTTCACCCGATCTGACCCGAAACCACCCGCACCCGATGGTTCGGTTCCACCCGACAAAGTGAGTGGATTACGGGTGGGGTGTGCCTCACCCGAACTTGTTTCGGATGGATGACCTAGTGGGGGCCAAACCCGACCCACCAGACTGTGGACAACCCTAAATTTTCCCACCTTTCTTTTGTGCTTTCTCACTCCATGAATATCTACACATTCTTGGAATATATACAGAAGTTAATAATTTTTAATTATCAAGGCATTATATCTTTCAACTCTTCACATTTTGTCTTTTCAATTTTCCAAGGTTAAATTTGTTACTTGGAAATGCACACATTCTTTTACTAATTTATTTTTTTTGGTTAAAAAGGCTTGGCTTTAATTAAGCAGATCAAAAGGTATTAAAAAAAGAAAACCCTAAATGTCTTTATTTTGGAATTGAAACAAACAGCTAATGTCTCTCCCTCTCTTTAATGCACTAGCTCCCCCCCCCCCCCCCCCCCCCCCCCCATCTCTCTCTCTCTCTCCCTCCCTCCCTCTACATATGTATATCTATATATATACACACACCATGGTTTTGAAAACTGGACCGGACTGGTCGGTTCGACCAGTTGGACTGTCGACTGGTCGGTTTGACTCGGTAACTGTTAGTGGCATAAAAACTACCAAAAACCGGTGAGAACCGTTCAAAAATCGTTCAAAATCATTAAAAACTGATTTTTGACCAAAACTGCTCAAAACCATTTTTATGCCTACAAAAGTTTTTTTCCCTACTTTTTTAATACTGTGAATTTCTTAATAATTTATACTTATGATAGGAAAGTGTGAAAATAAAAATTGAGTTTTTGTGTATTTTTGAATTTTTTTTGTTCATATTTACTTTTTAAAACTTTTGTATAAATATAAAATATTTACTTATTAAAACTTTTGTATAAATATAAATAATTAAATTTACATAATTATGACATCACGTTGATTATGGTTTACCCGACAGTTGAACCTCTAACCCGTGACCCAGCCAATTTTCCGGTTTGATGAACGGTACGGTTTTCAAAACACACACACACACACACACACACACACACACACACACAATCATTTACTCCCAACAAATGGTCTCTCTCTTCTTAACCTCTCATTTTCTTTATTTTATTTTTTATCACTAAAATTGCAATACTTCTTCAAGCTTTGACTTCAAATTTTACCACTGATGATGAGAACTGGAATTCATTTAGCATTTTGCATCTCCTTTCATAGGATTTTTTTTCTACATCTAGCTTTGCTTCTGTATTTATAAATGTAACCGCCAGCTTGCTAATTATGCACATTGACACCTTTAATTCTTATTGAATTCTTGCAATTTCTACTATTCTCTTTCTATTTTTTTTATAACATTTGGAGTTATGCTGTTTTCGATTGTTTTTGCTAAATTTTTGTGATGTGTTGACTTTATTTTTTTTTTCCTTTTTTATCAAATGTACATAAGTTTACTTTCATAACTCGGGTCCGGACATTTTTAGAGACATAATGCATTTATTTATTTGGGCTCTTAAACTTATGATAGTGATTTGATGATCTTAGGGGTCTTTCTCTGGCTTAGCTTTCTCTATTTGCTACATTGAAGGTATCTCTATTTGTAAATTTTCAAATATTTTTCAACTTTTGTTAAATTTGTTTGATCTATCTATATAGATCTACTAGTAATTTCCCATGCCCATGGGCACGACGCAAATAAAAAAAAAGGAGAATTTCCTGAAGCCCCAAAAGCGCATAAAACTTTAGAAAAATGCAATGCAATTGTATAGCATATGACATGCTGAAGTAATAACAATGCAGTCACACCAAATCTATATGGCTAATTGCTAATCAACATCTAGTCGCACTGTTCTCAAATAATTAGTGTCTCCCAATTGAACTACACTGTTAATACAATCTGACTTCATTCAATAATCAAAAACACAAACTATCAAAAACAATCTACTCAACAACAATGATAATAATAAAAATAACAATTACAATAATTGCAAAAACCATTAAAAAATAATAATAAAAACATTTAAGAAAATGATAAAAAAAAAGTACTTCATCTTTCGTGCCTATTACCAACTCCTTGTGCTTCATTAATGGATAAAGAGAGAATAATGCTGTAATCTTCAAATCTTGATCCCAAAAAATGTTGCAATGGACCACACTCAATTGCCAGTTGTTTTAGGTGGACCAGTGTCACTTGTGTTGGGATCCAAATTTGGGATTTATTACTCTAGCGCATCCACTACAGCGAATATCAAACATGTCCTACAATTGTTAAAACATTTGCAAATCAACGTTGGGATTCAAATTTGGAGATTTGAACTCTACCATGGTGAAATCATGAGATGAAATTACATGAAGCACCCCTAAATAGAAAAGAGACTAAAGATAAGAATTATTCATTGCAAAAAACCAAAAAGATCTGAGCTCATTTTCCTCTAAGCATAAACCAACAAAGAAAGATTTCAGTACGAAGTTTCAATACATTGCACCAATTTTTTCACTTAGCATTAGGTTGGGTGAGAAAAGTGATGTTGTGCCCGCCCCGAAGGTGGGGGGCAATCCCCTCGTGGGTCACGACCGTTTACGTCGAGATGCGTGAAAGTAGGTGAGGTGTATGAAAAGTGGGAGTATGGCCAAGTAAGAGTTCAGAGTCGCCACCTAACACTTATTCGGGAGTTAGGATCCCTGCAAAGACAATCGACATGATCATCTTTGACTTTTGAAAAACGTTTTGGAACAGTAAGGCCCTTTAAAAGTGTGACTCGAATAGTCATGCGAAACCAGAGTTCTTGAAGTGGGTTCGGGGACTCGATTATGTCGAGGGAAGGTGTTAGGCACCCTCGAGCATCCGTGACACACGATTTGCCAATTTTAGTGATTTTCATAGTAACGGGGCGTAAGTACAAAATAATAGAGTATAGATACAAGAATTAGATTCGAGTATCCGTGACACGCGGTTGCCGATTTACATATCTCAACACGAAATAGTTTTGAAAGTATGTATACTTATCTTGCCACGAGATAGTTTGAAATTATGTATACGTATCTCGCCACGAGATAGTTTGAAAGTATGTATACGTCTCGACTCGAGAGAGTTTGAAAGTATGTACGTATCTCGACACGAGATAGTTTGAAAGAAAATAGTTATGGTCGTACCCGAGTAAGGGTTGCATACGTATCTCGACTCGAGAATTAGGCCGTACGTAGTTCTGTGCTGTGTATATGTATGGGTGTTTGGTCGATCTAAATATATGTACAAGCGCCGCACTTCCGAATTTTCTGGAAGGCAGTGCGACGAAAACTTGGACTTCCGTGGTCCTCTCGACAAACGCGAAATATTAGTGCAAAAATGAAATTCTTGAAACACTATATGACTCGTATTAAGCATATGTCTTGACAAATCCGTTAATTAAAATGTACTTTTTTATAATCTGGTATCGGATTGAGATGAAATTTTAGGGATTTCTCTGTCTCGATGTGAAGAGTATTTTCCTCAAATCAGAAAGTGACTCCTATGGCGCGATTGGCCCAAATCTAGATTACTTAGTCGCTAAGCAAAGAAAATATCTAGATATTTGTACACGCGCCGCGCTTCTGAATTTTCTGGAAGGCAGTGCGACGAAAACTTGGACTTCCGTGGTCCTCTCGACAAACGCGAAATATTAGTGCAAAAATAAAATTTTTGAAACACTATATGACTCGTATTAAGCATCTGTCTTGATAAATCCGTTAATTAAAATGTACTTTTTGAATCTGGTATCAGATTGAGATGAAATTTTAGGGATTTCTCCGTCTCGATGTGAAGAGTATTTTCCTCAAATCAGAAAATGACTCCTATGGCTCGATTGACCCAAATCTGGATTATTTAGTCGCTAAGCAAAAAAAATATCTAGATATTTGTACACGCGCCGCGCTTTTGAATTTTCTGGAAGGCAATAAGACGAAAACTTGGACATTCGCGGTCCTCTTGACAAACGCAGAATTTTAGTGCAAAAATGGAATTCTTGAAATGCCATCTGACTCGTATTAAGCATCTGTCTTGACAAATCCGTTAATTAAAATGCACTTTTTTCAAAATCTGGTATCGGATTGAGATGAAGTTTACAGGGATTTCTCCGTCTCGATGTAAAAGGTGTTTTAATCTAGACCATAAATTCCACGACCGATTTGATCTTGAAGACCAAGGCTTTCTGATGATTTATCAGTATAAATTGATGCGGCTGTGAGCAATCTTATCGCAGCTTTGCAACTTTCTTCGTTTGATGGCAACGAAATTTTTGAAGGCTCTTCATCTTGACAAATATGGATTTTTGGCATCAATTTTAAACCTTCTAAAGTTCTCTGGCGATGACATAGAATTTTCCCGTTTGATTTCAACGCTTGATAAAGTAATTTTTCCAGATCCGGTGTTCAATTGAGATGAAATTTTAGACAGTCCTCGGTAATGTCACACACTTCCATTTTGTCATAAAAAATGCTTGTTCTGACACTCGAAAAGCTAAAAAAGTAATCCCGGTCCCTCTTTGGCAAAATAGCAGATTCGTCCGAACTTTAAACAATGATTATTTCTTCACCCATGGTCCGATTTTGATGATTCGAAGTCTAGGGACCTTTTATTTATGAGCTCTTCACACCCGTCGGACTCGAAGTTCATTATCTATCCGCCTCTTTGTAGGTGGGCAAAAATCGGGTGTCTACAACTGATCTGATATGCTTTTGAAACCATGTTGTGGGGTATTCAAATTGACGACAACTTGATTTGACATTTGATTTGACCTCTAGATATTCTGATTAGGACTCCAGCTTCTTTTTTCTCGATTAGCGTGCCCGATGGGCCCCCTCTATGATAGTTATTTCTTTTTTTTGGCAAGTCAAAATGGGGTGTCTACAAGTGATTTTCACACAAAATTCAAAAAAGAATGTTAAGGATCTTTTATAATCACATTTTCAAAAGATTAGGAAACCAAAAAAAATAAAAAAAGGAAAAAGAAAAGAGAGAGAAATATCAAAATTACCATCTTCTATTTGTTTAAGCACTTAATCAACAAAAAATAATAGAGTTCAATAAGGTGGGCGACATGATAATGGTGCCGGTCCTGACTTTTGGGGGGCCCTAAACGAACTTCTAAAATGGGACCCTTTATAAATTTTCATATAAGAAAAATGACATTACTAAAGGAAAAATTATTTACAAAAGAAAGTGACTTATTTTAGTAAGTAAAACTAACTTACATCAATAATAGTATTACTTAAATATTGCCCTTCGAGCATTTTTAGCTGCAAAATCACCAATTACACTTGTTTAATCAATCTCCTTCACCATATCTCTTTCAATAGATAACGTAGCTAACCCGTTCAATCTTTCTTGTAACATAGTTGATCGAAGATAAGACTTAATCAACTTCAACTTTGAAAATGTATTACCCTATTTTTCTGTAATGTATTATATGAGTAAGACATTGTATTCTTCTTTTAAATACTTGTATGAGTTTAGCTTTACCTTTGGTGTAATCTGTATCCCAGTCGATTGCCTTATCTTGGATACCAATCGATTGGCATCCTATACCAATCGATTGGCATCCTATACCAATTGATTGGAACATTTAATACCTAACATCAATCGATTGCCACGCTTGCCAATCGATTGCCATTGGCAGCAGCTGTTTTGATTAATCCTTTGCTTTGGCTAGGGATTTTCCATTTGAACACTTCCCCTCTATATATATGTGATCCTTTTCTGCTTATTTGGGGTTCCAGAAACTGGTTTAGAGAGAGTGTTTTTTTTTGTGTATTTGTATATATATATACACTCATATACATATATGCATATATATACACCTTTATACTCACACATACACACACACTCACATATGGACTGAGACAGAGAAGAAGAAGACTAGAAGAAAGACAAAGGAAAGAAAGAGAAAGGAAGAAGAGAGAAGAATCAAATAGAGAATAGAAGAGAGAGAAGAAGGATCTCCATTGAAGCCCAAGCTTCAAATACACACACCCTTAGCACTTAAGGTGAGTTTTAAACTCACTGAGTATCAATGTATTGATATTAGAACTTGTTAAGATGAAGCTAAGAAGCATGTATCATGTTTTCCCGTATTTATGTTACTGGACTGTCTTCACTATAAAGAAGATGAAGTGCCAATCGATTGGGATTTTTCCCAATAGATTGTCATTCTACACAATCGATTGCCATTTGAGATACCCTATTCGATTGCCAAAGTTAGCAATCGATTGTCACGGATTGTGATCCAATCGATTTTGGACTTTTTTCCAATCAATTATTACTGCTTTTATACCAATCGATTGGACCTCTGTCCCAATCGATTGACAGTTTTCGAATGTTGATATTTTGTTTCGTTTATATTGAAACAATTTATTTGTTTATTTAACTATTCAGAAATCACTGCATGTTATACTATTGTAATACAGAGATGATGATGAGATAATGCAATGTAGGATCATAGTGATGATAAGATTAATGGATAATGGTTGTGACGTTAGATAACATATCGTTACGAATCATTTAGAGTTATCGTTCATTTCATTCAATGTAGTTAGGCCACATGGGATTGTCATGTATCGATGTTAGAGTTGAATTTAAGTAGGTTTGTTAAGATTCGGGAATCTTGCGTGGGTGGGCCTTGGTCGATCATATGTTCTTAAAAGCGGTAGATAGACGAAGGTGTCTATGACTTGCAGTGAACCAGACCAGTAGCCCTAAGATAGCCAGATGATCTAATCATATGTTCTTAAAATTGGTAGACAGACGAAGGTATCTATGACTTGCGGTGGACCGTGATCACTGGTAGACATTGCTAAGTCGTGGCATTAGAATGCTGTACTATTGCTTAAAGCGTTATATCCCTGTAATGCGGTGAATTGGGCATATGTTTTTAAAAGCTGGGGATGGAATGACGTGGTGTCCATGACATGCGGTGGACTGTGCATATGTTCTTAAAAGCGGTGGATGAAGCAATGTTGTATCTGTAGAAGTGAACTACTGTCGAGTGTGTTCTTCTATTAGAATGTGTTGTTGGTCTTAATTTAGTAAGACGTCAGAATCGGATAATCGGTTTGATTGGTTTGATTAAAGAGAAGATACCCTCAATGAAATTTAATTGTTTATCGCTCATAACTCGTAATAACTTCAATAGTTGATACCCTGTTCGTATCTAATTCACTCAGCTTTTATTACGCTAACGCCGTTTATGCCGCTGGACATTTCTACGGTCCAGTGCACCTTGGTTATGACTATACAGGTGAAGGACCTATAGGTGAGGACTACTATGCCAGTGACGATGTTCCTATG
The DNA here is from genome assembly GCA_033977485.1 of Hydrangea macrophylla. Lineage (NCBI taxonomy): Eukaryota > Viridiplantae > Streptophyta > Magnoliopsida > Cornales > Hydrangeaceae > Hydrangea > Hydrangea macrophylla. The sequence goes on from CM066986.1 coordinate 3,249,367, forward strand.
GAGGATTATCCCGATAGAGGTCAAACAGAACAAGACTATTACGCCGATTACTACCTCTACACCAATTGAAGATTAGGCTAGATATTAGTTTAATTATCCCTTTCTATTTTCAGACATTTTTGTAATCAGGCATATGTTTCCTTGACGTTTGTATTTCCGTTATGTTCTATTTGATTCGAGACTCTGATTATAATAGATAGTAACTTTCTTTTGACTTTAAGGTACATTGTTATCCAGAACCTAGATTATATTCTCCTGATCTTTATTCCTTTCTGTTGCTTAGTACTGTGTGGTATGGACAATCATTTGACCACCAGTTGCTGCCTTTGGACCCAAAAAGGAAATTTATTTTTCTCTATTTTTGTTGTTTTGGGACGTGACAGAAAAGCTTCTCTCTGTCGAGCCAACTGTAACTGGAATAGTCAATAAAATTCTATAAGCAATCCATGCATTTGGGAAACAACCATCTATCGCTTGCATATGATTCAACACCTCAATTGGCTTCTTTATTTCTTTTGGTAAAATTGTTCTCAAGACTTTTAATTCTAAGAATAATTCTCTGCCATCAACATCATAATTATCATGCTTCAAAAAGACTTCAAGGTTGGCACAATAAGTGTTCAAACTCTCATCATCAATAGATTACAACTTCTTCAAGTCAAACAAAAACCCAAAAGTCTCCCCATATACTTGAAATTGTTCAAACCTACTATTGAGGGACGAAATGGCTTGATCCACTACATAAATGAAATAGTTAACTCAAAAGAATTCTTCAGCCAACTGTGTCACATCTTCAATTATGCTCTCATCAAATTGTCTTTTTCTATGAATGATGTGTTTCTCATGCACTACAGGTTCAATTCCCATTTTATTTGCAATATCCTTAGCTTCAACCATGGCCTCCACAAATCCAGACTCTATATATTTTTCAAAAAAATGAAATAAGTCCTTTCAATTAATTTGTTGCAACATTAATATCTATATTTTTAGCTTGAAGGGTTTTACTTGCAGCATTAATAACAAACAAAAGAGTGTGTCAAATAACCATGCCAAATAAGAACTCAAAATTCTCAATTTCATATGTTGCTAAACATTTAGCTTCAATCTTTGTCTTGGCATCATCCCTGCTATTTGCCCATTCAATCAAAGCATCTCTTATTTGTGGAGATTGGTATCTTATTGCTTTAAGACAGTCCACATGACTTTTCCAACGTGTTTGTGACAATGGCTTAAATGTGAGGTCTTTCACATGAAGTTTCAAAACATCCCACCGCTTTGTAGAAGATGCGAACATTGCATATATGTTGCACTACTCCAAAAAAATATTCAGCTTTAGCACAAGAGTTGGCCATATCACAAAGTGTAAGGTTAAGACTATGACAACCACATGGTGTGTAGAATGCTCTAGGATTCACTTCAAGTAATCTTTTTTGTACACCCTTGTGTTTCCCTTTCATGTTAGACCTATTGTCATATCCTTGCCCTCTTATGTCACCAATACCAAGCTCAAGATAGATCAAGACATCTTTAAGTACATAAAAAAGTCCAAGCCCCGAGGTATCATCCACCTTCAAAAACTGTACAAAAAATTCTTTCACCTTAATTGGACTTGTTGAAATGTCCACACATTGTAGTACAAGAGTCATTTGTTCTACATGGCTTATATCTGGAGTACAATCTAATATGACAAAAAAAAATTGCTTCTTACACTCTTTTAACAATCGCACCTTTGACCTCACCCGCTAACATTAAAATCGATTCATTTTGGATTCTGTGCCTAAGATAATGGTAATGAATTGATTCATCCTTAATACATCTAAGGCGCTCTTCCAAAATTGGATCAAGCTCTGCAATCATCTCAATAAGACTTAAAAAGTTTCCATTGTTCTCTTGATGAAGCTTCTCATTACCTCCATGAAATGCTAAATTATTTTTAGCAAGAGTTTTTACAAGTACCTTCATCAATAATTGTCGCCAGTGTTCCTTCTCTTTGTTGATTTGTTCTTCCAAACTTCTATCAATTGTTTCATTCTTTTTCAATCTCATCTGTAATTCAATCCATTTACTCATGCAAATAAGATGGTCTCTACTAATTTTATGACTCTTAAGTCTCTGACTAAGATTTCCCCAATCCTATATCCTTCATTATCAGGGGCAGAGCCAAGAATTTTGGTGAGGAGGGCCTAGTCGGGAGTTCGAGGGCAGAGCCCCCGAGGTGAATTTTTTTAGGGTCTATTTATACATATTTTCGGGTAGATTTTCTTGTCATATTTAGAGTTGAGAGGTTTGGTTAATGATTTATTATGCTTTTGGTATAATTATACATATTAATTGTCCAAAGTTGGGATAGACCAATTAGAATTGAGTTAAAGTATTACATGTAAAAAAAAAAGTTGGTCTATTTGATACAATTTGGGTAAATTTGTGTTGTTCTGATGACAAATTTGGGGTGGGCTAATTAGAATTGGGCCAAAATATTTCCAACAATTCTATATTTTTGTTCTATTTTATATAATTGGGCCGAGTTTGAATTGAGCTAAAGTCAAAATTAGGATTGACTAATTAGAATTGAGCCACAAAATTTCATCTAATAAACATTTTTGGTCTATTTTATACAATTGGGTCAAGTTTGATTTGGGCCAAATTCAAAATTGAGGGGCCAAATAAGAAATACATTTAAAATTTAAAAGTTGAGGGGGGGTGGGGGCTAAATAAAAGTTTTTACAAGTCTAAAATGTAATTTCTAAAAGTTGAGGGGGGCCTTATCCCACCTTGGACCCTACATGGCTCCGCCCATGTTCAATATTCAAGGAGGAACTTGGTTGATGAATCATGAACAACTTGCAACAAAAGCAAAATGCCCTATCCAGAGCAAGTGAATACACTAACCATTTCCTATCTTGCTTGTCTCCATTCAATAAACATAGAACATAAAATGTAGAAGGGAAATGTCTATCATGCTCATTTTTCGGAAAAGTGATGTGATTCTCACTTATTCTAATTGGGCCTCTTTCTACTAACAAATCTCTAACATTTTGATTAACCTTGACCCAATTTCCTTGATCATAGAAGTTTAAAGGTCCAAATTCACATTCTTCGACGAAATCATTATCTTGATCATTCTCGTTTAAATTCTCCGTATTATTCTCATCCGTTCGTTGATTATGCTCTTTATTCACCAAATCCTCATTTCCCACATTTGTAGGTTGATCATTTTCATTCTCATTTTGACTTAAATCACTTTTATTTATATTGCTAGTAATAAACTTTTCAAGTTCTAAAGAGTGGTCCAACAATAGTGTTCGACCGCCGACAAAATAGGAGGCTGAGCGCCTAAGCCGCTGCTTGTGATGCCTTCCCCGCCACTGAGTGTTGAATAGAGAGAGAGAGAGAGAGAGAGAGAGAGAGAGAGAGAGAGAGAGAGAGAGAGAGAGAGAGAGAGAGCTTTGAATCCAGTTGAGTGTTGAATGTTTTTTTTTCTATTTTAAGTGATTGGGTTTGTTGAATGGGTTATAGGCTTTTGGATTTATGTGTTGATTGGGCTTTTGCTTTTTTATTTTATTTTATGGAATGTAACATATGGGCTTTCTCTTTATCTGCTGGAACATTGGGCATTTTTTTGTGTACATACATAGGCTTAAATACTTAATTTGAATTGGGGGCCTCATACGACCACTTGTCTTGTTTGGCCTCAGTGCCGGCCTGCATGATAATTGAAGGTGATATTAGATATGCTTACTGCTTAGCATTAACAAATATATATAGGCTTTCAATCATAAAACAAACACCAATGAAATTGGTGGTTATGTGAATAAATTGAAAACTCTTTTAAAACTCAATGTTTTAAAAACTAATGGCTATTTTTTTTTTCTTTTTTTTTAGTATAAAAAGTTCAAGAACAAATTGAGAGCTTTAAACTACTAAAAAGTAGATAAAAAAGTTCCTTAGTTCAAGAACCCCTTATATTAAGGTTTATGTTTAACAAACTTTAAACTAATGAACTTTTTTGGAACTGCTTTCTCATTCCAAACATTTCAAGGATCAAATTTCAAGCCTCAATCACAGATCATATTCCGAGCCTTATAAACTCAAGTAAGATCTAAAATACCATATAACATACAAACAAACTCATATATTGGTTGTGGAAATAAAAGAATAACAAATTCCCATTGGAAGGATAGGGAGCCTGTATAAAAAATGGTAATATCCGCCAAGTTCGTTGTTTCCTCGAGCAAATATTTCAAGAGCCCCAATTCATAGCATCCATACAAATGAATCTCCACTTTTTTCATCTCTTTTGAGGTTCTTCCTTAAAGTTGAACATGTGCTGATTGTTCATGTACTTGGGAGACTAAAAATGTAATACCCGTATTTTCGAATGTATATTAATAAATGAGACTGAATATTATCCCTTGAATACATGTATGAACTTTACTGTATCATTAATCTATTTAGTGTCCCAATCGATTGGACTATTGTACCAATCGATTGCCTAACTTGGATCCCCTATCGATTGGTAAGTGACTGCCTTAGAGCCAATCGATTGCACTATTCCCAATCGATTGCCTTCATAAATATCTAAGTCCAATCGATTGACACTGGCCCTAATCGATTGGCAGAGTGTAGAGCTTGGTCTCCAAGTTTGCATAGGGTGTTGTCCCTTAGCATATGTGCTTGCTATATATATATATAGGAGTATTTCGTGGACTGTAGTGTTTCCACAGAATTTTGAGAGAGGAGAGAGAGATATCATATACACACACACACACACACTTTCACACATATATAGACACCCATATATACACATACTTACACACTGCCAAGGCAGAAGGAGGACAAGGAGAAGATCAAAGAAAGAAAGATAGAAGAGAATGAAGAAAGAGAAAAGAAGAGACAGACAAAGAGAGAGAGGCTTGAAGCCTCCGAGCTCCATAGCTCACACACACAAACACACACATAGAGGTGATTCCCAAACTCACTCGGTCTCATTAATATGTAGTTTACATGTATTAAATAAGGAAAGACATAGCAAAACACGTCTCCCGAACATTTAAGTTCTGGACTGCTCGTCTCTGTGAAGAAGACGAAGTCCTAATCAATTAGGATTTTTCCCAATCGATTACCAAGGTGTTGGACCCAATCGATTGACATTGTTTGACTCCCAATTGATTGTGAAAGTTTGCAATCAATTGGCATTTTGATTGTGATCCAATTGATTGGACTTTTTCCCAATCGATTAGACCTTTGTCCTAATCAATTGGAAGTTACAGAACACTGATATTTCATGTTAGTTACCATATGAACTGTTCAATTGTTTAGATGTTGTTTTATGCCTACTATATGTGATGATGCTATAACAAAGAGATAAAGTGACATCAGAGAGTAGTATGATTAAGAATACTGGATTAATATTACAACATTAGATAATATGTCAAGCGCAAATCAGTTTAATATCCGTTCGTTTCAATCAAAGTAGTCAGGCCACATGGAATGTCTTATATCGATATTAGTACAACCATACGTAGGTCTGTTAAGTTATGGGATTCTTACAGGAACAGGCGTTGGTCGATCATATGTCCTTAAAAGTGGTAGACTGTGCATATGTCCTTAAATGCGGTGGACCGAACCAATTAGCCCTAAGATAGCTGATAATCCAATCATGTCCTTAAAAGCGCTGGACTGTTCATATGTCCTTAAAAATGGTAGACCGGGATTACTAGTAGACGTCATTAAGTAGTGGCAATAGAATTGATGTCACGCCCCAACGTAGCATAAATATGGAAAGCATTTAATTTCCTTTATGGACCCGTAGGTCGCGACAGTTTGAAGGATCGATTCTGTCCCAAATGTCGAACAACATATAATGATATAAATCATAATAGAGCAATCAAGGCTTACAAACATTTTTCTAACTTAATAAATATTACAACACGGGGTCAATTAAGGCACACTCCGCCTTGGAAACAAAATAATATCTAATGTCTATTATAGTCATCCTTATTACATTAACAGTTCATAACTTAGAAACATATAATCATAACTTCCTCTTTGGGTTGTCATTCTCAGTTCGCATAGTCATATTGTTCAGCCCGATCATAACCTGAAAAGCCTAGACACGAATGTCCAGGACGCATCAACGTCGTCAGCTTATTGAAGTTGGTGAGTATTAAAAACATGTGCTTGAATGTAAAACATACTCATTTACCATTTTTCAATTTCCATTATTCAACAGGTAGATATCATTGAAAGGAGTTCTCATTAAAACAATAACATTTGTAAACTTTAATTCGTATTTCATGTGACCGTGTATGAAAACAATGCACCAAACTCATCTTACCGACTCTTTTCTCTTGACAACACAAAACCCAACTTTCTTACACCAGTATCTTTGAAATACTCCGATTGCCACACTTTAGCACAGGGGTACCAAGGAGTGTCCAGTTGCCTCACACTTTAGTACGGGGTACCAGGGAGTTTCCAATGCCTCACACTTTACTACCTAATCCGCCTCGTAAATACCATAGAAAACCTCACGCAGTATCCAGACTCGGGTACCAGGGAGTGTTCATACGTCACACTTTAGCACTACCATGGGTGCCAGGGAATGTCCAAGTTCGGCGTTACACACTTTAGCGCTACCATAGGTGTCAGGGAGTGTCCAGTTTTGCCACCGTCGAATTTCAAAGACACTCTAGCCGCAATCTCAACACGTCACACTTTGGTACACAATTACCAGGGAGTGTCCACACAATCTCATCCACATACTCTTTTTCACACTGACCAACATTCACACTCACCATGCATATACAACTGACTCCACATGAATGACATGTACTATAAACGGGACATATAAAGTGCTGGGAATGATAATCATGTCTATAAGAAAAAGACCGAAATCATAATCGTTCTTTTAATAACCAAAACATTACAAAACACAATCTGTTTTAATATATTTCCCAAAAAGAGCTTTAAAAACTTATAAAACATCATCCAAACAGTCCCTTAACAAAAAATAAGCAAAAACCAGAAACTGTCAGAAGTTGGTTGTGCGGGCCGCTCGCGCGATATGCCTTTTTTTTCAATTTTCTTTACAAAAACTTTTCTAACGGTCCGGAACCACACACCTCGTGCGTGCGAGTCGCTCGCGCGATTGCACACGCGAGTTAATGCAGTGTCTTCGTCTTCTTTGTCCGAAATCCCCTGTTTTCATATTTTGAAGCCAATTTTACCCATTTTGCAATCTGTAACTATATATATATATGTCATACAATATATGAATCTCTTCATTTTTTGACGAGGATTAAGAATCCACGACCAATTTAACACTAATCACTCCGTAATGCACGAATTTTATGAAAAACTAAACAATGACAAAACTTAATTTCTTATACACTTTTTTATATGAATGAATTGGGCTCTAAGACTTTAAACACATCGTCTATGATGTATAATCTTTCATAATCATCTCTAAAAATGGATTTTGTTTAATATTGGAAAATTCATGTTTTCAAGCTTCAAGCTTCCATGGATATTTCAACAATGGTGTTTTGCAAATACAGTAAACAAACATAATTTACATCTTGAGTGAGTTAGTAATACTCACTGATATAGAAAGGATAGAGATTTGTTAAGAAAGAAAATCCAATTAAAGGCCCAATTGAAACTTGCAAGCTTTTGGGGATATTGAGCTCTCTCTCTCTCTCTCTCTCTAAGAATTTTGTATGAACTCTCAAAACTCTCTGTGTGAAACCAGTGAGAATTTCGTATTGTGTGTGAGTAGTGTAGGGGGGTGTACTTATATAGAAGCACATAATGGGAGAACTTGGTGTCCAAGTATACCTACAATGATACATACGTATCTCTACCAATATGCAACTCCACAGTTGCTCTAAGGGTCACATATAGGTTAGTAGGGGTCAAATGTTAGTTGTTTGGGAAATGAAACTTATGGCATAAATTAATACACAACATAGAAGCATAACCAAACAATGTTCCCACAAGTTGGCTAGAAATCACTTGTGATGTTTGGCAAAATAGTTTAATGCACTAAATTAACACACACACAAAATGTATTCCCAAACAAGGCATGATCAATCATTACTTGCCATAAATGGAATAAAGCATATATCCATTCTAACTTTACGTCACTTCCAAAATCTATGGAAGTTCATCGCGACGCGGTGATCACCACAAAATACAGAAAATTCATCTCAATGATAGAAATGATTTTATGGTTTTATAAAAATACAGTTTGAGTTCACAGTAATTATTTTCACCATTTTAAAATACAGATTCGAAATCCAACATAGGTATTACTAAAATTTTATAAAATTACAGTTTGACCCCAAAAGAATTTAAGACATGAATAAAACTAATAATAAGATTTACCATATGAAGATTATAATTGAAATAAAAGCAGACAATACATATTGATTTTAAATATGACAATGCAAATACAGATTAATTGTGGAAATGTCAAATTAAAATTAAATGAAAATGCAGGTTATTACAATTGATGTGTCTTTGCTCGAAGCGTTATATCCCTGACATGCGATGGACTGTGCATATGTTCTTAAAAGAAGGAAACGGACTGATGTGGTATCCATGACATGCGGTGGACTGTGAATATGTTCTGAAAAGCGGTGGATAGAATGTTGGTGTTTCCAAGAGTATTACTATCAATTCTTCTCATCAATCAGCTGGATATTCTAGATCCGTGTATAATCAGACGTTGAATTCAGTTAACGAAAAGATTGAACAAGTAAAGATACTATTGTAGAACTATATCTTATGTCCTTTAATAAACTTGTAATTACCTCATATCTATGGTACTACATTAGTTTTCTACTCACTTAGCTTTCAACAGTTGACGGCATTTTATGCCTGGATATTCCCTATCTAGCCTACCTTATTTCTAATACTGCAGGTAACGAACCCTACAATGATGGATAAAATGTAATCGGGCATATGTTGCTCTAAGACTTTAGCTTGTTTCTATTTTAGAACTCTCTACATAATCTATGAGACCATTGGTTATATCATGCTTTACTTGCAGAGGTTCGAGTAGTGCCCTCACCTCCCCCGACGGAGCCAACACCACAGACACCTCCACCACTACCAGTAGAGGACGACAATGTGGATGACAATGACGATGAGGAGCTAGAGTGTCACGCCCCACAGTAGCAAAAATAGAAAAAATATAATTCCTTTTTGGACCTGTAGGCAATGACAGTTGAAAGTCACTATATTGTCCATGAACAAAGTCTAATCATCAGAGTAATGAATCAAACCACGCATTAGAAAGTTCTAAGTTTGATATATAAAACCAGAGTTCAATACTAACTTATTACAAACTGTAAGTAACAGTGGAAACATAAACAAAGTATTACTGCACACATATGCCGATTACAACTAAGTATTATTACAAGGTCTCTAAAACATAAGTATAAACTAAGTATGGCACAGCTTCAAGTCTTTAGCTTGCGTAGTAGTCGTCTCCTGCAAAGCCCCCATCATAGTAGGTCTCTTCCTCATAGCCTTTCTCCATGTACTCCTCCCTTGTGTTCTAGTATTCCTGCCAAGCTGGATGTAGAATATCCAGCAACATAAAACGTCGCTACAAAAGTTGACTGAATGCAGATACTGTAATACCCTGAATTTTTGGAGAGTATTAGTAAATAAAACTTTGTTCTGTATACATATAAACTTTTTATTTCTTTTGTTGAAATTTGGTTACCAATCGATTGACAAGTTTTCCAATCGATTGCCACTTTACAAACACCAATCGATTGACATTATACCAATAGATTGCCATTATACTGACGTGGCAACATACCAATTGATTGTCATCTATTCCAATCGATTGCCTTCAATATCTGTTACCAATTGATTGCCATCGTTACCAATCAATTGGCATAAACTAAGATAAGTTTTCTTCTTTGCTTGAGCTTTAGACGTGTGGCACACTCACAACTGTATATATATATATATATATATGAGAGTATTCTTGGCCTTGGGGCTGTTTTTAGACCATTGAGAGAGAAAGGCACAACTTATGAGTATATATATACACAAACACACATATATCTACATATATACACCCATACACACACACACACACATACTCACTGCCTTGGGCAGAGAGAGAAAAAGAAGAAGAGAAGAAGAAGAAGAAGAAGAAGAAGAAGAAGAAGAAGAAGAGGCAGGGAAGAAAGAGCTGGTTAGAAGAGAAGAGAGAGAGAGAGAGAGAGGTTTGAGTTTTGAGAAAATACAAGCCAAACACACCCTTGGTGAGTTCCTAACTCACTTGGTCCCTATATATGAAGTTTATACAAGTTATTATGAAGCTTAGATGTAGAAAATGCATGAGTATTACGTTTATATATATGATATTTTTATAATCTGCTGGTGAAGACGAAGTGCCAATCGATTGGCATAATTACCAATCAATTGCCATCAGTCTGGACCCAATCGATTGGATAGATTCCAATCGATTGCCAATGTTAGCATTCGATTGCCATTATTTTAGACCCAATCAATTGCTAGTTTTCTCAATCGATTGTTATGATTTTTGTTCCAATCGATTGGACCTTATCCCAATCGATTGGTATGGGCAGAACATGGATTCCTTTGCCTATTTATTAATATTATATTAAGGGTTCGATTGTTCGTTTCTCGATTCATGCTTTCGTTATGCAATTTTGGATTAATCAGGGATAATGTGACAACAAAGATAAAGTATTACTAAGAATAATGGATTAACGTGATGACGTGGGTGATATGTTGATTCCGGTATGAGTTTGACATCCGTTTCTTTTAATCAGAGTAGTTAGGACACATTGGGAATTGTCATGTATTAATCTTAGTACAAAATTTAGAAAAGTTTTGATAAGTTCTTAGGAATGGTACGTAAGTGGACGGTTGGTCATATGATACCCTTAACGAGCGGTGGATGGGTTATATCCTTAACGAGCAGTGGGCGGGACCAAGTGGTTCAGAGATAGTTCGGTGCTCTATGTATATCCTTAATGAGCGGTGGACGGGTTATGTCCTTAACGAGCGGTGGATGGGAGATCACTGGCAAGATATCGATAAGTCGTGGCAATAAAATGATATGTCGTGCTCGAGGTGTTGTATCCATGAATTTCAGTGGATTGAGAAAATGTACCCTATGTTCTTAACTATGGTCTACAAGAATAGTAGTGTATCCAGGAATGTTACAATCAGATCAGGGTGATAAGAATCAGTAGGTCTTGGTAATTAAAGCGTGGGTTCGAATTACGCGGGGTTGAATAAAGAAAAGATATTACTTAATAGAACTACATCTTATAACTTTCATAGGTTTGTTTTACTTTGGATAATTGGTACCTTGTGAGTTTCTATTCACTCAGCTCTCAGTAAGCTGACGACCTTTATTGCCTGGACTTTCCCCCGTCCAGACTATCTTGTACCTTATTCTGCAGATGACGGAGCCTACAATGATGGTTACTATCCGGGAGAAGAATACATCGAGGGTGGCCCCACTGTTGACGTCTATGCCGGGCAGGACTACTATGCTAATGTTTACGGCAGCTAAAGACCTGGAGATAGTTAATAGTTTACATATTTATGTTTAGACTATTTTGTTATATTTGGTACTCGGGCATATGTTGCTTCCAAACCTTATATACACTTCCACTGTAGCTTTACTATTGTAATAACTCTGATGTTTGTAATAGAAGCAACTGCTATGTATATCCAGTTTGTTTTTATTGCCATTCTTGTTGTAGACTAGTATTGTGTGGTATGGATCATTAGTGACATTCACCAGTCATTCCCTATGGACCCAAAAAGGAAATTTATTTTTCTCTATTTTTGCTACTCCGGGGCATGACAGGATTTTTGGTATCCGAGCCCTAAGTTTGTGATACTTTCGTTCACTAAACGATTCCACACCATCTGGTCCTAGTATTTTAAGATTTCCTTAGATCAGATATGAGTTTGAGATAAGATCGTCCTTCTGACGATAGATAGTTTCCTTGCAGGTTAGCATGGATCCAGAGTTTCATAGATTTATAAAGGACGCGTGATCCATGGGGATACTGTAGAGCCAATTAACCCAGAGCGTTACCAAGATCGTATGTGTCAAATAGCCAGTCATTATTTAGAGGAGGATATGTGGAAGGCCCTCTATGTTAATGGACGAACTCACCCGACCCAGATGCGTATGGACGCTTACCATTCCGGGAGGATTGGCAGAGATATTTATCAGGAGATTTTATGTTTGATCCAGAGTAAGCTGGATATGGATGCTATCGAGCTATGAGCTATTCTTGGGGGACCTATTGAGGCAGCACCTATAGTAGTGCCACCATCACCAGTACTCGAGGTACCTATTCCAAATCCACAAGAGTAGCCTAAGGAGCCAGAGTTACCAGAGGCCGAGGCAATCATAGATGTTGACCCAGAGGAGTCAGAAGAGGATCCCGTAGAGGATGTCGAGCCAGTCGAGGATGACAAGGAGCAAGAAAAGGACCCAAAGATAGCTGATAAGGACGTTATAGTTAGAGAGGATGAGATTGAGGTAGTAGAAGATGAAGGTATGGAGGATATTATAGTTGAGCCCGAGGTAGAGGAGGTAGTCATACCAGAGATACCCATGGAGTTTGATTTACTAGCAGGACATGTACTCCACATGGCAGTCGAGTGGGTAGCAGCGATTGTTGCACAACCAATCAAACTTTCGATAAGACAGGTTGTGTTAGCAGATGCTATGGCTATTATTGGGGATTTTGCTGAGTTGATCGCCGATGTTGCCGAGCCAGCATTTGATGTTGAGGAGATGGAGGTTGATGACATAATTGTCGAGGACTGAGATATTGGGGTAGTAGTAGGAGCAGCAGCACTAGCTGAGGATGATCTACTAATAGAGATGGTCGTTACACCTGAGGATGATGCACCAGCAGCAGGATCAAACACTGATAATTTTTTAGACAGTATCTGTAGGGGTGTAGTTTTTGTTAGTTTATATCATGACATGTTATCCACATGATTTTTCGGGAGCTTGAGAGATAGCCATTTGACCATAGCTTTGTATAGGTATTATTAGTAGTAGTCGTAGTATTAGTACTATTTTAGCTTTGTCCCACGTGGTACACAGTTTAACTAGTGTGTACTATGCAGTACATCTTGATTTTTATACGAGCAGTACTTTTAATATTGATCGTATGGTGTTTCCTTGATGTGTTGTTTAGTAGAACTGTTAGTTCTTGTTGTTTCTCACCCCATCTTGGTTTTCGTTTCTGCGAGAAAACTTTCATCTAATCGATGTGTCTCTTGTAGGAAACACTCGTTATCATTGTGGTAGGACCCTTGAAGAATCACCAAGCGAGAATTGGAGCACCTATTCCAGAGGAAATGGACCCATCTGGAGTCTTTGAAGGATTCATGCAGCGAATGGAATATGTAGGTAATACCTACAACCATGCCACAAATCAACGACCAGTCCAACCCCCAGTTGTACCATTCCAACAGAGGCACCCAGGGGATAAGTTACTAACAAACTTTTGTGGACTCCGTCCTGAGAAGTTTGATGGATAAGCGGAACCCTGGAAAGATGAGTAGTGGATAAGGGAAATGGAGTTGATCTTTGAAGCGTTGGAATGCAGCGAGCAAGAGAAGCATCGTCTTGCTATGTTCCAGCTCACATATGCCACCGCAGATTGGTGGGAAGCTGAGCGAGCAACTATAGGGATGAATGCTGCGAGAACAATGCCTTGGGAATCATTTAAAGGAGATTTCTGGAGAAGTATTTCCTAGAAGATGAGAGAGATCAATAGGAGAAGAATTTTCTCAGTCTGGTTCAAGGAGGATGGACTGTACGGGAATACACTATACAGTTCGAGCATCTATCTCGATTCGTTCAACATATGATAGACACTCCGCAGAAGAAAGTGAAGAGATTTCACCGAGGATTAAATCCCCACCTCAGATATATGATGGTTAGCCATCTGTGTCAGTCATTCGAAGGGATTGTCAGATTTGCTGCAGGGTTGGAAAAGGATATATATCCAGCATAGCAACCACAGATGAATCGACCTCAGTCGTCAAAAGGTTTTTCACAGTGAAGTTTCCAAAACCCGCCACCAAGGAATGCCCAGAATTGAAGACCTCAGGGAAATTTTCAAGGGAACAAGAGAACCTGGGAAGGGACCCAGAAGCCACAATAGGGTTATTCTCGACCCTAACAATATCGCCAGTAGTGACCACAGCCGCAAGAATTGCTGACAGCCCCGCCAAGCAATAGTGGAGGATGTTTTAATTGTAGGAAGCCAGGACATATTGCTAAGTTCTGCACAGCTTCTAAGGTTAATCATCGGACGGATGCTATCTACCAAAATTGCAACAAGCCAGGACACTTGAGTAGGGATTGTCGTGCACCATGCAGAGGATACTATGGGGCACCAGTTCAAAGAATTTAAGGACCCCCGGATCAGAGTAGGATGAACGCTATTATCCCTAGGGAAGCATGTTTTAATGCAGATGAACAACAGCAGTTGGAAGGTACATTTGTACTTTTTATAGTCTAGTTAAAGCTTTATTTGATACTGAAGCCACACGTTCTTTTATTGCTGTTAAGATTGTGCATCAATTGGGTTTAGAACCCTAGACACTCAAGCCAGCACTGAATGTTGTGTCGCCATTGGGAATGACTGTCAAATTTAGTAAAGTATGTAAGGATTGTCCACTAACTTTGGGAAATAGGAATCTTCCAGCAGACTTGGTAGTTCTGTCGATGTCAGAGTTCGACATTATCCTAGGGATGGATTAGTTGACTAAGTACAATGCCAACCTGGATTTCCCTACTAGGACGATTGTATTTCCTGTTAGGGATGTATACTAAAAGTCATGCTTTATGTAGTTAATTTATTATTTTAATAAAATCAGTTATTCCATTTTTATGAGAATCTGTGTGGGCAATGTTTGTATTATATTATTTATTTAATATTATGCATGTGTGTCTCTCATTCTACATAGTAGGTGGTTTGGTGTGTAGAGTTCGGCTTACACACGGAAGATCAGACCACCAGATATTGTAGAATGTAAGATTTTGGTTTACAGTCTTAGATGGGATTGGACACACCATCGGTAGGACTGCAGCATGGTGTTGTAGTAGGTTTGTCTTGACTGCGGGAAACGGTACAGTTTCAACTCACTATGCTGGTACACTTTGTGTATTAAACAGGACCGACTTGGGGTGTAATTATCTTTATACTGACTTGTAAGATAATTAATACCTCATGGCTATTATGAGTGCTTATGCTCTAAATCCTAAGTTAGTTTATAGACACGTACATTTGATATTTACAGTTTGATCCCTAAAAGGGTGAGATCCTTAAATGGGTCAATATCTCATTAGATTGGGTGGCAATATTAATTGTGTGGTGGATATTAATTAATGATGGAATCCATGTCTCAATTTTGGGATTGATGATATCCCCTTGAGAAAGCTTATAAGTTTTGATTATGTCAAACCCTGCAGGTGGATTTTGTATCCGACATATCAGATAAGTTAAGGAGAGGATCTCAAGGAATTTTAAGAGATTAATTAAATATGATTGTCAGTAATTATATTTAATTAATGGATATCTGTAATCTTAACATGGGGAGATAATAAGCATTTAATAACATGGAGCTCGAAATATATTTTTGAGATAAGGGTAGGAGTGTAATTATAATTCTTTAGTGGTATGAATTATAATTTATGGAAATAGGAATCTGATTCAGTTTGAATTAGGGTTTCCTAATTCTATAAGGAAGCCTATTCCTTATTGACTTCTTATGGTCCCTATCGTAGCCTATATATATGTTGCCTTGGCTCTTCTCTCAGGTTGCATGACTTCACATTCTAAACTTCCCTTGACCTCCTAGCTTTCTTCTAGAAGGGTTTCCACCAAACCCTAGTCTCTGTGAGCATTCAAGAGACATAGGAGTGAAGATCGCTAGCGTCGAACAATGCTCACTAAAAGAACTTCGGACTGCTCGATACTGATCGAAAGTTGCTGAATTTTTTACACGACGTTCCTGACGTCAAGACGGAGCTGCTGTAAAAAATTCAAGTAAATCGGAGATCGTTTAGTCCTCCTGACGAACACATCTTTGTCGGATCAATGTGATCGGGATTGAATCGTCACAGCAATCAAAGAGAGTGTTATAACTGGGATTAAAAAATAGAACGTAAAGAGGGAAGAGCAGAAAACATAAAGGATTTCGAAAGAGCCCACACTCAGTTCGATATTCTAGCAACAAAGGAATACGGTAGAAGATCGTGAGCTGTTATCGAGCCCGTGTTCTCAATTCGTCTACTACAGCAATCCGTTTTTGCAGTTCAAGGTAACCCTAGTTTCCGCCCTTGTAGGGTTATTGTAGCTTTCACCTAAATTTTTTGCAGTACCAACTTATACGCACTGTCAACGGATTCTGGGAACGCAGTTTCCTAACATTTCCGATACCAGGACGACAGGCGATCAGATGTCAGTGTCAGACAATGAGCGACATATTCTTGACAAGTGGTTTAGCTACGATTGGTAGTAATAGCACGGAACTCAAGATGGATCAGATTCCTACTGTACAAGACTTTCAAGATGTATTCCAGGATATTAAAGGACTTCCACCAAAAAGGGAAATAGACTTTTGTGTGAAACTTGTACCTAAAACATTGCCTATTTCAAAGACTCCATATAGGATGGCACCAACTGAAATATTGGAACTGAAAAAGTAAGTCCAAGAACTTAAAGATCTAGGATTTTTTTGCCTGGGTACGTCACCTTGGGGAGCACCAATTCTATTTGTGAAGAAGAAAGACGAAACACTTCGACTTTGTATAGACTATAGAGAGTTGAACAAGGTTACGATTAAGAACAGATATCCACTTCCTCGGATAGACGATCTATTCAACCAGTTACAAGGATTTAGGATCTTTTCCAAGATCAATTTACGTTCGGGATATCACCAGTTGTTAGTTTGACCAGAGGATCTATCGAAGACTGCGTACATGACGAGATATAGGCATTACAAGTTTCTAGTTATGCCTTTTGGATTCACGAATGCTCTGGAAGTATTCATGGACTTAATGAATAGAGTATTCATACCATATCTGGATAAATTCATTATAGTATTCATCGATGATATTTTGATCTACTCAAAGACAGAGGAAGACCATAAAGAACACTTATAGATTGCTTTGCAGACACTCAAAGATAGCAAGTTATATGCAAAGTTCAGTAAGTGCAAATTTTGGCTACAAGAGGTCAAATTCTTGGGACATGTTATATCTCAAGATGGTATTTCTATGGACTCATCTAAGATTGATGCAATCTTAAGCTGGAATAGACCAACCAATGCTATAGAGGTTAGAAGTTTCCTCGGCCTAGTAGGATATTACAAAAGATTTATAGAATGATTTGCCAAGATAGCGGGACCTTTGACGAATTTGACAAGGAAGGAGATGAAGTATGAGTGGACAGACAAGATGAGGGTACATACTAGGAGTTAAAAGAAAGATTAACTTCAACACCAGTACTCGTAATACCTAAGAGTGGAGAAAGGTATGTGATCTACTGTGATGCATCGCACCAAAGACTTGGATGTGTACTTATACAAAACAGGAATGTGATTGCTTACAAATCAAGACAGTTGAAAGTACATAAGAAGAATTATCCTACTCATGATTTGGAACTAGCAGCAATAGTGTTTGTATTAAAGATTTGGAGACACTATCTCTATGGGGAGAAGTTTGATCTGTTTTTTGATCATAAGAGTTTGAAGTATTTATTCTCTCAGAAGGAGATAAACATGCGACAACATGGATGGAGTTACTCAAGGATTATGACTTTTCATTACAATACCATCCAGGTAAAGCAAATGTTGTAGCAGATGCTTTGAGCTGTAAACTTTGACTAGTGGTCGCTGCATCACTAATGCGAGAATGGAGAGGATTAGAAGTATTAGCTGAATTTGAGCTTCAGCCAGTGGAACCAATGGAAGGAAAACATTTTGGATGTTTGATGGTACAACCAACTTTGATCAGCCGTACCATAGAAGCTCAACAGACTACGGAAGATTTAAAGTTATGGTTCGCTAAGATGTCAGCAAAGGAACCAGAGATCTGGAGTATTAGTACAAATAGAGCCTTACGATGTAAAGGTTGACTCTGTGTACCTGACAAAGAAAATCTTCGAAAAGAAATATTGGATGAAGCGCTTAAGTCACGGATGACTATTCATCCAGGAGGTACGAAGATGTACAAGGATCTGAAGAGGAAATTCTGGTGGGAAGGAATGAAAAGAAAAATAGCTGAGTACGTATCTCAATGTCTTACTTGTAAAGAGGTAAAGGCAGAACATCAGAAGCCACCTGGACTTCTACAGCCGTTACCGATTACTCAATAGAAATGGGAACATATCACTATGGATTTCGTGGTAGGATTACCGAAGTCACAGCAAAACCACGACGCTATTTGGGTAATCATAGATCGACTTACAAAGATGGCACATTTTATCGCATACAGTATGACGTATCCAGTAGAACGTTTGAGCCGAATGTATCTACAACACATAGTATGGTTACATGGTGTACCTATTTCTATCGTGTCAAATCAAGATTCGCGTTTTACCGCAGAGTTTTGGAAGAGTCTCCAAATAGCGATGGGAACAACAATAAACTTGAGTTTAGCCTTTCATCCGCAGACCGATGGGCGGACTGAACGAGTTAATCAAGTAATGGAGGACATGTTATGCGCTTGTGTCATTGATTTCAAGAGTTCTTGGGAGACACACTTACCTTTGATTGAGTTTGCCTATAACCATAGTTATCATTCGAGCATAGGAATGGCGTCGTTCAAAGCTTTGTACGGAAGACCTTGTCGATTGCCGCTTTGTTGGACCAAAATCGAAGATACTCAACTTCTTAGGCCAAAAATGGTATAAGAAACCAGTGAAAAGATTCAGATTGTACGTGAGAAGATGAAGACAGTCCAGACCCGACATAAGAGTTATGCTGACAAGCGATGTAAAGACTTGGAGTTCGCAATTGGAGATCACGTGCTACTCAAAGTTTCGCCTATTCGAGGCATTATTAGATTTGGTCAGAAGAGAGGCAAGCTATCATCGCGATTCATCGGACCGTTCGAGATTCTGGAGTGTATTGGAAAAGTTGCTTATCGACTTGCATTACTGCCGAAGATGTCAGGAGTGCACAACGTGTTCCACATTAGTATGCTGAGGAAGTGTGCCCACAACCCAGCACACGAGGTCAACTTCGAGGATATTGAAGTAAACGATAATGTAACATTCAACGAAGGACCAGTTCGCAGTTTAGATCGAGGGATCATGAAGCTCACGAACAAGGAGATTCCGTTAGTGAAGATTCAGTGGAAGCATCATGATGAAGGAGAAGCTTCATGGGAGCTAGAGTCAGAGATGCGAGAGAAGTTTTCGTTTTTGTTTTAGACCTTGTTTGTTCTTGATTTCGAGGACGAAATCCTTGATGAGTGGTGGATGATGTAATACCCTGAATTTCTGGAGAGTGTTAATAAATAAAACTTCGTTCTTTATACTTATATAAACTTTTTCTTTCTTTTGGTGAAATTTGGTTATCTATCGATTAACAATTTTCCCAATCGATTGCCACTTTTCAGATACCAATCGATTGATATTATACCAATCGATTGCCATTATACTGACTAAAAGTTATGACGTGGCAACATACCAATCGATTACCATCTATTTCAATCGATTGCCTTCAAATATCTGTTACCAATCGATTGCCATCATTACCAATCAATTGGCATAAGTTGAGATAAGTTTTCTTCTTTGCTTGAGCTTTAGACGTGTGGCACTCTTACAACCCTATATATATGAGAGTATTCTTGGTCTTGGGGCTGTTTTAGACCATTGAGAGAGAAATGCACATCTTATGAGTATATATATACACAAACACACATATATCTATATATATACACCCACACACACACACACTCACTGCCTTGGTTAGAAAGAAAGAAGAAGAAGAAGAGAAGAACAAGAAGAAGAAGGAAAAGAGGTAGGGAAGAGAGAGCTGGTCAGAGGAGAAGAGAAAGAGAAGGAAGAGAGAGAGGTTTGAGTTTTGAGAAAACACAAGCCAAACACACACTTGGTGTGTTTCTAACTCACTTGGTCCCTATATATGAAGTTTATGCAAGTTATTATGAAGCTTAGATGTAGAAAATGCATGAGTATTACATTTATATATGCTATTTTTATAATCTGCTGGTGAAGACGAAGTGCCAATCGATTGGCATAATTACCAATCGATTGCCATCAGTCTGGACCCAATCGATTTGATAGAATTCCAATCGATTGACATCCCAATCGATTGCCAATATTAGTAATCGATTGCCATTATTTTAGACCCAATCGATTGCCAGTTTCCTCAATTGATTGTTATGATTTTTGTTCCAATCGATTGGACCTTATCCCAATCGATTAATATGGGCAGAACATGGATTCCTTTGCCTATTTATTAATATTATATTAAGGGTTCGATTGTTCGTTTCTCGATTCATGCTTCCGTTATGCGATTCTGGGTTAATCAAGGATAATGTGACAACAAAGATAAAGTATTATTAAGAATAATGGATTAACATGATGACGTGGATGACATGTGGATTTCCGGTATGAGTTTGATATCTATTTCTTTTAATCAGAGTAGTCAGGCCACATTGGGAATTGTCATATATTAATCTTAGTACGAAATTTAGATAAGTTTAGATAAGTTCTTGGGAATGGTACGTAAGTGGACGGTTGGTCATATGATGCCCTTAACGAGCGGTGGATGGGTTATATCCTTAACGAGCAGTGGACGGGACCAAGTGGTTCAGAGATAGTTCGGTGATCTATGTATATCCTTAATGAGCGGTGGACGGGTTATGTCCTTAACGAGCGGTGGATGGGAGATCACTAGCAAGATATCGATAAGTCGTGGCAATAAAATGATATGTCGTGCTCGAGGTGTTGTATCCATGAATTTTGGTGGATTGAGAATATATACTCTATGTTCTTAACTATGGTCGACAAGAGCAGTGGTGTATCCAGGAATGTTACAATCAGATTAGGGTGATAAGAGTCAGTAGGTCTTGGTAATTAAAACGTGGGTTCGAATTACGCGGGGTTGAATAAAGAAAAGATATTACTTAATAGCGCTACATCTTATAACTTTCATAAGGTTGTTTTCCTTCAGATAATTGATACCTTATGAGTTTCTATTCACTCAGCTCTCAGTAAGCTGACGGCCTTTATTGCCTGGACTTTTCCCCGTCCAGACTATCCTGTACCTTATTCTGCAGATGACGAAGCCTACAATGATGATTACTATCCGGGAGGAGAATACACCGAGGGTGTTCCTACTATTGACGTCTATGCCGGGGAGGACTACTTTGCTGATGTTTACGGCAGCTGAAGACCTGGAGATAGTTAATAGTTTACATATTTCTGTTTAGACTGTTTTGTTATATTTGGTACTTGGGCATATGTTGCTTCCAAACCTTATATATACTTCCGCTGTAGCTTTACTGTTGTAATAACTCTGATGTTTGTAATAAAAGCAACTGCTATGTATATCAAGTTTGTTTTTATTACCATTCTTGTTGTAGACTAGTACTGTGTGGTGTGGATCATTAGTACTGTGTGGTGTGGAAATTTATTTTTCTCTATTTTTGCTGCTCCGGGGCATGACAGATACTAATAGAGTATCTATAAATATGCAGTATATAAAATAACATTATAGAATCGTCTCGTCGTTCACAATCACATATGCATCAACTCAATATATGTAACAACTGCATTGTCACGTTACTATCCTGGCACGTAGCCTAATACTTCACAACTTATCAAACCAGACACGAAATCCTAACTCTCTTATATATAAATCCGATACGTTGTCCCAAGCCATATAATCTATAAATCCTGACACGCAGTATCAACTTTCCGTCCAAAATGCCTTAATCCATTTTGGCCAACACGCCATGATACCTTCTAGCCAATACGTCTCGATCCATTTTGGCCAACATACCATGATACATGCTGGCCAATACGCCTCAATCCATTCTGGCCAATATGACCCAACATATTCTAGACAATACGCCCAATACACTCTGGACAACACTCCCTGATACTTTCTGGCCAATACACCTAATACACTCTGGCCAATACGCCCGGTACACTCTGGCCAACAGGCCCCGATACCTTCTAGCCACTACGTACTGCTTAATCATACTCAACACGTAGTCCCATATCACACAATCTCCAAAACACGACACGAAGTCCTAACTCTATCATACTTAAGTCAGACACGTAGTCCCATCCTTTCTCGATATTCTCAAGATATAAACCTAGCACATAGTCCTAGCCCACAACACTTTCTATGTTGGGATTGTGCCCTCAAACCCGGTCATTATGTATTTGACATTTGACATTATATATGGATATCATATTTATATTTCTTTATGTATGTGTCATGAGATGATTGATGTAATCCACAAGTATCAAGTAGGTAATTCATGTATGTATGAGATACATACAATAGAGTTATGAATTACTATTCTTTGATACTTAGAACTTGTCACAATGATATCTCATTAGGTATACACTACAGCATTATTAACTACCATTGGATGGAGTGATGAATCTCAATCACTAGAGTATGACTCTTAGTTAATATGCTAGTGCTTATAGTACATTGATGGACCATAAGATTCCTATTGACATATAAAACTGTTAACAGTCAATAGCAACTTATAACTTGTATAAGGTACGTGTTCTCAATCTTGAGACGATTATGGACGCAGACTATAGATGTGATTGCTTTGACTTACCAATCAGTGAGGTCTTGCAAGATCAACACCTGGGTATCTTGGGTATGTCATATTCATAGGGCTGTGAACATATATTGTCAAGATAGAATCTACCCTCTGATAAAGAGTAAGCATTCCCTTGAGAATGTCACTAAGTTGATCACTGAGAACTATAGTCTTGTTGATAAGTAGTTATCAACATGTTTGGTAATCATGAAAGGTGAATGATACTGAAGGGATAGAAGAAGTAATCATCATTCAGGTTGACAGAAATAGTTATCCGACTACCTGAATATGAATATAAATACTGACAGTAGAGGGGCATTAGTACACCATATAAGTCTAGTTATCACTTCGGATTGTTCTTTTGCGTTGGAGTGCAGTTATCATTTTATAGTGGAGTAAACGTTAACTGGTCAGTTAGTTAATTTGCTGATCATAGAGTTTGATAATGGGAATTAATAACTGGTCTGAGCCAACAATAAAGAACCTAGGAGGTCCCACTCTTAGCTCTGCCAGAATGCTTGGAGAGGCATATGATGATGATGAACCAATTGATTTAAAGAGTTTCAATTGATTGAAGGTTCAATCGATCAAACTTGTTTTGATAGATTGAACTCTGTTCAGTTCGATCGATCAAACTTGTTTCAATCAATTGAAGATTCGATTGATCAAAAGTTCTTTGATCGATCAAAAGCTTAAAGTCGGTTTGGAATTTTATAAATAGGGTAGTTGCGCATAGTGTTGAATGATCGTCGTTTTTATTTATACAAAGATGTAGTAACTATTTCGGGTTGTCCAAACCTTCTATATCCTTTCTATTAGGGTTCCCACCAACTCTAATCTTTTCGGGAGCGTTCACTAGAGACATAAAGGTGAAGACCATCTAGAGGAGGCTGATAGAAGATAAAGAAATCAGAATTGGGTTCAAGACATAAAGGTAACATTCTTGTCCCTCTTGTGTACGAATAGATAGAATTGATGAGTAGTAGATCCAGGCTACCAATAAAGTTTTGTAATTTTTTTTTCCGCTGCACATGATTTAAAGTTTTTTTTTTGAAACCTAAATCCATCATTATAACCGAACACACCTGACTATCCCAGCACATCAAGATCCAATACCCAACATAGTACGATCTTCGTGATCATATCCACGCGCTAAACCATAAATAGTATCCACCTCTGCGGTCGATAGACCCTACTACTATGCATGCCAGCTTCTTAATCTGATTATCAATGTTAATCTAATATTATCCAAATGGTTCTTCTATTTAATGCATTAAGCCTATTATTCAATGTGTGTATTATTTGGATATTGCATGAACAATCAACATATAACATTTACTAACGAAATAGCTTAACGTCTATAAATAACTAAATTATTCAACAATTAGAAGTACACAATCGATTGGGTTAAGATGGCAATTAATTGGGATAATAAGGTATGCAATCAACTGGGAAAACTAGCAGTTGATTGGGATAATAAGACCAGCAATCGATTGAAAAAAAGATCAACCGATTGGGTTACCAAACTTGGAAATCGATTGGGAAAAATGGCAATTGATTGGTATTAAATGACAATCAATTAGATATAAGGTACAAATGATTGGGAAGTCGTCTTCTTCCCCAAAAATTGATAAACACGAACTGAATATTATAAATACGTCCTGCGTTCGTTCTTTCTTACTGAAATGTTTATAAACAACATAACTAAGTTACATGTGAGTATAGATACTCACCGTTAAGTTTTAGTGATGCCAGCAGTTTGGGGTGAGCTCGCGGGTGCTCGGTGAACTCTCTCTGTCTCTGTCTCTCTCTCTCTTCTCCTTTGCTTTCTCTTCTTCTTCTCTCTGTCTTCTACTCTTTCTATTTCTTCTGCTCTCTTTGCCCGAGAGTGTATATGTGTTTGTGTATATATATGTTTATATATGGTGTTTGTATATATAAATATGTATGAGTGTGTGTGTGTGTGTATATCTATAAACTATGTATCTCTTTCTCTTTGTTTCCCCAAAACATCCACACACACACACGAACATAACATATATATAGGCAGAGGGGAGGCAGGTGACAACTCTCGTCCAATCGATTAGGGTCAGTGGAAATCAATTGGTATCAAATATTATTAAGGCAATCGACTGGCAAGAGGGGCAATCGATTGGGTATGGGTACACGTCATAATTCAGGTCGACAGGGTAGCAATCAATTGGCTATGGGGCAACTGATTAGGTTCCAAAAGTTGACAATTGATTAGTATAAAGGTCAATTGATTTGGACCCTGAATTCAATAAAGACAAGGACAAGTCAAAGGGTCTTATTTATATATAGGCTTAAATACATTTTTCACCCCTGTAGTTTGCACCGAATGTCAAAATGGTCCCTGTAGTTTCAATTTTGTCAATTTCGTCCCTTAAGTTTCAAAACTGTGTCAATGTGCTCCAAAACTCACGGACTTCAGATTTATTAACGGCTCAAGATCACGTGAAAATCACATGCTATTTTTTCAGGACACCCTTGTCTTTTTAACCTCCCACCCAAATCTTACACTAGCAAATTACACAAAACCTGAGACATAGCAGAGCCAAAATCAAGCCATTTTCTTCATTAACATGGGAAAAATACAAAATACATCATATGGGAACAAGATTCAAAACCATCCATTAACATGGGCATTTAACCAAGATTCACCAACCAAAAAAGATGTTCATGGATTACATCATTCAAAACTTCACATATCTAAAGCCAAAAACCATCCATACAGCAATAACACCAAAAACATAAAAGCCATGAAGAAAAAAAAAAAGAAAAGAAAGAAAAAAGAGAGAGCTACAGATCCTTTTTCATTTCAGTTCATGTTGCTGAGATTCTGCTACTCCGCTGTTTCGTTGGCACTAGGAGGTTCCATATTTTCCTGCACATTAAAACCATTGGTTTGGCAACCTATCCTATTATGCCCCAATTTTCCACAAACACCACATGTAACTGATGTGTTCATTCTCTTCAACTTGCTGCTTGTACGGTTTTGCACTTCATCAAGCCCTTTTCTTCTTTTAACCTTAGGCCTCCCAGGTTGTTTTCGAATGTTAGGAGGAAGCATTGGTGGAAAACCTGTTTTAGGCCACAAAGTAGAGCCATTAACTGGGTAAATTATGGGGTTGTAAGCTCTCAGGTAAGTCTCCTTACTGTAGAAGCTATGCACATAATTCTCAGGTTGAAGTTCAAAATAGAATATTGCAGAGACAGCATGTGCACAAGGAATTCCAGATAGATCCCATTTTCTACAGCTGCATGTATGTTCATCTAGATTAACTTCATATTGATCCCCATAACAACAGTTTATCTAGAAATTTGGTCCTCCAGCCCACACTGCGATACAATTAGCTGCTTCTACTTTTATCTTTTCTAATTTCTTCTGAATCTTAGGGCAAATAGTTGATTCTACATTGAGACTCTTTCTCATTGCCTCTCTCTTCACTTGCATCCTCCTCATCAGCATGCATCTTATTCTTTCCAACATAGTAAGAATAGGTTTAACCCTTGCCTCTAAAATATACCCATTGAATGTCTCACAAAGGTTGTTTAATAGGATGTCACACTTAGAAAAGTCACTAAAGTGTGACCTGCTCCAATGTACTGCTGACTTCACTGTCAACCAGTTATAAGCTTCAACATCTGATTTCCTCAGTTCTTCCATCTCATACTCAAACTTAGGAACAACAGTTGCCCGTGCAGCATTCCATAACCTATCCTTATGAGCCTTGCCCTTATATTTCAGTTTGAAATTATTGTAGAAATGCCTAACACAGAATCGATGGTCTGAATTTGGGAGCACAGTCTGAAATGCTGGGATAAGGCCCTACAAAAAACATATAAGTTAATCATGTATGCTAAACATTTGGTATAAATTAAGAGAAAAAAAAAAGTGAGAAATACCTTTTGTTTGTCAGAAATAAAAGTCCATGCAAATTGGTTGACAATACCAACATCTTCAGCCAATAATTCGAGGAACCACATCCATGAGCTCTTTGTTTCTCCTTCGACAATAGCATATGCTAGTGGGAACATACAATTATTCCCATCAATCCCCACAGCGGTTAGCAACTGCCCTCCATAAGGTCCTTTCAGGTGACAACCATCAACCCCAATAATCTTCCTACAACCAGCTTTAAAACCTTCCTTACAAGCCCCAAGACATACATAAATCCTTTCAAACAAGGGATTATTTCCATCACCATCAGCATGAGACACTTGCATAACCATCGTTGTACCAGGGTTTGTTCTCTTTATCACCTCACAGTAATCCCAGAGTTTACTGAATTGTTCAGCATGAGACCCTTGTACCAATTCCAATGCTTTTCTCTTAGCCCTGTAAACTTGGATTTTGCTCACACCTACAATGAAAGCATTTCTAACAGTTTCCATAAATGCCTCAACTGGCCATTGAGGGTTACTCCTAAAGTTGTCCACATATTTTTTCGATAGCCATCCTGACTTGACATTTTTGTTGTAAAACTTTCTTGTGCATGTGTGCTCATTTAAATAGGTCTTCACTTGCAGAGTTGTTTCCCTTGGTATCTTTGAAGCAAATATCATCCATTTACAACCATTGCTGCACAAAGCTCTGACTCTAGTTTTCTCATTCTTCACAAACCTAATACCCTTTCCTTTAGTAATGGCATATTCCATCACAGCAGCTTTAAACTCCTTAGATGAGCTAAACAACATCCCTACCTTGAACTCCACATCCTTCATATCTACATCGGCCCTAAACTCGGGAAACTTCCTCTTTCTCTTTTGTCCTTCTTCATCAGATGAGTTATCACAACTTTGTAGTTCATCTGAAAGGGCATAGTCAGACAAAGCCTCTGTTTCCCCTTCACACACAGTATCTATATCAGTAATTTTACTCTTCCCTTTGTCATTGTTTTCCCTCAGACCAACCCACTCAGCAGTAGTGTCAACATGGGCATCAAACAAAGCATCATCATCATCACTTAACCCATAATCACTATCCTGAAAGTCAGATTTTTCAGTTGCTGCATCCTCATACAACACATTTGTTGCTTTGACCTTATTTCCACCATTGGCTGGATTATAATCAGGAAGCTCCTCAATTACTACCTGAGAGGTAACTTCACTCTCAAAAAGTTGTGTAATGCTACCACCTTCTACATAAATTTCTAACACATTATTTTCTGGAATTAATTTCATCATATTCATCAAATCTATATTTTTTTTAGTGGCCTTAGTCCACTACCCAAATCCTTTCCAGGTATTCTGCAGAAGTAGTTCATGATACCTTCATAACCTAGTAGGTCTATCATGTCATTGATCTCAAGTAATGACATATTGTTTGGGTCACAATTGTCAAAATAGTTCACTCTACCACCGATATAGATTTTGTTTGGTGTGCATGCAAATTGACCCCCATGATGCAATTTTATACTAAAGTAATCTTCCCAACCTGCACATGATATATAAATACACTTCAAACATAGGGGGGACCACAGTGGACTACACAAAGCCTATATAAATTCCAACATTAACATAAATTTGGGACCACATACATATTCTATACAACTACAAGCATTAAAGTAAAGGAATTTTTTTTTTTATGAAAAAGTGATTAGACAAATTTGAAGCCAAGCAAACTTCCGAAGCCCCCACACAAGCAGGTTCAGCCCAGATCTTCTCGGTTGTCATCAAGCAAGAGTTCCTTGAAACTTCCATCGACAAGTATGTGTACAACTAATTCTCACTGCAGTTGATATGTTGTGTTAAATGACAATTTGATCATTTTTTTTAGCAAATTACATCGAATACCCACATATTTTCTCTCAATACACGATCCATTTTTTCCCTTTTCTTTTCCTGCTTGTTATCTTTTCTGAAATGACTTAGCAGTTTATATCCACTAGTCATGTTTTAGATCCCTTATGGGCTATTTTTGCTGCTCAGGTTCCAAAAAACCGGCTGTTGGCAGCTCATCTTCAAGCAAGCTAGTTAAACGACGATAATAGTTAGAAGGAAACTGTTTTTTTTTTTTGGGTGACAGAACTGAGAAGTCTCTCCACTCTAGATTTTAGAGTAGATATTGGCATTCCTTGCCTATCTGACCAATTCAAAGTCATGCATTCAGTGGATTCTCTTATGGGACCACATACATATCCTAGACAAATTTTTGTTTATACAATCTACATCATTAGAAAAAGGTGTAAAGACAAAAATTTTTTGAAAACATTCGAAAGTGAAAAGTATTAAAGTTTCTTCAATCAAAACTAACAAACACTCAAAAATCGTTACCATAGCCTGCTGCATCCCCTTGATCGAACTGGCCGCTGGTTCTTAACCTTATTTTCATAGCCTTCGTTTGATTGCAAACCCCAGACCCAATTCGAACAACTTGGAACTCTCAAACCCCAGACCCAATTCGAACAACTTGGAACTCTTTGATTGCAAATCCCAGACCCAGATAGAATCCATCAATTGATCCTAAAACCTAGACCCATTTCTCTGAATGGCCGTCACTCTCTCTCTCTCTCTCTCTAAGTTTATTAGTAAAAACCCTAGAGTGCATGATTTGGGCGGGATTGGGGTTAAAAAGAAAAGAGTGTCCTAAAAAAATAGCATGTGATTTTCACGTGATCTTGAGCCTGTTAATAATTTTGACGGTCCGTGAGTTTTGGAGCACATTGACACAGTTTTGAAATTTAAGGGACGAAATTGACAAAATTGAAACTACAAGGACCATTTTGACATTCAGTGCAAACTACAGGGGTGAAATATGTATTTAAGCCTTATATATACAGAATTACAAAAGTACAATAAAAATTACTGGTATTACATCATCCCCCTCTAATTAAAGATTTCATCCCAAAAATTTGAACTAAGCATTACTGAACAACTCAGGATACTTCTCACGCATCTCTAACTCCAGCTCCCAAGAAGCTTCTCCTTCATTATGGAACTTCCACTGAACATTCACCAATGGAATTACCTTATTCCTCAACTTCTTGACTCCTTGATCCAAAATCCACACTGGTCCTTCATGGAATGATACATTGTCGTTTACCTCAATGTCTTCAAAGTTGATCTCATGACTCAGATTGTGTGCACACTTCTTTAACATGCTAACATAAAAGACGTTGTGCACTCCTGACATCTTAATAGGCACCATGAGTCTGTAGGAAACCTTTCCTACACGTTCGAGGATCTCAAATGGTCCAATGAAACACGGTGCTAGCTTTTCTCTTTTGTGTCCAAATCTGACAATTCCTCGCATTGAAGATTCTTTGAGTAGCACATGATCTCCAATACTAAACTCCAACCTCCTATGGCATTTTTTTGAATAACTCTTGTGTCTTCTCTGTGCTATTCGCATCCTTTTTTTTATAATCTTGATTTTCTCATTAGTTTCCCGAACTAATTCAGGTCTAAGTAATTGGTTATCTCTAACCTTTGCCCAACATAAAGGCGATCGACACGGTCTTCCATACAGTGCCTCAAAGGGTGCCATCCTTATACTCAAATGGTGACTGTTGTTGTACGCAAACTCGACTAACGGTAGATTAGTCTCCCATGAGCTCTCAAAATCAATTATACACGCTCAAAGCATGTCTTCCATTACTTGGTTAACAGTGTAGAAGTCCGGGTGGTTTCTGATATTCCGCTTTCACCTGTTTACACGTGAGGCATTAAGACACATGTTCTATAACTTCTCGCTTCATTCCTTCCCATTAGAAGTTTCTCTTTAGATCTTTGTACATCTTGGTACCTCCAGGGTAGATAGTCATATGTGACTTGTCTGCTTCATCCAATACATCTTTCCTGAGATTATCTTCATCCGGCACACTAAGTTTGCCTCTACATCTGAGTGCTCCATCTAAACCAACACTCTAATCCTCTGGTTCTTTCACTGTGTAGTATGCAAACCATTTCTAAAGTCCTTTATTTTTCTTCTGTGCTTTAAGGGTATGGCTAATGAGGGTTAGTTGTACCATGAGACATCCAAAGTGTCATCCTTCAATTTAGTCTGAGGCCTGAATACCAAATTCAGCCAAAATTTCCAATGCTTGCCATTCTTTGACCATTAGAGAAGCTATCATTATCCTCCAGGGTTTTTAGCTCAAGGCATCGGCAACTACATTCGTTTTTCCAGGATGATATTGCAACGTAAAATTGTAGTCCTTTAACAATTCCATCAAGCCTCGTTGCCTCATGATCAACTCCCTTTGAGAGAACAAGTATCTTAGACTATTGTGATCAGAAAATCAGTCAAACTTCTCACCGTAGAGGTAATGCCTCCAAATCCTGAGTGCAAAGACAATCGCGGCTAGCTCGAGGTCATGTATCGGGTAATTCAACTCATGGGGTCTAAATTATCGTGATCCACACGCGATTACCTTTCCGTCTTGTATCAGAACACATCCGAGTCCTTGGTATGATGCATCACTATAAATGGTGAACTACTCTCTGCTCTTGGGTATTGTAAGCATGGGTGCCATGGTCAATCTATTCTTTAATTCCTCGAATGCGCGTTCGTACTTGATGTTCCATTCAAAATTCAAATCCTTCTTTGTTAGTCTAGTAAGAGGAGCTATAATCTTGGAGAAAGCTTCCACGAATCTCTGATAATATCTAGCTAGTCCAAGAAAACTTCTGACTCCCGTTGTAGTAGTTGGTATATTCCAATCTAGAACTACATCTATCTTTGATGAGTCTATGCCTATTCCATCTTAAGAGATAATATGTCCTAAAAATTTGACTTTCTTCAGCCAAAACTCACACTTGCTGAACTTTGCATACAATTGATTATCTCGGAGGGTCTGAATTGCAATCCTTACATGCTCCTCATGTTCAGCCTCGGTCTTCGAGTAGATTAGAATATCATCTATGAACACAATAATATATAAACTAGTCCAAGTGGGTTAAAATACTCTGTTCATTAGATCCATGAATACTATTGTGGCATTGGTTAATCCAAAAGACATAACCACGAATTCGTAATGCCCATACCTCATCCTGAAAGTAGTCTTCGAATATCCTCAAGTCGAACCAACTGTTGGTGATATCCTGAATGTAGATTGATCTTCAAAAAAGTCGTCGCTCCTTGCAACTGATCAAACGAATCGTCTATTCTAGGGAGTGGGTACTTATTCTTAATGGTGACTTTGTTGAATTCCCTATAATCGATGCGAAGTTGTTGAGTTCCATCCTTTTTCTTAACAAATAGCACTGGCGCTGTAACACCCACTCTCGCGAATTATTTTAATCATATTTAGCATGCATTGTTAATCATTTAATACTCTGATCTAAGTATATATAGGATGTGGGCCTTGACCCACTAAGTTGATTATGGGTGTCCAGTGAGAACCCAGATGTGGCTAAAGTAGTAGTCTCGAATTAGGACATGTGTTGAGATGTTCCATTTGTGATGGGACAGTGATGATAATATTCTTATGTGCTTAAATGTTTATTAAGGTTTATTGATTATTAGATTGCTTTAATAATATGTCAATTGTTGGGGACCACTTTTGTAGTCAGTTTGGGATAACCTTTGTGATAGCGAATTGGATACGTTGCATAATTAATAGGTTAATTAACAACTTCATATAATTATATGGGACCACTTATGGTACCCATACGAGAAATAGACAAATACTCATTTAACTTTGGGATAGTTTTAATACGGTTTCATAATTGGAAAGGGTGTAATTGTAATACATTTGAACCTTGGGGGATGTAATTGTAAAATAGAAAATTAAGATTTTACATGTTGGATGACATGTGTCATGGGTGACACATATCACCCCCAACCTTTCCAATTCTCGGTTAGATACAAAGATAGATATATGAGATTATGACGATTTTTCGTCGGAGCTTCTAATGTCAATTGTCACGCCGTTTGACATTAAATTTCAATTCTTACTACATATTTGGAATCCTGGAG
Source organism: Hydrangea macrophylla (assembly GCA_033977485.1). Taxonomy (NCBI): domain Eukaryota; kingdom Viridiplantae; phylum Streptophyta; class Magnoliopsida; order Cornales; family Hydrangeaceae; genus Hydrangea; species Hydrangea macrophylla. The sequence continues at coordinate 3,282,183 of CM066986.1, forward strand.
GTGAGGCTAGCCTTTTGGTCCAATTTTGTTGAGTTCTGTGATAGTTTTTCTGTGACCCATTTTGGGGTGATAGCTTATAATTTGTAGGTTTTGGATAGGATTTGTACCTAGTGATTAGAGGAGCATTAATCTCAAGTTTAGGGATGAATTTTACGAGGTGAGTGACATTAATTATGATATATGGATGGTTGCATATTTGGGTTCATTTGGGATATAAAAGCATGTTAAATTAGCTTAATAAATCTTATTTAGTTTGTTATTGGGCAAAATTTATGTGATCAAGTTAGGCCTAATTTTATTGTGAAAGCACAATGTGATGTTTATATGAGCATGTTGAGTTGCTTATTTGGGTCAATGGAATTGCTAGTTCTATACCACCATGAGGTAATCGATGTGGTGATGACCACGTCCGCCAAAGGCCTATAGGACTGCATGTGTAGAGGTGTGGGTCATGACTAGGTCACGTGGGCTTAGGGAGTGGAGCCGTAGGCTAGTCGGTAGTGGTGGAAGTGAACTAGTAATCGCTGGAGAATATAGTTAGTTGAAATGAGATGAAATTGAGCATGTTTATTATCCATGTGCATAATTAGTATTATTCACAAGCATATAGCTTATATATTGTAGTGGTTATTGAATAACCATTGTAGGTGTTCAAGGAGAAGCTCAAACGGAAAGAAATGGAATTGGTGAGTATTCGTGGGCATGGGATTATAATTAAATTCTTGTTTAATAGACTTATTTTTAATAAGTAAAATTAGTGGAATATTGTAATCAGTTATTTATTCGGGATTATTTGGTAAAGGATAGTGACTTAATTCTTGTAATATAGGGGATTTGTTATGTTGATTGGTTATGGGCTAAGATTGTATTTCTGAAACTTCTAATTAGGAATGGGGGTACCTTTGGGAATCCTTTGACCTATAAAAATGTTCCTTTTGAAAATAGATTTTGGTAAGATATGTTTGGGTGTATGTGTTCAAACCTTTAAAAATTAAAATAGTGTGTTGAGTTCTTTTGTCAAAACTTTTATTATTTTGATTTTCGCAACTTTAATAACTTAGGAAGAGCCATGGTGGCGTGCCACGTGTCCTAAGATCATTTGGGTGGTTCTGAGGCATGACATGTGCTCTCCAAGGCGACGTGCTTGGTCAAATAAACTTGAGATCTTCCAACTCCTGAACTTGCTTCTTTAATTCTTGTATCTCCATTGGTGCCATCAAATTAGGAGCCTTCGATAACGGTAGAGTGTCGGGTACTAACTTGATGCAAAAGTTAATTTTTCTCTTAGATGGTAATCCTATAATTTTTTGAAACACATCCTCAAAGTCTCAAACTACAAGAATTTGTGCAAGAGTGAGTTCTGAACTCGAGCTCTCGATAGCTACTAGACGACTGGTAAAAAAAGCATCATGAGAGGGGTTGCACTAAAAATTGAAAGACTGACTTCCTAGTACTAAATACGTGATCATCTTATTGGCACAATCCAACTTAGCACGATACTTCGTGAGCCAATCAATTCCTAAGATGATGTCAAATTCCTTCATCGACAGAACGATTAGATCGGCATGAAGATTTCTATCCTCAAGGGTTAAGGTACATTCTTTGCACACTTTCTATAATCTTACGGTCACTCCCAAAGGTGATATTGCATTCAGGGCTACATCGAGCGCCTAGGGTACTAAACCCAAAAGTTTAATAATTCCAATTGTAATAAACAAATTCGAAGCACCAATATCAAACAAAACTTTAACTCGACTGCTAAATAGTGTAAGAGTACCTTCCATATTCTACTATTCGGTCTCATCATATCTCGCATCCTCTGGAATGATAGCATTCAAATGAGGCTGTCCCACTTGGCCCTAAGCAGTTGGTCCATTGTATGACCTATGAGGTGCTCGACAGTCTTTAGCCAAATGACCTGGCTTTCCACAGTTAAAAAATCTACCGGTATTGCCACCAGTGGCAGGAGGTAGTACTTGTAGGGGAGGTACCTGGGTTATAGCATAGCGATTCTGGGAAAATGCCGTTTGTGGCTTCCTTTCGCCAGTCTAGTTGCGCTTATTCCTTTGGAACCGCATCAAAGGTCTCAATCCTTGATTACACTTGAGTGGTGGTCGACTCTCAAAGCGTCCTTGTTCTCGGCCGTTGATATCCTTATGACCGATCTCCATTCCTACTATGGCCTTGAAAGTCTGACCCTGATGATTCAGAGTCATCCATTGTAGTGGCAGCGAAAGACCTTGGTGATACTGTCGGTTCTTCTTCTCCGGCGTATCGATCATATGAAGGGAAAATCGGGATAATCGTTCGAATTATACCATATACTCTCTTACGGTCCTTGTACAAACCCAGAATTTTAAAAGGGCATTTTGGTAATTTTGGACCAATGTGTGGGTCTTGGTTTGGGACAGTGTGTTTTATTTTGTTACATGGTGGTATCACTTTGGTATTTGTTTTGGCACATGTGTATAGATGTATGTTACATATTTTTGTGTGTGTGTGAGGACAAGAGTGAGACCCACAAGTCACCTCCCAAACAACTCCCAACCATTCCCAACCACTTCCAACCACCAAAGCTTCTTTAAGAAGCTTTCTCTCTCTCTCTCTCTCTCTCTCTCTCTCTCTCTCTCTCACCTTCTCTCTTCTTCTTCTTTTTTTTTTTTTTTTTATATATCTCTCATTTTTCTATCTTGTTTAGAGATTTCAAAATCTCCAAGGAAGCTTAGAGCTTCAAGCTCAATTTTGAAGACCATCAAGCCATATATGGAGCAAGGCTATTAGATGCAAAATTGTTTCTCTTGCCAAGAGCTTCGTTTAGGTTCACTCCTTTTCCTTATTGGTTTCGTATTTATTGAGTTTTCTTCTCTAGAACCAAGAGGTAGTTTCTGTTACTTTGTTTTACCATAGTTATAATTCCTAAATGCAATTTTATTTAACTAGGTGTTGATAGCTTTGGGAATATGCTAACGTTAATGATTTTCCCTTTGGATTTCTTTGGTGAGAGTATTTGCTCAAATACTTAAGACGTAGATTTCATTGTTTAAGTGCACTATTCCTTCTAATTTCATGGTTTGCTAATGTGTAGGTTAGAGTTATTACATGTTGATCTTGTTCGAAGAACTCTTCCGAACTGATTTATTAAATGACTAATTGCTCTTATGTGCCTATTTGAATCCATGTCTCGCCTACGTGTTAATTGTGTTGCTATGGTTTCAAATGATTGTAAATGTTAGTAATCTCTTTCTTGTTTAAGATGTTGAATTTCATTATCAATTTAGTTTTGGTACCATGCACTACTATGTTTATTTCTTAGTATTATAATCTTAGAAATGACATTGTTAAAGCATAATCGCATCTAGTAGCATTTCATGGTTGCCAAATCGGCAAAGCATTCATGGCATTGGCTTGGGGCATATGAAATTGTTAAAATTTCCACGTTTGGGGAATGTCTCTTGAAATCCCCGTTTGTGATCCTTAAAACATTCGAAAACGCAAGATCATATTCGGTTAGCTACCGGAGATCTTGTATGCTACACTCACATTGGAGTGGCTCGCATCCGGTGTGAGAGTGAGTGCTTATGGGATATTAAGTTGGGAGTGTCTCATGGTTTGACCATCCGGCTAGTTGCATCGCCACGGTGGCAAAACATTGCACCGCATGTCATAGCATGATTTTAGAAGTAGTAGTACATTTCTACAATGTTTTCTACTGAGCCGTCGTGCTTAATGAATCTATGAAACCCCTTTTTCAGGAAATGTTGATTAGGGCAAGGCCCAAAAGTTTTCGATGCGTGGCATCCCATTTGAAGATTCCTCACGAGGAAGTCTTAGATTTTTTAAAAGAAAACACTTCTTTGTCACAGCTCATGGTCGGAACATTGTCCTAGTTGTAATTCATTATCTTCTTCGTAGATTGAATTACAAGGATTTTTATTTATTTCATAGTAGTTGTAATTGGGCACATGTTTAGCCCTTGCTTTATAACTCTTTCTATTAGACTTAATAACCTTGTATATTTGGGGATCCTAGTTATCCCCCTCTTAATCTTAATCTTAATCTTGATGGATGGATCCTCTAGGATCCTTGTTAAATTATGTTTTTAATCCTTGTTAGCATTCCTTAGCCCATGGTTACCCTATTATGGGAAAATTACTACTTTCAATTTCCTAAGGACTGTTTGGTCGTATTCTTTCAAAAACCGCTTTAGTGATAAACTTTCAAAGCAAACTTCATCACTTGTTACTTTTAAACCTTTGGAGCTTCTTTATATTTTTTTTTACAAATTCCTTTCAAAACCAAACTTTGTTGGTTGACCCTATTTGACCCATTGGCCCGCGTGGGTCAATCCTTGATTTATTGACTTTTCTTTAGAATCCACGTAGGATTCCCCTATGCTTCCGCCTTGTGGATTGGTCCACGTTGGACTATTTCGTGCTTTACGTTGTATTGTTTGACTCATTGACCTCGCCCACGTGGCTTGATTTTCGGGGTGTTACAGTCTTGTTCCCTTGTCTTAACTCAATAAACTCACAAAGGCTTCGAACATGCCTGTCGGATTAGCAGCCTGAGGGGAGGGGGGGGGGGGGGGTAGTATTTCGCCCCTTTTCATTCCAAAATCTCACTACCAAGAAATGAGTCATTATAGAGATTTCCTGGAGATTCGCGTTGATCTGTCACCATTTTATATTGTGAGTTGTGAAAAATCTCCTTCTTCCAAATAGATTTGGCATCTCCTGCTAGTTACTCGGCTTTTATTTACTGTCATTGCTGGCCTTCTGCCACTTATCCAATGTTCATCCAGTAGGTTAGACATCTAGTGTGCACACACACATACCAACCGATATAACACACAAATACGCGTATTTTATTTATGTTTTTTTGTCAAGTTGACATACCCAGTATACTTTGAAAAATAATGAATATCCAAGTTTATACGAGATAGATGTATTGATGTATTATATAATATGAATTAAGAAATTTCTAAGGTGGCATATACATTGGTTTCCTCAATCATATAGAAAATCGATCAATTTATTTTTTCTAAAATGGTCATGACTGATGATAATATGTTCTTATGACTTGCATTTTTCCCATTTGTTCTGAACAATCATCAGTCATACATACTTGCTATCGTGCATTGCCTTTTGTATTGTCATTGCTAGCACTCTACAACAACCATTGCATTTTCTATTACTTGTGCTTGTTTTTTTACCAGTCAATCGAGTTCAAAGACATTATTAAAATTGGGCTTACTCACACTCAAGATGCAACACCTTTGACTCTTGGGAAAGAGTTTAGTGGCTATACCACACAAGTAAGCTCACGTTGCTATCACACTTCTAGTTTGGGTTGCTACTATCCATTTGACTTGTTTCAGTTAAAGGAAAACACAAGCATCAAATACGCTTGGTGGGGGCCGTGGGGCTTAGTGAAAACATGCTTTCTTCTTGCAGATGAAATATGAAATTCACCGGATTATGTGCACCGTACCTTTCATGTATCAGGTTGCAAATTATATATGTTCGCTCAGCCATGTTCTCCCACCTTGCAGTTCCTTTTTTGAGTTATAATTGTTGGAGATGTCATTGTGCAGCTTGCACAGGGTGGCACTGCTGTGGGGACTAGATTGAACACAAATGAAGGGTATGAGGTGCAATTTTTTTTTTTAAAGTTTGAAGCAATGTAGCTAAAACTTTCCAGCCACTTGACCCCTTTTCATGTCGGTGACTGTAAAGAGGTAAGTAGGGATCCTATTAAGGCTTCGTTTGGCTAGGAAGAAATGAATGACGGAAAGTGAACGAAAAAAAGAAAAAGAAGGAAAGGAAAGTACATGGAAAACCCAATTCTCCCATGGATTTGGTTAGAATGAATAGTCTTCAAATCCCATCTTATGTTTTGGAGAGCAAAAATTTGAATAAAGTATGTACTCACCCAAATTGCCATGTCCAAAATAATTTAAGCGACTGTTAAATAGATTTGTCGTAAATCCTATCTCGGTTTCTGGAATCTCTAAATGTTATTTACATGCTCCAGGCTTTTGCATCTTCCTGGAAAGTAAAGTTGTTATGAGATCAATACGTAAATTGGCAAGTCAAAATATAGAACCTCACTTTCATGAGAGGAATTTTTCTTGTGTTTAGCAAGAAAGTTTCATGAATTTTGTGGGTCCATGTTTGGGAAGAATTGTAACTTTGCAATTATTTCTTTATAAACATGATAATATCATCCTCAACTTTAGTATTAACTTTTTTTTTTTAACAAAGAGAGTTTTATTAGAAAAAGGTTAAACAACCTTAAAAGTTACATCACAGACAACCAAAAGATCATCCCTACCACTCCTTAGGAAAAACCCAACATGCGCCCCAACACTACACCCAAAACTATTAGAAGAAAAACAATAAACAACCCAAAAAAAAAATGAATCTGGTAAGAAGAAAAAACAAAACAGAAGAGCTCTGAAACCCAAAATGCAGCAAAATGTATAAGCATATATATAGCAGTGACACCAAACCAGCGGCCCCAAGGAGGAGAAAACAGCAGCATTTAGAAATGTAAGGCCAGCAAGAAGAATGAAAAGAGCTCAACGGAGTCCCATGGTAGTGAAGATGATTCTAGTGGAGATGACAGCCATTTGACATGTTCTAGTAATCTCAGAGTTAACAAAGACAAACATGGTTGGAAGAAGAAAAAGAAGGAAAAAAAAAAGCTCTAAGGGGAGATACTCTTTGGGCTGTCCACTTTTTTTTTTTTTTTTTTTGCCTTTTGTAGATTGTGATAGAAGGGGATGGGCTTCTTTCTTTGCTTTTGGCTCTAGAAAGTGGTCCATCCCATCATGCTTTGCATATATTTTTATGCTTGCTTTAAGCTCATTGTATATCTTAAGGTATGCCCCTTATAGTTTTGTCCGTGCCTTTAGGCATTTTTCTTTTATTTATTCACCAATTTCCAAGAAACATGATAATATCCACTTTGATATATTTTATTTTCTTTGAACACAATTGTTTATATTCGAGTCTTTTTCAGGTTTGATGTAAAGATTGCTGCAGTAGTAGCTCAGGAGACAAAATTACCATTTGTCACCGCAGAAAACAAATTCGAAGCTTTGGTTAGTTTCTAATTCCTGTTACTGTGTGCTTTTGCTTTTCTTTAGAGATTGCTTGAAGAAACTATATTCCAATAAATTTCACTTGTGAGTTTTGCAACTTACAAGAAATTACTACTTTTGTTTGTTCATATTATTCTTGTATTGCCAGGCTGCACATGATGTTTTTGTTAAAGCTAGTAGAGCCTTAAACACCATCATTGCTTCTCTTATGAAGATTGCAAATGACATATGCCTATTGGGAAGGTTTGTTTAGTATTTAGGTTGTTCTCAGTGTCTCGCTATATTGCCTTACTTTTGGGGGTTGTGGCATCTTTTCTTCTCTCCCTCTCTCTGACTCTATATCTATATATATATATATATATACAGTCAGGCTCTAAAGAGGGCCACCTTTCTTTATTAAAGAGAGGGCCTCTGTTTTGGCCGTCAGATCGTGTTTTTATTAATGGAAGTTTCGTCATTTTACAGTTTTTAAACACAATCCGACAGCCCAAACAGAGGCCCTCTCTTTAATAAAGAGAGGTGGTCCACTTTAGAGAATCTTTGTATATCAGTCAGGCTCATCTATATACAATTCTTCATCTACTTCTCAACTCTATCTCGAGTTAGACCACTTCTGAGTTCTAATTTGTTTGTAGAAATCGCCAACCAACTATGTGTAAGAAATCTTCGGACAAAAGAATTACTTGGAAGCTGGTGAGAGATGGAAGAGGCGACGTGTGTGCACCGGAGAGATCTCTTTCTATTCTGTATCCCAACGTATTGAAGAAGAACTAAATACCAAACAGTTTGGACCAAAAACCCAACTTGAAACAGTCAAATACCATTCATTGAAAGAGCAGAACAAAATAAATAGGTGCAAAATCGTAAATTCAACACTTTATGAATAGTAATCAACAGTAACTCTCAAATTTTCTTTTTAGATAGATAGATATATATATATATATATATGGACTAGGAATCTAACTAAACTAACTCTTAGAGCATCATCAATGGGAACGTATATAGGAGAACTTAGGATAATTTACCTTTAAAGTCATTAACAACGTGGCAGTTTCAGCTAATGTATAAGATAGTAAAACTTACGAAAACTTAACTTTGTGGTAGTACTAAATTTCAGTAATGGCACAAGATGTGCCTCCCCATTGCAAACGGCACATGAAGTGCCGCCCCTCATTGCAAACGGCACATGATGTGCCGCCCAAAAGCACATGACACATGATGTGCCGCCCCATGTATTTTCCACTGCTAACACCTTTTCCCCTCTACAATAACTTAGCTTAAGTTCCCCTTAAGTTCCACCTTCTCATTGTGATGCTCTTATAGGACTTAGCTAAATTCACGTTGATATTGGTTTTTTTCCTCTCTCTCTCTCTCTCTCTCTCTCTCTCTCTCTCTCTCTCTCTCTCTCTTTATATAATTTTTTCTTTCTTTCTTTCTTTTAATTCTTAGATAGTAGATGTAGATTAGAACTCTAACCATTCATATCTCTATATTTGAATTGTTTCCTTTTAACCTTTTTTTCCCCCCTAATTCCTTATATTTTATTGGTGGACTCTAAGGATTAGGTAATAGTTTTCTCCGAAAAAAAAAGGATTAGATAATATCAATGAGGAGTCTATCTAAACTAAAACTAAGAGGCCATCATTTATTTATTTATATATATATATAAGAGGCCATCTTCTATTGAACAAACACTGTGATCCCTAATCAAGAGTAATAAATTGATAATATAATCAAGAGAGATACGTAGAGAAAAAAGAAGAAGAAAGAAGATGCAAGAGTCAACCGATAATATTTTCTTTTTTTCTTGTAAATATGAACATTCATACTTGTAGAGATATTGGTTCTTGATAAATTTTGCGTAGTCTTTTCATTTTATTTCGGGGAAAGTGTTTTCTTTCTTCTTTTCATGTTTCTTCTTAAACATGTGTCCCATTTTTTATTTTTTATTTTTAACTCTTAATATAGAGTTTATTGAAATATTATGTTTTTAAGTTCTATTTGATATCTTACAGGTTTTCATGTTTTATTGCTATGATTGTTTCATGATTTTGGCCTGTTTGGCAACAATTTTTACTTTCGCCATACAATTTTTTTGTTGTTTTTGTTGAAGAATAATGTTATGCTTCTCTAATTTTGAATCCTAAAATGGTACCCAAATGTTTTATCACACCATTCACTAATCAGTCAATTTTTACTTAATTGATTTTCTTGACATTCCACTAACCTTTTTTTTGTTACCGTTCACAGTTTATTAGCATTCCATTGCCCTTTTAATTGGTACAGTTCGAATGCATCTGTTAACTATAACCGCGTTTCTTTTTTCTTTTTTAAAGAATCACTTCTATGTTGGATTGTCCAGTCCTATTACATTATACAACTATCTTCAAGACTTGGACTCCTATTATTAATTAGTAGTACTTAATTTACTGGAATAGTTCTATAATTTCCGACTTCAATCAAATCCTACTTGAATTTTATCCTAATATTATAAAGCACTATTTTTAAGGACTTGATTAGCTTTTCTTTTATTAAAGTACCAAACCTGCCAGACTCCATTAGTTAACCTCCTTGATATCTTTGGAAACTATGTGATTGGTTTTGTTGTTGTTCTTTAAGTTTAATTTTTTTTCTTCTAATCTCTGTCTTACCACAATTTTTAGAAATTTTAGAATGTGTTGGTTGTCACTAATGGTATTGGTAGATACAGTATGAGATTTCTTAGGATAGATGAGAAACAAGTTATCCCCTGATTTTAATTATATTGGAAAAAATATATTTCACCATTGCTCTTATATATATATTAGTACATATGGTGAGGTGATTTACTGGCAATTTGTATAGACCTACAAGGTGATTTACTGGCAATTTGTATAGACCTACAAGGCATGTAATTTTATTTTACATTTACTTCAAATAGAATATAGAAAAATTTTATGTAGAACTCTCAATTATAATAACACAATTGTCTACAACTTTTTGAGTATTTGGATAGTAGTTTTCTTTCACTATAGATCATAAAAAAAAATGTGGTTAATTTGGATTCTGTCAACTTTTTGTCATATTTATCTGCCATTTTACACTTTCTTGTCAATTGAAAAAAAAATCTAATTTTTGATGTTTTATATTATAGAGCCTAATATTCGACATAGCATATTTACAAGTAGAACGTAAAATCCATGTTTTGTGAGTTGCATATGATTTTATGTTGAGTTGCTCCATGCATTGTGCTAATTGCATAATGTTGGGAGCAAATATGCATAATGGGTGGATCAACTAAGCACAATGTTGAGCGCAACTCACACAACACTAATTTTAATTATTCTTATATACATATTCATAATTTTAAAAATTAAAGAATCAAAAGTTGATATTTTTGCAATTTTTAGGATGTATTTTTAATTTTGTTTCACTTTAAATTGATTTATATTTAGTTAACAAAAAAGTGGAGACGAGCATGCAAATTGACACAGAAAGTTGACTGAATCCTAATTAATCCAAAAGAGTGCAAATACACCATTTACAATAAAATAACGTAATTAAGATGCTAAGTAATTAGGAAAGGTGTAACATTCACTAAAATTATCGAGAAATTAACATATTGATTTAAGACAAGAACTTAACTTATCACAGCACTTTATTGAAATACTTGAACAATAATTAAAATTTATACCATTTGATATGGGATTTTTTTTGGCGATGTTATCGATTTGATGGTATGCTTTGGTTGCAATTCTATAACTACATTTGAATAGTCAACTATGATTAGCATTTAGAACATCATATTAATTTTTATTTTTATATATTGCTTATATTTAAATGACAATATTCGATGAAAGAAGTTAAGAAAAAAAAAATGGGTTAGAGAAAAAGAATTTTAGAATAACTATCATTATTCAAACATTGACAAATACTATCTTAGAGAAAATTCTAGAATTTCTTTTAGTTGTTGAGTAATATGAATATATGGATTAAAAAATTTAAGAAAATGAATTTCAAGAAAAGAAAAAATCCAAATTTTCGTACGTTTATCAGTGAGTAGGACAAAGTCATATAAAATGATTGTGTACACAACAAAATGCTATACAAGATTTATGTAAAACTCGCATCATTTGTGCTTTATCAAAAATCAGATTTAAAATCAAATAAATAACTTGAAAAAAAAAAACTCGAACATAATATTTCAAAAACAAGTAATCCTTTACAATATCATAATTTTAACTTGATGGTTTGTTATGATAATTATATGAAGTCAATAAAAAGCTAAATATGTTATATAGCAAGGATTTGAGTGTACATTATCAGTATTAGTCTTGAATATTTTCATGTGCCTCGCACGTGTTCCCAAAGTAGACGTGTGTGTAGATATATATACACCAATAGATACAAAATCATGAAAGGTCAACATTATTTTGCAGAAGTTAATTATGTTAGCATGTGTTGCTTGCAACGGTGTAGTTAGTAGGAAAAATTAGGATAGTGTATGGCACCGTCCCCATTCAAAACGGAAAACATTGTGCCCTTTTAACACCAGACGACAGAGCCATTGCTGTCACTGGCTTTGATATTTTTAACACCTTCCCATGCGGCACTTATACTCACTCCCACTATTGTAAGAAAAGTAAGCATTGCTAGCACTGAAAGTAGAAAAGATGGAGAGTTGGGAGAAAGAGTGTTGTATTGCTCTAAAATTCTTTACAACTATTGGATGGTTTGACCAAATGAGAGCCTCTCATTTTTTTTAGGGAACTAAGAAAACAATGGAAGGTCTAGATCATTTCGATCTAATGGTTATCATCAATTATCTTGAATACTTCGAGGAAATATCTAGATATTTACAAGTTCTACCATCTTCTAGAATTCTCTATTGAAGTTTACAATGCACAAGATATAAAAGTACATAGGAAACCCTAGATTTTCTAAAATGTATAAGTTATGTAATGCACTAGAACATTCTTCCATAGACTGGCCACCAAATGTTTGAGAAAATGCATAATACTTGCGGTATTTTCTAAAATAATTTTTAAAATGTAGGGTGAGATTGTTATTTTAGTAAAATGAGATTAAATTAAATCAATGGTATTTTTTTAAAAAGATGAAAACTTTAATTTGATCGGTTAAGTTTTATTAGGAGTTAACTTTGATAAGGAGTATGAGTTTAAATCCCATAGAGAGAGAGAGAGAGAGAATGTGTGTGTGTGTGTGTGTGTGTATTAAAGGCAATGATTAAATATCTATTCGGTCTATTGTTTTAGTGAGCTAGGGAATTGAAACGTTTTGGTTTTGTTGTTTCCGTTTCCGCAACATGTAAAAACACAAGAAAAAATTGAAAACACTAAGAAACTTGTGCAAACAAGACTTTTAATCCTAACTATATGCACATATAAAGCTAATAATTGATTAATTGATCATTTGAGAGGTATATGTGTGTAATTATATCAATAAAATATAGAATAAATTCATTCATGATAGAAAGCATAGAATTTCATAGAAAAGAAAAGTTACATATAAGTACATAAGGGGCTAATGAGACATCTCTAAAATACATATGGTTGTTCATCTAATAAATTTACATTCAATCGGTTATAAAGTGTTGAGCGGGTGCACAAACTGGTCCAGGCTCCGGGTATTTACAAAGATGAACATTATATGTCTTATAGATATGGTGGCAATATTCAGTCCAACTCATGTAAGTACGAAACCATGCCTCAGTCCTAAACCTTTCATAATCTCATCGACTATACTCAAATTGTTGAGTAGCAAATGAAGCTGTCAAAGTGTTGCTTTAAATGTGACACACTGTTATCCTTCATTATTTGTGATACTAATTACATTGAGCATGGTTCCGATAATCTCCAACTTGCTCCCCGTGCTTTCAACCAATATCCCGTTTTCACTTCTTCTTCTTCTTCTTCTTCTTCTTTTTTTTGTTTCAATTGATTGTAAAGTGGCATCTTTAATTTTTTTTAAGATATTCCTACAATAAGAATTAAATTATAATAATTTTTTTTGAAGACATTAAATTTAGTAAGATATTAAATTTGTTAAATTTATCAATGATCAATTATTATAAATTTAAGAATGAATAAGTAATTTTATAAGGGCTAGTTAGTGATAAGAACAGTTTACAATACTTGTATAGGCATAGGTTCAACAAAAAAATCACTTTAGTGAAAAGCTTTGCACTTATATATGTACATTTCACTTATATTTTAAAATTTCACAAAACTACGAATTTAACAAAAGTAGTTTTGTGAAATTCACAAAAAATTCACAAAAGTGTATTTAAGCAGGGACTTTTCACAAAACTGTAAATTTTTAAGGTCCTTTAGATTCTTAAGTTCAGAACTAGGGAATTAACGCTAATTATCCCTTTTTAGAATGAGAAAAATAAAATTAAACTGAAAGGGCAAAGCTTGGGATACACCCAAAACCCACACACCCAAGTCTATACCCTAAAGTGGACCAATGGGAAGAGAGAAAGAGACTGCAGTCAGTGTGGGAATCAACAAAGTGATGTCAGTAGGGTGTGTCTATAACATTGCTCAAACTGAAATGAACTAGTAAGCATAGTTTTGAAAACCGAACCAGATCGGCCGAATTGACTGTCGACCGGTCAGTTTTTTGATTCGGTTATGACTTTGTAATCGTTAGTGGCATAAAAACCGCCCAGAATCGGTGGGAACTGCTCAAAACCATTTTTTGACCAAAACTGTTCAAAACTATTTTTATGCCTACAAAATATTTTTTTCCCTACATTTTTTGATACTATGAATCTGTTAATAAATTATACTTATGATAAGAAAGAGTGAAAATATAAATTGAGTTTTTGTGTATTTTTGTTTTTTTTTGTTCATATTTTCTTATTAAAACTTATGAATAAATATAAATAATTAAATATTACATAATTATGACACAGGTTGATTACGGTTCACCCGAACCTCTAACCCGTGACCTGGTCAATTTTTCAATTCGACAAACGGTTCGGTATTCAAAACATTGCTAGTAAGGCAATACTTGATTTAGTGCTACTACCTAAAATCAAGTCTTTCTCTGGAGTGGAATGGGGAAATGTTCAATTGAGCCTCTGTTTGGTTCTTGGATTTTATGAGGGAAAAGAAAAGAAAATAATGTTATCAACTTGGATGTGTGTACCCTAGCACTTGGAATTATATATATCGTGATGGGGGTATCTTCGACCGGTCGAATGGTTCGTGGACATAATTTCTCCCGTGCTGCAATAGTACCATTCATTCTGTTCTCATAAGTTAAAATGTTAATATCTATACTACTATAGAAAGGGAGAAGCAAGGGTACCAAAAAGAAGAAGTCTATCACTCATAATTACAATTATATCATAAAATTTTACTAACAAAATATAATAGTAGGGGTAAAACAAAGTAATTATTAAAAAAAAAACTGTTTAGAATTTAAAAAAACTGCTCCAGAAAAAAAACTGCCCATGATTCAAAGAAGCGAAAAAAAAAACAAATCTTCTTTAAAAAAAAAGTTCAAAACTTGCACTCACAAAGTGAGTGGCACCCCACTAGTAAATAAATAAACCAATTAATAAAACTCTATGTATGAGATACATAATTAAGAGTAAGTCTTGGGGCACCGAAAAAGTACACTGAATGATCGGTACCCTCCATTTCTGTGGAACTTACGCTCTATAAACGAGGGGCCTACTGAAATGGAGGGCACTAATCAGTTGGTGTACCATTTCAGTGCACTTTTTCGATACCAGTAGCATTATTGCATAATTAATTAAAGAGTTCTATACTTTTATTAAGGATTTTGGTGTACCATTTCGGTGCACTTTTTTGGTGTCGGTAGCAATATTACATAATTAATTAAAGAGTTCTATACTTCTATTATGGCCCGTTTGGTTCATAGATTATTTTAGGTGGATTCTAATTACCAGGAATCTTAAAACTAGTAATCAATTTTGTAATGACCCACCTCCCCATCTAGCAACAATATTGTCCGCTTTGGGCCTAAACACAAAGAACTTCCCAGGGGGTCACCCATCCCTAGTACTGCTCTGGCAGCAGCACGCTTAACTGTGGAGTTCTTTCGTGTTTAGCTCTCTCACGGTTTTAAAAGGCCTTGTTGCATATAGAGGGGCGATTAATCCTTATAAACTAGTCCAGGAACTTCACCCCAGGCGATGTGGGACAAGTCCCCACACCCGACCTCACCTCATCCGTCTTGGCCATCCTGCCTCAGGAGTATTGGCTCTTGGTCATCACAAATTTACTATGAATCTGAATCCTTGCAAAGTGTTTGGTTCACGAGCGGAATCCTATGTGGATTTAGAATCCAGTGTTTGGTTGGGTCAAAGAAAATGAAATAGAAATGATGTTAAATACATAAACTACCCTTGAAGGCTATCCATATTAGGAATGATATTAACTTATACCTTCCACAAATATAAGGGCTAATTTAGGTAGTGTTAAATTAGAAAATCAAAACCCTAGTAATATTTGAGAATACTACCTCCAAGCTAGGATTTAGAATCCACCCAAAGAATTCATCCTATTTTCCACCTTTGGGTGGATTCTAAATCCAACGGGACTCATAATTCAATAAATAATCCATAAACCAAACAATAATAAATTTTAAGATTACTAGTAATCTTAGGGTGGAATCAAAATCCACCTTAAAAATCTATGAACCAAACGGGCCATTAAGGACATATGTTAAAAGAGTTAAAAATAACTAAAAATAGAAATAAATGATTGAAATTCAAACCTTTTAACTTTTCATTTCATGTGGAGTATTTTTTTTTTGGTAAATTACTTTTTACTCCCTGTGGTTTGCCTCTATGACATTTTGTCCTCCCCTATAGTTTGAAATGTAACACATAATCTCCTGTAGTTTGTCTCCGTGGTACTTTACCCCCTGTAGTTTGGAATGTAACACATAAGGCCTATGATTTTCTTTTGTGGTACTTTACCCCTTATTGTAATTGTTGTTTATTTAAGCAATTTATTTTGGCTATAGGGATAAAGTGCCACAAAAAAAATTTACAGAGATTATGTGTTATATTTCAAGCAGTGTTTTAAAAACCGGACCGGACCGGCCGGTTCGACCGTCGACCGGTCGGCTCTCCGGTCCGAGTTAACTCGGAAACCGTTATTAGAGTAAAAACCGGTCAAAACCGGTGGATGAACCCGTTGAACCGCATAACCGGAGAACCGGTGACGATTTTGTGGATGAACCGGTCATGAAAACTTAGAAATTTAGGTGCTCATTTTCAGAAAATGAAGGCCAAACACACCGCTCAAGACTGAAAAGCTACTGTCGATTCTGTCAATCATGGCAGAAGCATCATCACTTTTGTATTCTCTCAAAAACTTTAAGTTCTAAGTCAACTATAATGGTTTCACTCATTTAATATACATGACTACATATTCTATTCTAATAATATACAAATACTAGTACGTGCCCGTGCCCGTGGGGCACGGAGCAAAAAAATAGGATAAATTAATCTACGGTAATTGAAGAATTTATTTTTTAATGTTACTAAACTCATATTCAACCATATCAATGTGATGGCATTTGCTTGAGATATGAAAATTCCACTTCTTATTGGTGAAAATTCCCCATTTTTTTTTAAACTTGGGGACACGGGGGGGAAGATTAGAGAGTTACTGGCGGTGAGAGGCGACGATGTCAGTGATGCAATAGGAGACGACCCAGTTCTAAGAGAGAGTGTGTGTGTGCCAAGAAAAACTCAAATATATGTGTAATCGTGTGTGTGCACAGAGACAAAGAGAGATTGAGAGAATTCAAGGGGCTAAGAGAGGGGATATCTGAACAGATGGCGGTGCCAAGCATGGTTTGTGCATAATGGGGATGAGAACACGCAAATATGCATAAAAACTTATTTTTAACTCCAATCTAAGCCTCAATTCTCTATAAATGTCGGTCTCATCCGGTCTGTAGAATGTTCAAACCATTTAAGCCTCCAATTTTCAGGAAAAAAAAAAAAGAGTAATCAACCTCCAATTTCATAATTTTCATTCAATAATCAAAAACAAAAAAAAGCAATCTACTTAACCATGATAATGATAATAATAATAATGACTACAATAATAGCCAAAACCATAAAAAGTTGCAACGAAAAGGAAAAAAAAATTTGCTTCTATTTCGAGCCAATTTCCAAATCGTCCAACACACATTATCTAATCTAGTGTTCCTTGCCTTTGAACTCCCAGTGGCAACTCGAAGTTGCAGCAGCCTGCAAATACTGATGACATGTGGCAAAGCCACACCTGCTGAATTCTTCACCCATTCACCTGGTAATTAAAAGCAACATTATCTTCTCTAAACATTATAAATGAAAGAAAAAAATAAAGAAAAAATGAAGAAGAAAGAGAACTCTAATCAGTGAGAAAAAAGCTCGTGTATTAGAGAAGAAGTCAGTTTTAATTCCATTAACTCAACACTACCCAAAGGCTTCCTATGGTACATGGAATCAGTGGGAAAAAACAGAAGAAGAAAGAGCACTCTAATCCAAAAAAACAACAACATTTCACCTTCCCACTCAATCCTCGTAAATAATTCAACAGAGTAGATAGTTCCAACAATGAGCAAAAATGCGAAACCTTAAATTTTGCTTAAGAGCCAAATCTAATTAATCAAGACCGACCCAGTATAGCATTCAATCCCAAAATGTAAAAACAAATTCTAGTTTAACATCTGAAAAAAGAGTATGGACAGTTAATTTAAGAAAAAGTTAGTGCATGATATTAAGCTTCCAAGCTAAAGTTAGTTGTAACCATTAGGGGAGTAGAATAAAAAAAAAAGTAACATACATAGAAGGTATCTTCTCACCATGTTCATCCCCTGGGCATGCTACTTCTCAATCAAATGACTCCGCCTAAATCAACGCAAGAATGAGTTATAAAATGAACTCAAAAAACCCAAACCACAAAGATAATTATAAAGTTGGATCCTCCTAAGCCAAAGCTACCACGACCTAGGACCAAAAAGAAAGAGCTTGCGAGGGTAGCGGTGGGTGGATTATCTTCTTAACTACCATTTGAAGTGGGTTAGCACGTAACTTGGCATATTGGTTTTGCTCTTGGCAATGGTGGTCGAGGAAGTTCAACAATGTGCTCCTTCTAACTTGCATAGTCGAACTTCATAATCAAAAAAAAATATCACTGGATTAAAATTAAATATATAGTCTAGTTAGTTCTGCATAACACCGCAAGTGAGCACAATTTTGAAAGATTTAACAACTGAAACCAAGCTCTTAAATTACATAAATAGTCTAGGTCCATAACAACCGCAACGCATTTATAATCTGGAATGTAGATATGAAGCGTTCAATCATTACTTGGTTACTTGAACCTGGGTGCAATCTACTTTAACACAATTAAGAGTCATAATTAGAAGTTAAAGAGTCCATTACACACTGTGACCCAGTTCATGGCTCACTTCATATTAGACCACAACATGATGCTTTGTAAATAATGTAAATTTTTAACACTCCACAAAATTGTTTTCAAGAGATGAATTTCGTTACCTAAAACTCATAAAGGGGCGCCAATTTCACTTCTAGTGCCAGTAGGACAACACAAAAGCAACCCTATTTCCTGGTCTATTCTCCTCTAGGTGCTTCCCTTATTTTTTCAGTAAGGGATTGTTTGGGTTTTATCCATACAACTTGGGTAAAACCGTAAAAGCCATTGTTATACATGAAAAAAAAAAATTCTAAAAAGCTGAAATAAAGGGCATAAGGGGCTGCTTGGATATACCAAAAAAACATATCAAAAAGCTTAGCAATACCTGTATGTGTGCGTATAAATGGTTTATTAATAAAGGTAGACAAAAAACAGATCACCTGTTGAAAATTAGGGAGGGTGGGATCTTTGTTGCTCTGTATCAAATCCTCCAATAGTTCACCTCTCTCCTTCTATTTTTGAATATCACCTATCAACAGTAGTGATTGGTTTAAGGTCAGCAAAACATAGTTAATTCTCTGCTAATTTAGAAATCTTATAATCTCATAACAATACGAATTTAATCGAACACAAACGCAGAAGACCAAACTTGAATTGAGGAGAAAGAATTAATTATGTAAACTAACAGTTCAATTGTATTTGCGAACATAGTCAACATACCATTAAGTAGGAATTTCAAAAAGGGGAAAGAAAAAGGAAAAAAAAAAAAAAAAGATATTGGTGATGCATATGGCAATTGGAAGGAAAGGATAAAGAGCTCACTGCTCACCTATAGCAGCCCAATCCTTCCCACAACTCATTTACATCTAATAAATGAATAATCCTAATCCTCCTTAAGCTAACAAATTTCTATAGTTACCGATCATACTTCTCCATGCTGATAAAGAACAAACATAGCATGCTAGCCAAGAAAAAAAAAAAAAAAAATCACGCACTACCATACTAAAAAAAAAAAAGCATTAATCATCCCTTTTTACCTTAGCACATTAGGATTTCAAAATTAATACCCCAAAGTAATGTGGTTAAAATTGGAGTCATCAAAATCTTGATTTCTTCTTAGATATACGCAGAAAATCTTGATTTCTTGAGTGGAAATTTTGAAAACCCAATTGACCAAAAAAAAAAAAAAAATCATACCACAGAATGCATGGTTGTTGCTTCCAAACTTTAGCTGCATGAAAAATAGAAATGATCAGCAAACATACCGTCATCTCCGCAAACAGATAAGCTCTTTCCTACAAATGAAAAGAGAAAATCAGTTTTAGAGACAGAGAGAAATCAATCTTGGGTAAAAGTGATACTCACCAAAGTAAGAATTGGGAAATAAAAAATTGCCTCAGATGCAAGCCATTAAGAAAAAGCTTTAAAAGTCAATTTTAATCTACAACTAAGGAACATGCTTAAGCCCTGGATCTCACTATTTTAAAAGAAGTAGGGGTAAATCAAGCATGCATTTTGGATTTAACACCAAAGAGTAATGCTATAAACTTCCTATATTTTGTATCCCAAATGGTTCCCCAAGTGTCAAAGCATTTGAGAACTAAATTTGGGATTCAAATTTTGCACCTGACTATACGTATCTCCAAAATGCAAGTTCAAATTTGCATATAAATACACAATTCCGGTACAAAATCCAGCAAAGTTAAGGGCATGAATTTAACAACATAATTGCCTTTAATAAAAACCAACTTGGTTTATGCCCAGGATCCTTCATGCTAATAAAGAGGGAAAGGGGGAAATTTAGAGAGACAAAAGAAATTCCCCTAAACAAAAACCTAAAACTTAATCAAATCAAAAGGACCAAAATTTGACATGGAATGAAATGGGATATGTGTCACGCCCCGACGTAGCATAAATATGGAAAGCGTTTAATTTCCTTAATGGACCCGTAGGTCGCGACAGTTTGAAGGATCGATTCCGTCCCAAAACGTCGAACAACATAAAACCATTAATCAGAGTAGGGTAATCAGGGCTCATAAAAATTTTTCTAACTTATTACATCCTATGGTACGGGGTTTACTAAGGCACAGACCGCCTTGAAAATAAAACAATACTTAAAGTCTATTACAGTCATCCTTATTACAAAACCAAAACATATCTTAAAGCACATAAACATAAAACATATAAAAGTAACATCTCTTCTCAGCAACTGATCTCAATTAGCATAATCATACGGTTCATCCTGATTATTACCTGCAAAGCCTGGACACGAATGTCCAGGACGCATCAACGCCGTCAGCTTCAAGAAGCTGGTGAGTATTAAAAACAATACTTTGAATGTAAAAACATACTCATTTACCTTTTCCCAATTTCCATTTAAATCCACAAGTTTATATTTAAATATAAAGAGCTTGTTAGAAAAACAACCACAACATTATTTAAAAGATAAATTCACACATATGTGACCGTGTATGAGAAACGATGCACCATCTCATCTAACCGACTCTTTTCTCTCGACAAAACCCAACAACCCTCTATCCTACTCCTGGTATCTTTGAAATACTAAGATAGCCACACTTTAGCAACGGGGCGCCAGGGAGTGTCCA
The DNA here is from genome assembly GCA_033977485.1 of Hydrangea macrophylla. Classification (NCBI taxonomy): domain Eukaryota; kingdom Viridiplantae; phylum Streptophyta; class Magnoliopsida; order Cornales; family Hydrangeaceae; genus Hydrangea; species Hydrangea macrophylla. The sequence goes on from CM066986.1 coordinate 3,303,311, forward strand.
GTTTGCCTCACACTTTGGTCCGGGGTACCAGGGAGTGTCCAATGCCTCACACTTTGAATACCCTAACCGCCATGCAAATACCGGGGCAACCCCCTCACAAGTATCCAGACTCGAGTTATCAGGGAGTGTCCATAGGCCACACTTTAGCACTTCCATGGGTGCCAGTGAGTGTCCAAGTTCGGCTTCACACACTTTAACGCTTCCATGGGCGTCAGGGAGTGTCCATATTTGCCACCTTCGCATTTCAAAGACACCCTCTTCCGCATTTTCAACTACAACCACAACCACAACCACAATCACAACCACAACCACAACCACAACTCAAACTCATACTCTTTCCACACAATCATTACTCTTTTCCACACTATCATTACTCTTTTACACACTACCAACACTCACCATGCATGTACAACTGACTCCACATGAATGTCATCAAACTTTAAACATAAAGGAATTCACAGAATTAAAGAAATAATACGCGTACGGGGATTGAAAATTCGTAATTCATTGCCTTAATCATTTTAAACATAACTAATAGCATTCTAAAAACTGCTACTGAAATCCTCGTTTTTTGTTCAAACGGTGCAGAATCTGAGAAAATTGCATTAGACGAAAAGTGTGCAGAATCGAGTTTTGCTTGGGATAACGCAGGCAGAACCTTAAATTTCATTCGTTTTCCTAACAAAAATCTGAAAACAAAATTCTGCTACTGTTAAAATTAAAAGAGAAAATATTAGATTGAATTTCTAATATACTTTTTCTGCTACTGTAATCCTCATTTTCTGCCCAAACGGTGCAAAATCTGAGAAAATTGCATTAGACGAAAAGTGTGCAGAATCGAGTTTTGCTTGGGACAACGCGGGCAGAACCTTAAATTTCATTCGTTTTCCTAACAAAAATCTGAAAACAAAATTCTGCTACTGTTAAAATTAACTACCTAAATCAGTAAATAAGGAATGAGTTACATTTTGAGTGAGTTAGTAATACTCACCGTGATGTAGATTGAAGAAGTTGTTGAGAAAGAAATACAAGAATTAAGAATCTCCAATTTCAAGCTTGGCTATGGAGGATTGAGCTCTTCAAATTCTGAAATTATTATCTCTCTATGTGACTCTCTCAAGCTCTCTATGTTAGGAGTGTAGAATGTGTAGTGTGGTTGGGTGTATAAATACTCAAACTCCCACTTAGAAAACATTTGCCTAACATCCCACTTATTCTCCATTAATCTCCACTAATTACAAAGAAAGTGCAGCAATGATGTGTAAATATACACTTGCAATTCATAATGCTCCATTGATAATTGAAAGGGTAGGTGGAGTTGGTGTGGGTCAAGGTGTGTTTGGGAATCAAGCTTATGGCATTAGGACAACACACATACTACAAGCATTTGCCAAACAAGGCCTAAGGGAAAACTTTAGCAATAATAATTGGGTATAAAGAAATTTGTCCAATCAGTTACTCCCAAAATTCTGTGGAAGTTTAACACTGCGCGGACAGTTTTAAACCTAAACTAGTATTTTCGTGACACGGTGTTTATCACAAAAATACAGAAAATTCATTTTAATGTTAGAAATAGTTTTCTGATTTTATAAAAATACAGTTTGAGTTTTAAAAGAAATAATTCCACCGTTTTGAAATACAGATTTGAAATTTAACACAGGTATTGCCAGTTTTTATGAAAATCGCATTTTGACCCCAAAAGAAATTTCAATAATGAGATTAGTCAAGAAATAAATTTTTCACATAAGGATAAAAGTAGACAAAATATATATAATTTTAAATATGACAATGCAAGAAAAATGCAGGTTATTACAATATGAATTTACCACCTAGTGTGAGCGCAAGAGAGCTGGAACTCAATTGGTAGCTGCGAAAATTGATGAAAAAATCCAAATCAAACCCAAGATCAGTGCGTATAAAAATCGACATGTAGAGAGAGAAAGAGACTATTCATGTAAAGTGCCGAGGCTCACCTTCATCACGCCGTTGAGCTCCGCCACCGAGATCTTCCCGTCGATGTTCTCCTCTAACCGAAGAAATAGAAATGTCGAGGCTGAGAGAGAGAGAGAGAGAGAGAGAGAGAGAGAGAGAGAGGGGATTGATATGGAGAGAAAGTCTAGACAAAGAAATTTTTTGTTTTTGGGTCAAATAGAGAGAGAGAGAGAGAGAGAGAGAGAGAGAGAGAGAGAGAGAGAGAGAGAGAGAGAAACCGTGCGAAGGAGAGAGATCATCAGAATAAGAGAGAGTAGCGAAAATTTAAAATTCAAAAATTAGGCAAATCTGGGCCTTTAGATTGAAACCAACACATAATCCTAACCCCCCATTCTTTATATCTCACATATTCCAGTCACTGTCAACCCACCTAATTTATTATATAGAATTTGAAAAAAATACCAAAAATAAAAATAAAAAAATTGTGGTCCAGCAAGTGGCTACGTGGGTAGTACTGCCCACAATGTTTGCCGATGATCCTAAATCTCAAACGAAGCTTACTGATACATCTTTTTGTGTCAGTGGGGTTGAAACATTTAGTCATGGATTAGAACCTAGATCTTATTGTCACACATTGCAATCATACACTATTGGATGCACATACTCTTCATCATGTTCTTATCTCCATTTTTTACCAATAAAAAATTAAAAATAATACACCATCCAATAACGGATGCACATTCTTAAGCTTGAAAGTAAGATCATTGTGGGGGGAAAATTCTATGAACACTGTGCGTAAACAAATTCAAAGTTACCAAACCCACTCTTCAGTCATGTCTATAGTAAAACATGCCACGTATAGTAAATAAGCTCACAGGCCAAGCATAATAAAAAAACTATAACACATGAATAATCTCAACATGAAGGTATGAATTGGAGGCAACAATAAGAGATCAAAAAAAAATCAAGACAGAGAACTTTTTCTTTTTCAATTTACCTTTTGGGACAAACTATCATTCACTGAGACACAAAATCAGCCTTTTCTTCTTATTGAACCTGTTAAATCAAACCTTAAGGAGAAATCTAAATCTGAAAAAATAAATAAATAAATAAATACAAAAATGGGCAAATGAAGGTATAATTACTTCAGTGGCATAAACAAAATGACAAAAATGATAAACCCCAAAGAAATAGAACACAAATGAAGAATAATGAAAAGAAAAAGCAAACCCACCACAAATGCAGTTCGTGAATCTAAGAGAGGCAAAAAAAACCTACAGCGAATTGAGGGGTCGTCAACAAAACCTTAAAACCAGACCAAAAAAAATCGAGGGATTACCTTGCTAGAGAGATTGAATCCAAACAGAGCCGCTAGAAGGGTAGAGAGAAACCCTAACCTTAATGGAGCCCTAGCTTTCTTCACTCCATGCAAAGGAAAGAGAGAAAATCAATATGATCATGGTGTTCGGTCGGAGAGAGAGAGAGCGAGAGAGAGAGATGAGGCTGAGAGGGTGAAAGAGAGATGTACGTGTGATAGAGAGGTCTTGGGTGGTGTGATGTAAAAATTCAAAATTCAAAAATTGAAGAGTAACATTGATAGAGAGGGGGGGATGACAGTTGGGAGGAGAAAGAGGAGTGGAATTGGCAGTTCTGTCCGACTAATGGATGTGGATGATGAAGGAAGAAACAGTTGTGAAATAAAAAACGGAGAAAAGAAAAAAGAAAAGAAAATATGTCAAAAAGAAAATTAAAAGTTGTGAAATTATACAACATTTGGGAACCAAATACATGAAATACCCAATCAAACACCTCCCCACATTGCCCTAGAAAACGTATTCCCATCTTTGTCTAATATACAGTGCAAAAGAAAAACATATTTTGTTCTGAATTTACTACGGAGAATAAGAAGGGAAAGAAAAGTTTTACCTGCAACAAACCTAATGATGACCCAAAAGTCTGCACCAAAAGATAAGAATAAGGAGAGTATTAGCGAGTCTGCAAATTCTAGAAAATGAGAAATTTAGAACGAAAGATGATTTTAATCTAAATGGTAATCAAAATAAACTACCCAACAATTAATTGAGATAAAGACTAAAAGAGGAAAGGGAAATAAGCAAGCTAATGGATGATTGGAAACCAACCTTAAAACAGAGAAGTAGTAGAGTTGGCTTTAGTCTTGCTGTATATTTTCAACAACAGAAACCCGTAGGTTTTTCAAAGAGTTTCCGAGCTCTAACTTCAATATTCTCTATTAGATCAAAAAAAGATAAACAAAACATTAGTAAAGGTCATCAAAATTGTACATTTCAATTCTTTTCTTATTAATTGATTTGTGCAGAGTTTGTGATAGTTCCGCAGCAATTTAGCTACGAAGAGCTCAAATCAGCCACAAAAGGGTTTTCTGGTCAGCCATTAGAAACTGAAAGAAAGCAAATAGCACAACGTGAAAGATTTAATTCGTAAGGATGGGCACGTTGAAAAAAAAAAGAAGAAGAATAAGAAGTAGATGGAGGTTTCAGAGCTCAACAAATACTCAATTGGACATTCACAATCCTCTAACACGCGCAAGCGCATAGGAACACTTATTTCAGGGTCGGGCCAAAATCAAGAAGTGACTACTAAATAAAAATTTAAAAGAATTGACTACTAAAGAGGAGCTATATCTTCCTCTTTAGAATCAATCACTGTCAACTAAAAAGGCTTAAAGGTATATAGCTTTTGCTACATTGTCACACAGAAATAACATAAGTATACAATACTTCCAAGTGCCAATATGAGTAGAAAGACGTAGAAAGAAATGGAGAAAGTGTATAATTACCACCAACAAAATTGGTATTTGCACATTCTCAAGTAATTATTTAAAAGAACACACAATTTAAAATGTGAAGAAGACTTAAAAAAAAAAAATCAATTCTTGGTATGAATAATTCAATGTCCCCCAAAACTATCTTATCTTTCTCAAGTGTGTATTGAAGGCCTAAATAATTGACACAAAATGCAAAAAAGTAAGAAAACAAAAAAGAAAATAAAAATAAATAATAACAATAATAATAATAATAATAATAATAATAATAAATAGTGAAGTGTACCAGTGGATTATGATGCCTCTAGGACTGGAGCTTGGTATTTTTTATTCCAACTTCTCCACTGAAAGAACAAAACATAAACTTGAGATTAAAACAATGAGTGCATACCTTTAAAGTGAAAAAGAAAACTCAACGTTGCAGATCAAGTGAGGAGAAGAAGAGTGGGAAAGCCAAATCTTTAACCCAACTGAGAAAACTTGGGTGGGTACCTGCAAGTTATTAGAGAGAGAGAGAGAGAGAAGAGAAAATAGGACCAATCTGGTCGAGAAACACCACCAAGCATAGTTATCAAAATTGGACCAATTTGTTGAATTGTGAAGAATCAATTGGTTCAGGGAGAATTAATCAAACTTATTTTGTAGTGCAAAGAGAGAGAGAGGGTATCAAACTGAGAGTGAGAGAGAACTGGTGGGGGTGGAGAGAGTGAGGCATGCGTGAGTGGCGTGTGATTGAGGGAGGGTGAATAGGGTGTGATTGAGGGAGAGTGAAAGTTTGTGTGAGTGAGTTGTGTGCCACTTGATCATGATCAAAGGGCTCTAGTTATAAGAGCCCCTATTTTGTCCTCAAAATTATATAGATTTCACTAAGAGACCGAGAGAGAGAGACTGCTGCTTCAACCTCTGAAACGTTAAGGTTAACATAGAAACCAAGAAACCGAGAGAGAGAGAGAGAGAGAGAGAGAGAGAGAGAGAGAGAGAGAGAGAGAGAATGTGTGTTCTTATGACAGAGAAAGAGAGTTCGAACGGATTAAAACAGAAAAATCAAGCATTTTCCTGCCCAAATTCGGGAAAATGGTAGTTAGGTAAATGTAAGAGTAATGCTATGTAGGGGTGTGCATCAGTCGGTTGGGTCGATTTTTCTATATATTTTTTTTTCGTGTTTTTGTTTGGTTTCGATTTTCAGCTGTGTAAAAAATGGTGGAAAAAAGGGGTAAGTGAAAATGGTGGAAATGTAGAAATACATTTCCATTGAAGCAAACCCAGTTTTTTTAGTGAGTTCTCATTGTCAGTGAAGCAGAAGGCCCAAAAGATGAACATGAAATTAAGGATAAGAGTTAGAAACAACCTGTTTGGCACCGCTGAAATGACGAAGACCACCGGGCATACCCTGGGGAAAAAAATTAAGATTCACAGAACCAAAAAGGGAGAGAAAAAGTGAGTTAAAGGTAAACCCAAGTAATGAACAACTCACAATAAAGAAATAGACAACATTTGGGGAAGTCCATGAAGGCTTTTGAAATAATAAAACTTATCAAAAAGGCACATAAACTTACGAAGAACGCCAAAATATGAATGAGCCTTAGAAAACACTTAAAAAAATAGAGACCCTAGGTTAGGCAAGAGAGCTATGTTAGTGGATTTTGTTAGTAAAAGAAAGCCAACTCTCTTAGACAAATTATCAAACACCTAAGCTACCTGCCCCAAAAACCATAAATGATTTAGAACAGTATTTAAATCATCATCAGTTGATTCAGAAAGCCGACGCCGGCGGCAAGAGGGACGTCTGTCCGATCCAAATGAAACAAAAGCAAAAGGGCAAATGAAAAAAAAAAAAAAAAACAGAACCTAAAACATAGAAAGAGGGGAATGAGAGAGAGAGAGGACTAACCCAATCGTGATCGGCGGCGGTTGATCGGTGGCGAGGGGCTGGTATGAGAGAGAGAGTGAGGGAGAGAGAGAGAGAGTGAGGGAAAGAGGGTTTAGAGTCTTTAGACAGAGAGAGTGAGAGAGTTCAAATTTCCAAAGTGAATATGAGAGAGAGCGCGTCTGAGTGGGTATGTATGAGTGTGGGAGAAATAAAAAATCCTAGCGTGTGTTTATGGGAGAGTGAAGGGTTGTGTGAGTGAGTTGTGGACCATTTGATGAAAATCAAATGATTGGGGTTATATGAGCCCCTATTTTGTCTTGATTATTATTGTAGGATATAATATAGATTGATGAAGATCAAATGGTTGGGGTTATATGAGCCCCTATTTTGTCTTGATTATTATTGTAGGATATAATATAGATATAGATACACGGCTGAAATGACAATAAAAAGTTGCTATGAGAGATTTTCTATGCTTCTTTAGATTAGGATGTATTATATTGTACATTTTAAAATTGAGAATTTTTGGTATGATATTTTTTATTTCCAAGCTTTGTATGTTATTAGTAATAATTATAAATAAATATATAAATTATTTATTTATGACGTCACGGTCTGATTCCGGTTCACCCGACGGTTGAACTACTAACCGTAATCCGGTAATTTTTTTGTTTCAATGAACAGTCCGGTTTTCAAAACGTTAATTTCAAAGTGAGCAGATTATATGTTACATTTTAAACTACTGGGGCAAGTCACAGAGGCAAACCACAATTTACCCTATTTTTTTTTTCCAATACTACTGCAGCGACAGCAACTTAGCAAGGCGGGAACCCTACGCGAGAAGGCCAAGAAGAAGAAGAAGAGTGACTGAGTGCAAGGGGAAACCCTAGTCCAGATCGGACGAAGAGTGTTGGAGAAGAGACTCCTCAACCAGGTAAGTGATTTATAACCAAATACCCTCAATCAATTTCATCATCTTTTTTTTTTCAGAGAATCTCTCTCTCTCTCTCTCTGGTTTTCCCCAATTTTACCCAATTTTTCATTTATGCATTTTTTGATGAGAAATGCTACACACACATTCCAAACCACACCCCAAACCACACCCCTTGCTTTAAATGCATGTACCTTGTGCTGTTTGAATTTTCACACTTTTTTGTGCACCACTTACACAGCACAGGGTACATGCATTTAAAGCAAGGGTGTGGTTTGGGGTGTGATTTAGGATGTGTGTGTAGCATTTCTCTTATTTGATTGATTCGAAAATTGATTGAAATTTGAAACACACACCCCACCGAAACGAGACTTCATTTCCTGCGAAGCAGCACTGGAATTTCGTGATTCCTGGTGGGGGGGGTTTCGTTTTGGTCAACTACGATACCGCCGAAAAGTTTCGTTCGGTTTGATGATATGAATTAGAAATCTAGTTTGTTGATAATGTGAGTTTTATTGTCTCTTATTATTAATTTTGTTTTAAAAATTAATTTTCCGCCTAGGCCTCCGCCTAGGAGCTAGCCCCCCTCCACCGCCCGCCTAGCGATTTTTAGAGCATTGCCCCTTACACAAATATTTCATGAATTGTTTTGTATAGGGTTAATTGGAATTGATGGAGACGTGCTTAGAAGATTCAGGACAGCCTGGGGACTTGAACTGTGGACAAGATTTATGGAGGTAAAACATGTTCCCTAGTTAGCAAAGTTTTTATTTTGTCTTTATTTCCTTCTAATTGCTATGAAAAAAAAAATGTTTCTTTGCAAGATTGAAATTCACACGTGTTTGAAATTCTCTCTCTCTCTCTCTCTCTCTCTCTCTCTCTCTCTCTTGATAGGTAAATGTGAAATAATCTGGTGTTGTTTAATTAACTGAATCACTTTTCTCTCTTTGTTTGCATTTGGTAGTTCACAAGTAGGTGATAGCAATGCAGTCATCCTACCAGTGAAGAAAAGGAATAAAAAGAAAGCAAAGAATCAGGTGTGCAGCATAATCTGTAGATCTGGTAAATTATTATGGGGTCAATGTTTGAACTTCCTTGCTTGGTGCAGGAACCAGTGAGAGTAAAGGACGACCGGAAATTGAGCAAATCCCAGAAAAGAAAGCTGAAAAAGCTAGAGGTATGTTCGTAGGTGTTGCTCCGTTCATGTCTGATTTATTTTCATGTTCATTACATTTGGAATGACTTGCTGTCACATTTGCAGGAGGAGAAGGAGAAAGCACTTCTTTTATCCAAAAGCATCGAAACACTGGAGTAATTAGTCTTCCTTCGATAGTGGATTTCTGTTATAGTTGTTATTCATGCCAACAGGGGATAGAGCGTTTGATACATAAATTTGGTCATTTATGTTTTCAGGAAATACAAGATTCGAGATGATGTATATTCACTTATGTGGTCGTCACGAAACATTGGTCAGGTTTGTCTCATTATCATGAATCATGATGCCTTTTTTTCTATTTTCTTCTTCTCAAATCTGTTGGGTTGTTTTGTTGATTGGCCTATCTACTTTTAGGTGGAAACTGTGCGGGAAAAAAAGAGGAGGGTGATGCAGTTGTCTAAGGTGGGTTTAGAAATGCCACATGATGGTCGTCCTTTCAAGAGGAAGAAGGCTAGTCATGCATCCCATGACATGGAACCTGATAATGAAATGCAGTCAATGCTAGATTTTGATGAAAGCAACGTTCAGCAACCAGCAGAAGCAGGAGTTAATAGTAATATTCCTGTTTCGTCGGGATCTTATCGAGAGCCAGTTTCTGGTAGTAGAGTCAGTGCAATTGGTGAATCTTACACGGATTTGCCAGTTAGGGAAGTTGCCAATGAGAACAGTGGTCCGTGTGTGCAAGATGCACCAAATTCTAATCCTTTGTCATGTCTTCATGATATTGCCAAGGTATGTGTGTTTGAGACCCGAATCTATTTGTGTCTATGTTTGAGCAAATGTCTGCAACTGCATGTGAAGGGTGGTGGTTTATAGTTATTCGCGTTTTTGTGCAAGTAAATTCTTGCCTAATGAGGGCTGTGGGCTTTAATATGGACAGGATACGGCAGATCAACGTCCAATAACAAATGTCAGCAATATAAGAAACCTAGCAGATAGTTCTTCTCAGAGAAAGATGATTTCCCCAACTGTAGTGTATGTATCAAGACCCAAGGAAATTGAGAATAAGAGGAAGGATCTTCCTATAGTCATGATGGAGCAGGAAATAATGGAAGCCATAAATGAAAATATCAGTGTTATTATATGTGGGGAGACTGGCTGTGGTAAGACCACTCAAGTTCCACAGGTGGGCTATTTTGATATGTTTTTGTAGTGGGTTTCCGATTTTCACATAGACAATGATTGAGTACTCATGCTTTTTGTTTGGTGTCTTTCAGTTCCTTTATGAAGCTGGATTTGGTTCGAACCAATCCAGCATTCGAAGTGGTATTATTGGTGTTACACAACCTCGCCGTGTTGCTGTACTTGCAACTGCCAAGCGAGTGGCACTTGAGCTTGGTCTTCGCCTAGGTAAGGAGGTTGGATTTCAAGTTAGGCATGACAAGAGGGTTGGAGACCATTGCTCTATTAAGTTTATGACTGATGGAATTTTGCTACGAGAAGTGCAGGTTTGCTTCCCTCAACTGTTACTTTTACTCGCGTGCAATTTGACTCCTTGCAGCATAATCTGTTTTTCTTGATAACCCTTTGCTTGTAATCTTTTGTGAAAGATGATGATATCTAATGCCATGTAAGACTCTTTTTTAGTATGCTTCTTTTTTTGTTTGAAAAGCTTGTAAACAAGGATAAATGAATACGTTGTTTATCATTTTTCAATCTGGAAGCTAATTATTTTGATTTTGTTAAATGTATAGCATAAAAGGGCAAACGGAGATATAAATGAAAAAAAACAGTGATTGATGGTGCCAAAACTGTTAAAGCTTTATACTCGATAGAAATAGGCCGCTCGTTTATCTCTCTCAGCATTAGCGTCTATTTGTTTTGTCCTCTCTTTTCTTCTTCTTTTTTTTTTTTTTTTGATTTTTGAGTTTTCCTAATAAGAAGTGAATGATGCTCTGTTCTTTTTACTATCTTTGAAGTAACTGAGTTCTCTTCTTGAAAATACTAGAAATATACGCGTGCAAGGCACGTGTTCATTATATTGCTAGGTGCACAAAAGGGGTACACCGAATAATCCTCTCGCACAGAGCAATGGTTATTTCTGTCGTATTCATGTGGGATTCACAGAAAACTCCAATCACAATAAAGGTCACACGAATATGACGGTCACATAGGATAATTTCTTCTCCCCGCCAATCATATGACTCAACCCAGGTGGGACTTTTAAACCCACTAACCATGACATCCCATGATCACATCCCATTTTTTAATTGCGCTTGTTTAGAAGTCGGATAAATCGGCGACTTGACGTTACATGTCAGGACCCACTACGGAATCTCTGAAAGGAAACAGTGACCAACATAAATGCAAGTGCAGATATTTTCTGTAACCAGACCACTTGAGTAGATACCATTGCCTTATCGGTCGGGATCACAACATGACCATAATCCTATACCATTAAATAATTTCTCCGTTCCTACCGAGAACAACTCTGATAAAATCTCCTCTACTCACAGCCCTACCAATCACATGCCTCAACCCTTCATGGAACTTCTAAATCCACTAAAACCGTGCATCACTGGATGACCCCTTTTTATTGTCTTTATTCGGAGGAGGGATGGGTCAAAATTTAGAGCAGAGCTAATGAAGTAGTCAACCCACCGCCGTTTTTTTTTTTTTTTACAAAGATACCCTCAAACAGTGAAACTATAGAGAGGTGGGAAGGGCCAAACGGTCCTTCAATAACCCTTATACTCTCTTTTCTTAAAGGTATGGATTTACCTTCCTCTGACATTTTCCTTCTATTACAGTCAGATTTCTTGTTGAGGCGTTACTCGGTCATAATTTTGGATGAGGCTCATGAGAGGAGCTTGAACACCGACATACTTATTGGAATGCTTTCCCGTATTATACTAGAGCGCCAGGTAAAACACGGAAATACTTAAATTGCTTGAAGTCTATATAGATCACTTTTTTTTTCTATCACCAACAGTTGTGTTTTGTAGTCATGATTTTGTGCTTGATAACAGTTAATATATGCGGAGCAGCATCGAAAGATCCTTGCAGGAGAAATAATAAGTCCCGAATGCAAGATCTCTCCATTGAAACTCGTGCTTATGAGTGCCACCTTGCGAGTTGAAGACTTTGTTTCCGATGGAAGGATATTTTATGATTCCCCACCTGTGATAGAAGTTTCAACTCGACAATACCCAGTCACTAAACACTTCTCTAAGAGAACAGAGATCGTGGATTACGTCGGCCAAGCCTATAAAAAGGTCTTGTCAATTCACAAGAGGCTGCCAGCTGGTGGCATACTTGTTTTTGTCACCGGGCAAAGGGAGGTAGAGTATTTGTGCAAGAAACTGCGTAATGTGTCGAGGGAAATGGTTGAGAAGAAATATAGAGGAAACCTGGAGAATGAGACGTCTGGAGTTTCTGAAGAGAACCCAAATGAGGAATATGATATGAAGGAGATTCATGATGCGTTTGACATGGACACGAACTCGGGCCACCAACAAACTGATAGATTCAGTTCATATGATGAAGATTATGGTGATCTAGACGAAAACGAGTCAGATTTTTCCTACGATTCTGAGACAGATAGTGATCTGGAATTTGGTGATGATGGGAATTTACCAAACGAAAACACTTTGGAGTTTGATGGTAATCTTGATTCATTGAAAGCTGCCTTTGAAGCTTTGTCTGGAAAAGCTACTTTGAATCCCAATACTCAGGGAAAAAAGGTCTTTCCCATTTCACCACAAGCATGTTCAAACCATTCCGATTCCATTTCGGAGGAGAAAAGGCTAGGATCGAGTGGTCACTGCGCTGGTGCCATTACTGTTCTGCCCCTATATGCCATGCTTCCCGCATCAGCACAACTTCGGGTGTTCGAAGAGATGAAGGAAGGAGAGCGTCTAGTTGTTGTTGCTACAAATGTGGCCGAAACGTCCTTAACTATCCCTGGCATAAAGTATGTGGTTGACACTGGAAGAGAGAAGGTTAAGAACTACAACTCCTCCAATGGCATGGAGTCGTATGAAGTAAAGTGGATAAGTAAGGCATCTGCTGCTCAACGTGCGGGCAGAGCTGGAAGAACGGGGCCCGGCCACTGTTACCGGCTATATTCATCCGCCGTCTATAATGACATATTTCTTGACTTCTCTACTGCTGAAATATCAAAAACTCCCGTAGATGGTGTTGTCCTCCTTATGAAATCCATGGGTATTGGTAACGTAAGTTTCATCTATAATTTCAAGCTCAATCATTATCCTGGTATAATCATTTGATCATATTGTTCTCCAGAAAAAAAGCATTTTTTAGATAAATTCTACATGGGATGAATATATTATAAGGCGGGCTTCTTCCTGTATTTCCATTTTATTGGTTGTTGGGGAAAGGTTCTGCTATTCCGAAATGTTGTGGATTACCAATCACCTGGCCTGGGTCGTAGCTATTGTGTGAGTATCCGGCATAATTTTGCCTTCATACATGTAGCACGGATACAGTCACTGGACACAAATATGACATGTTTCGGACACAACAGCAGGGAAAATCGTAGAAGTGTGGGATACACATACGGCTAGGACACGGTGTATAAAATAGTTATATTTTCTCAATTTGTTATACAATATACCATGCCATGTTCACTCCTGTTTCGTAATTTTAAATAAACCTGTTAATTATCTCCCATTTTACGATATCAAGACTTTTACCTTAAGATTGTAAAAGCACCCTCAGAGGAGCCACCGCATCGTGTCCACTGTCTTGTCCATTGCACGTCCGTTGTGCATCAGATGTTAAGAACAAAAATATATTTGTATGTCCGACGGGTGTCAGTGTTTGACACAAGTCCAATACTGTGACGACACCCAAATTCAAGTGTCCATGCTACATGGGCCTTCATAGCCTGCGGGCTATAATTGTCACATGAGTTTTTGGCGGTGGTCCCTCCCTTATGAAAGTAAAGATGGTGTATAAGCTGCTAAAATGTGTGAAGGGATTTTGATTTCATGGTGGTTTTAGGCAATTTTTGGGCTGTCATTTCTTCAACCTAGCACTCTATTACACAGCTCAAAAGTCAACAAAAGCCATAAAGTGGTCTTCCTATTCTACTTCATAAAATCTCTTTCATGGTTAATTTTTAAGCTGTATGTAAATGTTTTATGGATTTCAGGTTGCAAATTTCCCATTCCCTACGTGTCCTCAGGAAGATGCCTTGGATGAAGCAGAGCGTTGCTTGAAGGCTCTTGAAGCACTTGACAGCAGAGGAAGTCTAACGCCCCTAGGGAAGGCAATGGCCCTTTATCCTATGAGTCCTCGCCACTCCCGTATGCTCCTTACAGTTATTCAAATCATGAGAAAGGTGAAAGGTTATGGCCGAGCAAATCTGGTGCTAGGATACACCGTTGCAGCTGCAGCAGCGTTGAGCTTGTCAAATCCTTTCGTTATGCAGTTTGAAGGGAGCCACAACGATGTAGAGGGTTTAAATCAGAGTGAAAAACCTGCCCCCCGAGATGGCAAGAAAATATTAGAGAAGGAAGAGAAGTTGAGGAAAAAGAAACTAAAAGAAACTGCTAAATTGTCTCGAGCAAAATTTTCCAACTTAAGTAGTGATGCTTTGACTACCGCGTATGCTTTGCAGTGTTTTGAACTTTCGGGAAACCCTGTGGAATTTTGCAACGACAATGCACTACATCTGAAAACCATGGAGGAAATGTCCAAGCTGAGGAAGCAGCTACTTCGACTTGTCTTCAACCAAAGTCATTATGGTTCGCAGCAAGAATTCTCATGGACTCATGGGACTGTAGATGATATTGAATTTGCTTGGAGGGTCCTATCTAATAAGAATCCTTTGTTACTCAATGAGGAGGGGGTCTTGGGCCAAGCTATCTGTGCTGGCTGGGCTGACAGGGTTGCCAAACGCACCAGAACAACTTCAGGGTCATCGGAAGGAGAGAGAAAAGTTAATGCGGTTCGATATCAAGCTTGCATGGTTACTGAAACGGTGTTCCTCCATCGGTGGTCATCTGTTGCTAAGGCTGCCCCTGAATTTTTGGTGTACAATGAACTGCTACAAACAAATCGGCCATACATACATGGAGCTACAAGTGTGAGATCAGATTGGCTTGTTAAATATGCTGGGTCTTCATGCAGTTTCTCTGCCCCACTTGCAGATCCGAAGCCTTATTATGAGCCTCTAACTGATCAAGTTCTCTGTTGGGTCACTCCAACTTTCGGCCCTCATCTATGGCAGCTCCCATTGCATAGTATGCCAATCAAGGACGATCTGCATCGTGTTGCCGTATTTGCATATTCGTTGCTTGAAGGCCATGTGTTGCCATGTCTAAGGTCTGTCAAGAAATTCATGGCAGCTCCACCTGCTAGCATTTTGAGGCCAGAGGCATCAGGTCATAGGCGGGTTGGTAATCTTCTAAATAAGTTAAAGACCAGGTTGAGAATTATTGACACGTGTGACATGTTAAGAGAAGCCTGGAATGAGAATCCTCGAGAATTGCGTTCGGAAATTATGGACTGGTTTCAGGATGGATTTCACGACCAATTTGAAGAGCTTTGGGCAGAAATGCAACGTGAGGTTCTTTTAAATCCCAAAGAAAGGTTTCCCAAAAGGTTCAAGAGAGAGAAGAAGGGGGATAGATATTCCTTGACTGAAAGCTGAAAAGGAAATACCTGTTAATAAGTTCAATTCTTTTGACTGTTTAATGCTACTCAAAATCTGGCAAAAGAAACGATCTCGACAAGTTTAAGGATCCATCATCAAAAATTCCATTTCAATGGTGCAAATGCAGTTAGGTAATCATTAAATCCAATTTTGTCTCCCTTAATTTGGAATTCAAAGTTACTATTCTTTATTAGGCATGTGAAGGATCATTAATGAACTGAATATGAGTTTCACTCTCAACTTATCAAATAAATACATGGTCTGCAATATAATATATAATATTTTGCGTTTGATTTTTCCTCAGTATATTAAGACTAGGGATGTCAAAAATGAATCGGCCCGAGATTGATTGAGCTTGGACGGGCTTGGGCTTTGGCCCACTGGCTCATATCTCTCTTCGGGCCGGGCGTAAGAGTTGAAAATCCATGTTTGGCCCTAGGCCCTAAGATAGAGCACTTTAAATTAATCATGAAAGGGTATAAATAGTTAAATACTATTGTATATGTAACCATTTTTCATAGGTTGGAAATAACTTTGAATTTAGCATTTTTTACATTTTTAATACTTGAATTTGATTTTTCGGAAGCTTCTAGTCAGGCTTCTATGCGGGCCTCGGGCCGGACTCGGGCTTCAAGAAGTAGCCTAGGTACTATCCGGGATGCTACGACATAGGGCTGGGTTGACCCTACCTCGGGTTTAAGGCCCGCTGGGCTGTCCGTCGGGCTGGTTTTTTTTTTGTTACACCCCAATTAAGACAGACAAGTTGGGCAACTTATGTAATTTGATGTAATTGTTTTGAGTGCATCGAATTGGGGTGTGGTCCGTGTGGATATAATATATAGGTGATTATTGTTTTTGTTGTTTCTATGGAAGACTTTTGACATATGTACTACAGACCTTTTGTATATGGTAGGCACTCATGGTTTATAATGGAAAAAAGGTATGTATTCTAGAAGTCTGCCTGCCACTCTTTTGTAAGTAACGGGATTCACTGAATTTAGGATTTTCTTGAGGTCGAGATGCAAGTTGACCTCCTTGCAGAGTCTACAAGTCCAATGTTTCGTTTCATGTTGCCCTGAGGAACATGTTACCATCTCTCTCTCTCTCTCTCTCTCTCTCTCTCTCTCTCTCTCTCTCTCCTCTTATCCTCTCTGTCTCTGTATGTTTGTGTGCGCCATTTGTGGGTGTGATTGTTGTGTCAATGCTGAAGGCCCCTTTTGGGAAATTGATGCAATCCTCTATGTCTCTGTATGTGTGTGTGAGCCATTTGTGGGTGTGATTGTTGTGTCAATGCTGAAGGCCCCTTTTGGGAAATTGATGCAATCCTAGGTTTAGTATAAACAAAATGGAGAACTTAATGTAGGGCAAGGGAATAAACCTACCAATCTAGTATGCCTCGGTAAGTCTTTGAAACAAATCTTCACGACGATGCCGTAGCTCGGTCTCATCCATCCACAAACTATTGGTCAAGGGTCTACCTCTTTCGAGAATTAGTTGTCACACTCCGGTTTTTGGACAACCAAATATTCAATTCAGAGCATGTATCCAGAGTAATATTCAATTTCCAAAACACCGAGAGTGACACCCTCACTCATGCTAATAGATAATTATTGAAATCCGTATTTTATACTCATTAAATAAAGACATGTGATCCTTTGTTAATATAAAAAAACTATGAATTATTAAACTTATATTCCCAATCTTCCATTTCATTATAAAAGAAATAATATTCCATTACAAATATAATACCATTTTAATTTACAAAAGGAATACAAAATTCATTAAATAAAATTTCTTACAAAGTTCAGCGAAAAAAAGACATAAAGTCTATACATCCGGTGGTCAGAGCATCTACAACGTTCCAATGCCCAATGACTCCACAGTCAAGCACAACGGTCACATCATTAAAAGCAATATCCTGCACATGTCATCCAACTACGTTTCAAACAGAAACGCACCTGAATGCATAACACACTCGGGTCAGTCACATGACTGGTATGAGTTAAACAAAAATAACAAAATCTGAGGGCTCCAACCTGAACTCGTAGACTACAAACTACATTACAACACTATTGGGCCAAGACAGATAGTTTCACACACATATCTGGACAATAGAGTAGTTTCCATTTATGTGGCAGCAAGTAGTTTCTTGCCCGAAATTCAAAACTACTACAAATTTCATACTTACCCATCTACTTATGGTGAGCCAAACCTGTAAAACATTAGTGGGCCCACCATCCTGCAAATTGAATGATCACAAACCAAGCAAACAATTCCGTATATAAACCGTCCACATTCTAACTCAAACATCGCATTCATTATTCCACGCTTATTAGTCTTATGAAATAATCCATATTCATTACTTATTAGCCTTAAATTTATCTTTGCATTCCCTAGCTACACCACTTGGCCACCCTCCATGGTACATCCCACACATATATCCCATGTGTGCCCCGGACATACTACAAACATCCACTCCGGTGCCAGTTTGGTTGGGGTATCAATCAAACCAGGTATACACAACAGAAGGCCGGTCAATATGCCTAGATGTCTATATAATATAAGCCGAGCATAAGGCTTAGGCCAGCTTGATCACGAAGCCACTGGTGTAACGCCCTGTATTTTATTATCATTAATAAAATAAATATTGCATTTTATTTTCATGAGTAGTTGATTTAATTTCTATTTATAAATAATTATCTGGGGCCAAACCGTAATATTTGAAAATACAGAAAAATATTTTCTATGATTTCAAAATCGATATCTATATTTTCGTACAAACCGGGAATTTATTCCTACATTAATATAATTTTCTGTATTTTATTTTTAAACCAGAAAATACCAGTTTTGTTTTAAAACTGCGCCGTTACCGCGTTTTGGTGTGGGAGCACGTGAGCTCAACCACACCGGGCGAAATCTATTGATTTCTTGGAGCCCAAAACTGTAAGTTTATATATATGTATAACAGTACTCTCATATCTCTCTCACAAACTCTCTGCATCTCTCAATTCTCTCCCAAATTCTCTCTATCACTCTCTTGCTCTCAAGAACACACACACACACTTATGCAGATTATATATGATACATATATACACCACACATACATAGTCATATATACATATTGGGTTACCAAAATCAAGAGCGGGGGAAATTCTCAACGACGGATTATTACGGCGGGAGTTCTCGGCCTTTAATTTTCTGTATAATCGTCTCTGTGAGTATTATAAACTCACTCGCCATGTTTATATGTGTATATTTCAGTGTATATATGTGTGTATATGTGTATATATATCAATACACCATGAGAGCTTGAAAATTGGAGTTTTAGAAATCGTAACCAAAATCGATTCTGTAAATTGGGAATGGAAGATATTGATCCCGATAAGCTGTGGTTCGAATCCTACGCAGTAATTTACCCGTATCGCGACGTACTGTTGATTTTAAGTTTTGTCACTCTAACTTTAATCGCGAATATTTAGAGATATAATCCGTATTAGTTAAAATTGATCGCGTATTCTTAATCTACGCGGAAAACCGAGGAGAACCATATATCACATGTCCTGGTACGAACAGAATCTAAAACTGGGTAATTTCAGTCCAGAAATTGAAAACAGGGGAGAAAACGAAGAAGATGGCATTCTGCAAGAACTCGCTCGCGCGACCCGCTCGCGCGAGGCTCGCTCGCGCGGACCCTTCCCCCCCTTCGCGCGCGCGATCCGCTCGCGCGACCTGTTCTGCCCCTTCGCGCGCGCGATCCGCTCGCGCGATTTGTTCTTCCCTCCGCTCGCGCGACCCGCTCGCGCGACCTGGCAGTTTGAGCAGTTTCTATGTTTTCTTATTAGGGACTGTTTGGAAAATGTTTTAAAAGTTTTTAAAGAACAGTTTGGCAAAAATATTATTTTAAAGGTCTACGTTTTAAGAATTGTACGAAACAAGAACAACTTAGGCCGAAATTTATGCTCGTACGATTATCCGGCTTTGTGATTTATTAATGGTGTTATTTATGAAACATTGACATACATATTAGGGTTGAGGTTGTGTCAACATGCATGTGTGTGAGAAAGCGTGAAAAGAGTAAAGAGTAGCGGTCTGGTGTGCGACCTCAATATCGATCGGATAGTATTCCTGGTATTGGAGGCGATAGTGTCGTGTACGACTTAGATATCGATCGGATAGTATTCCTGGTATCTAAGGCGCGCGTTTCGGATATTGATCGGATAGTATTCCTGATATCCGAAGCGATGGTGGTAGTGTTGTGTACGGCTTAGATATCGATCGGATATTATTCCTGGTATCTAAGGCGCTTGTTTCGGATATTGATCGGATATTATTCCTGGTATCCGAAATGATGGTATTGAGTGTGGCTTAGATATCGATCGGATATTATTCCTGGTATCTGAAGCGATAGTTTGGTGTGCTGTTTTGGATATCGATCGGATAGTATTCCTGGTATCTGAGATAATGGTTTGGTTGTGTTGAGTTTTGTTGAGAGAAAAGAGTCAGAAAGATGAGATATTACATTGCTCATGCATGGTCGCTTATTTATTGCTTTCTTTATTTTCCCCCGTGGCTTATGTTGGAATTGGAACCTTGAATTTATTGCTTTTAAAAGTTAAATTGCACCGTTGTTTATATGCTTATATATACATTGCGAGCACTTGTTTATTTTGCTCACCAGCTTTCATAAGCTGACGGCGTTGATGCGTCCTGGACTGTATGTCCAGATTTTCAGGGTCAGGAGCAGCCAGGGTATTTTGACTATGCTACTTAGAGTCAGGAGACTTTCCAGGAGGCTGCTTTATATTTCCTATGTCTTTTAATTTGGGTTTGTAATAAACTAGTTTAGACTTTTGAATAAGGCGTTTTGTGCCTAAGACTATGACTGCTGTAATAGTTTAGTAAGTTTTTCTTTCGGAGCTTATGTTTTTGTTAGTATCCTTTGCTCTAGAAATGTTTGTTAAGTTATTTGTTGCAGGGACAATTGGTCATACTCACTTGTCACGATCTACGAGTCCATAAAGGAAATTAAATGCTTTCCTGAATTATGCTACGTCGGGGCGTGACAGGCTTTTTGGTATCAGAGCCAGGTTATGGCTCGACCAATTGTCCAAAACACATAGGATCTCCCGTTAAGATAGAATTGAGATAAGATAGTTCGACTTCATTCCGTGTTTAGTCGCTGTCTATCGTTTAGAATTTTCTTTCTTTCCGAGAGGTTGACCGAATTCTGTTGATTGATGGATAGGTACCTTTCTCTTGAGATATGACTGGAAGAAATCTCAGGAATCGTCCCGCTATTGAAGATGCACCCCCGGTAATAGATCCAACCGGAATGTTCGAGGCTTTTGTAAGAAGATTGGAGAGGGTTAGTGATCAGAACGCAAGGAACAATAATCAGAATGAGAATTACAACGGGAATGGGAGGCAAGCCCACCAGACTGGAGACAAGCTTCTCAAGGAATTTCGCGCTCTGCGACCTGAGTATTTTGCTGGAACTGATGAACCCTGGCAAGCAGAACAGTGGCTACGCCAGATGGAGCGTATCTTTGAGACCATAGAGTGCACTGATCTGGAGAAGAAGCGTCTGGCTATCTTTCAGCTGTCTTATGCAGCGGCTGATTGGTGGGATGCTGAAAAAGCGACCATAGGGGAAGAAGCTGCAAGGAGAATGCCGTGGGTGGTGTTCAAGGAAAGATTTCTCGAAAAGTATTTTCCTGAAGAAGAGAAGGACAAGAGAGAGAAAGAGTTTATGGAGTTGACTCAAGGGAATCTGACTGTCCGATAGTACACTACTCGATTTGAGCGTCTGTCTCGCTTTGCTCCACATATGGTGGACACACCCCAGAGGAAAATCAAGAAGTATCACCGGGGCCTCAACCTGTCCCTCCGACATTTGACTATGGGGCATCTGGGCCAGTCATTTGAAGCTCTGGTGAGATTGGCTACGGGGTTAGAGAATGATGGGTGTCAGAATTCGAAGCCGTTTGGAAATCGACCTCCGCAGAAGGGTTATCCCGGCTAGAAACCTGGGTACCCTCAAGGACAGAAAAGGACCTGGGATGGAGGGAAGAAACCTCAACAGACACAAGCAGTTCAGCAGTATCCGCCTCTAGCAATAGAAGGGGCCAAAAACAACAACTGCTTCAATTGTGGTAATCCTGGTCACCGAGCTAAGGATTGCAGACAGACTAGGCGCGCTGATCGTCCGGGAATTGTGTGCTATAATTGTGGCATGCCAGGTCACATAAGTCCGGAATGCAAGGCTCCTAGGAAAGGCAACTATGGTCAGCAAGGACAGGCCCGCCTGAATGTTGTTATTCCCGAGGCTGCTGGTTATGAAGAAACAGGGTATGGAGGAGGTGCTTATGAGGAAGGATTGCCTGAGCAACGAGCAGTGGAAGGTACTCTAACCTTGTTTAACTCTCATGTTAAAGTTTTATTTGACACGGGTGCTACACATTCCTTTATATCTGTGAAGATTGTTCAAAAGTTGGGTATAGTACCGCAACGTTTAGATGAAGCTTTGAGTGCTGTCTCACCCTTAGGGACCACAGTCAAGTTATTACATGTGTGTAAGGATTGTCCTCTTCGGTTAGGAGACCGCGAACTTTTGGCAAGATTGGTGGTTCTGTCGATGAAGGAGTTCGATATAATCCTGGGAATGGATTGGCTCGAGAAGAATCATGCGAAGTTGGATTGTGCAAGGAAGAAGGTCACATTGGCGGACAAGGGGAATCAACTCTTCGATTTCCAATGTAACCCTTCGGGTGATATGTTCCTTACTAGATGCCTAGCAAACATTGAGGTTGTCAGTGCAGAGGTGACAGTATCATCAATACCGGTAATCAAAGAGTTCGAGGAAGTATTCCAAGATATTTCAGGATTACCGCCGAAAAGGGACATAGAATTCTGTGTGGAATTGGTGTCAGGTACTCGACCTATAACCAAGGTTCCCTACAGGATGGCCCCTACAGAGCTGTTGGAGCTGAAGGAACAAGTTCAAGAACTTGAGAAGTTGGGTTTTGTTCGTCCAAGTACTTCACCCTGGGGAGCACCAGTGTTGTTTGTGAAGAAGAAGGATGGGTCAATGCGGCTGTGTATTGACTACCGAGAACTGAATAAGGTTACTATCAAGAATAAGTATCCTTTACCTCGGATAGACGATCTGTTTGATCAGTTGCAAGGAGCCACGACCTTTTCTAAGATTGATCTACGGTCAGGGTATCACCAGTTGAGGGTGCGGAAGGAAGACATACCTAAGACTGCTTTCAGGACGAGATACGGACACTACGAGTTCTTAGTGATGCCGTTTGGGATGACGAATGCTCCGGCTGTGTTTATGGACTTGATGAACAGAGTATTCAAGCCATACTTAGATCAGTTCGTTATTGTCTTTATTGATGATATTTTGATCTATTCCAAGTCAGAGGAAGAGCATGAACAACACCTGAGGATCGCGTTGCAGACTCTCAAGGATCACCGCCTGTATGCTAAATTCAGCAAGTGTGAATTTTGGCTTCAGGAAGTTAAGTTTCTCGGGCATGTGATCTCTCAACAAGGAATCGCAGTTGACTCCTCCAAGACCGATGCAGTGGCGAATTGGACTCGGCCGACCAATGCTACAGAAGTCAGAAGTTTTCTGGGACTAGCTGGTTACTATCGGAGATTTGTAGAAGGTTTCTCCAAGATAGCAGCCCCGTTAACTGGTTTGACTAAGAAAGATTTGAAGTTTGAATGGACTGATAAGCATGAACGCGCTTTTCGGGAACTGAAAGAGAGATTGACAACAGCGCCAGTGCTTGCGATACCAAAGGATGGTGAGAAGTTCACTATTTTTAGTGACGCCTCGTATCAAGGATTGGGATGTGTCCTTATGCAAGACGGAAAGGTCATAGCCTATGGTTCACGACAGTTGAAGCAGAATGAATTGAATTACCCAACTCATGATTTGGAACTGGCAGCAGTAGTGTTTGCGCTCAAGACCTGGAGGCACTACCTCTACGGGGAGAAGTTTAATTTGTTCTCGGACCACAAGAGCCTTAAGTATTTGTTTACTCAGAAGGAGTTGAACATGAGGCAGCGTAGGTGGATGGAGCTGATTAAGGACTACGACTTCACATTAGAGTACCACCCCGGTAAGGCTAATGTAGTCGCTGACGCCCTAAGCCGGAAGCCTCGAGGAATGATTGCTTCATTGATGATGAGGGAATGGAAAGCTTTAGAGACAATCGCAGAATTTGATATGCAGATTTCGGAAGGAAGTGTCGGGCAACACTTTGGATGCCTCGTAGTACAACCAACACTTGTGAGTCGAATCATCGAAGCCCAAAAGGAAGACGAGAAATTTCAAGCATGGTTCGCCAAGATGTTAGAGAAGGACCCGACAGAATGGAAGGTTGGGGCCGATGGAGGGTACAGATGTCGAGATAGATTGTGTGTGCCAGATTTAGGAGGTTTGAGAAAAGATATTCTCGAAGAAGCACATAAATCGAGACTGACAGTACACCCAGGAGGAACGAAGATGTATAAGGATTTGAAGAGAAACTTCTGGTGGGAAGGGATGAAACGAGAAGTAGCCGAGTTTGTGTCTAAATGTTTGACTTGTCAACAAGTGAAGGCCGAACATCAGAGACCCTCGGGATTGTTGCAACCCTTACCTGTTCCGGGATGGAAGTGGGAACACATAACTATGGATTTCGTGGTTGGATTACCCCGGTCACAACAGAATCATGACGCGATTTGGGTAATTGTGGATCGTCTGACGAAGTCTGCACACTTTATCGCGTACAATATGACTTACCCAGTAGAACGGATGA